>BRXU01000037.1:0-650000 GCA_030267565.1 Pleodorina starrii
ATCAGTGCGTGCCCAGGCATTCCGTCGTTTGCGGTGGGAATGCGAATGCACGGCCATGCTGCTCCATCCGTCCATGACCCTTGCCCATCCACTTTCATGAACGAATGTGCCCTCTATCGATCTGCCTGCTGGCGCACCGACTGACTGATTGGCGGCCCTGCTCTGTCCTGTTTCGTAGGTGCCGCGGCTATGCGGGACCTCTATCTGCTGCGGTGTACATCCCACTGATGCTGGAGGATGACCCCAACCTCGGCAGCAATTTCGTGGCGACGGGTGGTGCGGTCGACCGAGGGGCGGGCGGAGCGGGCAGGCGCCTACAGCAGGAGAGGGGGGCAGGCGGCGGACAGCGGCACAAGCTGCGGGTGCGTACGTACGTGCGAGCCGAGACAGACAAATTGCTTTACCCTCGCTCGCTCCTACGTACCTAGAGTACCGTACCACGACGTCTCGTAGATGGCTTCCATCTATCTATCTGGCTCCTCCAGACTCAAACGAAGCAGGATGTACGATTGCACTGCTGGCCTGCGTGGCCTGCGTAGTGACGCACAATGGACGGGAGACAGCAGGGGCTCGCACGCACGGGAAATTGTCGTTGATCGATGATGAAGGGCTGTGCAGGGCCGTTGGACGGAGCGGGCGCTGCACAGTGGCGAGTATCCTGGCAGCAGCGTGCGCTGCTGGACTTCAAGAGTACCGTAAATAAAGGGCCTACCTGCTGGATGGATGGATGGGCCGATGGTCGGTCGCCGTCCTTGCTCCTCGCCCACACCGATAGATTCCCCATCGATTGTATTGGTTAGTTTCCATTGGTATCATTACGTACGCTGTATTTCAGATTGCCAGCAGCAGCACGTAAGCAGCGAATGTCCCTGCCTTTACGCATACTACTCGGACCGCCGTCACTGAAGGCTCGTTGCCTGTGTGATCCTGCGACCCAGGCTGGTAATCGTCGCTTGCTTCAAGCTGAGCCGAAGGGTCCGGTTGCCGATGCGCGGAAGCTGTTGCAGGTGCGTAAGGGTTCCGTGACCACGCACGCACGTCCGACCTGAACAGATGCCATGCTCAACTACCCGACGGATGAAGAGCTACGTATGCACCACGCACACACCTGCAGCAGGGGGTATCCATCCTGTGTTCGTTCTCCTGTATGTGTGCATGCCTCACTAGCTCTCGGCCTGCGTGCAGAGGTCGTACGTAGCCCATCGCGCGCGTGCTGTTCCTCCATCTGTTGCAAGCACTGTTATTGTACTACGTGGCTGACTGCTGACTAATGTGATGTACGGCAAAGACTCCTTTATTCGTTTGTGTTGGGCGGGTCTCTGCTGCTTGCGGCGGGTACCCGACGTAGGTCTCTGTTCAATCATCATCCTGAGTGTACGTCATCACAGGATGGAATTGCTTGTCGTTTGATTGTTCTGCCCATCCATGTCGGTATGCCCGCTGGTGCGTGCCGCACATGCAGGACCTTTTTGAGCGGATGGAGCGACAGAACGACACCTGCCACCTGCGACTGATGCTGTTCGCGGAGCGGCTGTACGACAGGCCGCTGGCCGCAATCATGCCCACCAATGTAATGCGCAACGCGGCCATGCTGGGCGCCACAACCCCGCTCTCGGCCATGTTTGATGTGGACCTGGGCTTCAGTGCCAGCATCAACAGACTCGTTCGGAATTCTACCTGGTGTGTACGTGAGAGCCGGGAATCCATCCAGGATAGGGTTCTGTTGCTGGAATGTGCAATAAAACGGTCGGCGACATCCTGTCGTTACTGCGTATGCATGGCTGCTGGTCCGTCGTGTCCCACACGTGCCCCACTTCGGTTGCTAGATTATTGCTACCGTAGTAGGATAGATAGTTCGGACGCTTAGTCGTCAACACTCTGGTAAGTGGCGATTACATATATATACCGCAGCGAGGGGGGGGGGACGGACTTCAATATGAGTGGGGCAAATGCATCGATTGTAGCCCATTATGTACGTGAACGAACAGTTAGGTTGCCCTTGACTATATAATATATATATATATATATTATATATATATGTATGTGTGCTGTGACTGCCATGCTTCTCGATGTATGTCCGGTGCGTGACGAATGAAGCATAGGGTCCGGCAACAATCAACCTGCGTGCGTGTCCTTACATACATACGCAGCGCACATGTATGCCGTACCACATGCCGTACCACATGCATGTATGTCGCACCTACGTACCCTCTGAGCCCCGCCCCGCCCCGCCCCTCCTATTTGTGTCTATGCCTCGCTGCGTGCCCTGCAGGATTGAGTTCGTGGCTCGGGAAACCAATGCCACCCAGCCAGCGCTGTGCACCCCCCCGGCATGGGAAATCTCCACGCACCTGCCAGCAGACGACATGCACAGTGAGGTGGTCAACAGCGCCCTTACCGGTGAGCGAGCGACGGAGTTCATTTGACCGGCGGGGCCGGCACAGCATGTTACTTCGTTTGCCCTGAGGCATGCATGCTCTAGAAAACTACGTATGGTAGTAGTGTGACGCTTGGATGTGGAACTGCGTGGATCGATGGCACGTTAGTGGAGCTAGCATCGATCGATGGCGTGTATGTCACCACGCAGGTCGCCTGGCAGGCAGGCAGGCAGGCACGGGTCAAAGTCCGTCATTGTTTGGCAATGCGTTGTGTGTGTGTGTGGGTAGGTGTGTGGTGGGTGGGGGCCGGGATGCCCCGCAAGTAGCAAGGCTGGTGGTGGCTAAGGGGTGGAGTGTGTCCCACCATAGATAGCGTCCCGTGGTAACATACCGTACTTGGAACGGCGAACATTTCCTGTCGTGTCGTTCCGGGGGGTCGGTTCCGGGGACCACGCATGGGCGGTGGAGTTGTGCGCGGTTTTGTTGTGCCAGGTGGGGCCTTGGGGCTCTCCTTTCGTTCCTGATGATGACCGTCTTGAGGAGCTCCAGGCGCCTGTAGCAGTTTTAGTTGCTAAAGGCCACTCGAGTTGTTTGTGCAGGTGTAGCTTAGGCTCTTATAGCCTAGCGCCGCACTGTCGACCTGTCGCACGGCTGCTACAGCGCCCAGACCAGCAGCCAGGCGTGACTCTTCCGTCTATGTACGTATGGAACCTTGCGGAACCTTCCCAAGCGACAGTTGCCGCCCCTCGACTCAAGCATAGTTTCCCAGCAGGGCGCCCCTTCCCTTCTGCCGTACCCAACCCAGCCGGCCACCAGTCGGCAACCCCGTCGTTGACCTTTGCTGCCTTGCGTGTTCACCGGCTCACCCTTTCTTCTTGTGCAGGGTGGAACGGATGGACACGGCAGCAGCTAGCCCGGCCGACTGGCACGACCGAGCAAGCGCATACCAGGTGGGAGGGGACGGTGCGGGGGCGGAGAGGTATGTGCGCACAGCGGGGCAATGCAGCTCAATCGGCGGATCCCGGGGACACACCGAGCCCCTGACCTGCAGTGCCTTCGATGCCCGGCTTTTCCCTGCCGTACCTAACCCAGCCCGCCCCGCCACGAGTCGGCAACCCCGTCGTTGACCTTTGCTGCCTTGCGCGTTCACCGGCTCACCCTTTCTTCTTGTGCAGGGTGGAACGGATGGACACGGCAGCAGCTAGCCCGGCCGACTGGCGTGCAGGAGCAAGCGCATATCAGGTGGGAGGGGACGGTGTGGGCGGCGGAGAGGTACGTGCGCACAGCGGGGCAATGCAGCTCAATTGGAGGAACCCGACACGCCGTTCCCCTGACCTGCAGTGCCTTCCATGCCCGGCTTTCCCTCTGCCGTACCCAACCCAGTCGGCCACCAGTCGGCAACCCCGTCGTTGACCTTTGCTGCCTTGGATGCTCGCCGGCTTGCCCTTTCCTCTTTTGCAGGGTGGAACGGATGGACAAGGCAGCAGCTAGCCCGGCTGACCGGCACGACCGAGCAGGCGCATACCAGGTGGGACGGGACGGTGCGGTGCGGGGGGCGGAGAGGTACGTGAGCACAGGCTGGGATGTGCGGAGAGGGGGCGGAGAGGCACGTGAGCACAGCGGCGGAATGTCTGGGGCAATGCAGCTCAATTGGAGGAACCCGGGGACACACCGTTTTCCTGACCTGCAGTGCCTTCGACGCCCGTCTTTCCCTGCCGTACCCAAGCAACCCAGCCCGACACCAGTCGGCAACCCCGCCGTTGACCTTTGCTGCCTTGCGCGTTCACCGGCTCGCCCTTGCTTATTGTGCAGGGTGGAATGGATGGACACGGCGGCAGCTAGCCCGGCCGACTGGCGTGTTTGCCGGCTCCCGTACACGAGCACAGCAGCGGAATGCCACGGACGGATCGAGCACCACCGCCATGTTGCACATGCCGATGGGCGAGGGTTGGGGGCCGTCGCGGTATGCTCCCCTCAATGCTGCGGTACACAGGACAGCTCTAATCCGCAGGTCGGGCCGGGTACCACTGCAACGACGGCCGACCATGAGGGCGGGGCCGGCATATGGTAGAACAGCACCGCAGTGTCAAGGGGCAACGAAGTCCGTTCAGAGGGACCCAGGGCTGTGCAGGCTGGGATGTGCGACCCTGACCTGCTATGCATCATGACTTGCTGTCTCCCTTACACCATTCCGTCGTCTGACCCTCCCCTGACATGCCGCGACCAACCTTGCCCTCCACCAATCGGCACGTCCCTACTTTGGCCCCGTGCGCTTGCCAGCTTGCCTTTGCTGGCAAAGGCGGCGGCTCGCAGGCAGGGTCGGGTCGAGGCCGACAAGAGCATGGCAGCGGGTAGGGGGGCAGCGACAGGGAGGAGTATGGCAACGGCGAGAGTGTTGGGGAAGGGGCCAGCAGGTTGAGAGTGATGGGGAGTTCGGAAGAGAGGAGGGGGCGTGGGAGAGCACGGGGGAGAGGGACAGGGAGGAGGATGCGGGCAGTGAGCTGTAATTCACAGCTGTATTTGGCGTGTATCAGGTGGCAACAGAGGTCTATGGTTCTGAGGCGAAACGGGTTGTTGTCCAGGGTTGTAATTATTTGCATGCACGACCATGAAAGCTAATCAGTGATGCACAACTCGCAATTCGACTCACATTATGGGCGCACGACTTCGAAAGAAAATCACCGATTTCGGACTGCGTGACAATCAGCCATGGGTACGGTCGGTTCGGGGTGGCTGAACCCTTGCCCAAGGAGCCCCACGGCAGTGCAAAGCCGGATGGCCCAGCGGCTCTACCCCTCCGAGGGGGCTTTGTTTCCTCGAGTGACGTTACAAGGACGGGGAAGCCGAAAGAGCCCGACCGGCAAGCCACACCACCTGGCGAGAAACCCAAAACCACAGCAGGGAGCCAAAGAGAGAGGAGCCAAGCAATTCCCAAACTCGCAGCGAGGACAGGGACAGGGGCAGCACGCCTGGATCCGCAGCCAGTGCGCGGAGGCGCCCTCTGCCGAGAACAATCCGGCAGGCCTGATCGCGTGGTGGCCGGGCTTCAAACGCCGCCTCGCCAGCCTGGCCCACCGGCTCAACAAAGCAGCACAGCAACGCAGGCAGCGGCCCGGCACCCGTGCCCGGGAGGCACTCACAGCGGTTCAGCTGGCCCAGCAGGCAGTTGATGCAGCGCCCACAGCACCCCAGCCGCTGCAGCAATTAGCGGAGGCACAGGCGGCCTTAGCCAGGGCACACCAAGAGGACGGCCGCAAGGCAGCGAAAGAAACACGCGCCCATTGGCTCCGGGCGGGTGAGCGGGCCGGCCCCGCCCTGACAGCATTCCTGCAAGCCCAGACGGCCGAGCAACAGCCCGCCCCAGTCGCGCTCCAAGCACGCACCGGTCGCCTGGTCACCAATCCAGCACAACTGCCGCAGGTCGTAGCGGATTTCTGGGCCGAGATCTGCCGGACACCCACTTTCGTCAGCCCCGATGCTCGACAGGCGGTGCTAGCACAGCTGTCTGCGGCCAACATCAGGCTCCCCACTGAGGCGGATGAGCAGCTGGGCTCCAAACCATCACGGCAGCAGAGCTGCGAGTCGCGCTGGTCAAGAGCCAGCCCGGCAAGGCACCAGGATGGGACGGCATCCCAGCCGACCTGTACCGCAAGTTCTGGTCCGCCATTGGCCCCACCATGGCCGGCCTATTCACCGCCATTGGCATGACGGGGCAGGTGCCGGCCGGTTTCCTTGAGGGCGTTATCACGGTGCTCTACAAGAAGGGCGACCCCAAACAGCCCGGTAACTACCGCCCCATCACGCTGCTGTGCTCAGACTACCGTCTGCTCGCCAAGGTGCTGGCCAACCGCCTGGGCCCAGCCCTGGGAAGCGTCATCTCCCCCGAACAATCGGCCTTCCTCCCCAAACGACTCATCGGGGCCAGCGTGATGTTCCTGCGCCACCTATCCCACCTCCTCCGCAAGCAGAACCGCCGGGGCCTCCTGGCGTTCCTGGACTTCGCGAAGGCATACGACACGGTGGACCGTGGCTTCCTGCTGGCCGCAATGGAGACGATGGGGGCGGGCCCGCAGCTGTGCAGCTGGGTACAGCTGCTACTCTCAGCACCACGCAGGCACGAGCCATGGTCTACGGCTGGTGCCCGGTGCCCGGTGCCCGGTGCCCGGTGCCCGGTGCCCGGTGCCCGGTGCCCGGTGCCCGGTGCCCGGTGCCCGGTGCCCGGTGCCCGGTGCCCGGTGCCCGGTGCCCGGTGCCCGGTGCCCGGTGCCCGGTGCCCGGTGCCCGGTGCCCGGTGCCCGGTGCCCGGTGCCCGGTGCCCGGTGCCCGGTGCCCGGTGCCCGGTGCCCGGTGCCCGGTGCCCGGTGCCCGGTGCCCGGTGCCCGGTGCCCGGTGCCCGGTGCCCGGTGCCCGGTGCCCGGTGCCCGGTGCCCGGTGCCCGGTGCCCGGTGCCCGGTGCCCGGTGCCCGGTGCCCGGTGCCCGGTTGCCCGGTGCCCGGTGCCCGGTGCCCGGTGCCCGGTGCCCGGTGCCCGGTGCCCGGTGCCCGGTGCCCGGTGCCCGGTGCCCGGTGCCCGGTGCCCGGTGCCCGGTGCCCGGTGCCCGGTGCCCGGTGCCCGGTGCCCGGTGCCCGGTGCCCGGTGCCCGGTGCCCGGTGCCCGGTGCCCGGTGCCCGGTGCCCGGTGCCCGGTGCCCGGTGCCCGGTGCCCGGTGCCCGGTGCCCGGTGCCCGGTGCCCGGTGCCCGGTGCCCGGTGCCCGGTGCCCGGTGCCCGGTGCCCGGTGCCCGGTGCCCGGTGCCCGGTGCCCGGTGCCCGGTGCCCGTGCCCGGTGCCCGGTGCCCGGTGCCCGGTGCCCGGTGCCCGGTGCCCGGTGCCCGGTGCCCGGTGCCCGGTGCCCGGTGCCCGGTGCCCGGTGCCCGGTGCCCGGTGCCCGGTGCCCGGTGCCCGGTGCCCGGTGCCCGGTGCCCGGTGCCCGGTGCCCGGTGCCCGGTGCCCGGTGCCCGGTGCCCGGTGCCCGGTGCCCGGTGCCCGGTGCCCGGTGCCCGGTGCCCGGTGCCCGGTGCCCGGTGCCCGGTGCCCGGTGCCCGGTGCCCGGTGCCCGGTGCCCGTGCCCGGTGCCCGGTGCCCGGTGCCCGGTGCCCGGTGCCCGGTGCCCGGTGCCCGGTGCCCGGTGCCCGGTGCCCGGTGCCCGGTGCCCGGTGCCCGGTGCCCGGTGCCCGGTGCCCGGTGCCCGGTGCCCGGTGCCCGGTGCCCGGTGCCCGGTGCCCGGTGCCCGGTGCCCGGTGCCCGGTGCCCGGTGCCCGGTGCCCGGTGCCCGGTGCCCGGTGCCCGGTGCCCGGTGCCCGGTGCCCGGTGCCCGGTGCCCGGTGCCCGGTGCCCGGTGCCCGGTGCCCGGTGCCCGGTGCCCGGTGCCCGGTGCCCGGTGCCCGGTGCCCGGTGCCCGGTGCCCGGTGCCCGGTGCCCGGTGCCCGGTGCCCGGTGCCCGGTGCCCGGTGCCCGGTGCCCGGTGCCCGGTGCCCGGTGCCCGGTGCCCGGTGCCCGGTGCCCGGTGCCCGGTGCCCGGTGCCCGGTGCCCGGTGCCCGGTGCCCGGTGCCCGGTGCCCGGTGCCCGGTGCCCGGTGCCCGGTGCCCGGTGCCCGGTGCCCGGTGCCCGGTGCCCGGTGCCCGGTGCCCGGTGCCCGGTGCCCGGTGCCCGGTGCCCGGTGCCCGGTGCCCGGTGCCCGGTGCCCGGTGCCCGGTGCCCGGTGCCCGGTGCCCGGTGCCCGGTGCCCGGTGCCCGGTGCCCGGTGCCCGGTGCCCGGTGCCCGGTGCCCGGTGCCCGGTGCCCGGTGCCCGGTGCCCGGTGCCCGGTGCCCGGTGCCCGGTGCCCGGTGCCCGGTGCCCGGTGCCCGGTGCCCGTGGCCCGGTGCCCGGTGCCCGGTGCCCGGTGCCCGGTGCCCGGTGCCCGGTGCCCGGTGCCCGGTGCCCGGTGCCCGGTGCCCGGTGCCCGGTGCCCGGTGCCCGGTGCCCGGTGTCCGGTGCCCGGTGCCCGGTGCCCGGTGCCCGGTGCCCGGTGCCCGGTGCCCGGTGCCCGGTGCCCGGTGCCCGGTGCCCGGTGCCCGGTGCCCGGTGCCCGGTGCCCGGTGCCCGGTGCCCGGTGCCCGGTGCCCGGTGCCCGGTGCCCGGTGCCCGGTGCCCGGTGCCCGGTGCCCGGTGCCCGGTGCCCGGTGCCCGGTGCCCGGTGCCCGGTGCCCGTGCCCGGTGCCCGGTGCCCGGTGCCCGGTGCCCGGTGCCCGGTGCCCGGTGCCCGGTGCCCGGTGCCCGGTGCCCGGTGCCCGGTGCCCGGTGCCCGGTGCCCGGTGCCCGGTGCCCGGTGCCCGGTGCCCGGTGCCCGGTGCCCGGTGCCCGGTGCCCGGTGCCCGGTGCCCGGTGCCCGGTGCCCGGTGCCCGGTGCCCGGTGCCCGGTGCCCGGTGCCCGGTGCCCGGTGCCCGGTGCCCGGTGCCCGGTGCCCGGTGCCCGGTGCCCGGTGCCCGGTGCCCGGTGCCCGGTGCCCGGTGCCCGGTGCCCGGTGCCCGGTGCCCGGTGCCCGGTGCCCGGTGCCCGGTGCCCGGTGCCCGGTGCCCGGTGCCCGGTGCCCGGTGCCCGGTGCCCGGTGCCCGGTGCCCGGTGCCCGGTGCCCGGTGCCCGGTGCCCGGTGCCCGGTGCCCGGTGCCCGGTGCCCGGTGCCCGGTGCCCGGTGCCCGGTGCCCGGTGCCCGGTGCCCGGTGCCCGGTGCCCGGTGCCCGGTGCCCGGTGCCCGGTGCCCGGTGCCCGGTGCCCGGTGCCCGGTGCCCGGTGCCCGGTGCCCGGTGCCCGGTGCCCGGTGCCCGGTGCCCGGTGCCCGGTGCCCGGTGCCCGGTGCCCGGTGCCCGGTGCCCGGTGCCCGGTGCCCGTGCCCGGTGCCCGGTGCCCGGTGCCCGGTGCCCGGTGCCCGGTGCCCGGTGCCCGGTGCCCGGTGCCCGGTGCCCGGTGCCCGGTGCCCGGTGCCCGGTGCCCGGTGCCCGGTGCCCGGTGCCCGGTGCCGGTGCCCGGTGCCCGGTGCCCGGTGCCCGGTGCCCGGTGCCCGGTGCCCGGTGCCCGGTGCCCGGTGCCCGGTGCCCGGTGCCCGGTGCCCGGTGCCCGGTGCCCGGTGCCCGGTGCCCGGTGCCCGGTGCCCGGTGCCCGGTGCCCGGTGCCCGGTGCCCGGTGCCCGGTGCCCGGTGCCCGGTGCCCGGTGCCCGGTGCCCGGTGCCCGGTGCCCGGTGCCCGGTGCCCGGTGCCCGGTGCCCGGTGCCCGGTGCCCGGTGCCCGGTGCCCGGTGCCCGGTGCCCGGTGCCCGCCCGTGCCCGGTGCCCGGTGCCCGGTGCCCGGTGCCCGGTGCCCGGTGCCCGGTGCCCGGTGCCCGGTGCCCGGTGCCCGGTGCCCGGTGCCCGGTGCCCGGTGCCCGGTGCCCGGTGCCCGGTGCCCGGTGCCCGGTGCCCGTGCCCGGTGCCCGGTGCCCGGTGCCCGGTGCCCGGTGCCCGGTGCCCGGTGCCCGGTGCCCGGTGCCCGGTGCCCGGTGCCCGGTGCCCGGTGCCCGGTGCCCGGTGCCCGGTGCCCGGTGCCCGGTGCCCGGTGCCCGGTGCCCGGTGCCCGGTGCCCGGTGCCCGGTGCCCGGTGCCCGGTGCCCGGTGCCCGGTGCCCGGTGCCCGGTGCCCGGTGCCCGGTGCCCGTGCCCGGTGCCCGGTGCCCGGTGCCCGGTGCCCGGTGCCCGGTGCCCGGTGCCCGGTGCCCGGTGCCCGGTGGCGGGTGCCCGTGCCCGGTGCCCGGTGCCCGGTGCCCGGTGCCCGGTGCCCGGTGCCCGGTGCCCGGTGCCCGGTGCCCGGTGCCCGGTGCCCGGTGCCCGGTGCCCGGTGCCCGGTGCCCGGTGCCCGGTGCCCGGTGCCCGGTGCCCGGTGCCCGGTGCCCGGTGCCCGGTGCCCGGTGCCCGGTGCCCGGTGCCCGGTGCCCGGTGCCCGGTGCCCGGTGCCCGGTGCCCGGTGCCCGGTGCCCGGTGCCCGGTGCCCGGTGCCCGGTGCCCGGTGCCCGGTGCCCGGTGCCCGGTGCCCGGTGCCCGGTGCCCGGTGCCCGGTGCCCGGTGCCCGGTGCCCGGTGCCCGGTGCCCGGTGCCCGGTGCCCGGTGCCCGGTGCCCGGTGCCCGGTGCCCGGTGCCCGGTGCCCGGTGCCCGGTGCCCGGTGCCCGGTGCCCGGTGCCCGGTGCCCGGTGCCCGGTGCCCGTCGCCCGGCCCCCGGTGCCCGGTGCCCGGTGCCCGGTGCCCGGTGCCCGGTGCCCGGTGCCCGGTGCCCGGTGCCCGGTGCCCGGTGCCGGTGCCCGGTGCCCGGTGCCCGGTGCCCGGTGCCCGGTGCCCGGTGCCCCGGTGCCCGGTGCCCGGTGCCCGGTGCCCCGGTGCCCGGTGCCCGGTGCCCGGTGCCCGGTGCCCGGTGCGCGGTGCCCGGTGCCCGGTGCCCGGTGCCCGTGCCCGGTGCCCGGTGCCCGGTGCCCGGTGCCCGGTGCCCGGTGCCCGGTGCCCGGTGCCCGGTGCCCGGTGCCCGGTGCCCGGTGCCCGGTGCCCGGTGCCCGGTGCCCGGTGCCCGGTGCCCGGTGCCCGGTGCCCGGTGCCCGGTGCCCGGTGCCCGGTGCCCGGTGCCCGGTGCCCGGTGCCCGGTGCCCGGTGCCCGGTGCCCGGTGCCCGGTGCCCGGTGCCCGGTGCCCGGTGCCCGGTGCCCGGTGCCCGGTGCCCGGTGCCCGGTGCCCGGTGCCCGGTGCCCGGTGCCCGGTGCCCGGTGCCCGGTGCCCGGTGCCCGGTGCCCGGTGCCCGGTGCCCGGTGCCCGGTGCCCGGTGCCCGGTGCCCGGTGCCCGGTGCCCGGTGCCCGGTGCCCGGTGCCCGGTGCCCGGTGCCCGGTGCCCGGTGCCCGGTGCCCGGTGCCCGGTGCCCGGTGCCCGGTGCCCGGTGCCCGGTGCCCGGTGCCCGGTGCCCGGTGCCCGGTGCCCGGTGCCCGGTGCCCGGTGCCCGGTGCCCGGTGCCCGGTGCCCGGTGCCCGGTGCCCGGTGCCCGGTGCCCGGTGCCCGGTGCCCGGTGCCCGTGCCCGGTGCCCGGTGCCCGGTGCCCGGTGCCCGGTGCCCGGTGCCCGGTGCCCGGTGCCCGGTGCCCGGTGCCCGGTGCCCGGTGCCCGGTGCCCGGTGCCCGTGCCCGGTGCCCGGTGCCCGGTGCCCGGTGCCCGGTGCCCGGTGCCCGGTGCCCGGTGCCCGGTGCCCGGTGCCCGGTGCCCGGTGCCCGGTGCCCGGTGCCGGTGCCCGGTGCCCGGTGCCCGGTGCCCGGTGCCCGGTGCCCGGTGCCCGGTGCCCGGTGCCCGGTGCCCGGTGCCCGGTGCCCGGTGCCCGGTGCCCGGTGCCCGGTGCCCGGTGCCCGGTGCCCGGTGCCCGGTGCCCGGTGCCCGGTGCCCGGTGCGCGGTGCCCGGTGCCCGGTGCCCGGTGCCCGGCCCGGTGCCCGGTGCCCGGTGCCCGGTGCCCGGTGCCCGGTGCCCGGTGCCCGGTGCCCGGTGCCCGGTGCCCGGTGCCCGGTGCCCGGTGCCCGGTGCCCGGTGCCCGGTGCCCCGGTGCCCGGTGCCCGGTGCCGGGTGCCCCGGGGCGCGGTGCCCGGGGCCCGGGGCCCGGTGCCGGGGGCCCGGGTGCCCGGGTGCCCGGTGCCCGGTGCCCGGTGCCCGGTGCCCGGTGCCCGGTGCCCGGTGCCCGGTGCCCGGTGCCCGGTGCCCGGTGCCCGGTGCCCGGTGCCCGGTGCCCGGTGCCCGGTGCCCGGTGCCCGGTGCCCGGTGCCCGGTGCCCGGTGCCCGGTGCCCGGTGCCCGGTGCCCGGTGCCCGGTGCCCGGTGCCCGGTGCCCGGTGCCCGGTGCCCGGTGCCCGGTGCCCGGTGCCCGGTGCCCGGTGCCCGGTGCCCGGTGCCCGGTGCCCGGTGCCCGGTGCCCGGTGCCCGGTGCCCGGTGCCCGGTGCCCGGTGCCCGGTGCCCGGTGCCCGGTGCCCGGTGCCCGGTGCCCGGTGCCCGGTGCCCGGTGCCCGGTGCCCGGTGCCCGGTGCCCGGTGCCCGGTGCCCGGTGCCCGGTGCCCGGTGCCCGGTGCCCGGTGCCCGGTGCCCGGTGCCCGGTGCCCGGTGCCCGGTGCCCGGTGCCCGGTGCCCGGTGCCCGGTGCCCGGTGCCCGGTGCCCGGTGCCCGGTGCCCGGTGCCCGGTGCCCGCTGCCCGGTGCCCGGTGCCCGGTGCCCGGTGCCCGGTGCCCGGTGCCCGGTGCCCGGTGCCCGGTGCCCGGTGCCCGGTGCCCGGTGCCCGGTGCCCGTGCCCGGTGCCCGGTGCCCGGTGCCCGGTGCCCGGTGCCCGGTGCCCGGTGCCCGGTGCCCGGTGCCCGGTGCCCGGTGCCCGGTGCCCGGTGCCCGGTGCCCGGTGCCCGGTGCCCGGTGCCCGGTGCCCGGTGCCCGGTGCCCGGTGCCCGGTGCCCGGTGCCCGGTGCCCGGTGCCCGGTGCCCGGTGCCCGGTGCCCGGTGCCCGGTGCCCGGTGCCCGGTGCCCGGTGCCCGGTGCCCGGTGCCCGGTGCCCGGTGCCCGGTGCCCGGTGCCCGGTGCCCGGTGCCCGGTGCCCGGTGCCCCGGTGCCCGGTGCCCGGTGCCCGGTGCCCGGTGCCCGGTGCCCGGTGCCCGGTGCCCGGTGCCCGGTGCCCGGTGCCCGGTGCCCGGTGCCCGGTGCCCGGTGCCCGGTGCCCGGTGCCCGGTGCCCGGTGCCCGGTGCCCGGTGCCCGGTGCCCGGTGCCCGGTGCCCGGTGCCCGGTGCCCGGTGCCCGGTGCCCGGTGCCCGGTGCCCGGTGCCCGGTGCCCGGTGCCCGGTGCCCGGTGCCCGGTGCCCGGTGCCCGGTGCCCGGTGCCCGGTGCCCGGTGCCCGGTGCCCGGTGCCCGGTGCCCGGTGCCCGGTGCCCGGTGCCCGGTGCCCGGTGCCCGGTGCCCGGTGCCCGGTGCCCGGTGCCCGGTGCCCGGTGCCCGGTGCCCGGTGCCCGGTGCCCGGTGCCCGGTGCCCGGTGCCCGGTGCCCGGTGCCCGGTGCCCGGTGCCCGGTGCCCGGTGCCCGGTGCCCGGTGCCCGGTGCCCGGTGCCCGGTGCCCGGTGCCCGGTGCCCGGTGCCCGGTGCCCGGTGCCCGGTGCCCGGTGCCCGGTGCCCGGTGCCCGGTGCCCGGTGCCCGGTGCCCGGTGCCCGGTGCCCGGTGCCCGGTGCCCGGTGCCCGGTGCCCGGTGCCCGGTGCCCGGTGCCCGGTGCCCGGTGCCCGGTGCCCGGTGCCCGGTGCCCGGTGCCCGGTGCCCGGTGCCCGGTGCCCGTGCCCGGTGCCCGGTGCCCGGTGCCCGGTGCCCGGTGCCCGGTGCCCGGTGCCCGGTGCCCGGTGCCCGGTGCCCGGTGCCCGGTGCCCGGTGCCCGGTGCCCGGTGCCCGGTGCCCGGTGCCCGGTGCCCGGTGCCCGGTGCCCGGTGCCCGGTGCCCGGTGCCCGGTGCCCGGTGCCCGGTGCCCGGTGCCCGGTGCCCGGTGCCCGGTGCCCGGTGCCCGGTGCCCGGTGCCCGGTGCCCGGTGCCCGGTGCCCGGTGCCCGGTGCCCGGTGCCCGGTGCCCGGTGCCCGGTGCCCGGTGCCCGGTGCCCGGTGCCCGGTGCCCGGTGCCCGGTGCCCGGTGCCCGGTGCCCGGTGCCCGGTGCCCGGTGCCCGGTGCCCGGTGCCCGGTGCCCGGTGCCCGGTGCCCGGTGCCCGTGGCCCGGTGCCCGGTGCCCGGTGCCCGGTGCCCGGTGCCCGGTGCCCGGTGCCCGGTGCCCGGTGCCCGGTGCCCGTGCCCGGTGCCCGGTGCCCGGTGCCCGGTGCCCGGTGCCCGGTGCCCGGTGCCCGGTGCCCGGTGCCCGGTGCCCGGTGCCCGGTGCCCGGTGCCCGGTGCCCGGTGCCCGGTGCCCGGTGCCCGGTGCCCGGTGCCCGGTGCCCGGTGCCCCGGTGCCCGGTGCCCGGTGCCCGGTGCCCGGTGCCCGGTGCCCGGTGCCCGGTGCCCGGTGCCCGGTGCCCGGTGCCCGGTGCCCGGTGCCCGGTGCCCGGTGCCCGGTGCCCGGTGCCCGGTGCCCGGTGCCCGGTGCCCGGTGCCCGGTGCCCGGTGCCCGGTGCCCGGTGCCCGGTGCCCGGTGCCCGGTGCCCGGTGCCCGGTGCCCGGTGCCCGGTGCCCGGTGCCCGGTGCCCGGTGCCCGGTGCCCGGTGCCCGGTGCCGTGCCCGGTGCCCGGTGCCCGGTGCCCGGTGCCCGGGCCCGGTGCCCCCTGCCCGGAGCCCGGCGCCCGGTGCCCGGTGCCCGGTGCCCGGTGCCCCGTGCCCGGTGCCCGGTGCCCGGTGCCCGGTGCCCGGTGCC
The DNA here is from genome assembly GCA_030267565.1 of Pleodorina starrii. Lineage (NCBI taxonomy): Eukaryota > Viridiplantae > Chlorophyta > Chlorophyceae > Chlamydomonadales > Volvocaceae > Pleodorina > Pleodorina starrii. Next base: position 14,793 of record BRXU01000037.1, read on the forward strand.
CGGTGCCCGGTGCCCGGTGCCCGGTGCCCGGTGCCCGGTGCCCGGTGCCCGGTGCCCGGTGCCCGGTGCCCGGTGCCCGGTGCCCGGTGCCCGGTGCCCGGTGCCCGGTGCCCGGTGCCCGGTGCCCGGTGCCCGGTGCCCGGTGCCCGGTGCCCGGTGCCCGGTGCCCGGTGCCCGGTGCCCGGTGCCCGGTGCCCGGTGCCCGGTGCCCGGTGCCCGGTGCCCGGTGCCCGGTGCCCGGTGCCCGGTGCCCGGTGCCCGGTGCCCGGTGCCCGGTGCCCGGTGCCCGGTGCCCGGTGCCCGGTGCCCGGTGCCCGGTGCCCGGTGCCCGGTGCCCGGTGCCCGGTGCCCGGTGCCCGGTGCCCGGTGCCCGGTGCCCGGTGCCCGGTGCCCGGTGCCCGGTGCCCGGTGCCCGGTGCCCGGTGCCCGGTGCCCGGTGCCCGGTGCCCGGTGCCCGTGGCCAGGTGCCCGGTGCCCGGTGCCCGGTGCCCGGTGCCCGGTGCCCGGTGCCCGGTGCCCGGTGCCCGGTGCCCGGTGCCCGGTGCCCGGTGCCCGGTGCCCGGTGCCCGGTGCCCGGTGCCCGGTGCCCGGTGCCCGGTGCCCGGTGCCCGGTGCCCGGTGCCCGGTGCCCGGTGCCCGGTGCCCGGTGCCCGGTGCCCGGTGCCCGGTGCCCGGTGCCCGGTGCCCGGTGCCCGGTGCCCGGTGCCCGGTGCCCGGTGCCCGGTGCCCGGTGCCCGGCGCCCCGTGCCCGGTGCCCGGTGCCCGGTGCCCGGTGCCCGGTGCCCGGTGCCCGGTGCCCGGTGCCCGGTGCCCGGTGCCCGGTGCCCGGTGCCCGGTGCCCGGTGCCCGGTGCCCGGTGCCCGGTGCCCGGTGCCCGGTGCCCGGTGCCCGGTGCCCGGTGCCCGGTGCCCGGTGCCCGGTGCCCGGTGCCCGGTGCCCGGTGCCCGGTGCCCGGTGCCCGGTGCCCGGTGCCCGGTGCCCGGTGCCCGGTGCCCGGTGCCCGGTGCCCGGTGCCCGGTGCCCGGTGCCCGGTGCCCGGTGCCCGGTGCCCGGTGCCCGGTGCCCGGTGCCCGGTGCCCGGTGCCCGGTGCCCGTGCCCGGTGCCCGGTGCCCGGTGCCCGGTGCCCGGTGCCCGTGCCCGGTGCCCGGTGCCCGGTGCCCGGTGCCCGGTGCCCGGTGCCCGGTGCCCGGTGCCCGTGCCCGGTGCCCGGTGCCCGGTGCCCGGTGCCCGGTGCCCGGTGCCCGGTGCCCGGTGCCCGGTGCCCGGTGCCCGGTGCCCGGTGCCCGGTGCCCGGTGCCCGGTGCCCGGTGCCCGGTGCCCGGTGCCCGGTGCCCGGTGCCCGGTGCCCGGTGCCCGGTGCCCGGTGCCCGGTGCCCGGTGCCCGGTGCCCGGTGCCCGGTGCCCGGTGCCCGGTGCCCGGTGCCCGGTGCCCGGTGCCCGGTGCCCGGTGCCCGGTGCCCGGTGCCCGGTGCCCGGTGCCCGGTGCCCGGTGCCCGGTGCCCGGTGCCCGGTGCCCGGCGCGGCCTTGCCCGGTGCCCGGTGCCCGGTGCCCGGTGCCCGGTGCCCGGTGCCCGGTGCCCGGTGCCCGGTGCCCGGTGCCCGGTGCCCGGTGCCCGGTGCCCGGTGCCCGGTGCCCGGTGCCCGGAGCCCGGTGCCCGTGCCCCGGTGCCCGGTGCCCGGTGCCCGGTGCCCGGTGCCCCGTGCCCGGTGCCCGGTGCCCGGTGCCCGGTGCCCGGTGCCCGGTGCCCGGTGCCCGGTGCCCGGTGCCCGGTGCCCGGTGCCCGGTGCCCGGTGCCCGGTGCCCGGTGCCCGGTGCCCGGTGCCCGGTGCCCGGTGCCCGGTGCCCGGTGCCCGGTGCCCGGTGCCCGGTGCCCGGTGCCCGGTGCCCGGTGCCCGGTGCCCGGTGCCCGGTGCCCGGTGCCCGGTGCCCGGTGCCCGGTGCCCGGTGCCCGGTGCCCGGTGCCCGGTGCCCGGTGCCCGGTGCCCGGTGCCCGGTGCCCGGTGCCCGGTGCCCGGTGCCCGGTGCCCGGTGCCCGGTGCCCGGTGCCCGGTGCCCGGTGCCCGGTGCCCGGTGCCCGGTGCCCGGTGCCCGGTGCCCGGTGCCCGGTGCCCGGTGCCCGGTGCCCGGTGCCCGGTGCCCGGTGCCCGGTGCCCGGTGCCCGGTGCCCGTGCCCGGTGCCCGGTGCCCGGTGCCCGGTGCCCGGTGCCCGTGCCCGGTGCCCGGTGCCCGGTGCCCGGTGCCCGGTGCCCGTGCCCGGTGCCCGGTGCCCGGTGCCCGGTGCCCGGTGCCCGGTGCCCGGTGCCCGGTGCCCGGTGCCCGGTGCCCGGTGCCCCGTGCCCGGTGCCCGGTGCCCGGTGCCCGGTGCCCGGTGCCCGGTGCCCGGTGCCCGGTGCCCGGTGCCCGGTGCCCGGTGCCCGGTGCCCGGTGCCCGGTGCCCGGTGCCCGGTGCCCGGTGCCCGGTGCCCGGTGCCCGGTGCCCGGTGCCCGGTGCCCGGTGCCCGGTGCCCGGTGCCCGGTGCCCGGTGCCCGGTGCCCGGTGCCCGGTGCCCGGTGCCCTTGCCCGGTGCCCGGTGCCCGGTGCCCGGTGCCCGGTGCCCGGTGCCCGGTGCCCGGTGCCCGGTGCCCGGTGCCCGGTGCCCGGTGCCCGGTGCCCGGTGCCCGGTGCCCGGTGCCCGGTGCCCGGTGCCCGGTGCCCGGTGCCCGGTGCCCGGTGCCCGGTGCCCGGTTGCCCGGCGCCCGGTGCCCGGCGCCCGGTGCCCGGTGCCCGGTGCCCGGTGCCCGGTGCCCGGTGCCCGGTGCCCGGTGCCCGGTGCCCGGTGCCCGGTGCCCGGTGCCCGGTGCCCGGTGCCCGGTGCCCGGTGCCCGGTGCCCGGTGCCCGTTGCCCGGTGCCCGGTGCGCGGTGCGCGGTGCCCGGTGCGCGGTGCCCCCGGTGCCCGGGCCCGGTGCCCGGTGCCCGGTGCCCGGTGCCCGGTGCCCGGTGCCCGGTGCCCGGTGCCCGGTGCCCGGCGCCCGGGGCCCGCCGCCCGGTGCCCGGTGCCCGGTGCCCGGTGCCCGGTGCCCGGTGCCCGGTGCCCGGTGCCCGGTGCCCGGGGCCCGGTGCCCGGTGCCCGGTGCCCGGTGCCCGTGCCCGGTGCCCGGTGCCCGGTGCCCGGTGCCCTGCCCGGTCCCCGGTGCCCGGTGCCCGGTGCCCGGTGCCCGGTGCCCGTGCCCGGTGCCCGGTGCCCGGTGCCCGGTGCCCGGTGCCCGGTGCCCGGTGCACCGGGCCCGGTGCACCGGGCACCGGTGCCCGGTGCACCGGTGCACCGGCCCGGTGCCCGGCCCGGTGCCCGGTGCCCGTGCCCGGTGCCCGGGCACCGGGCACCGGTGCACCGGGCACCGGTGCCCGGGCCCGGGCCCGGTGCACCGGTGCACCGGTGCCCGGTGCACCGGTGCCCGGTGCACCGGTGCCCGGGCACCGGTGCCCGGTGCCCGGTGCACCGGGCACCGGTGCACCGGTGCCCGTGCCCGGTGCCCGGTGCCCGGGCACCGGGCCCGGGCACCGGTGCACCGGGCCCGGGCCCGGTGCACCGGGCACCGGGCCCGGTGCCCGGTGCCCGTGCACCGGGCACCGGTGCACCGTGCCCGGGCACCGGGCCCGGTGCCCGGGCACCGGTGCACCGGTGCACCGGTGCACCGGGCACCGGGCCCGGGCACCGGGCCCGGGCACCGTGCCCGGGCACCGGTGCCCGTGCCCGGTGCCCGGTGCACCGGGCCCGGGCACCGGCACCGGTGCACCGGCACCGGGCCCGGTGCACCGGGCCCGGGCCCGGTGCACCGGTGCACCGGTGCCCGGGCACCGGGCACCGGTGCCCGGGCCCGGGCCCGGGCCCGGGCCCGGGCACCGGGCCCCGGTGCACCGGTGCCCGGGCACCGGGCCCGGTGCCCGGGCCCGGGCCCGGGCACCGGTGCACCGGTGCACCGGGCACCGGTGCCCGGGGCACCGGGCACCGGGCACCGGGCACCGGGCACCGGGCACCGGGCACCGGTGACCGGGCACCGGGCACCGTGCACCGGGCACCGGGCACCGCACCGGGCACCGGGCACCGGTGCACCGGTGCACCGGGCACCGGGCACCGGGCACCGGGCACCGGGCACCGGGCACCGGGCACCGGTGCCCGGGCACCGGTGCCCGGTGCCCGGGCACCGGGCACCGGGCACCGGGCCGGGCACCGGGCACCGGGCACCGGCACCGGGCACCGGGCACCGGGCACCGGGCACCGGGCACCGGGCACCGGGCACCGGGCACCGGGCACCGGGCACCGGGCACCGGGCACCGGGCACCGGGCAACGGCAACAGGGCACCGGGCACCGGGCACCGGGCACCGGGCACCGGGCACCGGGCACCGGGCACCGGGCACCGGGCACCGGGCACCGGGCACCGGGCACCGGGCACCGGGCACCGGGCACCGGGCACCGGGCACCGGGCACCGGGCACCGGCACCGGGCACCGGGCACCGGCACCGGGCACCGGCACCGGGCACCGGGGCACCGGGCACCGGGCACCGGGCACCGGGCACCGGGGCACCGGGCACCGGGCACCGGGCACCGGGCACCGGGCACCGGGCACCGGGCACCGGGCACCGGGCACCGGGCACCGGGCACCGGGCACCGGGCACCGGGCACCGGGCACCGGGCACCGGGCACCGGGCACCGGGAACCGGGCACACGGAACCGGGCACCGGGCACCGGGCACCGGCACCGGGCACCGGGCACCGGGCACCGGGCACCGGGCACCGGGCACCGGCACCGGGCACCGGGCACCGGGCACCGGCACCGGGCCCCGCGCACCGGCCACCGCGCACCGGGCACCGCGCACCGGGCACCGGGCACCTGGCACCTGGCACCGGGCACCGGGCACCGGGCACCGGGCACCGGGCACCGGGCACCGGGCACCGGGCACCGGGCACCGGGCACCGGGCACCGGGCACCGGGCACCGGCACCGGCCACCGGGCACCGGGCACCGGGCACCGGGCACCGGGCACCGGGCACCGGGCACCGGGCACCGGGCACCGGGCACCGGCACCCCGGCACCGGGCACCGGGCACAGGGCACCGGGCACCGGGCACCGGCACCGGGCACCGGGCACCGGGCACCGGGCACCGGGCACCGGGCACCGGGCACCGGGCACCGGCAACCGGCCACCGAGCACCGGGCACCGGGCACCGGCACCGGGCACCGGGCACCGGGCACCGGGCACCGGGCACCGGCACAGGGCACCGGGCACCGGGCACCAGGCACCGGGCACCGGGCACCGGGCACCGGGCACGGGCCCCGGGCACCGCCCACCGGGCACCGGGCCCCGGGCACCGGGCACCGGGCACCGGGCACCGGGCACCGGGCACCGGGCACCGGGCACCGGGCACCGGGCACCGGGCACCGGGCACCGGGCACCGGGCACCGGGCACCGGGCACCGGGCACCGGGCACCGGGCACCGGGCACCGGGCACCGGGCACCGGGCACCGGGCACCGGGCACCGGGCACCGGGCACCGGGCACCGGGCACCGGGCACCGGGCACCGGGCACCGGGCACCGGGCACCGGGCACCGGGCACCGGGCACCGGGCACCGGGCACCGGGCACCGGGCACCGGGCACCGGGCACCGGGCACCGGGCACCGGGCACCGGGCACCGGGCACCGGGCACCGGGCACCGGGCACCGGGCACCGGGCACCGGGCACCGGGCACCGGGCACCGGGGAGACCGGGCACCGGGCACCGGGCACCGGGAACCGGGCACCGGGCACCGGGCACCGGGCACCGGGCACCGGGCACCGGGCACCGGGCACCGGGCACCGGGCACCGGGCACCGGGCACCGGGCACCGGGCACCGGGCACCGGGCACCGGGCACCGGGCACCGGGCACCGGGCACCGGGCACCGGGCACCGGGCACCGGGCACCGGGCACCGGGCACCGGGCACCGGGCACCGGGCACCGGGCACCGGGCACCGGGCACCGGGCACCGGGCACCGGGCACCGGGCACCGGGCACCGGGCACCGGGCACCGGGCACCGGGCACCGGGCACCGGGCACCGGGCACCGGGCACCGGGCACCGGGCACCGGGCACCGGGCACCGGGCACCGGGCACCGGGCACCGGGCACCGGGCACCGGGCACCGGGCACCGGGCACCGGGCACCGGGCACCGGGCACCGGGCACCGGGCACCGGGCACCGGGCACCGGGCACCGGGCACCGGGCGCACCGGGCACCGGGCACCGGGCACCGGGCACCGGGCACCGGGCACCGGGCACCGGGCACCGGGCACCGGGCACCGGGCACCGGGCACCGGGCACCGGGCACCGGGCACCGGGCACCGGGCACCGGGCACCGGGCACCGGGCACCGGGCACCGGGCACCGGGCACCGGGCACCGGGCACCGGGCACCGGGCACCGGGCACCGGGCACCGGGCACCGGGCACCGGGCACCGGGCACCGGGCACCGGGCACCGGGCACCGGGCACCGGGCACCGGGCACCGGGCACCGGGCACCGGGCACCGGGCACCGGGCACCGGGCACCGGGCACCGGGCACCGGGCACCGGGCACCGGGCACCGGGCACCGGGCACCGGGCACCGGGCACCGGGCACCGGGCACCGGGCACCGGGCACCGGGCACCGGGCACCGGGCACCGGGCACCGGGCACCGGGCACCGGGCACCGGGCACCGGGCACCGGGCACCGGGCACCGGGCACCGGGCACCGGGCACCGGGCACCGGGCACCGGGCACCGGGCACCGGGCACCGGGCACCGGGCACCGGGCACCGGGCACCGGGCACCGGGCACCGGGCACCGGGCACCGGGCACCGGGCACCGGGCACCGGGCACCGGGCACCGGGCACCGGGCACCGGGCACCGGGCACCGGGCACCGGGCACCGGGCACCGGGCACCGGGCACCGGGCACCGGGCACCGGGCACCGGGCACCGGGCACCGGGCACCGGGCACCGGGCACCGGGCACCGGGCACCGGGCACCGGGCACCGGGCACCGGGCACCGGGCACCGGGCACCGGGCACCGGGCACCGGGCACCGGGCACCGGGCACCGGGCACCGGGCACCGGGCACCGGGCACCGGGCACCGGGCACCGGGCACCGGGCACCGGGCACCGGGCACCGGGCACCGGGCACCGGGCACCGGGCACCGGGCACCGGGCACCGGGCACCGGGCACCGGGCACCGGGCACCGGGCACCGGGCACCCGAAAGACCGGGCACCGGGCACCGGGCACCGGGCACCGGGCACCGGGCACCGGGCACCGGGCACCGGGCACCGGGCACCGGGCACCGGGCACCGGGCACCGGGCACCGGGCACCGGGCACCGGGCACCGGGCACCGGGCACCGGGCACCGGGCACCGGGCACCGGGCACCGGGCACCGGGCACCGGGCACCGGGCACCGGGCACCGGGCACCGGGCACCGGGCACCGGGCACCGGGCACCGGGCACCGGGCACCGGGCACCGGGCACCGGGCACCGGGCACCGGGCACCGGGCACCGGGCACCGGGCACCGGGCACCGGGCACCGGGCACCGGGCACCGGGCACCGGGCACCGGGCACCGGGCACCGGGCACCGGGCACCGGGCACCGGGCACCGGGCACCGGGCACCGGGCACCGGGCTCCGGGGACCGGGGACCGGGCTCCGGGCTCCGGGCACCGGGCACCGGGCACCGGGCACCGGGCACCGGGCACCGGGCACCGGGCACCGGCACCGGGCACCGGGCACCGGGCACCGGGCACCGGGCACCGGGCACCGGGCACCGGGCACCGGGCACCGGGCACCGGGCACCGGGCACCGGGCACCGGGCACCGGGCACCGGGCACCGGGCACCGGGCACCGGGCACCGGGCACCGGGCACCGGGCACCGGGCACCGGGCACCGGGCACCGGGCACCGGGCACCGGGCACCGGGCACCGGGCACCGGGCACCGGGCACCGGGCACCGGGCACCGGGCACCGGGCACCGGGCACCGGGCACCGGGCACCGGGCACCGGGCACCGGGCACCGGGCACCGGGCACCGGGCACCGGGCACCGGGCACCGGGCACCGGGCACCGGGCACCGGGCACCGGGCACCGGGCACCGGGCACCGGGCACCGGGCACCGGGCACCGGGCACCGGGCACCGGGCACCGGGCACCGGGCACCGGGCACCGGGCACCGGGCACCGGGCACCGGGCACCGGGCACCGGGCACCGGGCACCGGGCCGCGGGCACCGGGCACCGGGCACCGGGCACCGGGCACCGGGCACCGGGCACCGGGCACCGGGCACCGGGCACCGGGCACCGGGCACCGGGCACCGGGCACCGGGCACCGGGCACCGGGCACCGGGCACCGGGCACCGGGCACCGGGCACCGGGCACCGGGCACCGGGCACCGGGCACCGGGCACCGGGCACCGGGCACCGGGCACCGGGCACCGGGCACCGGGCACCGGGCACCGGGCACCGGGCACCGGGCACCGGGCACCGGGCACCGGGCACCGGGCACCGTGCACCGGGCACCGGGCACCGGGCACCGGGCACCGGGCACCGGGCACCGGGCACCGGGCACCGGGCACCGGGCACCGGGCACCGGGCACCGGGCACCGGGCACCGGGCACCGGGCACCGGGCACCGGGCACCGGGCACCGGGCACCGGGCACCGGGCACCGGGCACCGGGCACCGGGCACCGGGCACCGGGCACCGGGCACCGGGCACCGGGCACCTGGGACCGGGCACCGGGCACCGGGCACCGGGCACCGGGCACCGGGCACCGGGCACCGGGCACCGGGCACCGGGCACCGGGCACCGGGCACCGGGCACCGGGCACCGGGCACCGGGCACCGGGCACCGGGCACCGGGCACCGGGCACCGGGCACCGGGCACCGGGCACCGGGCACCGGGCACCGGGCACCGGGCACCGGGCACCGGGCACCGGGCACCGGGCACCGGGCACCGGGCACCGGGCACCGGGCACCGGGCACCGGGCACCGGGCACCGGGCACCGGGCACCGGGCACCGGGCACCGGGCACCGGGCACCGGGCACCGGGCACCGGGCACCGGGCACCGGGCACCGGGCACCGGGCACCGGGCACCGGGCACCGGGCACCGGGCACCGGGCACCGGGCACCGGGCACCGGGCACCGGGCACCGGGCACCGGGCACCGGGCACCGGGCACCGGGCACCGGGCACCGGGCACCGGGCACCGGGCACCGGGCACCGGGCACCGCACCGGGCACCGGGCACCGGGCACCGGGCACCGGGCACCGGGCACCGGGCACCGGGCACCGGGCACCGGGCACCGGGCACCGGGCACCGGGCACCGGGCACCGGGCACCGGGCACCGGGCACCGGGCACCGGGCACCGGGCACCGGGCACCGGGCACCGGGCACCGGGCACCGGGCACCGGGCACCGGGCACCGGGCACCGGGCACCGGGCACCGGGCACCGGGCACCGGGCACCGGGCACCGGGCACCGGGCACCGGGCACCGGGCACCGGGCACCGGGCACCGGGCACCGGGCACCGGGCACCGGGCACCGGGCACCGGGCACCGGGCACCGGGCACCGGGCACCGGGCACCGGGCACCGGGCACCGGGCACCGGGCACCGGGCACCGGGCACCGGGCACCGGGCACCGGGCACCGGGCACCGGGCACCGGGCACCGGGCACCGGGCACCGGGCACCGGGCACCGGGCACCGGGCACCGGGCACCGGGCACCGGGCAGGCACCGGGCACCGGGCACCGGGCACCGGGCACCGGGCACCGGGCACCGGGCACCGGGCACCGGGCACCGGGCACCGGGCACCGGGCACCGGGCACCGGGCACCGGGCACCGGGCACCGGGCACCGGGCACCGGGCACCGGGCACCGGGCACCGGGCACCGGGCACCGGGCACCGGGCACCGGGCACCGGGCACCGGGCACCGGGCACCGGGCACCGGGCACCGGGCACCGGGCACCGGGCACCGGGCACCGGGCACCGGGCACCGGGCACCGGGCACCGGGCACCGGGCACCGGGCACCGGGCACCGGGCACCGGGCACCGGGCACCGGGCACCGGGCACCGGGCACCGGGCACCGGGCACCGGGCACCGGGCACCGGGCACCGGGCACCGGGCACCGGGCACCGGGCACCGGGCACCGGGCACCGGGCACCGGGCACCGGGCACCGGGCACCGGGCACCGGGCACCGGGCACCGGGCACCGGGCACCGGGCACCGGGCACCGGGCACCGGGCACCGGGCACCGGGCACCGGGCACCGGGCACCGGGCACCGGGCACCGGGCACCGGGCACCGGGCACCGGGCACCGGGCACCGGGCACCGGGCACCGGGCACCGGGCACCGGGCACCGGGCACCGGGCACCGGGCACCGGGCACCGGGCACCGGGCACCGGGCACCGGGCACCGGGCACCGGGCACCGGGCACCGGGCACCGGGCACCGGGCACCGGGCACCGGGCACCGGGCACCGGGCACCGGGCACCGGGCACCGGGCACCGGGCACCGGGCACCGGGCACCGGGCACCGGGCACCGGGCACCGGGCACCGGGCACCGGGCACCGGGCACCGGGCACCGGGCACCGGGCACCGGGCACCGGGCACCGGGCACCGGGCACCGGGCACCGGGCACCGGGCACCGGGCACCGGGCACCGGGCACCGGGCACCGGGCACCGGGCACCGGGCACCGGGCGCACCGGGCACCGGGCACCGGGCACCGGGCACCGGGCACCGGGCACCGGGCACCGGGCACCGGGCACCGGGCACCGGGCACCGGGCACCGGGCACCGGGCACCGGGCACCGGGCACCGGGCACCGGGCACCGGGCACCGGGCACCGGGCACCGGGCACCGGGCACCGGGCACCGGGCACCGGGCACCGGGCACCGGGCACCGGGCACCGGGCACCGGGCACCGGGCACCGGGCACCGGGCACCGGGCACCGGGCACCGGGCACCGGGCACCGGGCACCGGGCACCGGGCACCGGGCACCGGGCACCGGGCACCGGGCACCGGGCACCGGGCACCGGGCACCGGGCACCGGGCACCGGGCACCGGGCACCGGGCACCGGGCACCGGGCACCGGGCACCGGGCACCGGGCACCGGGCACCGGGCACCGGGCACCGGGCACCGGGCACCGGGCACCGGGCACCGGGCACCGGGCCGGGCACCGGGCACCGGGCACCGGGCACCGGGCACCGGGCACCGGGCACCGGGCACCGGGCACCGGGCACCGGGCACCGGGCACCGGGCACCGGGCACCGGGCACCGGGCACCGGGCACCGGGCACCGGGCACCGGGCACCGGGCACCGGGCACCGGGCACCGGGCACCGGGCACCGGGCACCGGGCACCGGGCACCGGGCACCGGGCACCGGGCACCGGGCACCGGGCACCGGGCACCTGGCACCGGGCACCGGGCACCGGGCACCGGGCACCGGGCACCGGGCACCGGGCACCGGGCACCGGGCACCGGGCACCGGGCACCGGGCACCGGGCACCGGGCACCGGGCACCGGGCACCGGGCACCGGGCACCGGGCACCGGGCACCGGGCACCGGGCACCGGGCACCGGGCACCGGGCACCGGGCACCGGGCACCGGGCACCGGGCACCGGGCACCGGGCACCGGGCACCGGGCACCGGGCACCGGGCACCGGGCACCGGGCACCGGGCACCGGGCACCGGGCACCGGGCACCGGGCACCGGGCACCGGGCACCGGGCACCGGGCACCGGGCACCGGGCACCGGGCACCGGGCACCGGGCACCGGGCACCGGGCACCGGGCACCGGGCACCGGGCACCGGGCACCGGGCACCGGGCACCGGGCACCGGGCACCGGGCACCGGGCACCGGGCACCGGGCACCGGGCACCGGGCACCGGGCACCGGGCACCGGGCACCGGGCACCGGGCACCGGGCACCGGGCACCGGGCACCGGGCACCGGGCACCGGGCACCGGGCACCGGGCACCGGGCACCGGGCACCGGGCACCGGGCACCGGGCACCGGGCACCGGGCACCGGGCACCGGGCACCGGGCACCGGGCACCGGGCACCGGGCACCGGGCACCGGGCACCGGGCACCGGGCACCGGGCACCGGGCACCGGGCACCGGGCACCGGGCACCGGGCACCGGGCACCGGGCACCGGGCACCGGGCACCGGGCACCGGGCACCGGGCACCGGGCACCGGGCACCGGGCACCGGGCACCGGGCACCGGGCACCGGGCACCGGGCACCGGGCACCGGGCACCGGGCACCGGGCACCGGGCACCGGGCACCGGGCACCGGGCACCGGGCACCGGGCACCGGGCACCGGGCACCGGGCACCGGGCACCGGGCACCGGGCACCGGGCACCGGGCACCGGGCACCGGGCACCGGGCACCGGGCACCGGGCACCGGGCACCGGGCACCGGGCACCGGGCACCGGGCACCGGGCACCGGGCACCGGGCACCGGGCACCGGGCACCGGGCACCGGGCACCGGGCACCGGGCACCGGGCACCGGGCACCGGGCACCGGGCACCGGGCACCGGGCACCGGGCACCGGGCACCGGGCACCGGGCACCGGGCACCGGGCACCGGGCACCGGGCACCGGGCACCGGGCACCGGGCACCGGGCACCGGGCACCGGGCACCGGGCACCGGGCACCGGGCACCGGGCACCGGGCACCGGGCACCGGGCACCGGGCACCGGGCACCGGGCACCGGGCACCGGGCACCGGGCACCGGGCACCGGGCACCGGGCACCGGGCACCGGGCACCGGGCACCGGGCACCGGGCACCGGGCACCGGGCACCGGGCACCGGGCACCGGGCACCGGGCACCGGGCACCGGGCACCGGGCACCGGGCACCGGGCACCGGGCACCGGGCACCGGGCACCGGGCACCGGGCACCGGGCACCGGGCACCGGGCACCGGGCACCGGGCACCGGGCACCGGGCACCGGGCACCGGGCACCGGGCACCGGGCACCGGGCACCGGGCACCGGGCACCGGGCACCGGGCACCGGGCACCGGGCACCGGGCACCGGGCACCGGGCACCGGGCACCGGGCACCGGGCACCGGGCACCGGGCACCGGGCACCGGGCACCGGGCACCGGGCACCGGGCACCGGGCACCGGGCACCGGGCACCGGGCACCGGGCACCGGGCACCGGGCACCGGGCACCGGGCACCGGGCACCGGGCACCGGGCACCGGGCACCGGGCACCGGGCACCGGGCACCGGGCACCGGGCACCGGGCACCGGGCACCGGGCACCGGGCACCGGGCACCGGGCACCGGGCACCGGGCACCGGGCACCGGGCACCGGGCACCGGGCACCGGGCACCGGGCACCGGGCACCGGGCACCGGGCACCGGGCACCGGGCACCGGGCACCGGGCACCGGGCACCGGGCACCGGGCACCGGGCACCGGGCACCGGGCACCGGGCACCGGGCACCGGGCACCGGGCACCGGGCACCGGGCACCGGGCACCGGGCACCGGGCACCGGGCACCGGGCACCGGGCACCGGGCACCGGGCACCGGGCACCGGGCACCGGGCACCGGGCACCGGGCACCGGGCACCGGGCACCGGGCACCGGGCACCGGGCACCGGGCACCGGGCACCGGGCACCGGGCACCGGGCACCGGGCACCGGGCACCGGGCACCGGGCACCGGGCACCGGGCACCGGGCACCGGGCACCGGGCACCGGGCACCGGGCACCGGGCACCGGGCACCGGGCACCGGGCACCGGGCACCGGGCACCGGGCACCGGGCACCGGGCACCGGGCACCGGGCACCGGGCACCGGGCACCGGGCACCGGGCACCGGGCACCGGGCACCGGGCACCGGGCACCGGGCACCGGGCACCGGGCACCGGGCACCGGGCACCGGGCACCGGGCACCGGGCACCGGGCACCGGGCACCGGGCACCGGGCACCGGGCACCGGGCACCGGGCACCGGGCACCGGGCACCGGGCACCGGGCACCGGGCACCGGGCACCGGGCACCGGGCACCGGGCACCGGGCACCGGGCACCGGGCACCGGGCACCGGGCACCGGGCACCGGGCACCGGGCACCGGGCACCGGGCACCGGGCACCGGGCACCGGGCACCGGGCACCGGGCACCGGGCACCGGGCACCGGGCACCGGGCACCGGGCACCGGGCACCGGGCACCGGGCACCGGGCACCGGGCACCGGGCACCGGGCACCGGGCACCGGGCACCGGGCACCGGGCACCGGGCACCGGGCACCGGGCACCGGGCACCGGGCACCGGGCACCGGGCACCGGGCACCGGGCACCGGGCACCGGGCACCGGGCACCGGGCACCGGGCACCGGGCACCGGGCACCGGGCACCGGGCACCGGGCACCGGGCACCGGGCACCGGGCACCGGGCACCGGGCACCGGGCACCGGGCACCGGGCACCGGGCACCGGGCACCGGGCACCGGGCACCGGGCACCGGGCACCGGGCACCGGGCACCGGGCACCGGGCACCGGGCACCGGGCACCGGGCACCGGGCACCGGGCACCGGGCACCGGGCACCGGGCACCGGGCACCGGGCACCGGGCACCGGGCACCGGGCACCGGGCACCGGGCACCGGGCACCGGGCACCGGGCACCGGGCACCGGGCACCGGGCACCGGGCACCGGGCACCGGGCACCGGGCACCGGGCACCGGGCACCGGGCACCGGGCACCGGGCACCGGGCACCGGGCACCGGGCACCGGGCACCGGGCACCGGGCACCGGGCACCGGGCACCGGGCACCGGGCACCGGGCACCGGGCACCGGGCACCGGGCACCGGGCACCGGGCACCGGGCACCGGGCACCGGGCACCGGGCACCGGGCACCGGGCACCGGGCACCGGGCACCGGGCACCGGGCACCGGGCACCGGGCACCGGGCACCGGGCACCGGGCACCGGGCACCGGGCACCGGGCACCGGGCACCGGGCACCGGGCACCGGGCACCGGGCACCGGGCACCGGGCACCGGGCACCGGGCACCGGGCACCGGGCACCGGGCACCGGGCACCGGGCACCGGGCACCGGGCACCGGGCACCGGGCACCGGGCACCGGGCACCGGGCACCGGGCACCGGGCACCGGGCACCGGGCACCGGGCACCGGGCACCGGGCACCGGGCACCGGGCACCGGGCACCGGGCACCGGGCACCGGGCACCGGGCACCAGCCGTTGACCATGGCTCGTGCCTGCGTGTTGCTGAGTAGCAGCTGTACCCAGCTGCACAGCTGCGGGCCCGCCCCCATCGTCTCCATTGCGGCCAGCAGGAAGCCACGGTCCACCGTGTCGTATGCCTTCGCGAAGTCCAGGAACGCCAGGAGGCCCCGGCGGTTCTGCTTGCGGAGGAGGTGGGATAGGTGGCGCAGGAACATCACGCTGGCCCCGATGAGTCGTTTGGGGAGGAAGGCCGATTGTTCGGGGGAGATGACGCTTCCCAGGGCTGGGCCCAGGCGGTTGGCCAGCACCTTGGCGAGCAGACGGTAGTCTGAGCACAGCAGCGTGATGGGGCGGTAGTTACCGGGCTGTTTGGGGTCGCCCTTCTTGTAGAGCACCGTGATAACGCCCTCAAGGAAACCGGCCGGCACCTGCCCCGTCATGCCAATGGCGGTGAATAGGCCGGCCATGGTGGGGCCAATGGCGGACCAGAACTTGCGGTACAGGTCGGCTGGGATGCCGTCCCATCCTGGTGCCTTGCCGGGCTGGCTCTTGACCAGCGCGACTCGCAGCTCTGCTGCCGTGATGGTTTGGAGCCCAGCTGCTCATCCGCCTCAGTGGGGAGCCTGATGTTGGCCGCAGACAGCTGTGCTAGCACCGCCTGTCGAGCATCGGGGCTGACGAAAGTGGGTGTCCGGCAGATCTCGGCCCAGAAATCCGCTACGACCTGCGGCAGTTGTGCTGGATTGGTGACCAGGCGACCGGTGCGTGCTTGGAGCGCGACTGGGGCGGGCTGTTGCTCGGCCGTCTGGGCTTGCAGGAATGCTGTCAGGGCGGGGCCGGCCCGCTCACCCGCCCGGAGCCAATGGGCGCGTGTTTCTTTCGCTGCCTTGCGGCCGTCCTCTTGGTGTGCCCTGACTAAGGCCGCCTGTGCCTCCGCTAATTGCTGCAGCGGCTGGGGTGCTGTGGGCGCTGCATCAACTGCCTGCTGGGCCAGCTGAACCGCTGTGAGTGCCTCCCGGGCACGGGTGCCGGGCCGCTGCCTGCGTTGCTGTGCTGCTTTGTTGAGCCGGTGGGCCAGGCTGGCGAGGCGGCGTTTGAAGCCCGGCCACCACGCGATCAGGCCTGCCGGATTGTTCTCGGCAGAGGGCGCCTCCGCGCACTGGCTGCGGATCCAGGCGTGCTGCCCCTGTCCCTGTCCTCGCTGCGAGTTTGGGAATTGCTTGGCTCCTCTCTCTTTGGCTCCCTGCTGTGGTTTTGGGTTTCTCGCCAGGTGGTGTGGCTTGCCGGTCGGGCTCTTTCGGCTTCCCTGTCCTTGTAACGTCACTCGAGGAAAAAAAGCCCCCTCGGAGGGGTAGAGCCGCTGGGCCATCCGGCTTTGCACTGCCGTGGGGCCCCTTGGGCAAGGGTTCAGCCACCCCGAACCGACCGTACCCATGGCTGATTGTCACGCAGTCCGAAATCGGTGATTTTCTTTCGAAGTCGTGCACCCATCGCGTGAGTCGAATTGCGAGTTGTGCATCACTGATTAGCTTTCAAGGTCGTGCAGGCAAATAATTACAACCCTGGACAACAACCCGTTTCGCCTCAGAACCGTAGACCTCTGTTGCCGCCTGATACACGCCAAACACAGCTGTGAATTACAGCTCACTGCCCGCATCCTCCTCCCTGTAACTCTCCCCCGTGCTCTCCCACGCCCCCTCCTCTCTTCCGAACTCCCCATCACTCTCAACCTGCTGGCCCCTTCCCCAACATCCTCGCCGTTGCCATACTCCTCCCTGTCGCTGCCTCCCTACCCGCTGCCATGCTCTTGTCGGCCTCAACCCGACCCCGCGAGCCGCCGCCTTTGCCAGCAAAGGCAAGCTGGCAACCGCACGGGGCCAA
This sequence comes from Pleodorina starrii, assembly GCA_030267565.1. Classification (NCBI taxonomy): domain Eukaryota; kingdom Viridiplantae; phylum Chlorophyta; class Chlorophyceae; order Chlamydomonadales; family Volvocaceae; genus Pleodorina; species Pleodorina starrii. The sequence continues at coordinate 31,864 of BRXU01000037.1, forward strand.
AGTAGGGACGTGCCGATTGGTGGAGGGCAAGGTTGGTCGCGGTATGTCAGGGGAGGGTCAGACGACGGAATGGTGTAAGGGAGACAGCAAGTCATGATGCATAGCAGGTCAGGATCGCACATCCCAGCCTGCACAGCCCTGGGTCCCTCTGAACGGACTTCGTTGCCCCTTGACACTGCGGTGCTGTTCTACCATATGCCGGCCCCGCCCTCATGGTCGGCCGTCGTTGCAGTGGTACCCGGCCCGACCTGCGGATTAGAGCTGTCCTGTGTACCGCAGCATTGAGGGGAGCATCCCGCGACGGCCCCCACCCCTCGCCCATCGGCATGGGCAACATGGCGGTGGTGCTCGATCCGCCCGTGGCATTCCGCTGCTGTGCTCGTGTAAGGGAGCCGGCAAACACGCCAGTCGGCCGGGCTAGCTGCCGCCATGTCCATCCATTCCACCCTGCCCAATAAGCAAGGGTGAGCCGGTGAACGTGCAAGGCAGCAAAGGTCAACGGCGGGGTTGCCGACTGGTGTCGGGCTGGGTTGGGTACGGCAGGGAAAGCCGGGCGTCGAAGGCACTGCAGGTCAGGGAAACGGTGTGTCCCCGGGTTCCTCCAATTGAGCTGCATTGCCCCAGACATTCCACCGCTGTGCTCACGTGCCTCTCCGCCCCCTCTCCGCACATCCCAGCCTGTGCTCACGTACCTCTCCGCCCCCCGCACCGCACCGTCCCGTCCCACCTGGTATGCGCCTGCTCGGTCGTGCCGGTCAGCCGGGCTAGCTGCTGCCTTGTCCATCCGTTCCACCCTGCAAAAGAGGAAAGGGCAAGCCGGCGAGCATCCAAGGCAGCAAAGGTCAACGACGGGGTTGCCGACTGGTGGCCGACTGGGTTGGATACGGCAGAGAAAGCCGGGCATGGAAGGCACTGCAGGTCAGGGGAACGGCGTGTCCTCGGGTTCCTCCAATTGAGCTGCATTGCCCCGCTGTGCGCACGTACCTCTCCGCCCCCCGCACCGTCCCCTCCCACCTGATATGCGCTTGCTCCTGCACGCCAGTCGGCCGGGCTAGCTGCTGCCGTGTCCATCCGTTCCACCCTGCACAAGAAGAAAGGGCGAGCCGGTGAACGCGCAAGGCAGCAAAGGTCAACGACGGGGTTGCCGACTAGTGGCGGGCTGGGTTAGGTACGGCAGGGAAAGCCGGGCATCGAAGGCACTGCAGGTCAGGGGCTCGGTGTGTCCCCGGGATCCGCCGATTGAGCTGCATTGCCCCGCTGTGCGCACATACCTCTCCGCCCCCGCACCGTCCCCTCCCACCTGGTATGCGCTTGCTCGGTCGTGCCAGTCGGCCGGGCTAGCTGCTGCCGTGTCCATCCGTTCCACCCTGCACAAGAAGAAAGGGTGAGCCGGTGAACACGCAAGGCAGCAAAGGTCAACGACGGGGTTGCCGACTGGTGGCCGGCTGGGTTGGGTACGGCAGAAGGGAAGGGGCGCCCTGCTGGGAAACTATGCTTGAGTCGAGGGGCGGCAACTGTCGCTTGGGAAGGTTCCGCAAGGTTCCATACGTACATAGACGGAAGAGTCACGCCTGGCTGCTGGTCTGGGCGCTGTAGCAGCCGTGCGACAGGTCGACAGTGCGGCGCTAGGCTATAAGAGCCTAAGCTACACCTGCACAAACAACTCGAGTGGCCTTTAGCAACTAAAACTGCTACAGGCGCCTGGAGCTCCTCAAGACGGTCATCATCAGGAACGAAAGGAGAGCCCCAAGGCCCCACCTGGCACAACAAAACCGCGCACAACTCCACCGCCCATGCGTGGTCCCCGGAACCGACCCCCCGGAACGACACGACAGGAAATGTTCGCCGTTCCAAGTACGGTATGTTACCACGGGACGCTATCTATGGTGGGACACACTCCACCCCTTAGCCACCACCAGCCTTGCTACTTGCGGGGCATCCCGGCCCCCACCCACCACACACCTACCCACACACACACACAACGCATTGCCAAACAATGACGGACTTTGACCCGTGCCTGCCTGCCTGCCTGCCAGGCGACCTGCGTGGTGACATACACGCCATCGATCGATGCTAGCTCCACTAACGTGCCATCGATCCACGCAGTTCCACATCCAAGCGTCACACTACTACCATACGTAGTTTTCTAGAGCATGCATGCCTCAGGGCAAACGAAGTAACATGCTGTGCCGGCCCCGCCGGTCAAATGAACTCCGTCGCTCGCTCACCGGTAAGGGCGCTGTTGACCACCTCACTGTGCATGTCGTCTGCTGGCAGGTGCGTGGAGATTTCCCATGCCGGGGGGGTGCACAGCGCTGGCTGGGTGGCATTGGTTTCCCGAGCCACGAACTCAATCCTGCAGGGCACGCAGCGAGGCATAGACACAAATAGGAGGGGCGGGGCGGGGCGGGGCTCAGAGGGTACGTAGGTGCGACATACATGCATGTGGTACGGCATGTGGTACGGCATACATGTGCGCTGCGTATGTATGTAAGGACACGCACGCAGGTTGATTGTTGCCGGACCCTATGCTTCATTCGTCACGCACCGGACATACATCGAGAAGCATGGCAGTCACAGCACACATACATATATATATAATATATATATATATATATTATATAGTCAAGGGCAACCTAACTGTTCGTTCACGTACATAATGGGCTACAATCGATGCATTTGCCCCACTCATATTGAAGTCCGTCCCCCCCCCCTCGCTGCGGTATATATATGTAATCGCCACTTACCAGAGTGTTGACGACTAAGCGTCCGAACTATCTATCCTACTACGGTAGCAATAATCTAGCAACCGAAGTGGGGCACGTGTGGGACACGACGGACCAGCAGCCATGCATACGCAGTAACGACAGGATGTCGCCGACCGTTTTATTGCACATTCCAGCAACAGAACCCTATCCTGGATGGATTCCCGGCTCTCACGTACACACCAGGTAGAATTCCGAACGAGTCTGTTGATGCTGGCACTGAAGCCCAGGTCCACATCAAACATGGCCGAGAGCGGGGTTGTGGCGCCCAGCATGGCCGCGTTGCGCATTACATTGGTGGGCATGATTGCGGCCAGCGGCCTGTCGTACAGCCGCTCCGCGAACAGCATCAGTCGCAGGTGGCAGGTGTCGTTCTGTCGCTCCATCCGCTCAAAAAGGTCCTGCATGTGCGGCACGCACCAGCGGGCATACCGACATGGATGGGCAGAACAATCAAACGACAAGCAATTCCATCCTGTGATGACGTACACTCAGGATGATGATTGAACAGAGACCTACGTCGGGTACCCGCCGCAAGCAGCAGAGACCCGCCCAACACAAACGAATAAAGGAGTCTTTGCCGTACATCACATTAGTCAGCAGTCAGCCACGTAGTACAATAACAGTGCTTGCAACAGATGGAGGAACAGCACGCGCGCGATGGGCTACGTACGACCTCTGCACGCAGGCCGAGAGCTAGTGAGGCATGCACACATACAGGAGAACGAACACAGGATGGATACCCCCTGCTGCAGGTGTGTGCGTGGTGCATACGTAGCTCTTCATCCGTCGGGTAGTTGAGCATGGCATCTGTTCAGGTCGGACGTGCGTGCGTGGTCACGGAACCCTTACGCACCTGCAACAGCTTCCGCGCATCGGCAACCGGACCCTTCGGCTCAGCTTGAAGCAAGCGACGATTACCAGCCTGGGTCGCAGGATCACACAGGCAACGAGCCTTCAGTGACGGCGGTCCGAGTAGTATGCGTAAAGGCAGGGACATTCGCTGCTTACGTGCTGCTGCTGGCAATCTGAAATACAGCGTACGTAATGATACCAATGGAAACTAACCAATACAATCGATGGGGAATCTATCGGTGTGGGCGAGGAGCAAGGACGGCGACCGACCATCGGCCCATCCATCCATCCAGCAGGTAGGCCCTTTATTTACGGTACTCTTGAAGTCCAGCAGCGCACGCTGCTGCCAGGATACTCGCCACTGTGCAGCGCCCGCTCCGTCCAACGGCCCTGCACAGCCCTTCATCATCGATCAACGACAATTTCCCGTGCGTGCGAGCCCCTGCTGTCTCCCGTCCATTGTGCGTCACTACGCAGGCCACGCAGGCCAGCAGTGCAATCGTACATCCTGCTTCGTTTGAGTCTGGAGGAGCCAGATAGATAGATGGAAGCCATCTACGAGACGTCGTGGTACGGTACTCTAGGTACGTAGGAGCGAGCGAGGGTAAAGCAATTTGTCTGTCTCGGCTCGCACGTACGTACGCACCCGCAGCTTGTGCCGCTGTCCGCCGCCTGCCCCCCTCTCCTGCTGTAGGCGCCTGCCCGCTCCGCCCGCCCCTCGGTCGACCGCACCACCCGTCGCCACGAAATTGCTGCCGAGGTTGGGGTCATCCTCCAGCATCAGTGGGATGTACACCGCAGCAGATAGAGGTCCCGCATAGCCGCGGCACCTACGAAACAGGACAGAGCAGGGCCGCCAATCAGTCAGTCGGTGCGCCAGCAGGCAGATCGATAGAGGGCACATTCGTTCATGAAAGTGGATGGGCAAGGGTCATGGACGGATGGAGCAGCATGGCCGTGCATTCGCATTCCCACCGCAAACGACGGAATGCCTGGGCACGCACTGATGACTTACTGCGCCTCCAGCATACTCAGTCGATCCAGGGATGTCATCGTGAAAACTGTCAAGTTGATGTCACTTTCTCGTGCTGACCACCATGCGTCCACCATGTATATCCTGTAGCGAGATACCAACAAGCGAACGCATCGAGATAACGGACTCTCTCTGAAGGCAGGTGCGTGCGCGAGCTTAAGAACGGCGGTAGTCAAAGCACGGCATGGGATTCACTTCCGAGATAGATAGAGGGGCACCTATCTACATGCCGGGCGTGAGGGAAGGGACTGTACGGCTCCCTTTAATATATAATAACAATCACGTCAGTGCGGTCTGGTTATGGTATGTAGGGGCGGCACGGCTACTGTGCTCGCTTGGAGCATGGTGTCGTATGGGTGCGGACTGCATGCATGGCTGCAAGCTTGGGGTTGATGTTATTGTTATTGCGTGCGTGATCCTCATCTATCACCCATGCCGGCCACATTATTCAAGTGCTCTCATAGCAGCAGCAGGCTGGCTGCCGGGCCGCTGCTGCATGTTGGCATTCCGCCCAGCCCAGCCCAGCCGGGTGCTGCAGAAGCCGGGCGGGTGCCAATCAACAGGGGGCGGGGCGTTACAGTGCCACGCACGGCATGTTGGTTCGCAGGCGTCCACCATGGAAATTGGTCACCTCAACGACTGACCCGGATTCCGGAAAGGATTATTCCTACGTACGTACGTACGTACGTACGGCGGGGCCACTGGCCGGCATAACTGCTGGCCTGGACGAGTAAGTCCACGAGCCCTAAGTTCACGCCACGCATGCACCTCTTAGGATGTGTTCTCAAGTTGGTAAGACCGGGGGCGGATTGGGTGTAGGGTTCGGCAGGGCGTCACAGCGACGGAAACCTATTCACATATGCGACACGCAGTATCGTACTAGGAGATGAACCACGCCCGCGCCCCATCACAACCCACGGGACCCCGCCGATTATTTGTAAGAGAGTACTTTAAGTATCCGTCATCATTGCTGGTGATTTATTTCGTCACTAGGCTTTTACACGCATCGTGGAAAATTCGGCTAGCGCTTTTCGGCCACTTTGTTCACGGGGCCCAGGCACTCGCCGGCGGTCAGGGCGGAAACTCCACAAGCTGACTCGGTTCGATTGCATCTCGAACCCACCCTCGCGGTGAAACCGCCCGAAACCACGTTGTCAGAGCCCCATAGGCGCTGTAGCTTAGGCAGCAGGCATCCAGCGGTTCGGCCCAAGTCCCTAGCACTCAACTCCACCCGTACGGATTTAACGGGCACCGCCCTTTTTCCGGCTTCAAGGAAGCCGACACCCCTTGTTCCAGGTACCGTGCGTTTATATCGCAGATCGTTGTATTTGAGACGGTAGATACGTGCGGAGGTGCGGTACTTCCCGCTGACACAGTAGCGCCATCCACGCAGACCCACGAGTAAGCCGGCATCGTGAGAAGCGCACCTTGCAGGACGACCTGATGTCCACTCTGAAAAGTTGTTTGGAGTGAAATCGTAATTCGCGTTCCAGCAAGACTTAAGCAGCGCCGCTTCATCCGCGCCTATCACCCTGATGGCATTAGAACGGAATGTGTTAAGATGATAACAATGTACGCTGAATGCTTTGGTGTTCTGTAGTAATCACACTATTTATGATCTCACCCTTGCAAGAAGCACCTCCAGGAGAGCACTGCCACCATCGTGAATAAAAACAAGGACACCATGAAAGCTCGTTGACTTAATTTTTACTTGTTTTTTTATTTATACAAGAGGTAATGATGATGCAGCTTGGGTTACGTGGGCTTGCGTGTCAGGAAGCCGGATTAATGATATAATGTTTGCTGTTGTACTTTGGTCGACCTTGTCAGTTCGTCCTAAAGTCATGTGTGATGATGATGATGTTACAAGCTTCAGTGAGCTCGTACGGTTCAAACGAACCCGAAGGCTCATGAACCGCCTCAGTCAAGCAAAAGGAACAAAAAGATAGGATAAAAAAAATCAACCGTAGCAGAAAGGGCATAAAGACACCATAAGACAGATACGTCACAAAAGCGCAACATGACCTGAGAAGGAGTCTCCATCGACTCTACGCGGCGATGCGCTCGCGCCGTAAGCAAAACATGTCATAAACAACCTTTGCAAGACCGCGCTGATCGTCTATTTGCATGACGTCGCAAACACTCGCTCCCTCCGGTACACCCAGGTCCCAAAGCTTCTGCCGCGCTGACACGAGAGCAGAACACTCCAACAGGAAGTGCTTCTCGTCCTCGACGGCACCATTAATGCGACACGCCTTGCACACACGCAACTCCCTGGCTCGATTACTCTCGCTATTAACCGCCAGGTCTGATACGCATAACCGAAAACGGAGAAGGGCACGGTGGTGCGCCGAGGGAATGTAACCCTCGAACTGCTTCGGCTGCCCCATCCAGTGCTTGTGACGGCACATTTTCACGCCAGGCTTCCTGCCATCCGTAACGAAAGAGCCCGGGACGACGGCCAACCTGTCACTGGCCCAATCATCGTTAATGCGCCCCCTAAGAGTGTCCAACAGCGCCTCAACGTCGAGCTTGCACGTAGAGTACCGTCTAACCCTGGCGTCGATGGTACCCGCCGTCGCATCCTCCGGCCAGTCATGCCTTAAGATATTCAGAGCCCGAATGACCTTAGACCCCCAGCCGTCCCCCTGCAAATCCGATTCCAATGCCAGCCGGATCTCGTGACGAAAAACACTGTGGTATATGCTGCTAGTGTTCTCCACCATACTGTTCCAAAAACGAAACACAGATTCAGCCCAGTACATCTGCAGCGGCATCTGCCCTAGTTCCCTAAACAACAATTGAAGGGGCGGGACGGAAGCTCCGACCAGCTGCTTCATAAAGGCGATTTGCAGCTTGACCATGCGATCCCGAGTAGCGACCTCAAAATAACAGGAACGCGGTGCCTCGTTAGCCGGGAAACCCCTCTCGAGCAACGCTAAAACCAAATCAACACCCCACAACTGCGAACCATAAGACAGAACAGAACGGACTTGCGCATTAAAGCATTTCATTCCGACGGATGGTAACAATAGCCCCTGTCGACGCAACTTGCTAAGCAGGGAAAACATAGCCCGCTGGCCCGCGACGTAGAGTTCGTCAGTGCACGACGCAAAGGAACTATTAGGGCCAAAATGTAGCCCGAGATAACGTGCGCGCGGCTTCCAGGTGATGGGCCGGTCCACCGGCAGCCCGTCCTCCAAAACGCGCATAGTAACCAGGCCGTTGATCGCGTAGAAGTGACTCCTAACCTGATCGCTGGGGTGGAAGAGCAGCAGCTCGCACTTCCTCGCATTAACGGTAAGACCAAACACCTCGGACCATTCCCGCAAAGCTCTAAGCAAGCTCATCAAACGTCGCTTTGTCGCCGCGAAAAGGCTTAAGTCGTCCGCGTACAGGGCTAGAGGCACTCGCCGACCTTCGACGTCTGGGCAGCAGTCTGGGGCCGCCATGGCATCTGGGAGCGCGACGTCAAGGGCGTCGACGTAGTCGGCATACCCTTCTACGAAGAAACCAAACAGCGTTGGGCTCATCGGGCATCCCTGTTTCACACCTTGCGAAGAAGGGAACGCCGCTCCCGTCGTGCCGTTAACCTTGACCCGCAGTTCCACCCGCTCATAGCAGCGTTTCAGAGCCGCCAGTGCCGCGCCTGTGACCCCTCTTTCCTCGAGACGCAACCACAACATGTCCCTATTCACCCGGTCAAAAGCCTTCTCAAAATCGATCTGGCAAACAAAAAGTGCTTGGCTCGAACCGTTGGGGAGTACCCTGCGGCAACGATCCGTAAGGTGCCGTAGCAGGAACAAGTTGTGGATGGTGCCACGCTTGGGCCGGAAGCCCCCCTGGTAAGGACTGCGCGCGCCGCTACTCTCTCCCCAAGCCTTCAACCGCCGGTCAAGAAGGTTCGCATATAGCTTAGAGAGGGCCCCGCCAACAGCCAACCCACGATAGTTGCTCGGATCAAGCGCGTCGCCCTTCTTGTGTAGAGGGGTGACGATCGAAACCTCAAACTGTTAATTTATTAATTTTACGCGGAGACAGACTCTCGCGTGTGTTTAGGGGACCGGGCCTAGGGAGTAATTTCTTCTCCGTTCGGCGCGATCACCAGGGTGAATCAGACCTGACGGGCGGACTGATTGATCTGGGACATTTTCTCGAGCGCCCCTGCACGATCCGGAGTTTAGCGGGCCGGACTCACCGTAATTCACCCTGGCTAATGCCAGGGGCCAGCGGTGGGATTCGAACCCACATCTACCCATTACCCATTCGACCAATCATGGGATCGATCCCATGACCACCGAATTGACAAGCGAGTGCTCTACCAATTGAGCTACGCTGACAACCTCAAACTGCTTGGGATAATTGCCCGTGGACCGGATATGCTCCAACAGACGCAAAAGGTACGGCGCAAGAACGAGCTCTTCCTTATCCTCCACTTTGCGGGTGGCATATTTGTAACACTCCGCCGGAGCCCGCTCAAGGCCTGGCGATTTGTGGTTGGCCAATGATTTAAGGGCAGCGATGACCTCCGCCAGTGAAAACGGGGCATTCAGGGACGCCGCCGCAACAACCCTCTGATTCCGAGCTACGCCTTCGTTACCGGCCCAGTTGCGTGGCGCTGTGAGGGGACGCCCGTTAAAAAGGTTCAGAATATAGTCCGCCCTCACCGCACTAAACGCATTAACCTCATCATTGTATAACGCGTCGAAATACTCGCGCCAACTATTGACATCGCGGATGGGGCAGTCGGGTTTCAAACCCTGATTGAGCCGTCGCCACAGTGCGCGGGGGTCGCCCTTGCACTCCTCCAGAAAGGACGTGAAATGGGAGACACTATACGCGGCGCGAGCATCCTTCCTAAGCCTCTGGTAGCGAGTGCGCAGCGTGGAGAAGACCAGCCGCGCTTGCTCGTCGGCCAGAAGCCCGTGCGCCCTCATATAGGCTTTGTGCTGCAGCATCGCATTACGGGCGGTGGCGCACTCATCGGTCCACCAAGGAGCATCCCGATCCTCCCTGACCCGCCGGACCCTACTGAGACGCCCCCCGAAGGCCTTATCCAACGCTGCCGAACACGCCATCGTGATAACCTCAACAACCGCCGTACTATCCAGCTCAGCGCCAAGTTTGTTAACAGCGTCGGCGATTCGCCGGACAGAGGGGGCATCATCCGCAGCAAAAAGACTAGCGTACCGGGCTTTGCGCCGCACGTCAAAGCGCGCTCTGGGACTGCATCTACCCGCTGGGGAGGCGCCCTGCCTCAGAACCCTCAGGTCAAGCGACACCGGGCAGTGATCGCTCATGAGGCTGCCCACCTTCACTCCTGATTGCGCAACGGGTATGTTCGTGACATGCAGACGATCCGCTCGGAAGAACAGGGCGGGAGATGCGACAAACAAATCTATCATGCTACGCCCCTGTCCCGCAGGGCTCCAAAACGTGCACGCGCCTTGAGGATCACCGTTCACTCGACCGTTCAAAACAATCAGCTCCAATTCCTGACAGAGGGCCGCCAGCGCCCGCCCGAAAACATTATCTGAGGTGTCCTCGGACCGACGTGGAGGGATGGCGCGCAAAAGGTTGGCCTGCCCCAGCTCCGCTTGAGTGAATTCTGCTAGTTCCGCGTCACCGTCGACATCGGGAAGCTCGCTAACTCCAGCAACTCTGGCGTTGAGATCGCCCAACATCAGAACCTCGTCGCCAGGCTGTTGAAAACGCCGCACCAGAGCGCGAACCCTATCCAAGACGCGCCTCGTTACGCTATCCTGCGAACTGCGACCACCTAACGAATAAACACGAGACCCCAGAGGTGCGGCATAGACAGCACCGATGACCAGCCCGTTACCACCGAGGTCCAACGCGTCCCCCTGGAGCCGCAGCCAAACACTGTTCATGCCCCTAGGGGCATCGGACGACGTGCAATGCGTTACGTAGCGCGCGATGCGTTGATGAACCCAAACACAGACACCCCCACGATCCCTTGAACGACCAGCGAAAAAACACCGCGACCCGTCCGGTATAAGTCGAGAAAGTCGGCCCGTGAGTGTCCCATGCGTTTCAGTAAGCACGACAATGTCGTACCGCAGTGCGAGATTGAGAAGCTCGCGTTGCTCTAATTTCCATTCCGTAACGCCCCGCAAGTTCCACTGAATTACGCGAAGCGGTTCATTCCTCCGGGAAGGGTCCTAAACCCGAGTGTCCATCGGAGAGGTTCCCGGAGCGGAGACGCCACCAGCGCCACCCTGCCCTCGCCCGCGCCCCAGAGCCACCCTGGTCTGCCCGCCGCCACTGCCCCCGCCGGTCCCACCTCCGAGCGGCGCGGCATTCGCTCCTGACGCATTGCGGTTGCCGCCCGCCGTCTGTCCATTGCTGGCTCCCGCCGCGCTGCCGCCGACGCCCGCCGTGCTGCCGTTGCGGCCCTCCGTGTTGCTTGGCTGCCATGGTCCGTTGTAGGGCCGCCAGACCCCGTCGTCCTTGACCTGAATGTCGACGCCGTTCACCCAGCGTACGACCCGGTTCTCCTCGTTCCGGAGCCGGGCGAAAGTTGGCGTCCGCTGTTTTTTGAGTTCGAGGCCCCGCTTCGTTAGCGAGTCCTGGAACACGAAGTTGTTGGAGGTGGCCCCCCCAAGCTGCCTCTGAACGTGTCTGAGCGCGGTGATGACGCGGCCCTGGCTGTCCGCGTTGAACACCACATCCGCCATCGCGCAGCCTGCGTGGCGCCCGGCCTCTGTAAGCTGGATAGTTGGTGCCGCCGCGCGGGAGTCCAGCCGGGGTTAATTAATTAATTAATTTTACGCGGAGACAGACTCTCGCGTGTGTTTAGGGGACCGGGCCTAGGGAGTAATTTCTTCTCCGTTCGGCACGATCACCAGGGTGAATCAGACCTGACGGGCGGACTGATTGATCTGGGACATTTTCTCGAGCGCCCCTGCACGATCCGGAGTTTAGCGGGCCGGACTCACCGCTATTCACCCTGACTTATGCCAGGGGCCAGCGGTGGGATTCGAACCCACATCTACCCATTACCAATTCGACCAAGCATGGGATTGATCCCATGACCACCGAATTGACAAGCGAGTGCTCTACCAATTGAGCTACGCTGACCAGCCGGGGAATGACGTCGACGTGTATCCTGCCAAAGCAGCTGGTGTCCTGGAGCGCTTTGTCCACTGTCGAGGCCAGTTGTTCAATGATCGCCGGAGGAGCCCGAACAAGCAGCTTTCCCGGGCGGTACAGCTGCTCCATTTTCTGATCAATCTTCTGATCAATGATGACCACCAGCTCTCCCGTCACGTCCACCTTCAACTTGTCGAACCCCTCCGCCAACTTGTCGGCCACCTCCTTAGTGAACAGTACACGTTGCTTATCCATCGCCGCGCTTAGGACAGCGTCGAGGTCCGCCCTCGTGAGAGGTTGGCTCATGGCGGCTTCAAACTCTGCACGGAGCTCCTGGCGTCTGGCAACTACCTGGGCGTCTAGTCTTTGAGCCTTGGAGCAAAAACCGTTGTCGCTCTGAGGACTGTTGAAACGTTTGCTACCCTTCCGTCCCGACTTCGGTGATCTAACCGGTGATGGCATTAGCTGGACATTATGCATGCAAGTCATGTGTAAACTGAGCTGTAAAGCATATGGGTCGGCTGTTGTACGGCTGCTCGGCCCGCAGTCCGCCGTGTTCTCAGGACCGCATAAAGTTTCGCGTTTAAAGCTGATTTCTGCAGAAGATTAATATAAAGGCTTTTGCGGTTTAAGACCCGCAAAGGCAACGTGGGCCCGGCAGTTCCAGTAGCTATGGCGGGCGGGCGCGTCGCGGGCGCGGTGCGGCGATGTCGGTCATATGATTTCCGAATGTCGCAACGACAGCCCCAAGACTTATCAATAGAGGCGTTAGCTAGCAAGCAACGTTGGGCTGGTGGAGCTGCAATTGCTCTCTTCGTTCCGTGACGGGTAGACATCGGTGAATCCGCTGTCCGGGTAAGGAAGTGGGGTGGTCGCATGGGCAGGAGACGGGTGTGGGTGGCAGGCAATCTTCGCAGTGTATGTGGCCAGCACAGGTCGTTGCAGCAAACACGCATCGAGATTAGCACGGAGTTCGGGGGTCGTTACCGTCGCACCCCTACTCAACTTAACCCGTACGAATTGAACGGGGCCCCGCCCTTTTTCCGGCTTCAAGGAAGCCGACACCAACCCCTTGTCCCTTGCCTGGCCGAGACACTCCCATCATCCTCGCATTTAGGCCATTTGTGCAATACGCAACATTATGTGGTCGGCCGTTCTGCTTGGAGCCCACCTCGTCAGCAGCCGGCGGACCGATCCTACGTTACGGTGATGCCTCGTCGAAAGAGTGCCGCATTGCCGTTGCGCCTTGTATGTATTTGGCGCATGTAAACGGCTTTGTTTACCCGGAGCAACCAGGGCTGACCATCACAGTTTGCTTGCCGGAAAACGTTGTTTAATAGCAAACCACATGACGCATCCAGGAGTGTGGGGATGCTGTATGAAGCCAAGTAAAGAAGCGGTCGTGCAAAGTGGTTTCGGTACGGTCGGGTGCTTTCAGCAGCCAGCGGCACTGCGGCAGTGGCACACACCATCGGGCAGGTATTTTGTTTTCCGAACAGCCATATACCACTCCTCGCTGGGGCAGTCAACTTACGAAAGCACCAGTCTATCTGTCGGTCGGTCAGGGCGGTACGACCTGGATCCAAACATGCAGCGCAGAGATACCAGAGCTCTGGAGATACGTATGGCGCCTTAAGATTTGTTAATCAAATACTGCAAGCGAAGTTGTCTAGATCATAAGATGCATGCTTATGATGGGGCTGGTAAGGAGTGCGGAGTGGTCATTTGACGGGAAAGAAAAATCGCCACGACCTTCCGCCAAGCCGATTGTGCAAGTATGGGCCTGTAAACGCGCAAATTACAACGGTTTTCATTGTTTCCACAACGGCTCTACGGATACTGATACGATTCGCAAGCCTGGTTGGCTTTGCATATGCAAAACGGCCACGAAGGCTCACATCCGGATCCCTCTTAAGGTCCCAACCTCGCATCGTCACAACGGACTCAAGTCAAGTCGAGAACACAAATGCGAGGCGAAACAAGACACTTCGACAAACAGCAGCTGGCTGAGGGCTGGCTTCAACCTGTTCGGAGCGCCGGACTGAAATGCGCTGCGATTGCCGGACCACGCATGAAGACCCAAAACGGTGCGGTTCAAGGCATCCCTAAGCCCGGCCAGCTCTCCCTCCGCTGCCCGCAATCTGATGATGGCACTACAAACGGTGCACCCGAAGCGCTGTCCACTCCTGTACCGTACAGGAGAAGTGCGGGTTAGGTGCCGGTCACAGCAGCGTCACAGCACGGCACATTTATTTTCACACTCCTTCACACAAACCACCCTGTCGTCAACCCCTGAAACCGCCGACCTCTTATCGTCCTCAAATCGCCTAACCAACAGCCACTTCCGCGTCGACTAACACCCATCCTTCCATCCCTCCAAACCGTTCCGCCCCTCTACAGCATCTGCAGCATCTCGCCCACCGCCTCCATCACCGCCGCCGCCGCCGCGCGCCGCCCCTCCTCGCTCGCCAGCGCCGTGCCATGTCGGCACTCGAGCGTCAGCGCCGTGACAGTCCCGTCGCAGCACTGCCGCGTGGCTGCCAGGAAGGCCGCACCGTGGCGGTCCTCGGGAAGCACCACCGCGGCGGGGCCCTGGAGCTGAGGCGGCGGCTGCTGAAGGCTGGCGTAGGTGGAGGGAGCGGGCCGCTGGCTCGGCGGCGCCAGCAGCGCGCGGAGCAGACCTGCACGTGGGAATGGGGAATGGGGGAACGGGGGTTAAGGAAGAGGGACATCGGCGTGGGGCATCCCGAGCGACGATGGTGAACGAGCAGGCGGGGGCACGTGCAGAGCGTGGGGAACACCAGTAGGTTGGTCTGGGGAGACGGGCGACATGTTGTAGTTGAGAGTCGGTCGCGTACGGCATTCGAGGCGTTTGGCTGGATGGTCGCAGGCACTAGCTGGGCTCCAGGGATGAGGCACCCAAGCTGTCCCTGCTCAGCCAACCCACAGCAGCAGCAGCAGCAGCCGTCTGGCCCTGCCCTGCCCGCCCCCAACCCCCCAGCACGTACCTCCTCGCCGCACGGCGCTCAGCACCACCGCGCTCCAAGCGCCCTGGGCCATAGCCGCCGGACGGAAGGACGCGCTGGCAGCCAGCACCGAGGCCGCGTCCTCGGGCACCGCGCCGCGGCTCTGCAGCGTAGCCACAAAGGTTGCCAGATCAGGCACCGTCGGCGCCGCGGGTGTGGCCTCACCGCCGGCGGCGGCAGCGCCGCCGTCGGCAGCGCCGACGCCATCGTACAGCTTCTGCTGTACAAGCGTCTCGTACATGCTGCAGTACACGGGATCCACGAGGCCGGTGGCGGGCGGGCAGGGCGGGCCGTCCAGCAGTACCAGCATGACGTCGTGGCCCTGCTGCTCCAGCGTCGCCGCCACCGCGAATGCCAACATACAGCCGTACGGCGACGTCGCCGCCACGCAGTACGGCCCATGCGGCTGCGCGGCCAGCACCGCCGCGCCGTACACCTCCGCCAGGCGGGTGAGGGTGGCCGGGGACAGCGGCGGCGCATTCGATGTCGCAGCGCCGGCTGCGCTGCCTGCCGCCGCCGCCGGCAGCGAGAAGTCGGGCATGTTGATGCCGTACACGGGCAGCTGTAGCATCTCCGCCAGAGCGCGCACGGCACCGCTTGTACTGCCGGTCTCGTCGTGGATCATCCACATCGGCTGCGAGGTCTGCATCGTGGCGAGGCCGGCGCCGGAGCCCGCAGCTGACGGCGCTGCCGCCCCCGCCCCGTCGGAGCCCGCGGCCTCCACCTGCTGCGCCGACGGCTGCTGCTGCTCGTCAGTGGTGGCGCTGCTGGCGCGGATGCGCTGACCCATGGGGCACAGACGGTTGAGCGCGGCGACGGTCACGAGCGGCGCCGGCAGCGCAGGCTCGCTGGCGGACGCGCCGCCGTCGGCGCTGCCCGCCGTGCTGAAGCCGCCGCCGGAGGAGGTACGGCCCCTCACCAGCACGTACGACAGCGAGCTCGCGGCGCTGCTCTGCGCTGCCGCTGCGCCCGTCGTGCCGTCGCCGGCTGGGGACGCCGGCGCGCTGGGCACCAACGGCAGCAGAGCCGCGCCCGACGTCGTCGCCGCCACCGCCAGCTGCCGCCGCAAGGCGGCCACTCGGCCGTAGCAGCTCGCCGCGTCCGCCAGCAGCTGCTGCAGCACCTGCGCTGTCAGCGCCAGCACTGGCGCAGCCGCCGGAGCCGGAGGCGGCGGCGTCGCCGGAGCCGCCGGGGTCAGGTCGTCGCCCTCCACCTGCGGGCCCGCAGGAGCCAGGGCCGGCGGCGCCGCCGCTGCGGCGGCGGCGTCCTGCAGCCGTACCATCCGTACTGGTTGTGCCAGCAGTGCGAAGGAGCGGGTGGTTCCGGCGGCCCATCCGGCGGTGAAGTCGCGCACGCTGCCGCTGATGACAGAGGCGGTGGCGGGTGCGGAGTGCAGGAAGACGGTCTCGCCCACGAAGGGCGCCTCGGGCTTGTGGCTGCGGGGCGAGCAGGACGCGGACGTGGGCGCGCGGCAGCAGTGTCAGGGAGGTCAGTCGGGTCGGGTTAGGTCCGCCGGCTGGCGCCACACTTGTCCTCCTGGCAAGGAACCCAGGTGTGTGTATTGCATATGTGTATGCATGGGTACGCAACGCGCACTCCGTTCCTCCGATTGGTCTCGGTTCCAGCCGTTCGGTCCTCTTGTGTTGCCACCGCCAGCCCAGCTTCGCTGCCGCACGCCCCACACCTCCCCACTTCTTCCCCTGCACCCCACGTTTGCCCCCTCAGTCCCACTCCGGAGAGCGCCCTAACCAACGGCAACTGCCCGACCCCGGCCCGGCTCGCTCACGTGAATGCGATGGACTTGAGGTAGGATGCGGTCCACAGCGTGTCCCGCACCGCCGTGTCCCACTCCAGCAGAGTGAAGGCGGAGGTGGGTCGGTAGCGGGCCAAGAAGTCCAGCTGGTCATCGGGCCTGGAGGAGGGTAAGGAGCAATATACCGCAGCGAATAGGGAAGGGGACGGACCGGGGGAAAGGGGTTACAATACCGGTTGCCGAGACGAGCCAGGGATCACACCCAGACGGCCACCCGACCGATGATTTGCACACGCCGGCCCCTCGCCCTCGCCGTCGCCCACCTGTCCGCCATTGCATACACGTGCAGCAGGAACGCCTCCCAGGCAGGCAGCGGCGGCGGGGGCGGTTCCGCCCTGGCGGCCACAGCGGCTGCCTGGCCGTTGCGGTGCAGCTCCTGCAGCGCCTCGACCATGCCGTACAGTATCGTCCAGCTGTACTGCAGCTCCTCCCAGGCGTATCCCGCTCGGCTGTTGGCCGCCCGCGCCTGCTCCTCCGCCATGAGCTCCCACTGGCTCCGAGGGAGGCCGGGCGGGGCCAGACCGCCCACGTAGTCCATCTGAGCCGAGTGGCCCTAAAGAGGGCGAAGAGGGGCAAGGGGACGAGGAGTAACGCGGGTGGGTGTCAGATAAGCACCCGCAAGTGTTTGGAAAGGGTGCAGCAACAGCAGCAGCAGCAGCTACTGGGTCGAGCGGGTTGGTGGCGCATTCACAAGGACAACAATACCGGCAGTGCCGCTCACGCACACATGCATCCATGCAGCACGCCGCCCAATGCATGCCCCAACCGCCACAAGCACCACCAGCCAATCGCCTCAATCGCCGCACCTGCTCCTCCAGCAGCCTTCCCACCATGGCAAACTCCTCCATGTCCAGGTCTGGCCGCCAGGTCGCCACCCAGTTGCGCAGCTGGAACCAGGGCTGCGACAGCACCTCGCAGCACCGCCGCAGCCGCGGATCCTCCAGCAGCAGCAGCACCGCCGCACACAAGCCACCAGAGCCGCTGTCGTTGCCCGCGGAAGCAGCCGCAGTAGCAGCAGCAGCAGGGGAAGAAGCGGGCTGCGGCTGCAGCTGCACCGCCACCTCGTACGCTACTGCCGCCGCGAAGCCGACGCCCACCACGGCGGCCGTCAGGGTCCGGCCGCCTTCGGAGCCGGCGGTGGCCGGCCCGGCGGCGGTCCGCCGCAAGGCCGGCGCTGCGCGCCGGCGGCCGGCCCCTGCGGCGGCGGCTCCGCCGCCGCCGCCCGACCTCATCAGCGGCTCGACGGCGGCCCTGGCGATGGCGCAGAGCTGCGCTGCCAGCGCCTGAGCACTGCGGATCTGCGACAGGCGGCTGTTGGACGGAAGCTGCAGGCTGTAGCAGGGGCACTGCAGCCCGGCTACAGCCGCCTCCAGCGCCGGCGGCAGGCGCTGCCCGTCGCCGATCACGAAGACGACGTCAACGCCCTCGAGCTGCTCAACCATGGGCCCCCCGGCCTCGTCGACGCCGCGGCCGCGGCCGCCCTTGACGGCTCGCGCGCCGGAACTGGCGTGGCCGCCTGCGGCGGCCTTAGCTGCGCTGTTTATCGGCGTAGCGGTGGCGGATGCGTCGCGGTTGCCAGTTGCTCCCGCGCCCGTGGGCAGCGGCAGCGTGTTCCCGGCGCCGGAGCCGGTGCCGTCGCCTCCACCGGTGGCGTTCGGTGCCGTACCGGCGAGCTGGTGGGCCCGGCCGATGTCGACGCCCATGCGCTCCAGGTATTCGGCGAGGCCGTCCACCTGAATCCGGATCCGGATCCGAAAGTCAGGGCCCCAAATTCCGACGAGATACTTTCGCCGTAAGGGCGCTTCATGGGTTGGAAAGCTCCATGGGATGATGCGGGCAATCAAATGCAAGTTCTAGCCCAGATCTAGCGAGCGACCAGCCGTCCCCGTTCACCCGCTGCCTTTGCCTTCAAGTTGAACCTATCCCCTCGGTCTACCTCTTCTGACGGCAGGGGCCAGCCCGAGCCCGCTGCTCCGCCGCCGCCTGTGCCTGCGTCCCGCCGCAGCGTCTCCGCCCAGCCGAAGGCGCCCAGGTGCTGCTTCAGCGCCGAGACCATGTACGACATGTCCCGCACGCCCTGGCGCAGCAGGCTGAAGTGGTCGCCCGGCACGTCGATGACCTTCCAGTCGGTTGATGGGAACGGGAGAGATAGGGGGAAATAGACGATGTAGTGAGAAGGGCGGGACATGATGTTCGTGATGCGTTGTGATGAGACACTGTTCCTTTCCACCAACGAAGGCGGGTACCGACATATATGCACCATTCCTCCTTTCCTCTGCCGTCAAGAACACCCGTACGCACCCCCACGGCGTCGCAACGCGCAACCGCAACCTGCAACCACAACCTGCAACCGCTACATGCAACCGCAACCTGCAACCGCTACATGCAACCGCCGCCTGCAACCGCTACCTGCAACCGCAGCCTGCAACCGCAACGCGCACCCGCTTACCTGCAGGTCGGTGCACAGGTCGTGCCAGCAGATGCCGTGTGCGTACGCCCAGAACCTGAAGGGAGGGT
Organism: Pleodorina starrii; assembly: GCA_030267565.1. Taxonomy (NCBI): domain Eukaryota; kingdom Viridiplantae; phylum Chlorophyta; class Chlorophyceae; order Chlamydomonadales; family Volvocaceae; genus Pleodorina; species Pleodorina starrii. Next base: position 50,986 of record BRXU01000037.1, read on the forward strand.
TGGGAGGGCGGTTCAGAGGTTTTTAACCTCTGGGGGGCTAGGGGAGAGGAGTGGGGCCCGAGGGGAAGTCTTTGGGAGGGGCCCCGCCCCCCCAAAATCGACTGCGCCCAGTGGGGTGAGCTGACAGGGCTCCAGCAGAGCCCGCCAGTCTACCGCCCTTACACACCGGAAAACCCGGGCAACCGGGGCAGCAGCAGCCCCCGGCCCTGCCCGCAGGCTCCCCCCCACCTGGAGTCGTTGACGTAGTCGCAGGCGCCCGGCACCGCAGCCCGGAAGTACAGCACCCGGGCGCCCAGCAGCCGCCCGGCGAAGCGGTGGCGCCGCATGTCGGAAATCTGGGCGGGGGGAAGGCAGCCGAGAGGGAAAGCAGCCGGCCGGGCCCACGAATGAGGGAGGCGGGGGGTGCAGCAGGCGTTAGTACATCACACACACACACCCGACGGAGAGGCTCCACCACCAGCCGCCGGTACGAAGCGGAGGAGGCAGGACTATCTGCTGCCACTGTCGCTGCTGGCTCGGGCGACACACAGTTGCTGGCTGGAAAAGCCCCGCGAACCTCCGCGGGGCTGTCGCTGGTGACAAACCTCCTCCCCCGCCCCCACCCTCGCCCCTCCGCACCTGGCTTCCCTGCTTGACCGACAGCGCCACGTACTCAACCTGCCGCCGCACCTCCTCCACCGGCATCGCGTCGTCGCGCATCACCCGCCAGATGGGCGCGAAGAACTCGTACTTCTGAGCCAGGCTCATGGACTTCCACTCGTCGCTCTCGCGGGGGTGCGTGATGCTGCGGCGGTGAGCAGGTCGAGCAGGGAAGCGGGGAAGGGTTGACATGCAAGGAGCCCGGGACGCGGTGCTTTTATGCCCCCCCCTGGCTAGCTGGCCTTGGGCGGACGTTACGCCCCGGCAGTGCACAGCATCCGCCCCGAGCCATTCCCGCCGCCCTCTCAGCCACTTCCCTCCTACCCTCCCCCTCATCTCTCGCGCCCGCAAGCACGCGCGCCCGCTCGCTCGCACCTGGACCCCAGCCCGATCGCGTCCCTGCCCAGCGCCCCCAGAATCATCTCCATCAGCTCCAGCGCGTCCTCCTCCGTGCACTCGGTGGCGTCGGGCTGCAGCGGTCGAACCTGCTCCGGTCGGGGTGTGTCCATGATGATGAGCAGTCCCACGGTGTGGCCCCACTCCTCCAGCAGCAGGGCGATGGCCATGGCCACCGCGCCGCCGTAGGAGTGGCCGCCGATGAGGAAGGGACCCTCGGGCTGCACGGCCAGGATGTCCAGCGCGTTGCGGCGGGCAAGGCTGCGGGAGGGGGCGGGGTGGCGGGGAAGAGGAAGAAAGGGGGGCGGAGGGTTATTAGGGACGGGGCGTAGGGCTGGGTGCGGGCACATCAGGGTATGGCTGGAAGAGGGGTGTAGGCTCCGCACCTCAGCCTTATCCACAGCGATCCGCCCTGCAACGCCCGCCGCTTCAGGCCACTGCGGCCGCATCCCAAACCAGGTGCCTTTTCTCCCCCTCCCAGCTCCTGCCCATGTACCTTTGGCCCCCCTGCCCTCCCCTCCCCGCTGCTCTCGTCTCTCGTCTCCCCCCCCCCCACCCCCCCAAGCCTCTCTCTATTTCCACCCCTTGCCTGGCAATGTCCAAGTCGTTGTCCTTGTCCAGCACGTAGATGGGCTGATCCGCCCACTGCAGGAAGGACGAGAAGGAGAAGTACGCCGACTGCGCATTGGCCACACCGGGCGCGGCCAGGAACAGCGGCCGCGGCGCAGACGGCGGCCGGAGCACCTTGAGCAGGTTGGATGGCTGCTGGCCCGCAGCCGCACCGACGGCGCCGCCGCTGGCGGCGTCGCCGCCGGCCTGCCGGCGGCGTCCGCGGCGGGCACTGCTGACCGCAGCCTCCTCCTCCTCCGAGTCCGCCTCCTCCGTCTCCTCCTCGGAGTCGACCTCCTCCCGCTGCTCCCCGGCGGCCGCCATCCTGCCCAGCTGTCCCTCGATGTATCCCACGATCTCCTCCACGCTCTGGTGATCGTACAGCAGCGTCACCGGCAGCGCCACGCCCAGCGCCTCGCTGAGGCCGCGGCGCAGCTCCATGCCGGCGCGGCTGTCCACACCCGCGGAGATGAGCGGCTCGGAGGGGTGCACCGGCCGGCCCACCAGCGAGCGCACCTCCGACATGATGCGGCCGGCCAGGTGAAGCTGACGCTCCTCGACAGACATCGCCAGAAGCGCCGGATCCACGGAGACGCCGGCGGCGGCGTCAGCGGCGGCAGCGTCGAGGTCGGCGTCGGCGGCAGCGTCCGCGGCCGCGTCAGCGGCGGCGACGGCGCGTGCGACGTCAGGGGTGGCAGCGTCGATGGGGACGAGTACTGCACCGCTGAGGCGCAGCACCGCCGGCGCTGCAGCCGCGGCACCGTTGGCGGTGATGGCGGCGGCGCGGATGTGGATGGGCTGCAGCGACGGCGAAGCAGCGTCAGCGCTGGCGCCGGCCAGGCCGCCGAGCCAGGCGCCGCCGCCTCCGCTGGTGTTGTCAGCGACGCCGTTGGCATCACCCGACACGTGCACAGCGCGGACACGGGCGAGGTACCACGGCGCGGCGGCGGCAGCGGTAGTGGCTGGCGTCAGCGCCGCCGCCGACAGCGCGGCGGCCTGGAGGGCCGACTCGACGGCGCGCGGCTCCAGGGGCTGTCCATCGGATGCGGGAGCGCAGTCCGCGACTGCGAACACGGGCGCCTCGTGCCGCCGCCGCGGCAGTGGCTGTGACGGCAGCGGCGCCAGCTGCAGTGCGTGTAGCAAGGCCACCAGGCGGCCGGGGCTGTAGGCGGCTACGCCGTCCAAGGTCGCCTGCTCCCCATCGGCTGCGGCGCCTGCGGCTTCCGCCACCGCGGCGGCAGTGTTGAGGGTCGGCGCCGTCGCGACGCGCGCCAGCAGCTGCTCCGTGTCGTCGACGAAGACGCGAAGGAGCATGCCGCCGCCGGAGGACGAGGCGGATGTGGTAATGCGCAGCTCCGGAACCGGCGGCTGGCCGGCGGCGATGATGCGGCCGGGCAGCAGCTGCGGCGACGACATCACGACGTCGTGCAGGACGAAGCCCTCGCCGGCGCCGTCGGGCGACGACAGCAGCAGCCGCACGGCGGCGGCGGCGGCCGATAGCACGGCGGCGTTGGTGAGCCGCGGCGGCGGTCGGCGGCGGCCGGCGCCGGCGGGCGCGTCCGACGGGACGCCGTCCCACAGGTACGACAGCGACGGATGATCCAGGCGGACGAGCAGCGTCGCGCGGGCGCCGTGGCGGCGCGAGCGTACGACACGGGCGGACTGGACCAGCAGCTGTGGCTCCGGCGCCACCCAGTGCCGCCGGCCCGCCGCCCACGTGGCTGCGTTGCCGTACGCCGTCACGGCCGCCACCGTTGACTGCGGCGGCGCCGACGAAAGCAGCGCATGCGCGTTGGTGCCCTGCGCGCCGAAGGAGCTGACGCCGAAGACCGCCGGGCTCTCCGCCGCCTCCACTGACGCAGCCAGCGGCAGGCCCAGCACGCCGCCGCGCGCAATCAGTGCCCCGCCGCCGCCATCGCTGCCGCCAAAGGCCTCCAGCGGCGCCTCGACCAGCGGGTTGAGCGACCTCAGGTTGAACGCCGGCGGCAGCGCGCGGCGCTCCAGGGAGACCACCGTCTCCGTCAACTCCACAGCGCCGGCGGCGGCCTCCTGGTGGCCGCCGTAGCCCTTGACGCTGGCCCAAGCGAACGGCTGACGCCGACCGCCGCCGCTGGGGCTGGCGGCCGTGTAGGCCGCGGCGGCGGCGCCCACCTCGATGGGGTCGCCCAGCGGCGTGCCGTTGGCATGCAGCTGCAGGCCGCTCACCTGCACCGGCGTCACGCCGCCGGAGCGCAGCGCCGCCACCAGCAGCTGCTGCTGCGTGGGGCCGTGCGGCGCAGTGAGCGCGCTGGACTTGCCGTTGGTGTTGACGGCCGACGCCAGCAGCACCGCCAGGCAGATGCCGCCGCCGGCGGCGGTGTCCACCGCTCGGAGCCATAGGGCCCGGCAGGCCTCTCCGCGTCCGTAGCCGTCGGCGGAGGCGTCCAGGACCTGTCGGCGGCGAACAACGTGTTGGGGATGGGACAGGTAAGGAGCCGGGGAAGGGTCTATGAGCCCGGTCGCATTTGCCAGCCCACGAACAGTCTCGCGACGCTTTGCGGTGCGATCCGTTCTGCTCCATCATCCTCCCCGCCCCCGCCCTGGCTGTCTGGCACTTCCCTCCTTTCCCATCCTCAACACATGGTGATGGCCCCTGGCGGCCCCTGTCAGGTGCCCACCTTGGACCGCCCGTCCGCCGCCAGCAGCCCTGCCGCCGCCACCATGGCAGTGGACTGGGGCACCAGATTGAGCTGCACCCCCGCAGCCACCGCCTCGCCGCACTCGCCACCCAGCAGACTGGCGGCCGCCAGGTGGGCAGCCACCAAACTGGACGAGCATGCGGTGTCGACGGAGGCGGAGGGGCCGCGCAGGCCGAGCGTGTAGGAGAGGCGGCCGGAGGCGACGGCGGAGGAGGCGGCGGTGAACGAGTACGGGCCGATCTGCGGCGGCAGCGGCGTGGCGAGGGCGAGGGCCACAACAACAAAGCGTCAAGAACCGCCAGGGCTGTGGGGCATTGTCTGGTGTACATCTTCCAGCATACACAAGAGGAGGCGGTCATGACCATGTGCGAGCCTCAGCGTCGTCTTGGAAGTGGTCGGAGTGTGACCCGTGAGGCTCAAGTGGGGTGTGGTTTGCACCGTGAAAGGGTTTCTGGGGTGTCCCCGCGCCGCCGTTGGCGATCAATATCATCAACCACGCCCAATCTGCCATCCAGGCCATCCATCGCAAATATGAACCCTGGAACGTTATCCCCCCTATGTCCTACCTGCACGCCGTGCCGCTGTCCGAGCGCCTCGTAGTCGCTGGAGGCTATGCCCACAAACACGCCCACATCCGTGCCCAGCAGCGAGCCCAGCGACGTGTTGCCTGCCGGCACCGCCTCAATCGCCGCTCGCAGCAGCAGCCGCTGCTGCGGGTCCAGCGTGGCGGCCTCGGCTGGGGAGATGCCGTACAGTACGGCGTCGAAGAGCTCGACGCCGGGCAGGAAGGCGCCGAACTGCGGCGGCAGCGCCGCCGCCGTCGCGGCACCCGCGGCGATGCCGACGGCACCGACCCGCGGGTCGGCCACATCCCACCGGCTGAGCGGCGCGACGGTGACGCCGTCGGCGGTCGTGGCGGGGTCCAGCAGGGACCATGGCGTGGAAGACATACCGGCAACGAGTACGACAGTGCCGGCGGCGCCGCCGCCGCGGCGGCGGCGGGCGGAGCCCGCCGCCGGTTGCAGGGCCGCGGAGCGGCCCTGCACCTGCTGCCGCTGCGCTGCGCTCTGCTCGAACAGGAATTCCGCGATGGCGGCGGTGGTGGGGTAGTCGAAGACCAGCGTGGCGGGCAGCTGCAGCTGCGCCGCGGCCTGTAGCGCGTTGCGCAGCTCCGTCGCCGCCAGGCTGTCCAGCCCCGCCTCCATCAGCGGAGCGTCGTCGTCCACGGGCGACCCCACCGCCGCCTCCACCGCCTCCCGCACCAGCCGCCGCAGAGCAGCGGCGTCCAGGCCGCTGCCGGCGCTGCCGGCGTCGCCGGCGGCTGCCGCGCCTTCGGCGCTGGCGGCCTCCGGCCGCCGCACGCCGCCAGGAAGCGGGGCGGCGGAGCGCAACTGCACCCCAGAGAGCTTCCAGACCGCGGTTGCTCCACCAGCAGCAGCAGCCGTTGGCTCAGGGATCGAGCCGGGCACGGTGGAGACCAGCTGAAGGTCGCAGGCGGCACCGACCGATACGGCGCCGGCGTGGAGCGGCGCAGCGGGGCCGCTGCAAGTCGCAGCCTGGCGACGTGGCGGCAGGCGGCAGGCCGCGATGTACGACACCACACGCATGGCGCCGGCGACGCCGCCACTCCCTCCTCCGCTGCAGACCCCCTGGAGCTGCATGGCGGCCTCCAGAGCGCAGGGCAGGCCGAACACGCCGCCGGCGGCCGGCTCGTGCACATCCAACTGCTCCAGGTCTAGCGCAATGGACGCCGTCGCGGCAGCCGCCGCCGGCTTCGCCGCCGACGCAGCGACGCTTCCGAAGCCCAACAGCACCCGACCCAGCTCCGCCAGACGCGGGTCTGTGGAAGAAGCGGCTCCGGAACCAGGGGTCTCGGGGCCCGCGGGGCCAGAGTTCACGCTGGCGGTCGGCGCTACCAGCGTCGCCACCGTGGCAGTGAGGTGCCGTACCGGCGCGGCGCCGTCGGCGCCGCGCGTGAGCACCTCCAGCGCGCCGCCGGCGCGCAGGACGCAGAGCAGCGACCCATGGGTCTGGTTTGCTGCACCCAGATCCAGATCTAGCAGCTCCACTGGCGCGTGGAACCGCACGCCCGTCAGGCCCGCCTCCACGGCGCCGCCGCCGACCGCTGCGTTCGGCTGCAGCATGGTCACCGCGGCGGCGCACATCTCCAGCAGGAAACCGGTGGGCAGGATGGCGGCAGCGGCGCCGCTGCCGGCGGCTGGCCGGAACATGAAGCCGCTCCTGAGGAACGCCAGCTTGGCCTGGCGCAGGTCGGCCTCGAAGGCGGCCAGCGGCGGCGGTTGTCCGGAGGTGTCGGTGGTGGCGAGGAGGCCGCTGGCGGAGCCCAACCGCGGCAGCAGGAGGCTGGGCGGTGGTGTGACCCACAGGCTGTGAGGCCGCCAGGACACGGGCGCGGCGCTGGAGGCGCCGGCGGTGGTGGGGAGGTTGGGCGCCGGGTCGTCGGAGCGGGTGGTGCGCTGCAGCAGCACGTGCGCGTTGGTGCCCTGGAGAAGGAGGAGGGGGAGTGTGGGAGTGTGGGAGGGGATGATGAGGAGGGAAGAAAGGTCACAGGAGGAGGATTCGCAGCCACTTGCAGCAGTGGCTAGCCATGCATGATTAGACGGACGCAGTGGTAGCCTGACCAGTGGTCCCTGCACCCGCTAATCACTCCCGTCCGCCTGTCTCCTTTAGATTTAGCGAAATCACGCGAGGGCAGGCATACATACCAATGCCATACACCCGGCACGGCACGAAGGCAGGGCGGTGGAACCCGCACCAGCACCAGCAAGCTGCCCACCTGGAAGGCGAATGCACTGACGCCGGTGACCAGCGCCTCCGTCGCGGGCGGCAGCGCATGGCCCGCCACGCCGCGCGGCAGCATCCAGCCGCCTCCGTCATCGCCTCCGTCGCCAGCGCCTCCACCGCCAGCCAGCGCCGCCGTCAGGTGCGGGTTGACGGCGCGCAGGTGCATAGCGGCGTGCAGCGTGTACGACATGAGCGACGCCACCGCGTGCGCGAGGCCCATGACGCCGCTGGCGGCCTCCGTGTGGCCGATCTTGGACTTGGCGGCGGCGAGGGCGAGCGGCGGCCGTACTGTGGCGGCGGCGGCGCCGCCTGCGGCGGCGGCGGCGGTCTGCAGGACGGCCGCCAGGGCTCCGACCTCGATGGGGTCGCCCAGCGGTGTGCCGGTGCCGTGCATCTCGGAGCAGGTGACCTGGTGAGCCTGGGGGACGAGGGGAGGAGGGAAGAGGACGAGGCACACATGAGGGGGTGTGTGAGGCCATGAAGGTCGCGGAGAGCGGGCAGTTATTGCAGGCAACCGGCCACGACCGCCTTTCCCAGCACATCACCCCGACAGCTGCCCGACACATCAGGCATGGCGACTCACCAGCAGGCCCGCCTCCGCCAGCGCGGTGCGCACCACGGCCTGCTGCGCGGGGCCGTTGGGCGCGGTGAGGCTGCTGCTGCGGCCGTCCTGGTTGACGGCGGAAGCGCGCACGAGCGCCAGGCAGCCGCTGCCGCCGCCTCCAGCCTCCGCCGCCGCACTTCCAAACGACAGCGCCGCCATCACCAGCGCCCCCACCGCCTCGCCGCGCACGTAGCCGTCCGCGGCCGCATCCAGCGTCTTGCAGCGGCCTTCCGGTGACAGCATGCCGGCCTTCTGGAACATGGCCGTGGGCTCGGGGCATAGCAGGATGCCCACACCCGCCGCCACCGCCGCGCGCGAGCCGCCGCCCAGCACCTCCTGGAGCGCCCAGTGCGTGGCGACCAGGCTGGACGAGCAGGCGGTGTCGACGCTGACGGCGGAGCCCGTGAAGCCGTACATGTACGACAGGCGGCCGGAGGCGACGGAGAGCGCGCCGCCGGTGGCGCTGTAGGCGGAGGCGCCCACACCGGCGCGTCTGTGGGGTGAGAAGCGGCAGCAAAGGTGAGACCAGCAGGCGGCGAAGAGAAGGTCAGCGAGTTGCGGCAGTGGCATGGCATAAGAGTCAGCATTATAAGAAAGAAGTAAGGCCGGAGACATCGCTCAGCCCCACCAACCCGGCAGGTGCTCCCTTCAGCGGGAGGCCCCGGACAGTAAACCGATGTTCTCCACTAGGTAAAGAACATTCCGAACACCAGGAAGGTTTGAACCCATCAACTCACCGGCACACCCAGTTGGTGTACTCCGCGCTGGCGATGCCGACGGCGACCGCCGTGGACGCGCCCAACTGACTCGCGGTTCGGCCATCGCCCGCCAACGGCACCGCTGCCGCGTCGGACAGCGCCTCATGGGCCACGTGGAGCAGCAGGCGCTGCTGGGGGTCCATGAGCGCCGCCTCGGGGGCGGAGATGCCGAAGGCGGCCGCGTCGAAGAGGTCCAGGTCGGGCAGCCAGGAGCCGAAGCGCGCGTGCGCGTGGCCGGAGGCGTGGCACAGGCGGTCCAGGTCCCAGCGGCCCAGCGGCACGGGGCCGATGGCGTCAATGGGCTCCAGGGAGGATATGGCGTCGCGCGGCGAGCGGTAGGACATGCCCAGCAGGCCGACCAGGGAGGCCGCCGCAGCCGTGCGGCCGACGGAGGGCAGCGGCAGCGGCAACGTGGCGGCCGTGGCGGCGGCGACGTCGCCGTCGGCGTCGTCGGCGGTGGCGCCGGCGCCCAATTGGCCAGCGATGAAATCCGACACGGCTGCGACGGTGGGGTAGTCGAAGACCAGCGTGCCCGGCAGCTGCAGCCCCAGCCGTCCCTCCAGCGCGTTCCTCAGCTCCACCGCGCCCAGACTGTCCAGCCCCGAGCCCATCAGCGGAGCGTCCGCCGCAACCGAGGCGCCAACCACGCTGCGGACCGCGTCCTGAACCGCTGCCTCCACCTCCTGCCGCGACATGCTCGCCTGAGCCTTGCCGCTGCCACTGACGCCGCCGCGGCCGCCAGCAGCACCGCTGGCGGCAGCGGCCGCGGCGGCGGCGCCGTCGCCGGCGCCGTGCAGGGAAGCCACGTGGGCCAGCAGCGGCGGCACCGACTTGCCGCGGAAGCGAGCCAGGAAGGCCGGCCAGTGGAACGGCACCGCGGCGACGACGCCATGCAGGCTGCCGCCGCTGACGGCGGCGCCGAGTGACGCCAACACGCCCTCCAGCGCCGCCAGGCCGGCGGCGGGCATCACCAGGCCCATGCCGGTACGCTCCACGCGTGCCGCCGTCTGCGCGTCCTGAGCCGCCATGCCGCCGCCCGCCCACGCGCCCCACTGCACGCTGACCGCCGGCAGGCCCCGACTGGTCGCAAGCGCTGCGGCGGCGTCCAGGCCCGCGTTGGCGGCGCTGTAGTTGGCCTGGCCGGGCGAGCCCAACAGCGAGGCGACGGAGGAGAACAGCACCTGGCTGGCGAAGGGCTGCAGCTCTGCCGCTGCCGCCACGGCGGAGGCGGCGGCGGTCTTGGCGGCGTGTACGGCACGGATGCCGTGCAACGTCTGCGCTCCGAAGGTGGCGTCGCGCAGCACGCCGCCGGCGTGGAAGACCGCGCCGATGGGCTCGTGAGCTGCAGCGGCTGCGACGGCGGCGCGGACGTCGTCTGCGGCGGCTCCGTCGCAGCCCAACACCGACAGCTCGCAGCCGTGCGTCGCGCGGGCGGCACCCAGGAGCGCCGCCGCCGCATCGCTTGGGAGCTTGCCGGTGCGGCTGAGCAGCACCACTCGCCGGTAACCGACCGCCGCCAGCCACCCGGCGACGAGGGTTCCGAGGGTCCCGGTGCCGCCCAGCACCAGCGCGGTTCCCGCGGCAGAGCCGGCCGACCCGTGGGTCGTAGCACCGCCACCCGGCCCACCTGCTCCCGCTGACACCACCACCTTGCCCACGTGGCGCGCCTGCGACATCTGCCGCAGCGCAGCCGCGACGGAGGCCAGGCCGTGTACGGCGCCAGGCAGCGGCCGCAGCGAGCCGGACGCCAGGCCGGCGGAGACGCGCGACAGGCCGGCGTGCAGCACCGCCGGCGGCATGAAGTCCACCGCCAGCAGGCCGTACCGCGCGTCGGGCCGCTCGGCCGCCACTCGCGCCGCCGACCAGATGTCGCGCTTGCCGATCTCCACCCAGCGCCCGCCGCGACGCAGCAGCGCCAGTCCGGCCGTCACCATGCCCGGGCTGGTCAGGCTGTTGAGCACCACGTCAACGCCGCCTCGGCCTCGGCCGGCAGTGACGCTCGCGAGCTCCTCCACGAAGCCCAGGTCGCGGCTGGTGGACACGTGGCGCACGCCCAGGCCCCGCAGCAGCGCGCGCTTGGGCGGGCTGCCGGCGGTGGCCACCACCTCGCCGCCCAGCACCGCCGCCAGCTGCACCGCCGCCAGGCCCACGCCGCCCGCCGCGGCGGGCAGCAGCAGCCTCTCCCCGCGGCCCAGCGCCGCCGCGTGCCGCAGCGCCGCGTCCACCGTCACAAACACCGTGGGGGCCGTGGCCGCCTGCTCGAAGCTCAGCTGCGGCGGCATGGGCACCAGCGTCTGGGCGCTGCCGACAACGTGCGAGCCCAGACTGCCGGTTGCCAGACCGAACACGGCGCGTCCGGGCAGCGGCATGCGATCCGATGTCCCTCCCACAGCCGCCCTCGAACCCGCCTGGCTAGCAACATCCTCGGCCACCGCCACCACCACGCCCGCGCAGTCGCTGCCCGGCGCGCCCGGGTCTCCCGGGTACATGCCCAGCACATTGAGCACATCCCGGAAGTTGACGCCGACCGCCTGCACCCGCAGCAGCACAGTGCCCGGCGGCACTGAGCCAGCGGCGGTGGCTGGGTCCAGCGGCACCGGCACCAAGCTGTTGAGCGAACCGCGCGGCTGCGGAAGCAGCTGGAAGGCAGCGGCAGGGGCCGCGGCCGCGCTCGCCGACGGCCGGAGCAAGGCAGTCCGGGCGATGCCGGCGTGGATGGACAGGCCGTAGGCATCGGCAGCAGCGGCCCCGTCGGGTTGCTGTGATGGCTGAAGCCGCAGCAGGCCCGCCGAGGCCAGCGGTGCCGTGCTGCCCAAGGTGAGGCCGCGGGTTGGGTGCTCCGCATTGTAGGATCGGGCCAGGCCTGCCAGGGCGGCGGCCGCCAGGCTGACGGTACCGCTGGCGGGGCTGTCGACCAGGAGCCCGTCCGTCGGCGGCGGTGCCGTATCCGCCAGCTCCAGCCGCGCGGCCGCCGCGCCGGCGGAGGTGAGCTGCTGCAGCGCCGCCACGGCGGCTGCCGTGTACGGCACCAAGCCGCTCTCCGCCGCTCCGGCCCCCGGCAGCAACTGCAGCGCGCCGGTGGCGGCGGCGGCAGACGTGCCATCGACGGCGCCAGGCTCCGCCGCCACCCACAGCACATCGTACAGCATGTCGGGCGTCGTACTGGTGTCCTTTTTGCTGGCCGTCGCCGAGCTTGCGGCGGCGGCGCCGCCGCCGATCGGCTTGGCCTGCAGATCGTCCAACGAGCAGATCAGCGCCCCACTGCTGTCGAGCAGCAAGTGGTTTCGGTGCGTGGCGGCGCCGGCACCGGCGCCGACGGCGCCAGCCGAGGCGTCCTCCGCGACGCAGAACAGCGGCTCCTCGTTGGTAACGGCATTGCCGCCGCGCCCGGCGAGCGTCACGGTGAACGCCTGCAGCGCGGCTGGCACGTAGGCGCCGGCGGCTGAGCTGCCTCCGCCGTTGCCAACGACGGCGCCCAGCTGCAGCGCCCCGTCTAGTGCCGCCACGTGCAGGAAGTAGCCGTCGCGCTGGTGCTCCGCCGCCGCCGTCGTCGCCAGGCGGCCAGCCGCCAGGCCGCTCCGCGGGTCCGTGTGCACGGACTGCAAGCCGCGGAACGCGGCGCCGTACTGCAGGCCGGCGGCTGCCATCTTGCCGTACACCGCCGCGGGGGCCATTGGCACCGGGCAACGGGCGCGCATGGCGTCGGCAGAGACGCCCGCCGGGCCGCGCCGGGCGGCGGCGCCAGGGCGCAGCGGCGGCGGCGATCCAGCGGCAGCGGCTCCACCGTCGGCGGACCCACGGGTCGGCGGCGGGCTGTGCAGCTGTGCTATCTGCGCCGTCATGTGAATGGTCTGCTGCGGCGGCTGCGAGGCAGACGCGCTTCCAGCTGCGGACCAGGATCGGGAGATGACGCGTACCGCACCGGATGCGGTGTCCAACACGGCGGCTAGCTCCAGCACAGCGGCGGTGCCGGCGCCTGTCGGCGACGGCATCACGCACGGCGCCGCGAACCGCACATCCCGCAGCACCAGGCCCGCTGCCGTCGTGGCGGCAGGCGCCGTCGCAACGGCAGCGGCCACCGCCATCTCCAGGTAACCCGCGCCAGGGAACAGCGGCTTGCCACCGACGATGTGGTCGTACAAGTACGACACCTGCGGCGACGGCAGCGCCAGCACGACCTCCACCACTGGCGCGCCGGCGCCGGCGCCGCCGCCAGGCAGCGGCGACGCCAGCCGTGCGCGGTACGCCAGCGGGTGGCCCAGCGGCAGCGGCAGCAGCCGCTGGAAGTCCTGGCGCCGCCACAGCAGCGGCGACGCCGCCTGAGGCGCCTCCGACTCGCCGGCGTTGCCGTACAGCTGTACGATGGCATGGGCGTTGACTCCGCTCATGCCGAAGGAGCTGGTGCCGGCGAACGCGGCGAAGCCGGCGTCGGTGCCCGCCGGCGCCGCCGTCATGTCGACGGCGGCGGCGGCCTGCATCGGCAGCCGCGCCATCAGGCCGCCACCGCTGCCACTGCCGCCATCGCCAAGCGTCGAGGCGACGTGCGGGTTGAGGTTGCGGTAGCGCAGCGGCGGCGCGGCCCTCTGCGACAGGAACACGGTCGCCTGCAGCAGTCCCGCCAGGCCGGCGGTGCCCTCCAGATGGCCCGTCAGCGCCTTGACCGCGCCCAGCGTCACCGTCGCCGCCGCCATCGATGCTGAGGCTGAAGCTGAGGCTGATGGCAGCAGCGCCTTCCGCAGCGCGTTGCTCTCGATGGGGTCGCCCAGCGGCGTGCCCGTGCCGTGCGTGGCGGCGAACGCCAGCGCCGCCGTGCCCGCCTGCACCATCGCCGCCGCCACCAGCGCCGTCTGGCTGGGGCCGTGAGGCGCCGTCAGGCCGCTGCTGCGGCCGTCCTGGTTGACCGCCGAGCCGGCAAACACGGCATGCGGAGCACGCCCAACGCCGGCGGCAGCGGCGGCGGCGGCCTCCAGCACCACGGCCGTGAAGCCCTCTCCGCGGCCGTATCCGTCCGCCTCCGCCGCAAAGGCCTTGCAGCGGCCGTCGGGTGACAGCGCCTGCACGCGGCTCATGGCGGCGGTGGCGCCGCGCGGCAGCAGCATGGCGTTGACGCCGGCGGCCAGCGCCAGGCCCGACTGGCCGGCGCGGATGGAGGCGGCCGCCAGGTGGGCGGCCACCAGCGAGGAGGAGCAGGCGGTGTTGGTGGGGACGCAGGGACCTGCGGGTGCGGAGCGGGGAGGAAGGTGAGTCAAGGGGGGGTGAGGACGGGGCGGTGAGAACGGGGCGGGGCGGGGTGGGGCGGTGATCAGCAGTCCGGGTGCGCAGGCTCGCACCTGTCAGGCCGAACGTGTACGACACTCGTCCCGCCATGAAGGCCAGCCCGTTGCCCGTGACCGCCTGCGCGCTGCCCGCCTTGGCGCCGCCGGGTCCGTGCAGCAGCTCGCCGTACTCGAGCCAGATGCAGCCCACGTAGCAGCCGGTGGGGGTGCCCGCCAGCGAGCCGGCGGACCTGGGGGGCGGGGCGGAGAGAGGCCGAGAGGGGCGGAAGGAGCGGGTTGGGGCGGCGGCTTACAGGTAGTGCGTGATGATGGAGACGTGTAGCCACTGCCAGCTCGGTGGTTGCTGCTACCCTTCCTGGGCTCGGATCGCCCTCTACGAGGAAGCCCATGCATGCGCAGCGCAGCTCCCCCCTCCTTTCTAAGCCCTTCTTGCCGCAACCTTGATTCCCGCAGGGGCGATGTACAGACCCCGCCCAGCCCCGCCCCTCCCCTCCCCGCCACGCCACGCACCGTCCCGAATCGGTGAAGGCCGCCAGCGCCTCCTCCAACAGCAGCCGCTGCTGAGGGTCCATCAGCGCCGCCTCACCCTCGCCCAGACCGAACGCAGCCGCATCGAACTCGTGCACGTCGCGCACGAACGTGCCCAGCCGCGTCGCCACGCCGTCGGCGCGCGCCAGGTAGGCATGCTCCGGATCCCATCTGCCGTACGGCGGCGGCCCGTGCAGCTCCACGCCGTCGCGGCTGGCCTCGTACAGCTGACGCAGCCCGGTCACGCCGCCGGCGTAGCGCGTGCTGATGCCCGTGAGGAGCACCACTGCCGCGGCGGAGGCGCCGCCGCGGCGGACAGCCCGGCCGGGCCGGCGGAGCCGGCCGGCCGCCGCCACGGCCGCAATCTCCTCCTCCTCGTCCTCCTCAAACTCCTCCTCCTCCTCGTAGTCCTCCGTCTCGGTTCCTTCTTCGTCGTCGTCGTGTGCGGCGCTGGCGGCGGCGGCGACGCCGCCGCCCGCCGCTACCAGCTCCGCTGCCACGTAGCCCGCCACCGCTGCGGCGGTGGGGTAGTCGAACATGAGTGTGGGCGGCAGCTCCAGTCCGAAGGAGCGGGACAGCTGGTTGCGCAGCTCCACGGCGCCCAGGCTGTCCAGACCCGCCTCCATGAGGCTGGCGGAGGGGTCCAGGGAGGGCACGCCCATGACGCCGCGGGCCACCTCCGAAACCGTCTCCAACACCGCCGAAGCGGAGGTGGTGGTGGTGGTGGTGGTGGTGGGGCGTTGCTGGCGGCGGCTGCGCCGGCGCTGCTGCACGGTCGCGGGCTTGCTGGCGGCGGTGGGGGAGGTGGTGGGGGTGGGGTTGGGGGTGGTGGAAGAGGTGGTGAAGTGGGACAGCAGCGGCGGCGGCGGTCCGGGCAGGCGGCGCAGGAAGGCGGGCCAGCGGAAGGGGTTGGCGGCGAGGACGGGCTCGGGGCCGGGGACCCCCAGGCGGCCGGCGGAGGAGGGCAGGGCCAGCGAGGTGAGCACACCTGCGGCCAGGGACAGAGCAGCAGCAGCAAGGGCCGCAGGGGGCAGCAGCAGGGAGCAGCAGCCGTCAGGACAAGCGTCAGGAGAGAGATACCGCGGAAGGGGGCAGCAGCAGCAGGGGGCCGCAGCAGGGGGCAGCGAGCAGCTACGAACACCGCTGGGACGTCGTGACGCGGGCGGGACATGGGAGCAGATGTGTGGTAGCAAACCCAATGCAACCCAGCCCATACCGTCCCATACCACATGAAGAGCAATGCTACAAGAGGCACCCCACATCAGCCCCACCTTCCAGCGCCGCCAGGCCCTGCTGCGGCTGGATGAGCGACATGCCCATGCGCTCCACTCGCGCCGCCGTCTGCGCGTCCTGCGCCGCCATGCCGCCGCCCGCCCACGCGCCCCACTGCACGCTGACAGCCGCCACGCCCGCCGCGGCGCAGGCCGCCGCATAGCCATCCAGGCCCGCGTTGGCGGCGCTGTAGTTGGCCTGGCCCGGCGCGCCCAGCAGCGAGGCGATCGACGAGAACAGCACCTGCCCTGCGGCGGGGTGCAGCCGCGCCAGAATCGACAGTCGCTCCAGGGACGCCTGCTTGGGCGCCACCACCCGGCGGAGACCCGCCAGGCTCTGGTTGGCCAGCGTCGCGTCTGCCAGCACGCCGCCGGCATGGACGAGCAGGGCGACGGGACGCGGGTCGGCGCCCGACAGCGAGGCGGCGTCGGCGGCAGCGGCGGTGTCGCAAGCGGTGACGGTGATTGCGGCGCCGTGAGCGCCGCTGGTGACGAGGTGCTCGGCGGCGGCGGCCGGCAGGGCGCCGGTGCGGCTGAGCAGCTGGATGTGGGTCGCGCCGTGCTGCGCGAACCACTCGGCCAGCAGGACGCCGAGGGTGCCGGTGCCGCCGGTGATGAGGATGCGGCCCGAGGTGGCGAGGGGGCCGCCGGCGGAGGCGGAGTCGGCGGTGAGGAAGGCGGAGGGTCGGCCTGCCATGAGGCTGGCCGCGTGGGCGTGCTGCTGCGGCGGCACGGCTCCCGCCGACACGACCACCTTGCCCACGTGGCGCGCCTGCGACATCTGCCGCAGCGCCGCCGCGACGGAGGCCAGGCCGTGTACGGCGCCGGGCAGCGGCCGCAGCGCGCCGGACGCCAGGCCGGCGGAGACGCGCGACAGGCCGGCGTGCAGCACCGCCGGCGGCATGAAGTCCACCGCCAGCAGGCCGTACCGCGCGTCGGGCCGCTCAGCCGCCACGCGCGCCGCCGACCAGATGTCGCGCTTGCCGATCTCCACCCAGCGCCCGCCGCGGCGCAGAAGCGCCAGTCCGGCCGTCACCATGCCCGGGCTGGTCAGGCTGTTGAGCACCACGTTCACGCCGCCTCCGGCGGTGACGCTCGCGAGCTCCTCCACGAAGCCCAGGTCGCGGCTGGTGGACACGTGGCGCACGCCCAGGCCGCGCAGCAGCGCGCGCTTGGGCGGGCTGCCGGCGGTGGCCACCACCTCGCCGCCCAGCACCGCCGCCAGCTGCACCGCCGCCAGTCCCACGCCGCCCGCCGCGGCGGGCAGCAGCAGCCTCTCCCCGCGGCCCAGCGCCGCCGCGTGCCGCAGCGCCGCGTCCACCGTCACAAACACCGTCGGCGCCGTGGCCGCCTGCTCGAAGCTCAGCTGCGGCGGCATGGGCACCAGCGTCTGGGCGCTGCCGACAACGTGCGAACCTAGACTGCCCACAGCCAGGCCAAACACCGCCTGCCCCAGGCAGTGTGGTGAGCCGGCAACACCACCATTCGCAGCCGCCGGTGTTCGCACCACCACGCCCGCGCAGTCGCCGCCCGGCGCGCCCGGGTCTCCCGGGTACATGCCCAGCACATTGAGCACGTCGCGGAAGTTGACGCCTACAGCCTGCACCCGCAGCAGCACAGCGCCCGGCGGCACTGAGCCAGCGGCGGTGGCTGGGTCCAGCGGCACCGGCACCAAGCTGTTGAGCGAGCCGCGCGGCTGGGGAAGCAGCTGGAAGGCAGCGGCAGGGGGCGGGACCACGCTGGACGGCAGCAGGCGCGGCACGTAGCGCACGGCGGCGCTGTCGCCGGTGCCGTACCCGTCGTACATCTGCCCTGCGGACGTGGGCGCAGCGGCGTGCTCGCCCAGCATCAGGGAGGGCGGAGTGACAGCCGCGGCCGCCGCCAGCGGGTCTGCCTGCACACTGTCGACAAGGGTGCTGGCGCCGACCTCCTGGGCCACGGTGCGGATGAGACCCTGCAGGCTATAGCAGCCACCCGCGGCCACGGCGCCGGCGGCGGCGGCACCGCCGGAGGGCCCGTTGGGGTAGCAGGCGCCCGCCGCGATGCCGGCCGGGCTGCGCAGCACGGCCACCGCCAACCGCGCGGCGGCGCCGGCCTGAGCGGCCTGCAGCGCGTGCGGCAACAGCTGCGGTGTCGACGCAGCCGCCTGCAGCCGCAGCCACGCTCTGCCCGAAGGGCCCGAAGGCTCCTCCTCGCCTCCTCCGTCGTTGGCTCCATTGCCGCGGGGCACTGTGGCCTCCTCCGCCAGCCACTGAATGGAGTACAGCATCTCATCGGCATCGGCGGCGCTGGTGGCGCTGCTGCCAACAGCCGCTGGCACGGCGGCGGCGGCGGTGGCTGTGCTGGCGGCGGCGGCGGCGGCCGTGGCCGTGGGCCGCGCAGTCCGGCTGACGGCGCGCGACTCAAGGCCAGCGACGTGGACGAGCGGCGTGCCGTGCACGTCGTACAAGTGCACGTCGCGGAACAGCGAGTCGCCCTGCGGCGCCGCCGAGCCGTAAGCGACTGCGTGGAGCTCCCCGGAAGCCCCCGCCCCCACCACCACCTCCGCCTCCGCGCTGCCACTCACTTCCAGGCGGGGTACCCGGATGCAGAAATGCTGCACTGCCACCGGCACGAACGTCCGCGTCTGTGGCTGCGGCTCCGAAGCGCTGTCGGCCGTGGCGGTGCCGGCGCCGCCAATGGCAGCGCCAAGCTGGAAGGCGCAATCCAGTACGGCAGGGTGGGCCAGGTAGGCGCCGTGGTCCTCCCGGCCAGGCAGCTCCAGGGAGGCCACCGCGGCGGCGGCGGCGGAATGTAGGTTGCGCAGGCGGCGGAAGGCAGGCCCGTACTGCAGGCCCGCCGCCGCCAGGTCGCCGTACACTGCGGCGGAGGACAGCGGCGTCGGCGCCGCAGCGCGAGCGGCATCACGGCTGACGCCGCCGTTCGCCTTGACGCTCTGGCCCGGAAGCTGCAGCAGGCTGCTTGCTCTGGCGGCCTTCGCGGTGAGGTGCACTGTGGTACTGTTGCCGCTTGCGGCAGATCGGCGGCCGATGCGGCGGCGTCGGCGGGCGCTGCCAGCGGCGGCGGCGGCAGCGGCGGCGGCGGCGGTGGAGCAGACGGTAATCTCGCCGGTTGCCGTGTCGATATCCACGCGCAGCTCCGCCGCCGCCGCTGCGGCGGCGTCTTGCGGTACGACCAGCGGCGCCAAGATCGCCACCTCCGCCAGCGCCACCGTCGCGGCGGCCCCGTGGCCGGCGATGTGTACGGCGGCGGCGGCCATCTCCAGGTAGCCAGCTCCAGGGAAGATTGGCCTGCCGTTGACTACGTGGTCGTACATGTACGACACGGCCGGGTGGGCAAGGTCCACGTAGAATGCCATGCGGCGGCCCACGGTGACGGCGACACGGCAGAGCGAGTGTGACGGCGGCAGCACGTACGCGTACTGCCGGCGCCATGCCGACGGCGCCTCCGCCACCTCTGTGGCGTTCTCGCCTGGCGGCGCCGACGGCTCCGGCGCCGCGCCTCCGCCGGTGGAAAGCAGCACGTGCGCGTTGGTGCCCTGGAAGGCGAAGGAGCTGACGCCGCACACCGCCGCCTCCGTCAGCGCCGGTGCGGGGCGACCCGCCGCCTGGCGCGGCAGCGCCATGCCGCCGCCGTTGCCGCCAGCGGCGGCGGCTGCGGCGGCGCTGGCGAGCGCCTCCGTCAGGTGCGGGTTGGGCGCCCGCAGATGCAGCACTGGCAGGTTGCAGGCGGCACGGGCGGCCCAGGCGGCGTGGAGGATGCCCATGACGCCGGCGGCGGGCTCGGTGTGGCCAATGCCGCTCTTGTCCGCCGCCATGGTCACCGGCAATGAGCCGCGAGGACCGTTGCCGATCGAAGCGGACAGAACCGCCGCGGCGGCTCCTACCTCGATGGGGTCGCCCAGCGGCGTGCCGGTGCCGTGCATCTGCAGCGCGCGCACGGCAGCGGCGGGCAGGCCCGCCTCCGCCAGCGCCGCGCGGACAACGGCCTGCTGCGCGGGGCCGTTGGGCGCGGTGAGGCTGCTGCTGCGGCCGTCCTGGTTGACGGCAGTTGCAGTCAGGAGCGCGATGGCGCCTGACGGTGGCAGCGCCGCCGCCCCCGACCCGCTGGCGCCCGTTGGCCAGAAGGCCTGGAGCAGCAGAGCGGCCGCCGCCTCGCCGCGCACGTAGCCGTCCGCGGCAGCGTCCAGCGTCTTGCAGCGGCCGTCTGGGGCCAGCATTCCTACGACGTGGAAAGAGGAAGATGTTTGAACCATCGAGTATTGGGTACTGTCCACTGATGGGTGCGATGGATTGGATACAAATGGATCGACGCTCGCGAACGCAGTTACCGACCAAGCAGTCTCGCCCCTCCCATATCCTGGCGTGTGCACTCCCTAAATCACCTGCTGTGTGGAACATGGCCGAGAGGCTGGGCGTCAGGATTGTCCGCACACCCGCCACCAGCGCCCGACCGCAGTCGCTCGCCGCCATGCCGCGGACAGCCATGTGGGCAGCCACCAGACTGGACGAGCAGGCGGTGTCAATGGCCGCCGCAGGACCGCGCAGGCCGAACGTGTAGGACAGCCGGCCGGCGGCGACGGACAGCGCAGAGCCTGCGGGGTGTTTGCCGTCCAATGTGTTCTCGGTGTTCAGCAGGGACAGCAGCGCGGCAAGGTCACACCCTCTTCATGTCTCTCCCATCTTCAGCGCCCTGCGCGTCCCCGTGCCACGCCGTCTCCGTCCCTTTACTGCGCATCTTCATTTTTACTCCCCGCGCCACGGTCCGCGACGGCGACCGGTAGTCGTCCCCTTCTTGTAACCCACAACCACGCGTTGAAGCGCTCACCTGTCGCGCTGTACACCCCGATGGGCGTGTGAGCCTTCTTCAAGTCCGCGTAATCCGGAGTCGACACACCCACGTACACACCCACGGCCTGAGCGACCGACAGCGACGGCACCGCCCCGGCGGTGGCGGTCGCCGCAGCCGCCGCAGCCGCCTCCAGCGCCTCCCAGCCCAGCTCCATCAGCAGGCGCTGCTGGGGGTCCATCATGGCGGCCTCGGGCGCACTGAGGCCGAAGGCGGACGCGTCGAAGGCGGCCACGCGGTGGGCCGGCAGGAAGGCGCCGAAGCGCGGCGGCAGGCCCTCCGCCAGGCCCCGTTCCACGTCCCACCTGCGCGGGTGGCGACAGCGACGGCGGCGGACGAGACGAAGATCGCGGTCACCGACAGGGAAAAACAGTAAAAAAAACAGTAAGGTGCAGGACGCGCGGTGGTGTACGGACGGACACAGGTCACAATTGGCGGTCGAACTGGCTTAGGCGTCACGCCGTCAATGCCAGCGTATGACGCTTTTGCTCCAAGAGACGTACCTGTGCTCCGGAACCACCGACACCACGTCGCGCAGCACCGCGCCCGGCTCCTGCCGCCCGGCGGCCGCGCCGCCGCCCGGCACCGCCTGCGCCGCCGCCAGCACCGCCACCAGCATTTGGCCGGCGAGCCCAGAGGTGGCGGCGGCAGCAGCCAGCGCGCGGCTCCGCCTGGCGCGGGGCAAGACAGCCGACCCGTGGGTCACGTCCAACTCCACGTCATCCTCCTCATCCTCATCGGTATCTGCATCGGCAGCCGATGTCTCCAGGTCGTCGTTATCCGCCTCATCGTCACTGAAGTCACCGTCGCCGCCTGAAGCCGCGGCCGCGGCCGTGGCGTCTCCAGCGGCAGGTTGTTGCCGCAGCGAGGATGCAACCAGTCCGCTGATGGCGTCTATGGTGGGGTAGTCGAACACGAGCGTGCTGGGCAGGGACACCTGGCGGGGCGGAGGCGGAGACACGAAGCGCGGGCCGACGTGAGGCGGGGTATGGTGCCAGGGCTGAAGGTACCACCGCCCGAGTGCGGACGTGCTCGCAGGCGAGCAGCTGCGTGCCTTCTACCCTTAGGTATCAACGCGCAGGTTGGGCGCTCAGGACCCTCAGCATTTGGATCCGGGCCACTTCACAGGCCTGGGCTTTGTACCGGGACTCATCACAGGAGCAAATTAAAACCCGTACCACCGCACCTGCAGCCGTCCCTCCAGCGCGTTCCTCAGCTCCACCGCGCCCAGACTGTCCAGCCCCGAGCCCATCAGCGGAGCGTCCGCCGCCACCGAAGCGCCAACCACGCTGCGGATCGCGGCAGCGACCTCCTCCCGCACGGCGCCAACGTCCACAGCGCGGTGACGCTGCTGCTGCGGCGGCGCCGCAGACGAAGGGCCACGGCGCCGCCGTCCCGCGGACGCCCGGCGGCGGCGGTGGTCTGCGGAGTCAGCCTCCACGACCTGCACCTCCGGTGGCGGCGGCGCCAGGTGCTGCAGCATGGGCGGCAACGGCTTGGGCGCCGCGCGCTCTGCGAACCGACGCCAGTCGAACGGCGACACCGCCACTACCGGGCTGCGCAGGCCTGTGTCACGGTGCAGGTCGTCACGTAGGGGCAGGGCAGGTCGTGTTGACCGAGCTCTATGATCCCAGGACGGGGGGTTGGCGACCGCAGCACCGCAAACGGAAAGGACTCCGCTGCTTGGTCTCAGATGCTAGACCGGCGCCAGGTTGCCAGCGCATGACGCACACAATGTAGGTACGGTACACATGCGATGGAGCAGCAAGGCTAACACACGAGGCCCTAGCAAAGGCACACACACACACACACAAGGAAACCCACCCGTTGTTGCGGCCGCCAGCACCGCCTCCAGCGCCCGCAGGCCCTGCTCCGGCGCCAGCGCGCCCACACCCGCCGCCTCGTTCTTGGCGGCGGTCGCCAGCGCCATGCCCGCCTGCTTCCAGGCGCCCCACTGCACCGACACCACCGGCAGCCCGCGGCCGCACAGCGTCGCCGCGGCGGCGTCCAGGCCCGCGTTGGCGGCGCTGTAGTTGGCCTGGCCGGGCGAGCCCAGCAGAGAGGCGACGGAGGAGAACAGCACGTGCGCCATACCCGCCGGGGACAGCTCCAGGAAGGGCTGCAAGGCCGCCAGCGCGGACAGCTTTGGCGCCGCGACGGCGCGGGCGCCCGCCAGGCCCTGGTTGGCCAGCGTCGCGTCCGCCAGCACGCCGCCGGCGTGCATGACGCCGGCGAGGCGCAGACCCGCCGCCGTCAGCTCGCCGCGGAGCAGGCTCGCCACGGCCGCCGCTGACGCGGCGTCGCAGCGGACGACGCTGACGGCGGCGGCGTGGAGCGGCGACGCCGGGTCGGCAAGGCCCGCCAGCGGGCCGCCGACGGCGGCCTGCGGCAGCTGGCCGGTACGGCAGACGAGTACGATCCGCAGGCCCGGCGCCAATGCCGCCAGCCAGGACGCCACCAGGGCGCCCAGAGCGCCGGTGCCGCCGGTGACGAGCACTGCATCGCCGGCGCAGGCCGACGGCAGCAGCTCGAATGGCGGCGCGGCAGCCGCCGCAGTGGTAGATGACGGCGGCGGCCTTCTCGGCAGTTCGGGCCCAGCGGCGGCGCTGAGGACGATCTTGCCCACGTGGCGTGCCTGCGACATCTGGCGCATGGCAGCGGCGACGGTGGCCAGGCTGTAGGTGACGCGGCGGATGGGCGCCAGCGTGCCGGACGCCATCTTGCGGCTGAGGCTGCCCAGCAGGCGCTTCAGCACCGCCGGCGGCATGAAGTCCACCGCCAGCAGGCCGTACCGCGCGTCGGGCCGCTCGGCTGCCACACGCGCCGCCGACCAGATGTCACGCTTGCCGATCTCCACCCAACGCCCGCCGCGGCGCAGCAGCGCCAGTCCGGCCGTCACCATGCCCGGGCTGGTCAGGCTGTTGAGCACCACGTTCACGCCGCCTCCGGCGGTGACGCTCGTCAGCTCCTCCACGAAGTCCAGGTCGCGGCTGGTGGACACGTGGCGCACGCCCAGGCCGCGCAGCAGCGCGCGCTTGGGCGCGCCACCGGCGGTTGCGACGACAGTGGCACCCAGCGCCGCCGCCACCTGCACCGCCGCCAGGCCCACGCCGCCGGCGCCGGCGTGCACAAGCACCCGGTCGCGAGACGTCACGCAGGCCTCATTGACGAGCGCCGCCTCGACAGTCAGGAAGATGGTGGGGCTGGCGGCGGCGTCCTCGAACGCCACGTTGGCCGGTTTCGGAGCCAGCGTGTCGCAGCTGGCCACCACATGCGATCCCAGGCAGCCCGTCGCCAGGCCAAACACGGCGCCGCCGGCCCCAGGCCCCGACGTCACCACGCCGGCGTAGTCGCTGCCCGGCGCGCCCGGGTCTCCCGGGTACATGCCCAGCACATTGAGCACGTCGCGGAAGTTGAGACCCACGGCCTTGACCGCCACAACGCAGTGACCCGCGGGTCGGTCCGGCGCCGACAGGTCCAGTGGCGCCGGCCGCAGGTTCTCCAGGGAGCCCTTGGGCTGCGGCAGCAGCTGGTGGGGACCCAGGGCCTGCTGGCGGGCGCTGGGGAGCAGGCGCGGCACGGCAACCGCGCCGTCGGTGACGACAGCGCCGTACACGTCGCCCTCAGCCGCTGCACCCGCGGCTGCGGTCAGCAGCTCCACCGCTGCAGCGGAGGACCCACCGCCCCGTGTGGCCCCACCGGACTCGACGTTGAGGCTCAGTGTTGGCGCCTCAAGCGCCGCCGTCCGGGCAGCTCCCGCCAGGACGTGTGGGAGCAGGTGGCGGTGGACCACGCTCGTCGGCGCTGCCGGGGCCGCCACTGCCGCGGCCTGCTGCTGCAGGACACGCACCGCCGGCGGCTGCCCGAAGGCAGCTGCTGACGCGACGGCTGCGGCCTGCTGCAGTACGGCAAGCCCTGTCGCTACGGCTGCGCTCGGCGTCGTTGCGTTCGACAGGTCCAGCGCGGTGCCCTCCGCCGCCGCCGCCTCCTCGGCCTGTGCCCGCGGGTGGTCCACCACCCAGCTCATCTCGTACAGCAGGTCAGCCTCTCCGTCTGCCGCCGCCGCCTTGGTGGCGGCAGCGACGGCGCCGCTGGGCGCCGCTGCCGCCGCCGCCGAGGCGGCTGCGCCCGCCAATGGCTTGGCCTGCATGCCCCCGATCGTGCACACCGCGCTGCCATCCGCGCCGACCAGGCGGTAGTCGCTGACGGCCGCCGACGAGTCGGCGTCGGCGGCGGCGCCGGCAGCGCCGGCCGCCGCCACCGCAGGCGAGACGCACGCGCCGCTGCCCAGCAGACTGCCAGTGGCGCCGCCGGGCAGCGCCGCAGCCAGGGATGCCGACGACGGCGGCGCGGCGGCGGTCGGCCTAGTGACCAGCAGGGAGCCGAAGCCCGACGGCACATAGATCCCGGATCCCGCCGTACGAGCGTCACGCTGAATGAAGACCTGGCCCAGCTGCAGGAAGCTGTCCAGCAGACCCACGCCCAGAAGCAGCCCGTCGCTGGCGGCGGTGTACGACGTCGCAGCGGCGGCGTCGTCGGGGAGGTGTGGCTGCAGAAGCACCGCGGTGGCGGCGGGCCGCAACGGCGGCAGCGGAGTGGCGGCTGCGGCGGCTGCGGCCGACGCCAGCGGCAGGCTCTTCAACGCCCTGCCAAGCGCCGCCAGTGATGCGGAGCTGACAGCCGCGGCACCTGACGGCGCCGCAGCGTCCTGGCGCCGTACAACACCAACGGAGGCGCGCAGATGTACGGTCTGTGCCCCGCCGCGGCGGCTCTGCGTGAAGACCATCAGCCTGCCAACGGCCAGATCCAGGCGGCAATACAACAGCGGACCGCCAGCGGTGCTGCTCTTTCGTCGGTCGTCGGCGGCAGCCGAGGCAGGCAGGATCAGCGGCGACGGGATGACCGCGTCCGTGATGGCAACCGCGGGGCCGGCGGCGCTGTCGTACTCAGCCTCCAGGCCATACGGCAGCAACAGCGCACGCGCGGCGGCGGCGGCCATCTCCATGTAGGCGGCGCCCGGCAGGACGTGCTTGCCGGAGACGACGTGCTCCCACAGGTACGACAGGCGGGGGTGCGAGAGGTCGCCCTGCAGCGTCACGACGCTGGTGGCGGCGGCGCCGCTGACGCGCGTCGTCTGACGCTGCGGAAGCGCCAGTGCCGCCAGGAGGTGCGGCTCCGCGGCGGCGCACCAGTGGCTGCGCCGGCGCCACTGCAGGCCGCTGACGCAGATGCCGCTGGCGGGCACCGCCGCGGTGGCGGGCGGCAGCGGCAGCGCTGTGCCGGCGGTGGCGATGACCACGTGGGCGTTGGTGCCCATGAACGCGAAGGAGCTCACTCCGGCGAGAAGCGCCTCCTCGGTCGAAGAGGACGTTGAGCCGTCGGAAGCACCTGCCGCCGCCAGCAGTGGGCCCACACTGCAAGGCAATGGGATTACAGACCGGGCACAATGTCGTTTTTTGTTTCAATCAGTCTCTTGTCTCGGGGCCTGGGTGGGTGCAGTGATGCAGTGATGCGTTATGCACAGAGGTCTAGTGTCAAGATGCAAAACCGGTCTCCTGTGGTGGTGCACCGCAGCCCGCAGCGACCGATGAGAGCATCTGTCAGCCCCTCGACGACGCCCTTTTGCTAAATGTCAAGGCGGACCGTCTCCAGCGAGTGGTGCGGTGCGCGGGTACTTAGTCAACGGTGCCGGAACCCGTGACGGACCCGTGCACGTGCCAGGGACGCACCGACCGGCCCCGCGGCCACCCACCTGCGGCCAGCCGCCAGCGCTGCACCACACCGGCCCGCGGCGGCAGCGGCGCTCTCCAGAGCGGCCGCCACGCTGGGGTTGAGGGTCCGCAGGTGCAGCAGCTGCGGCCGCGACGCGGCCGTCAGCGCCAACGCCGCGTGCGACAGCGCCACCAGGCCGGCGCCGGGCTCCGCGTGGCCTTGATGCGACTTGGAGGCCGCCAGGGAGGACACGGTCGCGACGGCGGGGGCGGAGGAGGAAGGCGAGGCGAGGACGGCGGCGAAGGCGCTGACCTCGATGGGGTCGCCCAGTGGGGTGCCTGCGCAGCAGCAGTGGGGAACGGGATCGCATGCGCGGCAGGATCAGGTACCGGTAGGCTGGCTGCTGGTCGCCGGTGAGTTGCTGGCCGGTGGCTTTCGGGTGCTTCGATCAGACGCAGTGGGGATGCACTTGACGAGCGATCGAACTTCTCGCTGACCCGTATCGAGTGTAAAAGCCAAGAGAACGCGGCTCCTGAGAGCATCGAATCACAGCGCACAACGACGCACCCGTGCCGTGCATGGACAGCAGGCTCAGCTCGCCAGCGGCGCGTCCCGTCTCCTCCAGCGCCTTGCGCACCACGGCCTGCTGCGCGGGGCCGTTGGGCGCGGTGAGGCTGCTGCTGCGGCCGTCCTGGTTGACGGCCGCGCCCAGCAGCACCGCCAGCGACTGCCCTGGCTCCCCAGCAGAAGCAGCAGAAGGAGCCTCCGTGCCAAGAATCATGACCTGACCGGGGAGGTGGGCCGGGGAGATTGGTCGTCGAGTAAAGCGGGAGGGGAAGGTGGGCTGTTGGGCAGCGGCGTTTCGGCTGTTATCGGTGGACTGTTTCGGCACTGCAGCCGCTTCCTGCCCGCGTCCGGTCTGAGAAGCCCCGAACCCCGAGACCTGTCCCTTCCCGAATCGCCCAACATCACCCCAAATCCACAAAAGCCAGCCAGCAATCACGCCCGCATCATCACCCCACCTGCAGCGCCTCTCCGCGCACGTATCCGTCCGCCGCCGCGTCCAGCACCTGACACCTGCCCTGCGGTGACAGCATGCCCGCCGCCCACACGTAGGAGAAGGACGTGGGGCTGGCCTGCACGTGCACGCCCGCCACCGCCGCCTCGGCCACCTCGCCGCCCCGCAGCGCCCGGTGCGCCAACGCGGCGGCGACCAACGAGGCGGAGCAGGCGGTGTCTACGGCTAGCGCGGGACCTGTGGGTGGATGTGTGGGTGGGTGGGTGCGAGGGAGGAGGGAGATCCGTATGAGAAGGCGTGCGAGAGGTGGTGATGGGAAAGGTGGCAGCAGCGGTTGAAGTGGTGGGAGATTTTGAAGAAGCCGGTGGGTTGATCCTCTCCCATTCCCCCGTCCTACACACAACACATGACACTCGCACCTGACAGGCCAAAGGTGTACGACAGGCGGCCCGCGGTGACGCTGAGCGCGTTGGCGGTGGCGTGGAACGCTCCAGGGGCGCCTCCGTGCGCCTTGACCAGTGAGCCGTAGTCCGACGACGCCACGCCCACGTAGGCACCCATGGGCCGCTGGGACCGGCTGCTGGTGGTGAACGCGGCGGCGAGGCCAGGCCGCGACAGCTGCTGCGACGGCGGCGGCGGCGCCGCCGCCGCCACCAGGGCCTCGTACAGACCCTCCATCAGCAGCCGCTGCTGCGGGTCCAGCAGCGCCGCCTCCGAGTCTGCGATGCCGTACAACTGCGCATCGAAGAGGTCCACCGCGGGCAGGAAGGCGCCGAAGCGCGCGTCCAGAGAGCGCGCCGGGCTGGCGTCGACGTCCCAGCGGCTGTACGGCACGCAGCCGACGGGGTCGGCGGCGGCGCTGCTGCCCGCAGCAGCGGCGGCAGCCAGCTGCGGCTGCGGCGCGCGCTGCACCAGCGACCGCACCACCACGACCGCCGCCGGCGGCGGCGGCGCCGCTGACAGCACCGCCTGCCGCCCGATCGCTGCAACCGTGCCTACTGGCGCGGCGGCGGCGCTGGCGGCGGCCGATACCTCGACCGTCGCTCGCACGTCCGCTGTCACGTGCACCGCGAGCTCCGGCCCCACCAGCAGTGCCTCCAGGTGCTCTGTCAGCGCGGCAACGGTGGGGTGGTCGAACACCAGCGTCTGCGGCAGCTGCAGGCCCAGGCTTGACTCCAGGGAGCGCGTCAGCTCCACAGCACCCAGGCTGTCCAGGCCGGCGGCCATGAGGGGCTGATGCGGGGAGATGCCGCCATCAGCGCCGCCCAGGATGTCGCCGATGGCGGCGGAGACGACAGCCGCCACGTCCACTCCGGCGCGGCGCCGGGCCGGCGGCGGCGGCGGTGCCGCGCTGGGCACGGCGGCGGCGGGCGCTGCGGTGGACGCGGAGGAGGAGAGGCTGAGCGGCGCGAAGGCGGAGAAGAAAGCGGGTACCGGCTCTGGCGACGCGAGGCCGCGCAGGAAGGCCGGCCAGCGGAACGGGTTCGCGACGGCGACGGGGAACACCGCGTACGGCCGCCGCGCCACGGAGCTGTACGTCTGTACGACGGCTCCCAGCGCGTCCAGCGCCTGCTCCGGCCGCAGCATGCCCAGGCCCATCCGCTCCAGCCGCGCCGCCGTGCCCGAGTGCCGCACCGCCATGCCCGCGCCCGCCCAGGCGCCGAACTGTACGGACGCCACCGGCTGGCCCGCCGCCGTCGCCGCGGCGGCGGCGGCGTCCAGCAGCGCGTTCGCGGCGCTGTAGTTGGCCTGGCCGGGCGAGCCCAACAGCGAGGCGACGGAGGAGAACAGCACGTGGCTGGCGACCGGATGGCGGCTGGACGCGTCCAGCCAGGCCGCCAGGCCGCCGGCCTTGGCGGCGACGACGCGGCGCGCCGAGGCGAGGGTGACGCCCTGCAGCAGCGCATCCTCCAGCACCCCGGCGGCGTGGAACACGCCAAGGACCGGCAGCGCCGCCTGCGCGCCACCAGCGCCGGCAGCCTCTTCCGACTCTCCTTCTGAGGGCGAGGTCGACGTCGCGAACAGCCAGGCGGCATCCGCGGCGCTGGTCAGGTCCGCCTTGGAAGCGGTGATGGCGGTGGTGTAGGCCTGGCGGAGGCCGGCCGCTGGCGGAGGCGCGGATGGGAGCGGCGGCGGCAGCGGCAGGAGACCCTCCGGCAGGCCGCCGCTGCGGCTCACCAGGTGCACATGTCGTGCACCGCACGCCGCCAGCCATCGCGCCACGTGCGCCGCCGCCATGCCGGAGCCGCCGGTGACGATGTAGGTGCCGTCCTGAGGCAGCAGACCCACCAGCTGCTGCTGCTGCTGCTGCTGCCCGGCCGGGCCGGCGGCTTCCGGTGCGGCGAGCGGAAGGAAGTGGCGCGGCGCCACCACCAGCCGGGCCGTGTACGACACGCCCGCGGCGTCGGTCTGGCCGTACCTGTTCGTACTATCGCTGCTGCTGCCGGCGGATGCTGCCGAGGCGGCAACGCCGCCAGCGGTGGTGGCGGCCAGGCTCAGGTCCACGGCCGCAAGCACGCTGGTCACACCGCCGCAGCCGCTGCCGCCGCCGACGGTGATCTGGCTCCGGAACCGCTGCCGCAGCGGCGCCGAGTCGGTCGCCACCAGCGACATGCTCGGTCGCTCCTGCAGCAGCGTCCGCGACAGCGCCCAGGCGGCGGCGCTGGCGCCGCCGGCGCCGCCGGCGCGGCCCGCACCGGCGGCCACCGCCGGCGGGCCGCTGCTGCGGCTGGGGAAGCTCACTGCGTCGCGGTGCGCCGCGCAGGTCACCAGCTGCAGCCGCAGGTCGCCGGCGTCGGCCACCAAGCCCTGCAGCGCCGCCAGGGACTTGGCCACGCCGGGCAGCGGATCCAGGCCGAGGCCGGGCGGACAGCCCAGCGTGGCACCGCCTGCGGCGGCGGCGGAGGGCTGCTGCTGCTGCTGGGGATCCAGCTCCGCGGGCGCCTCCGCCTGCCATTCCACCACGTACTGTGTCTCGTCCAAATCGCCGTACAGCTCACCGCCGGCGGGAGCTGCCGCCGCGGCAGCGGTCGCCGTCGCCGCCGCAGGCGGCGGCGTCGCCAGCAGCGCCGCGGCGGCGGCGTCCATGACACGCAACCCATGAAGCCGCATGACATCGCCGTACACGGCGAGCTCGCCGCCGCCGCCGCTGCCGCCGGCTGCGCCGGCGGTGTAGCAGGTCGCCATGGACGCCCCCGAGGTGGTGGCGTCCCCGGAGACCAGGCATGCGCTGAAGCTCTCCAGCACAGCACCTGGCCGCGGAGCCATCTGCAGCGCAGCGGCGAGCCAGCCGCCCAGCCGCACGCCTGGCTCCTCATCTGCCAAGCTCGCGGCGGCGGCCTCCGCCGCCTTGGCGGCGCTGCCGTCGCCGTCGTCGTCGATCGCATCCGTTGCGACGGCGAACAGCGCCGAAGGCGAGGGCCGCTGGCGGGGGCGCTGGCCGCTGAGGCCCATCAGCACCGCTGCCAATGAGGCGGCGGCGCCGCTGGCGGCGGCGGCCGCACCTGTGGGCGGCGGCGCCATGGATTCCATCATCACCTGCGCCACCTTGGCGGTGAAGACAGATACGGATGACATAGGAGACATGGATGAGGACGAGGACGAGGCGAGGGCCACCTCCACACGGCCCGTCGTGGCGTCCAGGGTGCACAGCAGCACGCCCTCGCCGATGGCGCCCGCGTCGGAAGCGGTGGCCGCAGGCTGCGGCAGCAGCGCGCCCTGCAGCCGGAAGGCTCCATCCACCAGCGCCACGCCGCCGCCGCCGCCAGCTTCCAGCGCGACCCGCGTCGCGGCCGCAGCCACCGAGACGACCAGAGAGGAAGCCAGGAGGAGGAGGCTGCTGCCGCCAGCGGCGGCGGCGCCAGCCAGGCGCACCGCGGACAGAGGCGCCAGGGAAGGCCAGCGCAGCGGCGTCTCGAACAGGAACAGCGACTTGGCGCCATGGCTGGCGGGGCCTCCTGCGGCGCAGCGCAGCAGCCGGGTGGTCTGCGGGTGCAGCCAGTGCCGGCGGCGCTGCCACACGCAGGCTGCTGGCGCCACCGGCGCTGCCGCTGCGGCGCCCATGTTTAGGGCGGCGGTGGAGGCCACCAGCACGTGCGCGTTGGTGCCCTGGAAGGCGAAGGCGCTGACGCCGCACACCGACAGCTCGTCCATGTGGGCCGATGTGGTCGACCCCGCGCCGTCGGAGGCGAAGGCCTGTGCCGGCAGGGCTCCGAGCGGCAGCGGCCGCAGCGACGGCAGCGGCTTGGGCGCCAGCTGCCGCGGCGCCCGCAGGAGCGCGGCGGCGGCGGGCCCGGCGCTGTCCAGCGCGCTGGCGACGTAGGGGTTGACGGCCCTCAGGTGCAGAAGCTCCAGCTCGGCACGGTGGCCCAGTGCCAGGCAGGCGTGCAGCAGGCCCTGGACGCCGGCGCCGGGCTCCGCGTGGCCCAGCCAGGACTTGGCGGCCGCCAGCGTCAGGGGCGGCGGCGGCGGCGGCGCTGCCGCCGCCGCAGCCGCCGCCCTAGGCGGCGTGAACACGGCGACGATGGCGCCCACCTCGATGGGGTCGCCCAGCGGCGTGCCGGTGCCGTGCATCTGCAGCGCGCGCACGGCGGCGGCGGGCAGGCCCGCCTCCGCCAGCGCCGCGCGGACGACGGCCTGCTGCGCGGGGCCGTTGGGCGCGGTGAGGCTGCTGCTGCGGCCGTCCTGGTTGACGGCGGCGCCCACTATCCACGCCGCCGGCTCTGGCCACTGCGCCGCCAGGCCGGCGGCGGCGCCGTTGAGGTCAGAGAAGGCGCCTAGCAGGAACACCCCCACAGCCTCGCCGCGCACGTAGCCATCCGCGGCCGCATCCAGCGTCTTGCAGCGGCCCTCGGGCGACAGCATGCCGGCCTTCTGGAACGCCGCCGGCGTGTCGGGCGACAGCGTCAGGTTCACGCCCGCCACCACCGCCGCCTCCACCTGCCCCAGCGCCAGCGCGTTCAGCGCCGCGTGCGCCGCCACCAGGCTGGACGAGCAGGCGGTGTCGACGGCCATCGCCGGGCCAGCCAGCCCGAAGGTATAGGCCAGCCGACCCGGCGCCACAGACAGGCTGGCGCCGGTGGCGGCGAAGGGCGAGGCGGTGGGCAGATGGCGCAGCGCCAGCTTGTTGTAGTCCATGGAGGAAATGCCCACATACGCGCCGGTGTGGGTGCGCCAGTCGGTGGTGGTGGTGATGGTGGTGATGGAGGTGGTGGTGGTGGAGGTGGCGGCTGAGAGGGCCTCAGCGGTGGCTTCCATCAGCAGGCGCTGCTGGGGGTCCATGAGCGCCGCCTCGGGGGCGGAGATGGCGAAGGCGGCCGCGTCGAAGAGGTCGACGGCGGGCAGGAAGGCGCCGAACTGGACGGGCAGTTGGCCGCCCAGGCGGGCCACCTGGTCCTCCACCTCCCACCTGCGTTGCGAGAGCCATGAATTGGGTGTGTCGGTGTAATGGTGGAGCTGGTACGTGAACGCCTAGAATGAAAGCAGAAAACGTACCATTTGTCAGGGAGCCACCTGTAGACCTTTGCCGTTGAGGGCTGGGCTGTTCACGTGCGACCAGATAGAACGCTGTGCCGTCCCAGCAGATTCACAGTTCACAGTTCACATTGTGCACCGCAGTCCGCAGACCCGCCAGCCAACCCACCTGCTCAGCGGCACTCGCAGCGACGCGTCGGTGCCGTGCAGCCGCCCCAGCGCCCCCGCCGCGCTGCGTGACGCCGCCGCCAACACGCCCACCACCGGCGACCTCAGGCTACTGGCCGTCGACACGCTGACGCTGCTGGCCGTCTCCGACAGCGCAGTGGCCGTGGTGCGGGTCCGCACAGCAGCCGCGGCGCTGTACCAGTCTTCCTCCTCCTCTCCCTCCTCCACAGCCTCCTCGAACTCCTCGTCCGACGGAGCAAACGACACAAACTCCTCCTCATCCGCCACGCCAGGCACCGCCGCGGCCTCCACCGGAGCGGTGCGGGAGGAGATGTAGCCGGCAATGGCCGCCGGCGTGGGGTAGTCGAAGACCAGCGTGCTGGGCAGCTCGACGCCAAGGCGTCCCTCGAGGGCATTCCTCAGCTCCACCGCGCCCAGGCTGTCCAGCCCCGAGCCCATCAGCGGAGCGTCCGCCGCCACCGAGGAGCCAACCACGCTGCGGACCGCGTCCTGAACCGTCGCCAGGGTCACCTGCGCGTGCGCCTCCGCGGCTGCGGCTGCAGCAGCGGCGGCATCAGCGCCAGTGGTGGTTCGGCTGACGGGGCGGCTGCGGCCGCGCCGCTCCCGAGCCCGCAGGGGCCGAACGCGACTGGACCGCCGGCTCTCCACGACAGGACCACCGACCTCCTCCGCGGTCACCGGCAGCTGGCTGCTTGACCTGCGGCCGAACGCCGAAGCCGCCTCAGCGGACACGCCGCTCGGATGTCGGCTCGGCAGCGCCGCCTCCACCTCCGCGCCTGACGGCGGCGCGAGGGAGGCGACGTAACCCGCGATGGCTGCCGGCGTGGGGTAGTCGAAGACCAGCGTGCTGGGCAGCTCCACGCCCAGGCGGCCCTCCAGCGCGTTGCGCAGCTCCACTGCGCTCAGGCTGTCCAGCCCCGAGCTCATGAGTGGGGCGTCGGGAGCAACGGCGGAACCGACCAAGCCGCGCACCGTTTCCTGCACTGCCGCCAGCGTAGCCGCCGCGCGCACCTCCGCCGAGGCGGCGCCGCTGGCGCCGCGACTGACCGGTGTGCGCAAGCGGCGGGCCTGGCCGGGGCCGGGGCCGGCGGCAGCGGAGGCGGCGGTGAGGCGGCGGCCCACGTCCGAGGTAGAGCGGCGTGCAGGCGGCGGCGCTGCTGCTGCGGCGGCGGCGGCAGCGGCCCGCGATGGTGGTGCGCCGCCTGCCGCCGGAGATACCAGCGGCGCGGCGAGCGCCGCGAAGTTGGAGAAGAAGGCCTGTCGGGTCGTGCAGGGTGAATGACATCAAGCACGTTATTGAGGGGCGTGGGTGTTTCGACAATCCGTGACGAGTCCAGAGGACAGCAAGGTTGGTGCCAGATGTTCTCTTCCTCATTAGCACGTCTGGGGTTGCGATTGACCCGTGGGCCTTCTCATGTGCAGGCTAGGAGAGCTCAAAAGCGCCCACAGAACCAGTTCTACACCTCGTACCCCACGAATATAAGCACATCAAGTGTCAAGCATCGCTACCCAGGCACTGACCTGCGTCTGGCGGCTCCGGAGGAAGACAGGCCACAAGAACGGGATCGCGGCGACGGAGGCCGCGTGCGCCATTGGGGCCTGGGTCAGAACCGCTGCGGGGCACAGGAAACAGAACAGGCCTTAGCCGCTTTCAGCTTAGTAAAGTCAAAGCCAAGGAGGCTGTGAAGCTGTCAGCATTCAGCCGCATTGAGTCTTTCCTCGTAACTTGGACAGACATCTTAGACAACAAAGATATGGTTGGCAAGGACCCATTCACTAACCTTCCAGCACCGCCAGCCCCTGCTGCGGCTGGATGAGCGACATGCCCATGCGCTCCACGCGCGCCGCCGTCTGCGCGTCCTGAGCCGCCATGCCGCCGCCCGCCCACGCGCCCCACTGCACGCTCACGAAGCCCAGGCCGCGGCCGCACAGCGCCGCTGCGGCGGCGTCCAGGCCCGCGTTGGCGGCGCTGTAGTTGGCCTGGCCGGGCGAGCCCAGCAGCGAGGCGACGGAGGAGAACAGCACGTGGCTGGCGCCTGGCTGCTGCGACACCAGGCCGGCCCAGCGGGACAGCTGAGCCAGCTTGGGTGCGAACACGCGGCGGGCGCTGGCGGCGGTCTGGTTTCGCAGAATCGCGTCGGCCAGTACACCGCCGGCGTGCAGCACCGCCAGCACGGGCTTGTCGGAAGCAGCGCTCGCCCCAAACGCCAGGGCGCAGTCCTCGGCACTGGAAACATCGGCCTTGACCACCTCGACCAGGCCCTGCGAGTGCAGCAGCAGCGACGACAGGGCCGCCTCGGAGGCGCCGCCCTCGGCACGGCCCGAGCGACCCAGCAGCTGGATGTGGCAGCCGGCGTGCTGGCGCGCCAGCCAAGCCGCCAGCAGCAGCCCCAGCGAGCCCAGGCCGCCGCTGATGACCACGCGGCCGGCGGGGCTTGCCAGCGGCTGCTGCTGCGGGTTGAACACCACCACCTTGCCCACGTGGCGCGCCTGCGACATCTGCCGCAGCGCCGCAGCGACGTTGCCCAGGGAGTGGCCCACCAGCGGCAGCGGCCGCAGCGCGCCGCGGCTCACGCCCGCAGCCACGCGCAGCATGGCGGACTGCACCGCGGTGTCGGGCAGGAAGTCCACCGCCACGAAGGACGCAGCCACGTCGGGCCGCTCGGCCTGCAGGCGGGACACGGAGAAGACGTCGCGCTTGCTGATCTCCACGAACCGGCCGCCGCGGCGCAGCAGGCTCAGCGTCGCCGACACCAGGCCGGGGCTGGTCAGCGTGTTCAGCGCCACGTCCACCCCGCCGATGCGCCGCGCGGTCAGCTCCTCCACGAAGCCCAGGTCGCGGCTGGTGGACACGTGGCGCACGCCCAGGCCGCGCAGCAGCGCGCGCTTGGGCGGGCTGCCGGCGGTGGCCACCACCTCGCCGCCCAGCGCCCCCACCACCTGCAGCGCCGCCAGGCCCACGCCGCCCGCCGCGCCGTGCACCAGCACGCGCTCGCCGGGCCGCAGCCCGGCAGCGTCTCCAAACACCTGGTGCGCGGTGATGAAGACGGTGGGCATGGTGGCCGCCTCCTCGAAGCTCAGGCAGCCCGGCATCGCCACCAGCGTGTGCGGGCTGGAGTGCACCAGCGTGCCCAGGCTGCCGGCGGCCAGGCCGAACACGGCCGTGCCGGGCGGCAGCAGCGAGCCATCCACGCCCGCGCCCGCCGCCACCACCACGCCTGCGCAGTCGCCACCTGGCGCGCCCGGATCTCCCGGGTACATGCCCAGCACATTGAGCACGTCGCGGAAGTTGAGCCCCACGGCCCGCACCCGCAGCGCCACCTTGCCGGCCGGCACCGCCTCCACCGCAGCGCCAACGGGCGACGGCAGCGGCTGCGGCACCAGGTTGCCCAGGGCGCCGCGGGGCCGAGGGACCAACTGGAAGCTTGTTTCCCCGCCAGCACCTGGCAACACCGTCGCCAGCCGCGCCTCCATACTAACACCTGCCGCACCAACGACGTCGTAGACATCGGCGAGGGGTTCGGCGCCGGTGTGCAGAGTTACGCGACCTTCAGCCGCTTCGCCGCCGAGGGCCCGTGGAACGGCCAGCGCCTCCGCTGCGGCTGATCGCAGCATGCCGGACAAGGCGCCGGCCACCTCCACGGCCTGTGCAGCGGCGCCCTGCGCTCCTGGCGAACGGACCGCCAGAGCAGCGGCCGCCGCCGGCGCCGTCACACCCAGCGGCGCCCCCGCCAGCAAACCCTGCTGCAGCGCGCCCAGGGCCGTCGCCACGGCCTCGTCGACCAAAGTGACCCGTGGGTCAAGCACCAGCCGCTGCGCATCCTGCGCCGCAGCGGGCTGGTCTGCGGGGACGGTCACGACCCACTCAGTCCGGTAGGCGATGTCCGCGGCCGGGAAAGCAGCGCCCGCAGTCGCTCGCTGTGAGGTGGCTGCGGCAGCAGCCGCGGCGGCTGGCGGCTGGCTGGGCCGCCGACCGACGCTGCTGGCCTCCAGGCCCAGCACGCTGGCGGCGACGCCGCCACCGCAGGCGGGTACGACACGGTAGTCCGTGAAGCTGCTGGCAGCGGTGGACAGGGCTGCAGCGGGCGCCGCGATGGCGAAGAGGCCGCCGCCAGGGGCGGCGGCGTCCACGGTGGCGCTCTTTCCGTCGCCCAGCGCAATCGCGGCGATTCGGACGGGGACCTTGGCCTCGCGCTCGGCGGTACCCGCCGCCGCCGCCCCGAGCTGCAGCACCGAGTCCATCGTGGCCGGATGCAGCACAAAGCCGTCGGGGCCGGCGCCGCCTCCGCGGCCGCCGAGGAGCACCTCAGCTACCGCCGAGCCGGCCACAGGGCGCAGGAGGCGGGCGCGCAGGCCGCTTGCCTCCAAATGCGAGGCCGCGAGCTGCCGCAGCAGCGGCGGCACGTCAGCGGCCACCGCCTCGCTGCCGCCGGCTTCGCCGGCGCCGCTGGCGGCGGCGGCGGCCGCCGCCGCTGCCGTCAGCGTGGCCGTCAGGTGTACGGTGCGGCGCGGCCGCCGCGGCTGCTGCAGCGCCGATGCCGGCGCGGAGGCGATAGTGAGCCGGCCCGTGCCCAGATCCACGCTGCACTCGAGTACCAGGTCAGCGGCCGCCCCCACGTTGCCGCCGCCCCCGTCTCGCGATGGCGGCGGCAGCAGCAGCGGCGCCGGGATGGCGACGTCGCTCAGCACGACCGACGGACCGCCGCCGCCGGAGATGAGGCTGGCGGCGGCGGCCGCCATCTCCAGGTAGCCAGCCGCCGGGAAGACCGCGCGGCCGTTCACCCGGTGGTCCCACATCATGGCCAGGCGCGGCGCCGACAGGCGCACGTGGAAGGTCGCGACGGCCAGCGGCGGCGCGGGGCCGGCGGCGGCGCTGCTGAAGCTGACGCGGCCGGACGTGAGGCGCACGCCCTGCGCCAGATCCAGCGGCGGCCGCGGCGCGACCCAGTGGCTGCTGCGGTGCCAGAGCTGGTCGTCGAAGGTACGGCGGAAGCAGCCCTCGCCGGCGCCCTGCGAGGACGAGAGCGGATCACAATAGCAGCCACGTCAGGCTGTCGATCCTGGCATACAACGCTGTGCCGTGTGGGCGAGGTCAGTGCTTTGGGGCATTTTAGTGTCCCAGGTCACGCAAATGACCAACCGGCAAAATCACCAAGCGGCAGACGGCCCACCGGCCTGGCGAGGAGCTGCTCCGTTGGAGCAACGCAGCGTGCCGAGAACCTGCTCCCCATCGATGCGCCAAATGGACGCCAGAGCCTCTCGTAACGAGTGGCTCGTTTGGAGTGTACTCATCCACCTCATCGTCACAGTCCTCACCTTGCCGTCGGGGACCGCCTTAATCAGCACGTGCGCGTTGGTGCCCTGGAAGGCGAAGGCGCTGACGCCGCACACCATGGCTTCGGACACCGCCGGCGAGGCGGCTCTGCTGCCGGCGGGACGCAGCGGCAGCGGCAGCGGGCCGGCCTGGCGCGGCGCCGCCCAGCCGGCTGTGTCGACGTCGCCGGCGGCATCGAAGACCTGCTGCACGTTGGGGTGGACGGCGACGAGGTGGGAGATGGGCAGGGCGACCCGGCCGACCGCCAGCTTGGCGGCGTGGAGCAGGCCCACCACGCCTGGGGAAGGGGAGAAAGGGCAGCGGGGTGCGGGGTTTAAGCATGGAAGCGGCCCCGTGACCGGAGTGGTGGTCAGGCGGGTCAAGGCCGGGAAGGCAGGCGGGTTTCTTTACTAGCGCGTAGCAACTGGAGGTGGCACACACGGGGTGCACCTGAACCTCTAAATTGGATCCTGACGCGCACGACGCCCTTGCCCGAGCAGGCCAAGCAGGCCGCCTGTGGACCTCCCGACCCGCATCCTATACCAGAGCTAATATGGCTCCAGTCGCCTCGACTCACCCGAGGCGGGCTCCGAGTGGCCCATCCATGACTTGCTGGACGACAGCAGCAGGGGCGTGGAGCGCCGGTCGCGGCGGCTGCCGCCGGCGCCCGTGCCGCGGAGCACCGCCGCGGCGGCGCCCACCTCGATGGGGTCGCCCAGCGGCGTGCCGGTGCCGTGCAGCGACAGCGCCGTCACGGCGACCGGGGCCAGGTCCGCGGAGGCCAGCGCCTGGCGCAGGACCTCCTGTTGCGCGGGGCCGTTGGGCGCGGTGAGGCTGCTGCTGCGGCCGTCCTGGTTGACGGCGGCGCCCAGCAGCACCGCCAGCAGGGGAGAGCCCTCGCTGGCCGCAGCGGCGCCGTCCCGCAGCGCGCTGAGGACCATGACGCCCACGCCCTCGCCGCGCACGTAGCCGTCCGCGGCCGCATCCAGCGTCTTGCAGCGGCCCTCGGGCGACAGCATGCCTGCGGCCAGAGGAGGACGCGGCAGGGCGTCAGTATTTTACCCATGCATGGCCAGACCATGGTTGTGCGTTTCTGATTATCAAGACTCTCCCGTGCTTTCGTGCCACGGTTCCACAACCTTATCTGCACAGGTGACAACGCCCTCCCATGGCGGCATTTCACGCACGGACCGGCGTTGCCTCTCACGGAAACGGCGAAGAGCTCAATTGATCAATCTAAACACATCACACGCTCTGTTCTCACCCGCCCTCTGGAACATTGCCGTCGTGTCAGCCGCCAGAGTGAGGTTCACACCGCACACCGCGGCGGCCTCCGCCTGTCCGTACGACAGCGCCGTGTGGGCCTCCTGTGCCGCCACCAGACTGGACGAGCAGGCGGTGTCGATGGAGACGGCGGGGCCGCGCAGGCCGAAGGTGTAGGAGAGGCGGCCGGAGGCGACGGACAGAGTGGCGCCTGTTCCATCGGGGGCCGGGGGTCAGAGAGGGTTGCAGGGAGAAGCCAATGTGTCCCCAAAAATCATATCAAGCATCAGTGTGATCGAAGTCTTAGGGTTGAGCATCGAGTATGTGTGCGGTGCCGCTTGTGGCCCCGGACGAGCTGGGTGGCCTGCGAGGAACCACTACTGCAGAAGAATAACCAAGCGTAAAAACCAAATGCGTGCAGCCGTGCGTCCCCAAACGCACCTGTGGCGCTGAATGCCGTGACGCCCTGCTTGGCAGCCAGCGTCAGCTTCATGTAGTCCGGAGACGACACGCCCACGAACACGCCGAAGCGGCTGCGGTCCCGCAGTGCCGCCGCAGCCGCCGCACCAGCGGCAGCGGCGCCCCTGTGGCCTGCGGCCGCCGCCACCGCCGCCGGCGGCGGCAGCGCCATCGACGCCAGGGCCTCGTGCAGGACCTCCATCAGCAGGCGCTGCTGGGGGTCCATTAGCGCCGCCTCCGTGGAGCTGATGCCAAAGGCGGTGGCGTCGAACTGGTCCGCCCAGCCCAGCAGGAAGCTGCCGAACCGGGCCGGCAGGCCCGCCGCGGCGGACAGCGCCGCGACCGTCGCGCCGTCGACGTCCCAGCGCTCCAGGGGCACTTGGCTGACGGCGTCGCATGCGTGCGTGGCGGCGAGGATGTCCTCGCCCGTGGCAGTGTCGCGCGGCAGGCGGAAGGCCTGCGACACGACGCCCACCACCGTGCCTGGCGCCGCCGCGGCAGCGGCGGCGTAGCCCGACGGCGACAACCTGCCGGCCGCCGCCGCCGCAAGGGAGCTTCCGGTCCGAATCGATGACAGGGACTCGCCGCCGACCGACTCCTCGCCGCTGCTGCTGTCGTGCAAGAAGCCGCCCGCTGCCATAGCCTGGCCCGCAGGAAAGGTCGACGCGACGAACGCCGCGATGGCGGCCACGGTGGGGTGGTCGAAGACCAGCGTGCTGGGCAGCGGGACGCTGAAGGATGACTCCAGGGATGTCCGCAGTTCCGACGCGCCCAGGCTGTCCAGCCCAGCCTCCATGAGAGGGGCGTCGGGCGACAGCCCAGCGGAGGCTGATCCCAGAATCGCCGCCACAGCGTCGGAGACGCGCTGCTGGATGTCCAGAAGCTCCGGCTGCTGTTCGAGCGGCGCAACAGCCTCGACTGCCCTTCGCCGCAGCCGCACGGCCTCTCCGCCGCGCCGACCGCGCTGCCGCCGACGCGCCGCGTCATCGCTGCTCTCCGCCTCCGCCTCCGCAGCCGAGCTCTCCTCCTCGACGTCCGCCGCCGGGGCCGTGCGCTCGTCCAACAGGGCGGCGATGGCTGCGACAGTCGGGTGGTCGAAGACCAACGTGCTGGGCAGCGGGATGCTGAAGGATGACTCCAGGGAAGTCCGCAGTTCCGACGCGCCCAGGCTGTCCAGCCCGGCCTCCATCAGCGGGGCGTCGGGCGACAGAGTGCTGGCGACGCTGGGCCCCAGGATGGCCGCCACGGCGTCGGAGACGCGCTGCTGCGTGTCCACTCTCGGGGCAGTGACAGCTCTGGGTTGAGGCCGCCGGGTGCTTCTCCTGGTTGGCGGCCGTGTAGGCGCGGCCACGGCGGCAGCAGCCGCTGCCGCAGGCCGCGATAACCTCCGAGGGCCAGCCGCGGCGCCCGCAGCC
Source organism: Pleodorina starrii (assembly GCA_030267565.1). Taxonomy (NCBI): domain Eukaryota; kingdom Viridiplantae; phylum Chlorophyta; class Chlorophyceae; order Chlamydomonadales; family Volvocaceae; genus Pleodorina; species Pleodorina starrii. Next base: position 92,240 of record BRXU01000037.1, read on the forward strand.
ACGCGTACCGGCTCCGGGGCCCGCGGCATGCGATCCGCAAAGGCCTGGAAGAACGACGGCACTGTGCCTGGGAGGCCGGAATCGGCGACGCGACGCTGCAGGAAGGTGGGCCAGTTGAATGGCACGGCGGCCACCACGGGCGGCGCAGCGCCGGGCACCCGGGCAAACGTCTCGAGGACGGACGCCAGCGCCGCCAGCCCCTGCTGCGGCTGGATGAGCGACATGCCCATTCGTTCCACGCGCGCGGCCGTCTGCGCGTCCTGAGCCGCCATGCCGCCGCCCGCCCACGCGCCCCACTGCACGCTCACGAAGCCCAGGCCGCGGCCGCACAGAGCGGCTGCGGCGGCGTCCAGTCCCGCGTTGGCGGCGCTGTAGTTGGCCTGGCCCGGCGAGCCCAGCAGCGACGCCACCGACGAGAACAGCACGTGGCTGGCGCCAGGCTGCTGCGACACCAGGCCGGCCCAGCGGGACAGCTGAGCCAGCTTGGGTGCGAACACGCGGCGGGCGCTGGCGGCGGTCTGGTTGCGCAGAATCGCGTCGGCCAGCACACCGCCGGCGTGCAGCACCGCCAGCACAGGCTTGTCCGCAGCAGCGCTCGCCCCAAACGCCAGGGCGCAGTCCTCGGCACTGGAAACATCGGCCTTGACCACCTCGACCAGGCCCTGCGAGTGCAGCAGCAGTGACGACAGGGCTGCCTCGGAGGCGCCGCCCTCGGCACGACCCGAGCGGCCCAGCAGCTGGATGTGGCAGCCGGCGTGCTGACGCGCAAGCCAAGCCGCCAGCAGCAGCCCCAGCGAGCCCAGGCCGCCGCTGATGACCACGCGGCCGGCGGGGTTTGCCAGCGGCTGCTGCTGCGGATTGAACACCACAACCTTGCCCACGTGGCGCGCCTGCGACATCTGCCGCAGCGCCGCCGCGACGTTGCCCAGGGAGTGGCCCGCCAGCGGCAGCGGCCGCAGCGCGCCGCGGCTCACGCCCGCAGCCACGCGCAGCATGGCGGACTGCACCGCGGTGTCGGGCAGGAAATCCACCGCCACGAAGGACGCGGCCACGTCGGGCCGCTCGGCCTGCAGGCGGGACACGGAGAAGACGTCGCGCTTGCTGATCTCCACGAACCGGCCGCCGCGGCGCAGCAGGCTCAGCGTCGCCGACACCAGGCCGGGGCTGGTCAGCGTGTTCAGCGCCACGTCCACCCCGCCGATGCGTCGCGCGGTCACCTCCTCCACGAAGCCCAGGTCGCGGCTGGTGGACACGTGGCGCACGCCCAGGCCGCGCAGCAGCGCGCGCTTGGACGGGCTGCCGGCGGTGGCCACCACCTCGCCGCCCAGCGCACCCACCACCTGCAGCGACGCCAGGCCCACGCCGCCCGCCGCGCCGTGCACCAGCACGCGCTCGCCGGGCCGCAGCCCGGCGGCGTCGCCAAACACCTGGTGCGCCGTGATGAAGACGGTGGGCATGGTGGCCGCCTCCTCGAAGCTCAGGCAGCCCGGCATCGCCACCAGCGTGTGCGGGCTGCTGTGCACCAGCGTGCCCAGGCTGCCGGCGGCCAGGCCGAACACGGCCGTGCCGGGCGGCAGCAGCGAGCCATCCACGCCCGCGCCCGCCGCCACCACCACGCCCGCGCAGTCGCCGCCCGGCGCGCCTGGGTCTCCCGGGTACATGCCCAGCACATTGAGCACGTCGCGGAAGTTGAGACCCACGGCCCGCACCCGCAGCGCCACCTTGCCGGCCGGCACCGCCTCCACCGCAGCGCTGCTGCTGTCTCCGCCAATGGGCGACGGCAGCGGCTGCGGCACCAGGTTGCCCAGGGCGCCGCGGGGCCGGGGAACCAGCTGGAAGTCCGCATCAACGCCCGGGAAGCCCTCCAGGGCCTCCAGCATCCGAGGGCGGAAGCCGATGGACCCGGCATTGTACATCTCCGGCTGCACGCCGACAAGTCCGCTCTGGCTGCTGTAGCCGCTCAGCTCTTCCTTTACCACCACAGCCACCGACTCTGCCTGCGCAGCAACGCCAGCGGACAGCCGCAGCCCTGTCAGCTCCGAAGCCGCGGTGCGTAGGAGGCCCTCCAGGCCTCCGGCCGCCGACCGGCACACGGCCGCGGCGCTGGTGCCGCCGCCGGCGCCGGTCTGCGCGGCCGGAAGCACCACACTCGCCGGTCGTCGGCTGCTGTGCTGCTGCTGCAGCAACGGCAGCAGTCGGCTGTAGTCCTCCGCAGCCGTCGCCGCCAGTCGCCCTGCTGTGCGGTGCAGGCGGAACGCTGCTGGCGCCATGCTTTCCTCCAGATCGCCCACGGTCTCCTCCGCAACCAGTGTGGTACCGTACGTGATGCCGCCGGCGACCGCGGCAGGTGCCGTGACTGTTGCAGCACTTGGCGGCGCCGCCGCCGCCGGTGCCAGCGGCTTCGCCACCAGGCCCTTCAGCACTACGCCGCCTTGGCCCGCTCCCGCTCCCGCCGCGTCCAACCGCACGTCAGTGCTGGTTGAGCCAGCGGCCGCCCTACCCGCCTGCGCGACGCACGTCGCCAGGCGTCCGCCGCCGACCGACGCCGGGTCAGCGGAGTTGGCCGCATCACCGGCAGCGGCGGCGGCGGCAGGCTGTGTGCCGTACGACATGATGTCCGCCAGCGGCAGAAGCAGGCAGTCCACCGCTGCCGGCACCATCAGGCGGCCGCCCAGCGGCTGTCGTACAGCCCCCAGGTGAAACGCCGCGTCCAGCAGGGCCGGGTGGATGAGGAAGTCGGGTGAGGAGGCAGGCAGCGGCAGAACGGCGGACGCCGCGGGCTTGACGGCGCAGCCGGCGCCGCCAGTACGGCACCACGAAGCAAGCAGGCGGCCCAAGGCGGCCAAGCGGGGGCCGGACATGCCGGCTCCTGCAGCGGCGGCGGCGGTGGCGGGTGGTTGCGACGGCACCAAGCTGGCGCTGCCGGTCACGTGCAGCCGCTTGGCGGCTGCGCCGCCGACGGTTGAGGTGATGCGGATGCTGCCGGTGGCGCTATCCACCACGCACTGCAGCACCAGGCCGGCGGATGAGGCTGGGGCAGCGGATGAGGAAGCGGGCGGCGGCAGGACCGCCGGCGTCAGGATGCGGATGTTGGTGAGGGCAAGGGACAGCTGCGACGCGGCGGCGAGGCCCTTGCCGCCGCCAAGCGCGTCGCTGCCCGTGCCCACTCCCAGCACCGACACCGCCGCCGCCGCCGCCAGCTCCAGCAGCGCCGCCGCCGGTACGACAGGCCGGCCGCCGACCTGGTGATCCAGCAGGAAGGCCAGGCGGCGGCAGGACCCCACGTCCACGTCGAAGGCGCACCTGCCACCGCGGCCGCCACCGCGGATGGCGGCCGACGAGGCGCCCAGCATGGCGCTCAGCGGCGGCGCGACCCACAGCCGCCGCCGCTCCCACACGCGGTCAACAACTGTGCCCGTTGGCGGCGCGCCAGCGGCGCCAAACCCGTCGGCGCCAGCCCCACCGGCGGAGACCAGCACGTGCGCGTTGGTGCCCTGGAAGGCGAAGGCGCTGACGCCAGCGACGAGAGACTCCAGGGACGGCGCCGCGGCGGCGGCGCCGCCGCCGAGGGCCTGAGCCTCCAGCGGCAGCTGCCAGGCAATCGCGTCGTCGGTTGCCAGCTCCAGGGCGCTCGCCACGTGAGGGTTGAGGGTGCGCAGGTGGGCCAGCGGCAGCGCCGCCGCCTGGCTGAGGGCCGCGTGGGCGTGAAGGATAGCCACGACGCCCGCGCCGGGCTCGGAGTGGCCGTACCATGACTTGGACGAGAGGAAGGTGAAGGGCCGCTGCAGGCCACTGGCTGCGCTGCCGGAGGCGGCTGCGGGCGGCTGCGGCGGGGCTTGTGGATCGGAGGGGGATAGGACTGCCACCGCGGCGCCGATCTCGATGGGGTCGCCCAGCGGTGTGCCGGTGCCGTGCAGCGACAGCGCCGTCACGGCGGCGGGCGCCAGGTCCGCGGAGAGCAGCGCCTGGCGGATGACAGCCTGTAGGACACGGCAGGGCGGAAGGTGACGAGGAAGCGCACATCAGGTGTTGTTCTTTGATGATAGACGTTGCAGCGACGTTTTACGGTTGTGGCATGCCCATGTGGCGTGAGCCAGTCAGCAGACCGGTTGTCGCATTTCAGCTGTGACCCGATCCCAGGGGCAGGTGCCAGGAACACGCCACGCCGCGAGATCCCACCGACCACCCGGTTATACCCGGATGAGATTCAGAATCTGTTTCCGTCACATATGGCTCACGTACCTGCTGCGCGGGGCCGTTGGGCGCGGTGAGGCTGCTGCTGCGGCCGTCCTGGTTGACGGCGGCGCCCAGCAGCACCGCCAGCGGTGCGGCAGGAGCGTCGGCGCCATAGCTACGGCCACTCGCGCCGCCGCCACCCGGAGTAAGAGGCACCAGACAGAGCGCACCCACAGCCTCGGCGCGCACGTATCCATCCGCGGCCGCATCCAGGGTCTTGCAGCGCCCCTCGGGCGACAGCATGCCGGCACGCTGGAAGTGCAGCGGCGTATCCTGGGGTGGCAGCGAGGACACAGGAACATGAGGGAGCGCTTTCCTTAAGGTGGTTTCAAGCGGCAGGTTCAAGCTGGAGCGTTAGGCCCGTAGTGGCGCCCGAATGCTGCTGTGCCGGTATTTATTTAGCGTCCGATCGATGAGGCCGTCGCGCTGCCGCTGCACGCCCGGAAGCGACTCGTTGGTATCGATCTGCGGTTGCTCGGCAACCATCACGCATGTGCAGGGGGCCGGATCTGGTCGCAGGACAGGTGTCACGGGTGCCAGGGACAACTGGCACACCACGCAACACAACCATCGCCGCAACCATCGGATGCCGCTGAACGTACCGGGGCCAGGGTCAGGTTCACACCCGCCGCCAGCGCCGCGCCACAGCCTCCCAGCGCCAGGGCCGCCAGCGCGGAATGCACCGCCACCAGACTGGACGAGCAGGCGGTGTCCACGGTGACGGCGGGGCCGCGCAGGCCAAAGGTGTACGACAGCCGCCCCGCCACCACGGACAGCGCCGAGGCCGTCGCGTTGTAGGCGGTCGCGGCCGGTGCCACTCTGCGGCCACGGTGGGGCAGGTTGGGGCGGCAGGTTCAGGAAGGCGACGAGTGTGTGGTCACGTGGTCCCGCACCGGTTTGCGGCGCCCATCAGAGCCACCAACCCTATCACAGCGACTACTGCAGGAGTCCATGTCGAATCGGCGGGGCCTTGCTGTCCCGGTGTCGGTGCCTTGCTGCCCGGTGCATCCCAAGCTGCTTCCCGTGTGCCCAGTGCCCAACCCGTTCTCCCCCAGCGCCCAGTGCCCAGTGCCCAGCATGCGGTGTCCCCAGCCGTTGGCGACCTCCTCCTCCTCCGCGCGTGTATCCACCGGCACTTGCCTCATGGTGAGCGCGCGGTAGTCCTGTGACGACACGCCCACGTAGGCGCCCCAGGTGGACCTGCAGGCGGGAGGGAGCACAGCCCGGTTGATATTGATGGTGATGTCGGGTGTCAGGTTTCAGGTGTCAGTGGCGGGGGGTGGCCAAGGTAAGTGGTTACCTATGGATAACCGATGCGTTAACCGATGCGAGCAGGCCGATTTCGGGAAAAGTGAGAAGGCTTTCGTGCAGAGAACCTGACGGACAACACCCGAAGACCCAAGGCCCAGCCGCACCTATGGTCCGCGCCCGGGACTGCGGCCGCCTCCGGCGCCGACCGCAGGCCGCCCGGCACCGCCGCAAGCGCGTCCGCGGCTGCCTCGAGCAACAGGCGCTGCTGCGGGTCCATCAGCGCCGCCTCCGCGGGGCTGATGCCGAAGGCCGCCGCATCGAAGACCTCCGCGCCGGCCAGCAGCGCAGCGAACGGCACCGGCACCTCGCCGCCCAGCAGCGGCGCCAGCGGGTCGACGTCCCACCTGCGTTGAGCGTTGAGGAGGTAAGTGTCAGAATAACAAGCCCTTCTTCCGGACGTGGAGAAGGATGCAGATGGGGCCTGCGGCACCATTCGGATGCCAAGAGAACGCCCTCGCCACGACTCGTGCATGTGATCCTCCGTCATCCGCCCCAAACCGGCTTTGTCAACGTGCCCCTAATCCGTCATCCCCATCCCCAGATGCACCTGTTGATCGGAATCCTGCAGACACCATCCACCAGGTCGCCCAGGCTCCTGCCCAAGCCACCACCCAGGCCCGCAGCGCCCCCGCCGGGCAGCCGGTAGGCCATGCCCACCAACGCCACGGGGCCCAAGCCGGCACCCGACCGCGCCAGGGCGCCGCGCGGCTGCTGCTGCAGCGGCACAGCCGGAAGCGGCCGTGGCGCCGCGCCAGCGGCAAGGAGCGGCGCCGGAGGCGGCGGCAGCCCAGCGGCCGCCGCAAACTCCGCCTCTTCCGCGAAGAAGAGGTCCTCCTCGTCCAGGCCCGCGCGCCGCGGCGGCGGCGGGGCCGCCTCTGCAGCAACGGCAGCAGAAGCGGCAGGGGCAGCAGACGCCGGCGCGAGCTGCACGCGACTGGCGATGTAGCCAGCAATGGCTGCCGGCGTGGGGTAGTCGAAGACCAGCGTGCCCGGCAGCCGCAGCCCCAGCCGTCCCTCCAGCGCGTTCCTCAGCTCCACCGCGCCCAGGCTGTCCAGCCCCGAGCCCATCAGCGGAGCGTCCGCCGCAACCGAGGAGCCAACCACGCTGCGGACCGCGTCCTGCACCTCGGCAAGGACGCGTGCACTCGAGTCGCCGAGTGCTGATCCAGCCGCCACGGCCGGCTCCGGCTCGCGCCGCGCAGTGGGTGGCGGCTTCGGAGCTTCCAAATGTGGCGCAGTGACCGGCGCTGGCTGCACTGCAGCGACCGAAGGGCGGGGGGCTGCGACCTCAGCCCGCTGCTGCATGGCGGCAAAGAGGCTAGTGGGCTGATTCCGCTGCTGGCGCTGCAGGAAGGTGGGCCAGTTGAAGGGTACGGCGGCCACCACGGGCGGCGCAGCACCGGGCGCCCGGGCAAACGCCTCGACAATGGACGCCAGCGCCGCCAGGCCCTGCTGCGGCTGGATGAGCGACATGCCCATGCGCTCCACGCGCGCGGCCGTCTGCGCGTCCTGAGCCGCCATGCCGCCGCCCGCCCACGCGCCCCACTGCACGCTCACGAAGCCCAGGCCGCGGCCGCACAGCGCCGCTGCGGCGGCGTCCAGGCCCGCGTTGGCGGCGCTGTAGTTGGCCTGGCCCGGCGAGCCCAGCAGCGAGGCAACGGAGGAGAACAGCACGTGGCTGGCGAAGGGCTGCTGCGACACCAGGCCGGCCCAGCGGGACAGCTGTGCCAGCTTGGGTGCGAACACGCGGCGGGCGCTGGCGGCGGTCTGGTTTCGCAGAATCGCGTCGGCCAGCACACCGCCGGCGTGCAGCACCGCCAGCACGGGCTTGTCCGCAGCAGCGCTCGCCCCAAACGCCAGGGCGCAGTCCTCGGCACTGGAAACATCGGCCTTGACCACCTCGACCAGGCCCTGCGAGTGCAGCAGCAGTGACGACAGGGCTGCCTCGGAGGCGCCGCCCTCGGCACGACCCGAGCGGCCCAGCAGCTGGATGTGGCAGCCGGCGTGCTGACGCGCCAGCCAAGCCGCCAGCAGCAGCCCCAGCGAGCCCAGGCCGCCGCTGATCACCACGCGGCCGGCGGGGCTTGCCAGCGGCTGCTGCTGCGGGTTGAACACCACCACCTTGCCCACGTGGCGCGCCTGCGACATCTGCCGCAGCGCCGCCGCGACGTTGCCCAGGGAATGGCCCGCCAGCGGCAGCGGCCGCAGCGCGCCGCTGCTCACGCCCGCAGCCACGCGCAGCATGGCGGACTGTACCGCGGTGTCGGGCAGGAAGTCCACCGCCACGAAGGACGCGGCCACGTCGGGCCGCTCGGCCTGCAGGCGGGACACGGAGAAGACGTCGCGCTTGCTGATCTCCACGAACCGGCCGCCGCGGCGCAGCAGGCTCAGCGTCGCCGACACCAGGCCGGGGCTGGTCAGCGTGTTCAGCGCCACGTCCACCCCGCCGATGCGCCGCGCGGTCAGCTCCTCCACGAAGCCCAGATCGCGGCTGGTGGACACGTGGCGCACGCCCAGGCCGCGCAGCAGCGCGCGCTTGGACGGGCTGCCGGCGGTGGCCACCACCTCGCCGCCCAGCGCACCCACCACCTGCAGCGATGCCAGGCCCACGCCGCCCGCCGCGCCGTGCACCAGCACGCGCTCGCCGGGCCGCAGCCCGGCGGCGTCGCCAAACACCTGGTGCGCGGTGATGAAGACGGTGGGCATGGTGGCCGCCTCCTCGAAGCTCAGGCAGCCCGGCATCGCCACCAGCGTGTGCGGGCTGCTGTGCACCAGCGTGCCCAGGCTGCCGGCGGCCAGGCCGAACACGGCCGTGCCGGGCGGCAGCAGCGAGCCATCCACGCCCGCGCCCGCCGCCACCACCACGCCCGCGCAGTCGCCGCCCGGCGCGCCCGGGTCTCCCGGATACATGCCCAGCACATTGAGCACGTCGCGGAAGTTGAGCCCCACGGCCCGGACCCGCAGCGCCACCTTGCCGGCCGGCACCGCCTCCACCGAAGCGCTGCTGCTGTCTCCGCCAATGGGCGACGGCAGCGGCTGCGGCACCAGGTTGCCCAGGGCGCCGCGGGGCCGGGGAACCAGCTGGAAGTCCACTTCGGCTTCAGCCACTTCGGTGGGCAGCAGCACGGGCAGCGCCGCTGCGCCGGCGGTGACCCGCACGCCTTGAACATCCAGTGGCTCGCTCAGCTTCCGTCCCGTAGACTCCACCTCCAGCGCGACTGATGGCGCATCCTCTAACAACGCCTCCTCGGCGCTCCTCTGCACCAAGCCAACAGAGCGCCCGGGCTGCTCCGTCGCGACCGCGCGCACCATGCCCTGCAGCTCCTCGCGCCACAGCGCCTCGCTGCGGCAGCCAGCAGCACGCTGGCTGGAGAGCCGCAGCGCGGCCTGGGGCGTCGAGGACAGCGCCTGCAGGGCCGCCAGCAGCGCCGGCGGCGCATCCTGCCCTGGCGCAAGCTCCAGGGAGGCCGACGGGCCCGCCGGTGCCAGCTCGGGCATGGCTGCCTCAGAGACAGCCAGCTGGGTCGCGTACAGGATGTCGCGAAGGAGCACGGCGGCCTCCGCGCCAGCGGCCTCGGCCCCGGCCTTGGCAGCAACCGAGGGTGCGGCAGCCGCCGCCGCGGCGGCGGCGGCGACGCCGCCAGCGGCACGGAGCTCCTTGGCGATCAGGCGGGACACGCCGTACAGTGCAGCACCGTCACCGCTGCTGATGCGGTAGTCCAGCTCGACCTGGCCAGCGGCGGCAGCGGCGGTGGCGGAGCCAGCGGCGGCGGCGGCGGACGCCCAGGCCGCCTGCGTGTCGGGGTCCGCCAGCGTCGCGCCTACGCCCGCCGCCGTCTCTGCTCTAAGCGGCACGCGCACAAGGCCCACGGCGGCCGGCACCCGCAGGACGGCCGTGGCGCCCGCGGCCACGGGCACGGCGCCGACCTGCAGGCTGCAGTCCAGCAGGGCGGGGTGCAGCAGCGTACCGCTGGAGTCCGCAGGTGGCTCCAGGCGCGCCAAGGAGCTGGCGGCGGGCCACGACTGCACCGGCCGGTCGATGCCATTGCTGCTGCAGCCGCTGTCCGCAGGGTCCGCAGGGTCAGCGGGATCAGCAGGGTCGCTGCTACTGCCGCCCCGCTGCCAGCTGCGGACGAGGGCAGCGAGGGCGCACAGCCGCGCGGTCGTCTCACCGCCGCTTCCGCTGGTGGCGGTGGCGGCGGCCTTCTCCCGACGGCCCACCAGCGTCGCAAGTGCGCGAAAGTGCACCGTGCCAGCAGCGGCAGCGCCGCCGCGGAGGTGCAGCGCCTCCGACCGGATCGCGACGCGGCCCGTCGTCAACGACACGCCGCAGCGCAGCAGCAGCCCGCCCTCGAACGACTCGTCGCCGGGATGCGGGAGCACCAGCGGCGCCGGGATGGTCGCATCCGCCAGCGCGACCTCCAGGCCGCCGTCGGCACCGGCACCTCCCGCCGTCGACGCCGCCGACAGGGTCGCCACGCAGGCGGTGGCCATCTCCATGAAGCCGGCGCCCGGGAACACCGACCGGCCGCGGACGCGGTGGTCCCACAGGTAAGCCAGGCGGGAGGTGCGGGTGATGCGGCACTCGAAGAAGGCCGTGCGGGCCGCCTGCTGCTGCGGCGATGACGCCACCGTGTGGACCAGCGCGTTGGCGACGGGCTGCAGCCAGTGGTGCTGCTTGCGCCAGGGCAGCAGCGCCTCAGACGCGGTGCTGCGGGAGAGAGAGAAAGCAGGGCGCACCGGCGTCTCGCTCTTCGCGTTCATGGTGGAGGTGGAGGTGGAGGCCACCAGCACGTGGGCGTTGGTGCCCTGGAAGGCAAAGGCGCTGACGCCGCAAACAGCCGACTCGGTCCTCGTCTCGAACGGGAGGGCTGTAGGCGCCGTCAGCGCCAGCTCGGCGCCGCGGCCCGCCGCCGCAAGCGGCTGCAGCTGCCGCGGCAGCGACCAAGCCTCCGGTGCGGAGGTCTGCGTGATGGCGGCCTCGACGTGCTCGTTCAGGTGGCGCAGGTGCATGATGGGCAGTGCCGACCCGTGGGTCACGACGTGCAGCGCCTGCGCGAGGCCCACCACACCGGCGCCCGGCTCCGCGTGGCCGTATGAGGACTTCGACGACAGCAGCGGCACCGGCACCGGCCCGCCTGCGGCGGCCGGAGGCAGATTCAGGTCCAGGACGGTGAGCGCGGCTCCGACCTCGATGGGGTCGCCCAGCGGCGTGCCGGTGCCGTGCATCTGCAGCGCCGTCACGGCGGCGGCGGACAGCCGCGCCTCCTCCAGCGCCTTGCGGACCACGGCCTGCTGTGCGGGGCCGTTGGGTGCGGTGAGGCTGCTGCTGCGACCGTCCTGGTTGACGGCGGCGCCCAGCAGCACCGCCAGCGGCTGTTGTTGGGAGCGCAGTACGGTGCTTGCGCCGGGCAGAGGCGCCAGGCAGAGGACGCCGACGGCCTCGGAACGCACGTAGCCGTCCGCGGCGGCGTCCAGGGTCTTGCAGCGGCCCTCGGGCGACAGCATGCCTGCGGCCAGAGGAGGACGGTGAGGGCGCTTTGAGTAACCGATACCTTTCGCATCCTAGGGCGCAACGGTGGGGCCAGGGGCCCGGCGAACCGAGGCCCTGCCTGGACAATCCAAAGTTATAGCCGTTTTACTCACCCGCTTTCTGGAACATCGCCGGTGTGTCCGGAATGAGCATCACGTTGGCGCCGCCGGCCAGCGCCGCGCCGCAGCCTCCCAGCGCCAGGGCCGCCAGCGCGGAATGCACCGCCACCAGACTGGACGAGCAGGCGGTGTCTACGGTGACGGCGGGGCCGCGAAGGCCAAAGGTGTACGACAGCCGGCCCGCCACCACGGACAGCGACAGGCTGCCGGTGGCGGTGTAAGCGGTGGGCTGGCGGCTGTAGCGGGAGGTGAGCTTGCCGTAATCCAGGGCGGAGGTACCCACGTAGACGCCCCAGCCGTCCCGGGCGACGCCGAAGAGGTCGCCGGGGGCGGTGGCGGCGGCGGCGGGGGTGGCAGCGCTGGCCGCCGCGGCCGCCGCGGCGGCGGTGGGAATCTCCTGCATAGCAGGAAGGACAGAGCGGAGCAGCGGAGGAGCGGTCAGCCCGGTTGGGAGAAAGGACCCGCCTGTTCCAACCCAAACTACCACCACCTGCGTCTTTGCGGGTTGCCACGAGCTACCATGTACAATACCAAAACCACTGAGCTAGGCACTGCCGCCTTACGAAACAACACAACCTTATTCACATCGGGTACACAGCCGCTCAACCCCATTGTTCCGTGCTGACACTGTTGTCAAGCACAGATCAAGCAGCGACCCGCCCACACTCTGCGTTACCCACCCTTGCAAACGCCTCCGCGCACGTCTGCATCAGCAGCCGTTGGTGGGGATCCATCAGAGCCGCCTCGCCGTCGCTGATGCCAAACGCGGCAGCATCGAAGGCGCTGACGCCCTCCAGGAACGCCCCGAAGCGCACCGGCGGGCCGTCAAACAGGCCAGCGTGCGCATCGACGTCGTACCGGCTGTACGGCACGACGCTGACGGCGTCGGCGCCGGCGGCCTCAGCCGCCGCAGGGGCAGCTGGCAGCGCTACTGACATGCTGACGATGCCGGCCGTCAGGGACCTGCCATGCGGCGGAAGCGGCGCTACCGCGGCCAGCGGAAGCGCGCGCGCAGGGACCGCCGCGGGGGCGGCGGCGGCAGCAGCAGCCGCCGCCGGCGCTGGCGCACCGGCGGCCGGCGGTACCCGGGCCGCAATGAGGGCGGCGATGGCGGCCGGCGTGGGGTAGTCGATGGCCAGGGTCGGCGGCAGCGTCATGCGGAACGCTGCCTGCAATTGGTTCCGGAGCTCCACCGCCGCCAGGCTGTCCAGCCCCGCCGCCATCAGCGGCACGTCAGACTCCAGCGCAGCGGCTCCGCCGCCGCCGCCGAGGACCTCCGCTGCGATCTGCACGACGGTACGGGTGATGTCGATGCTCTGTTGCGCCAGCGGCGCCGGGGCTGCGGCAGAAGGCGGAACAGCTGCCAGCGCCGCCGCCGCTGGCGCTGCCATTGGTGCGGCGGCGGCGGCGGCGGGCAACGGCAGCGGGAGGCGGGCCGCGATGAGATCGGCGATGGCCGCTGGCGTGGGGTAGTCGAAGACCAGCGTGCCCGGCAGCTGCAGCCCCAGTCGTCCCTCCAGCGCGTTCCTCAGCTCCACTGCGCCCAGGCTGTCCAGCCCCGAGCCCATCAGCGGAGCGTCCGCCGCAACCGAGGAGCCAACCACGCCACTGACGGTGTCCTGCACTTCCGCCAGCACGCGCGCACGCTGCGCCGCCGCCACCGCCGCTGCATCCACGACGTCAGCGACGGCGCGGCGTGCAGGCTGCACTGCAGGTGACGCCGGCGCCGTCGGGCGCAGCGCCACGGGCTGCTGCGGCAACGGCTCCGGCTTTGTCAGCTCCCCAGCGAAGTGCTGGAACATGAGCGGCACGACGCCGCCGCGACGGCGGGCGGTGGTCTCCAGGAAGCGCCGCCAGCGGAAGGGCACCACCGGCACGACCGCCGCTGCGGCGGCGGCGGCGGCGCCGCCGCCGCCGAGCCGGGAGCCCATCTGCGCCACCGGCGCGGCGCACAGCACCCTCTCCAGAGCCTCCAGGCCCTGCCGCGGCGGCAGCATCATCATGCCCAGCCGCTCCACTTTGCGAGCCACAGCCGCGTTGGCAGCCATGCCCGCGCCCGCCCAGGCTCCCCACTGGATGGAAGTGGCGCCGACGCCAGCGGCACGGCTGGCGGCCGCCAGTGCATCCAGGGCGCCGTTGGCTGCGCTGTAGCTGGCCTGGCCTGCGGAGCCCAGCAGCGAGGCGACGGAGGAGAACAGCACGTGGCTGGCGACCGGCGCCGCGCCGCCCAGGCGGCGGAGGATGGCGGCGCTGCTGCGCTTGGTGGCGGACACCTGTCGGATGCCAGCTGCGCTCTGGCGATCTAAAACGGCGTCGGCCAGGATGCCGCCGGCGTGGAAGACCGCCAGGATGGGATGGCGCGGCGCGGCGGAGCTGCCGTCAGCGGCCACGTCGTTGCCGGCGGCCTCTTGGAGCAGCCAGGCCTGGTCGGCGGCCGCCGCCGCGTCGACGGCGCTGATCGTGACGAGCGACCCGTGGGTCTGCGTCACGGCTGAGAGCTGCTCGGCGGCCGCCGCGGTGCCCGGGCGGCCGGTGCGGCTGGTGAGGTGGATGTGCCGCACACCCTGGCCGAGCAGCCAGCGGGCGGTGAGGAGGCCGAGGGTACCCAGGCCGCCGACGATGACGATGGTGCCGTCCCGGGGAGAGGCGGGGAAAAAGGTGGCGAGCGGAGGTGCTGAGACGACCACCTTGCCCACGTGGCGCGCCTGCGACATCTGCCGCAGCGCCGCCGCGACGTTGCCCAGGGAGTGGCCCGCCAGCGGCAGCGGCCGCAGCGCGCCACGGCTCACGCCCGCAGCCACGCGCAGCATGGCGGACTGCACTGCGGTGTCGGGAAGGAAGTCCACCGCCACGAAGGACGCGGCCACGTCGGGCCGCTCGGCCTGCAGGCGGGACACGGAGAATACGTCGCGCTTGCTGATCTCCACGAACCGGCCGCCGCGGCGCAGCAGGCTCAGTGTCGCCGACACCAGGCCGGGGCTGGTCAGCGTGTTCAGCGTCACATCCACCCCGCCGATGCGCCGCGCGGTCAGCTCCTCCACGAAGCCCAGGTCGCGGCTGGTGGACACGTGGCGCACGCCCAGGCCGCGCAGCAGCGTGCGCTTGGACGGGCTGCCGGCGGTGGCCACCACCTCGCCGCCCATCGCACCCACCACCTGCAGCGACGCCAGGCCCACGCCGCCCGCCGCGCCGTGCACCAGCACGCGCTCGCCGGGCCGCAGCCCGGCGGCGTCGCCAAACACCTGGTGCGCCGTGATGAAGACGGTGGGCATGGTGGCCGCCTCCTCGAAGCTCAGGCAGCCCGGCATCGCCACCAGCGTGTGCGGGCTGCTGTGCACCAGCGTGCCCAGGCTGCCGGCGGCCAGGCCGAACACGGCCGTGCCGGGCGGCAGCAGCGAGCCATCCACGCCCGCGCCCGCCGCCACCACCACGCCCGCGCAGTCGCCGCCCGGCGCGCCCGGATCTCCCGGGTACATGCCCAGCACATTGAGCACGTCGCGGAAGTTGAGCCCCACGGCCCGCACCCGCAGCGCCACCTTGCCGGCCGGCACCGCCTCCACCGCAGCGCTGCTGCTGTCTCCGCCAATGGGCGACGGCAGCGGCTGCGGCACCAGGTTGCCCAGGGCGCCGCGGGGCCGGGGTACCAGCTGGAAGTCCCCGACGGGCTCACCGCTTCCGCCGGCCAGCGACCCGGGCAGCAACACTTCCCGCAGCAGCACTCCACCGGTCCGCACAGCACCGAATGCGTCATCATCCCGGGCAACCGCCGTCGCCTCGATCGTCAGCACGGCGCGGGACCGGCGCGCCTTGCCGCCATCGCCGTGCGCACCGGCACCCTCGCCCTGGCTGCTGGCCGCGCACAGGACGCCCGTCTCAGCCTCGACGGTCCGCAGCAGCGCCGCGGCGGCGCCGCCGGCCATGGCGGCGGCGGGATCGGCCGCCGCCGCCACCGCCCCCACCGGCGCCGCCAGTTTGATGCCGGGCACACCCGCCCGGACGGCCTGCTGCGCCAGGCCGATCGCCGTCAGCTGCTGGGCCTCCGGCGCGAAGCGCGTGTCCAGCTGCACGACAGGTCCGCCGTACATGTCGTTGTCGGCGCTGTACGGCTCCGCAGCCGTCTGGACCAGCTGGTACATGACCTCCGTCGCTTCCTCTGCCTCGGCCGCAGCCGGGGGCCGGCCGACGGCTGTTGCTGCCGCTGCGGCGGCAGCGCCGGCGGCGGCGGCAGTGGTCACCGTTGGGGCGGTGAGCTGCTCGTCGTGTCGGTCTGCAGCCCTTGCGGCGTCGAAGGTGGCAAAAAGCGCCGACGCGGTCGCCCGGCGAGCCTCCAAGCCGTGCAACGACCCCATGGACGACGCGCACGCCGTTGCCGGCTGATCAGCGGCGCCGCCGTCAGCGGTGATGTAAAAGTCGGTGACGGCGCGACCGTCGCTGGCGCCGGGCCGCAGCGCGGCGACTGCGTGGAGGACCTGGCGCGTGTCTGCACCCGCCACCGCGGCGCTGTGGCCCTTGCGCTGCTGCTGCTGCTGCGACGGCGGCGGCGGCGTGTAGCACTCCAGCGACGCCGGCACGCGCAGCTCGCCGCTGCAGCCGGCCTGCAGCGCCGCCACCGCGCCGAGCTGCAGCACGCAGTCCAGCTGCGCGGGCGTCACGCGTCCCGACGACGACGACTCGGCGTTGCCATCCAGGTCGCCGCCACTGAGGATCTCCGCAGTCACGCGCGGCGGCGGCCGCGGCGCGGCCGGGCGCGGCTGCCCGCTGGCCCCGCCGGCCTGGAAGCCCATGATCACCCTTCCCAGCGCTGCCAGCTGAGCTTCCTTTCCATCCGGAGCCGCCACAGCCCGCGCCGGGCGCGGGTCGGCCGGCTCGGCGGTTCCCTGCTGGGAGTCAGCGGCCACAGCGGCGGCCACCGCCACCGCATCGGCCGTCCGAGTGCGCACGACCTGCACTGCCGCCAGGAGATGCGTCCGCAGCGGCTTGGGCCGCGGTGCAGCCGCGGCCGTGGGGACGGGCTGTTGGTCGTCCACGTGGCTGTAGATGGCCAGGGAGCCACGGGCCAAGTCCACCCGGCAACCCAGGACCACCCGGGCGCCGCTGTTGCCGCTGCTGACGTTGTCGCCCGACAGGTCCGGCAGCACGCAGGGCGACGGAACGGTCACGTCACACAGCGCCACACGGGGCTCGTCCTGGTCACCGCCGTCGCCGCTGCCACTGCCGCCGCCACCGGCGGCGGCGGCGGCGGCTGCGGCGACGCGTTTCTGCTGGGGCTGCGGCTGCGAGGGCAGCAGCAGCGCCGCGGCGGCGCCGCGGGCCATCTCGAGGAAGGCTGCCGCCGGCACCAGCGCCCGCCCGGCCACACGGTGGTCCCACAGGCCGGCGTGACGCGCCACTGAGAGCTCCGTCTCGAAAATCGCAACGCGGGAAGCGGCCCCTGGTGAGAGCAGCGCACGGCCGACCCATGGGTCGGGAATGGGGTGCACCCACATCCGGCGCCGCTGCCAGAGCGGCCTGGCGGTGGTGATGATTGTGGTCTCTGCGGCAGCGGCGGCAGAGCCGGCAGGCTTGCAGACGAGAGCGTGGGCGTTGGTGCCCTGGAAGGCGAAGGCGCTGACGCCGGCGACGAGCGACTCCAGCGATTGCGGGCCCTGCAGCGACTGCGCCGCGCGCGGCATGGTGGCCGCAGGCGCGCCGTCAGTGGTGGCAGCCTCCAGCGCCGCCACCACGTACGCGTTGGGCTCGCGGAGGTGCAGGATGGGCGCCACGGCACGGACGTTGAGCTGCTGTACGGCGAAACACATGCCTGACACGCCCGCCCCCGGCTCCGAGTGACCTAGCATGCTCTTGGCTGCCAGAAGCTGTAGCGTCGCCGCCGGCGGCGCCGCAGCGGCGGCGGCGCCGCCGTATGGTAGTGGCGACTTGGCGGGCGCTAGGACCTCCAGGGAGGCTCCGACCTCGATGGGGTCGCCCAGCGGCGTGCCAGTGCCGTGCATCTGCAGCGCGCGCACGGCAGCGGGCGCGATGTCGGCGGCGCGCAGGACGGCGCGGATCAGCGCCTGCTGCGCGGGGCCGTTGGGCGCGGTGAGGCTGCTGCTGCGGCCGTCCTGGTTGACGGCGGCGCCCAGCAGCAAAGCGAGCGGCTGCGCAGCCGCCGCAGCGGCGGGGCCAGCGGCAGGCAGCGCCTGCAGGAGCATCATGGCAGCGGCCTCCGCGCGCACGTAGCCGTCGGCAGCGGCATCCAGGGCCTTGCAGCGACCGTCTGGCGACAGCATGCCTGCAGTCACGGCGGCCATAAGCAGCAGCAAGTGCGATTCGGTATGACGACAAGGAACTCCTAGCCAAGCGTTGGGGTGTGACCACATAGTGGCCGTGCAGCTTCGTTAATCGTTATATGGGAATGGAGTAACCACAGCGCATCCCTTCCCGTAGCTTTCCTGCTTAGGCTCGTCAAGGCCATCTGTGGCGGCGCATAACAAAGGCACGACACACATACCTGCGCGCTGAAACATGGCTGTCGTACTGGGCAGCAACATCATGTTAACGCCGCCGACCAGCGCCGTCGCCCCCGGCGCCCAGCGGCCGCTGCCCTCCGCCGCCGCCGCCGCCGCCGCCGCCCGCGATGGAGACATGGCCGAAGGCGACGTCAGGTACTCGTGCGCCATCGTCGTTGCAACCAGACTGGACGAGCAGGCGGTGTCGACGGCCAACGACGGACCGCCAAGGCCCAGGTGGTAGCTGATGCGTCCGGCTGCGACGGACAGTACGGCACCCTGTGCTGCGTACGGCCCCGACGCCGCACCGTGCGCCTCGCACAGGCGATGGTACTCCGTCCAGGAGATGCCGAGGTAGACACCTGTACGGCTCCGCACGGCGACGGCGTCCGCGGCGGTAGCGGCGCCGCCAGGGGCGACGGCGTCGCCTGCGTTCGTGCCAGCGTTGACAGCAGCTGACATTGTGCTGCAGACGGCGAGCTGAAGCATCAGGCGGTGCTGCGGGTCCATGGCCATGGCCTCGCTGTACGACAGGCCGAAGGCGGCGGCGTCGAAGTCAGCCGCGCCCGCCAGGAAGGCACCGAACTGCACCGCCACGCCGGCGCCGTTGCTCTCCACGCTTGGCGTCGCCGTGCGGTCCCAGCGCTCCAGCGGCACTGACGTGATGCTGTCGTACACCGGCACGCGGCCGCCGCCAATCCACGCCGCGTCGGCGCCGGCAGCGGCGACGTCGCCGGCAGTGGCGCCGGCGCCGCCAGCGGCCCCCAGCAGCGGCGCCATCTCATAGCTCAGGACGCCGACCACGGTGGACGGAGCCGCGTCGGCGGCGGCCGCCGGCGCCAACGGCATCGCCGCCGGCGGCGCGGCGGCAGCGCGGCCAATGTCGTACCCCATCACCAGCTGCTGCACAAAGTCAAGATCCTCTTCGCCGGACTCGGCTTGCAGCGGCATCGCCGCCGCCACCGCTGCCGACGGCGGTGGCGGCGCCGCCGCCGCCAGCTTGTCGGCCAGGTACTGCGTGATGGCGGCGGTGGTGGGGTAGTCGAAGATGAGGGTCGCGGGCAGCGGGACGCCGCCCAGCCGCCGAGACACCAGGTTGACGTACTCGACGGCGCCAAGGCTATCCAGGCCGCCTGTGGGGGCGGAACAGGCGCCCATACCATGAGTGAGCGCGTTAAAATGCGGCATGGGCCCTTTAGACTACATCTACCCGAGCTGCGCCGCTGGCCCGTCCTGACCACCATCCCTCCTGCCATCATACACCTGCAGTATCCATCCAGGCCCGGGCGCGAGTCAGAACGGAAGCAGAGCGAGAACACCTACCGGACATGAGCGGCTCGTTCTCCGGCAGAGCGCTGCCCAGCACCTCTACCAGCGCCGCTTCGACCTCGCGCTTCACAGTCTCCCGGCTATAGCGCGGCTCCGAAGCCGCCAGAGCCGCCGCCGCCGTCGTCGTCGCCACCGCGGCAGCAACCGCTGGCAGCTCGGGCGGCGCCTGGGCCTCCGCCTTTGACGGCTGCCGCAGGGCGTAGAACCTGCCGTACAGGGGGTGCTCCCGCGAGTGCTGTGACAAGTACTTGCCCCAGCGGAAGGGGTTGACGGTGACGACGCGCGCCGCTGGCGGCGGCGGCGCCAGCGGCAGCGGCACGGCGGCGCCGCGGCCGCTGGCGGCGGCGGCGCCGAGCACGTGCGCAAGCGCCGCCAGGCCCACTGCCGGCGGCAGTGCGCCCTGGCCAATGCGCTCCAGGCGGGCTAGTACGGCGGCGCTGGCCATGCCGCCGCCGGCCCAGGCGCCCCACTGGATGGAAAGGACCGGGTGGCCTGCAGCGGAGAGGAAGCCGAGGGGGATTTCAACCAAGGTCACCATACACGGTGTGCGACCGCGGCCGGCGTCTACGGCACTGAGTGAGCCACACAGCCATCCCAGGACAGAACGTTTAGTGCGGGAGAGGTCCAAACTGCAGTGCCGCAGCCATGCTCAGCATCACGCATCCTGATATCAGGCTTTCGATTAAGCAGAGAAAACAACAGAGAAACATCACGGGCTGCATGGGCCCCCCCGCGCCGTCGCGCTCACCCGCTCCGCTCCAAGCCTCCGCCAGCCGGTCCAGCCCCGCGTTGGCCGCCACGTAGTTGGCTTGACCCGCGGCGCCGATGAGTGAGGCCACCGAGGAGAACAGCACCAGCTGGCTCAGCGGTGCGGACGACACGGACGTGGCCGCCAGCGGAGCGGCGGCGGACAGCTTGGGCGCGGCCACCTGCGCAGGGCGCGGACGCACGGTTGCTTCGGTTGCACGTGTGCTTCGGCGGCCCGCAGGCGGGGCTGCATTGCCTACCGCAGTTCATAAATGCATGACCCGTTGCAGTCGCTGTATGCACCGAACGATGCCGCGGTGCTACGTCAGAGCGCACTGGTACCTGCACCGCTACCTGAGCGACATGGACTTGCGTTTTCCTATCATAACCACCGCCGCGACCAGACGTGTCTGGCCCTGCGGTCCCTCTTCCAGTACGCCTGGACCGACCGAGGTAACGGCACAGAGGTGCTTTATAAGGTCCTGTTCCTTAGCCACCAGGTCGCAAGCCAAGCCGCCTCCCAACCCACCCACCTGCCGAGCGCCGCGCAGGCTCTGCCTCGGCAGCATCGCATCCGCCAGGACGCCGCTTGCATGCAGCACCGCATCCCAGCCGCCTCCGACGCAGCCGCCACAGAGCCCCAGCGTCTGCTCGCTCTCGCCCTTCGCCTGTGGCTGCCAAAGCGCCCGGGCGTCCTCGGCGCAGGCCACATCCAGCGCTTGCATCGTCACGGACACACCGGAGCTCCCGAGCAGGAGCCCCGCCAGCGCCGCGCCCTGATCGACGCCGCCATCCGCGGAGCCCGCTGCGGCGGCGGCGCGGCCGGTGCGGCTGACCAGGTGGATGTGGCCCACGGTGCCGCAGCCCACAAGCCAGCGAGCCACCAGCAGGCCCAGGCCGCCGGTGCCGCCTGTCACCAGCACACGCGAGCGCGACAGGACCGACCCATGGGTCGGCCCCACCGGCGCGGCGGCGGGCGGCGCGTAGGCCACGACCTTGCCCACGTGGGAGGCTTGGGCGAGCGCGCGCAGCGCGGTGGCGACGGCGGACAGGGGATAGGAGAGGTTTCGGAGCGGCGTGATGGCTTGGCGGGCCAGGAGCGCTGCCACGTGCTGCAGCTGGGTGTGCAGGACCTGCGAGGAACAGGCATATTGGGATTGGCGTTGGCGACGGGAAGGGGGATGAGCCGGAAGAGGAAGGCGTGTGTCTCTTTCAATGCTTCAGAGCTGGCAAAGGCGCCAGCACTACGATGATTGCAAGAATCATGTAAACGCCATGAGCATTCCGCGTGTAAACGCGACGTAACAAGCAAAACTATACAATTTCAAGTCCAGCCGAGCGATGTCTCGCAGCTCCACGCAAGAACGGCAACGGGCGGGCTACGGGACCCTCCTCACCTGCGGTGGCATGAAGTCCACCGCCAGCAGGCCGTACCGCGCGTCGGGCCGCTCGGCCGCAACGCGCGCCGCCGACCAGATGTCGCGCTTGCCGATCTCCACCCAACGCCCGCCGCGGCGCAGCAGCGCCAGGCTCGCGGCCACCATGCCCGGGCTGGTCAGGCTGTTGAGCACCACGTCCACGCCCAGGCGGCCGCCGGCGCCGCCTGGCAACGCTTTGTCAGCCAGCAGCAGCGGCTCCACGAAGGTCGTGTCGCGCGATGCTGCGGCGGCGGCGACGCCCTCACGGCGCAGCAGGGAGCGCTTGGCGGGGCCGCCGGCGGTGGCCAGTGGGATAGCTCCTAGGGACCGGATGATCTGCAATGAAGCGACAGGGCAGCGGCACCCTAGATCAGCTCGCCTTCGTGGTAGAGGACATTTACCGGTACATGAGGGTATGATTCTTGCAACCAGACTGGACTGACTGACATGAAACGTGACGATGACATTATGAATGCAGTTGCGACCCCGAACCGAACCGGGAGCACAGCCAGCTTGCACTCGCCTGCAGCGCCGCCATGCCCACGCCGCCGGCCGCGGCGTGCACCAGCACACGGTCTCCTGCGCACACCCCGGCCGCCGCCTGCAGCGCCGCGACCACCGTGACGAACACCTGCGAGGGGAAGAGACCCGTGGGTCGGTCTTAGTAGTAGACCACACGAGCCTCGCCGAGGCCTCCAGGCACACATCCACCTGGCCAGATTTCGACGGCGCTGCTATGGGCCCGCCAATTAACCATCTACACTCCGGCTAGCCTGCTCCGGCTCCCCCATGCCCTATCCCCATACATAGCCTCAAGGACACGCGCGTGCAGGAAGCGCACGAACCCCTGAGGAGCCACGTTCGACACCCCAAACCCCGCCATCGCGGCAGCCACCACAACAGCCAGTCAAGCCCGCTGCCCCGTCGGCGCACCGTCGGCACGGAGGACGCGTCGCCGAAGGTGACGTGCGGCGGCAGGCGGGCCAGCATGGCGGCGGGTCCCACCACTCGGGAGCCCATGCAGCCGTGCGCCAGGCCGAACACGGCGTCGCCCACCGACAGGTCAGTGACGCCGGGGCCTGCACCGCGAGGCGGGTGCGCGTGGAGGTTTATTTCAATGACACATATCGAGGGGTGACGTAATATGAAGCTACGAGGGGGACTCAGCATGTATCTAATATTGCTTAAAGCGCAGACAGTCCTCCACACAACGAGAAGGCGGACAAAATGAGGCGGAACGCTGCAATGATTTGGAAAATAAAGGCACGGGTCGAATGAAGGTGGAGGTGGGGGTTCGCGAGGGTGGTCGGATGGACCTGGCCGCTGTTTACCCTTACGGTCAAAGCACCCGGGGAAGGTAATCGACCTACCCGCGCTCTGAACGATGCCCGCGCAGTCGCTGCCCGGCGGTCCCGGGTCTCCCGGGTACATGCCCAGCACATTGAGCACGTCACGGAAGTTGAGACCCACGGCCTTTACGGCCACCGCCACCTCGCCCGGGCCGCACGGCGTGCTCACGCCGTCCGCCGCCAGCGGCGTCGGCACAATGGCGAGGTTGGAAAATGCGCCGCGCGGCTTGGCGGCGATCTGGAAGGCCTCCGGCCCCGCTGGCGGCGCATCCGCTGCGAGCCGAAGCTGCCGTACAGCGGCTGCGCCGCCGGACGGCAGGCCAAGGGAGAAGGTGTCCAGGACACCGCCGCCGGCCTGTACGGCAGCGGCGCGCGGGAAGGTCTCCGCCTCAGCGGCGAGGGCTGCAGGGGCGCGGAGCGTCAGGGAGACGTTGCGTGTAGAGATCTCGGTGGCTGCCGTACGGAGGACGCCGTCGACGGCCGCGGCAGCGGTGGCGCCGGCGACGGAAGGTCGCAGCGTGGGCTCGCCGGCGGCGGCAGCGGCGTCGCTGACGATGGCGCCGGCGATGCGCTCCAGGGTCGGGACGTTTTGGACGCCCTGCAGCAGGCTGAAGGCGCTGGCGACCGCCTCCACCGCCCCCGCGTCCGTAGCCATACGCAGCGCCGCGCCGCCGCTGCGGCCTCCGCCAGCTGCCGTCACGCCCAAAGCGGCGCGCGTGGCGGCAGGCGCGCCCGCAGCGCGCAGGCCCGCCAGTGACTCCCCATGCAGCGGGGCGGGCGCGGGCTCGTCCACTACCAGCTCTGTCTCGTACATGGCATCTACTGCGGTCGGTACGGCCTCGGGCTGCGCGGCGCCGCGCCCGGCGGCCGCTGCCTCCGCGGCGGCCACGTCAGCGGCCGCAGCGGCGGCGGCGGCCCCGCGCTGCATCTCTACGGTCGTCAGGCCACTGACCGTCACCGCCGGCGGCGCACCGCCCTCCTCGTCCCAAAGGTAAAAGCTGCTGACGCAGCGGCGCTGCTGCTGCTGCTGCTGTGCTGGCGCCGACGGTGGCGGCGAAGGGAGCGAAGCCTTGCCGTTCGCCTGGCCGCCGCCGGCGGCCCAGGCGCTCAGCCCTTCCGCGCCGCCGGCGCGGCGCGGCTTGGCGGTAAAGAACGCCACAGCCACGGGAATCTTGGCGCCGGCGCCGGGCTGCAGCACCCCCAGGTGGAAAGCCGCGTCGACGGAAGCGGGGTGTGACAGGTAGCCCTCCTCGGCGGGCGCCTGGCGGGCGCTGCTGCCGGCGTATGGCACGGCGGCGGGGAAGGCTGTGTCGGTGGCGGCGCCGATCTGACCCACGGGTCCAGGAACTGGGCCGGCGGCGGTGGCGGCCGCCGCCGAGATCCCCAGCACGTGCGCGAGACGCACCAGAGTCCGCTGCTCGCTCTCTGCGGCGCTGCCGTCGCGCCCGGCGCTGCCGGCGTCAGCGCCGACCTCGGTCGACACGGCAGAGGGCAGCACCCGTGTGACAGTACCTTTCGCCACCAGCCGGCCGCCGCTGGCGGCGGCGCCGGCGGCGCCGCCGCTGCCACCGTACGACAGCTGCATCGTGCCCGTGGCAGTGTCCACGTGACAGAGCACGACGGCGTCGCCCGCCGTCGCCGGCGGCGGCAGAATGACGGGACTGGTGATCGAG
Organism: Pleodorina starrii; assembly: GCA_030267565.1. Classification (NCBI taxonomy): domain Eukaryota; kingdom Viridiplantae; phylum Chlorophyta; class Chlorophyceae; order Chlamydomonadales; family Volvocaceae; genus Pleodorina; species Pleodorina starrii. The sequence goes on from BRXU01000037.1 coordinate 116,443, forward strand.
AGCTGGGAGATGCCCCAGTGTGCGTCGGCGGTGTCGGGCGAGGAGGCCAGCGCGGTGGCGGCGGAGGCGAGGCACAGCTCCAGCATGGCGGCGGCGGGCAGCAGAGCGCGCCCCGAAACCACGTGGTCGCGCAGGTAGGCCAGGCGTGACAGCGTCGACAGCCTGAGGAGGATAGGGGGGCCACGAAGGGTAGGTTGATCGACTACGGTCCTGTGCATTTTGGTACTAATACTCTAGGCGCATGGCAGCGCCCAAAACGGGATGTGCAGCGCCAGGCGAGACCCTGACCTGGTTGCGGGGAGGCCCGTGCCCATTCCATACATCCCACTCTACAAAACATACGACCCCCCAGCGCAGGAGCAGGACGTCAGGACCCACCTGCACTCGGCCACCAGGACGCGCCGACCACCGGCATCCGGGCCAAGCGTCCACAGCGCCCCCAGCAGCGGGTGCGCGGCAGGATGGATCCAATGCCGCGTCGCCGTCAGCAGCGGCACGAACGTCGCGGCGGCGTCCGGCGGCGGTCGCGCCGCCGCCGCCGCCGCCGACGGCGGCGGCGGCGCCGACGCCAGAACCGCATGGACGTTGGTGCCCTGGAAGGCGAACGCGCTGACGCCGGCCACGATCGACTCGCGCGCGGCCGGCGAATCGGCGCGTGTGACCCATGGGCCGGCGGCGCGCGGCAGCAGCGCCAGCGGCTCGCTGGACGGGCCGGCGGAGGTGGCTAGCTCCAGGGTGGCGTTGAGGTGGGGGTTGAGGGTCCGCAGATGGATGAGCGGCTGCGGCTGCAGCTGCTGCACCTGCCAGCCCAGCCGCAGCAGGCCCAGGACACCTGCCGGCGAGAGGGCAGCGAAGCCGGGTTAAAGGAAGTGACAAGTGATGGCTGGGGGCCATTTGCCTAACACCACCATCCCAGCTGCACGCCCTGACAGCCACTGACAGGGATCATATACCTACGGAGAGGACAGGATCCCGATGACCTGCCCCAGCTGTCGGTGCAAGTACGGCAGGGTCAGAACCCTAATATGGCGCCTCCCTAATATGTTTCGCGCTGTACAATTTGCGCGTCGCGCGAGTACCTGCGGCGGGCTCCGCGTGGCCCATGTGCGACTTGAGCGCCGTCAGGCGCAACGCCTCGCCAGCCTTCCGCACCGCCGGGCCGGAGCGCGCAGAGGGGCCGCCGATGACGTCGACGGGCGCGGCGCCGGCGGCGGCGCCTCCGCGCATGTAGACGCTGACAGCGGCGTAGGCCTCAATAGGGTCGCCCAGAGGCGTGCCGGTGCCGTGCATCTCCAGGCAGGAAACGACCCGTGGGTCACAGCCGCCGGAGGCCAGGGCGTAGCGGATAGCGGCCTGGGGAAGATGCCCCGGGGGGTGGAGACACACGATGCCGTGTTTGATTCCGCGCGGCGGCGTCTATTCGTTCCGCGCGAGGACTGGAGCCAGGCGGTGGTGTGTTGTGTGATGTGTTGATGTGCGTGTAGGAAATTATCTGTCAGAGGATTCACGTCCGCATGCTGGAGAGCCTCGGGAAATGACGTTTTGCGACGAGGAGACAGGCTACGGATCTTCAGGGAGCAAGCACATTGCGCCGTGAACGACACCCGCGAGACGGGGCCCCAACGGAGTTTCGGGGCACATCTTAAAGAAGGCTGGCAGGAGTCATGGGAGTAAGATCGGCGCACCTGCTGTGCGGGGCCGTTAGGCGCGGTGAGGCTGCTGCTGCGGCCGTCCTGGTTGACGGCAGTGCCAGCCAGGACGGCGACAGCGCCGACCGACGAGCCGCCGCCGGGCGGCAGCAGCCTCAGCATCAGGGCACCCACGCCCTCGGCGCGCACGTAGCCGTCCGCCGCGTCGTCCAGGGTCTTGCAGCGGCCATCCTCGGCTAGCATGCCGGCGCGGTTGCAGGCCTGGAAGTGACATGAGCAGCCATGCCGATTCCCCGTTCACACGGAAGCGAAAACACATGAGGTGGTCAGCAGAAGTTGGGAGATTGAAGAAGGCAGTGGATTCTGGCACCCGACGCCGCCCTCAGTTCGAGCCCCAGCCCCAGCCTCAACGTACAACGGTGATGAACAGAAGGGACTTAACCGCCTCCTAGCCCAAGCCAACCAGCAGGCGGCCGCCGACAAGCGGCCTAGCCGCCTGGCTCCCTTTCCCGGGACGGTTTCGGTCCCGTTAACCTCCACCCCGTGCCTGCTTCCGCCAACTCATGCCTGCAAACCCAGGATCACGCCTCCAACCGCACATGTCTCATTGCCCAGCCCTACTCCCAGCCCCAATACTACGCACGAACGAGCCACTTCCGACGCACCTGCGTCCAGCTGCTGAGCAGCGTCAAGTTCACACCCAGCGCCGCCGCCGCCGCCGTCTCGCCCGCCGCCAGCGATCTTGCCGCCAGGTGCGTCGCCGTCAGACTGGACGAGCAGGCGGTGTCGATGGTGACGGCGGGGCCGCGAAGGCCGAACGTGTAGGAGACGCGGCCGGAGGTGACGGAGAGGTGCGCGCCGGTGGCATAGAAGGCGTTGACGTCGATTCGCTGTTCCAGCGTCATGCGCGCGTACTCCAGCTGCGACACGCCCACGAAGATGCCCATGGAGGCCGCGGCGGCGGTGGGGCCCGTGGGGGAGGCCTGCGGGCGGCGCGGTGACACCAACCAGACAGCAAGGCGAGGGGCCGGCGGAAAGGCAGGTCGTCAGCGCCGGGACATGCCGCGGCAGTGCCTGTCAAACCCCGCGCAACGCAAGGCACGCATGGACGGGCTGTTGACCCAAATCGCGTCCAACGCGCCACAAGGCGCGCGTGCGTTTGTGTATGTGGGGGGAAAAAGGGCATTGGCTTGCCGCCAAACCCAACCCCCTCACGATGCTGCGCCATCGGAGCGCGTGTCCGATGAGCAAGACCGACCGGCAGACCGACCCCACACTCACATTGGCCGCCCGGTCCGCCGCCGCCGCCTCCGTGAAGGCGTCCAACAGCAGGCGCTGCTGCGGGTCCATCAGTACGGCCTCCGCGCGGCTGATGCCGTACGGCGACGGGTCCCAGGCCTCCACATCCGCCAGGAAGCAGCCCAGTTGGGCGGCCAGGCCCGGCTCCTCCAACCGGTCCATGTCCCACCTGGCGCAGGGGGTTATCCACGGTTAGGCCGGGGCCCGTGAACGGTAACGTACCAGAGGATAGGAGGGTGACGGCAATGCAATGTTTGGTTTGGGCCCCTCAGGGCAAAGCAGGAAACGGCGAAGCAAGATTTCGGGGGCGGGGACGAGGAACGGGCGGAATACGAGTCCCGATGTAACGACGTCTCGGCGATGCGCAACGTGCAGATCACGTAAGCGGCTCGGTAGTCTGTAGCTCTGTTCCACTTGATTTCCACACGCTACCGGTATGCCGAACTTAGACTTGAGCTATGCCATATACACCCCGTGTATATCGCCCGCACCTGCTGAGGGGCACCCGGACGGTACGATCTGCCGAGGCGCCCGCCCACGGGCCCGCCACCGTGCCGCCGGGCGCGCGACTCGCGGCGGCCGTGATCACGATCACGCCGCGGCTACTTCCGGCAGTCCTTTCCGACCCGCGGGTCGCAACCGCCGCGGCTGCAGGCTCACGCAAGCCAGCGGGGGACTGCCGTTGCTGCTGCTGCTGCTGCGGCGGCGGCGGCAACGGTGCAGCCGCCGCGGAGGCCATTGCGGCATCCGATGCGGCGGCCGCGGAGGCCACGGCAGGATGCGCGGGCCCGGATGCGGGCACGGCACCGGAGGTGGCGAGGTACTCTGCGATGGCGGCGATGGAGGGGTAGTCGAAGGCGAGGGTGGGCGGCAGCTGCACGCCGCCCAGGGAGGTCTCCAGGTTGGATGTGAGCTGTACGGCGTCTGAGGAGTTGAGGCCTGCGGATGCAGCGGGAGAGGTACCGGTACCGAAGGCCGGTTTAGGGGTCAGCGTGGCTGGCGTCGCTGGCTTGCGCCCGGCAGCAGAAACAGCAGGGACGCCGCAGAGCAGAGCGGAGCATTGCAGCCGTCATGAGCCGTCATGACTCATCCCGCAGCCTTGTGGATAGGCACCGCTCGAAACCCACACGGCGCGGGCACCACGGCACCGCAAGGCGCCGCGCCGTGTCTCCCCGCGGCGACGTCCTCCTCATTCAAGGTGCCGGTGTTGCAGTGTTAGGCCGCGCTTCCCGAATGGGATCTGAGACTTTTACTGCGTTACGGCGTTCAAAACTGACAACAAACCCAAAATCCGAGTGCCGCTGCAGCATCCATATCTAATCCCTCACGCGCGGGTCCGCTGTCTTTATTCATGACCCCGCCTTTGACAGGAGCCGTGTGGACAGCCTATGCAAGCTGCCCCCCCGTGTTTACGGCCGCACACCCGAGGCCAACTCACCAGCGGACATCAGCGGCGTGTCATCGCCCAGACGGGCCGCCGCCACCGGCCCCAGGACGCCGACAACGGCCTGCCGCACGCGTGAAGCGACGGCGGCCTGAGCATCGTGCGGCGCAGCTGGCGGCGGCGACACCTCGGCTGCAGCCGGACCTGCGGAACGGTAAGGCCGTGTGCTTAGGCACACTTTGCTGAGGGCCATTGCGCGCGAAGGCATGAACGCATGTGCGTGTGCGGGTATGCATGTGGACGTGTCTCAGACGTGTCTCAGCGTCGTGTGCCCCCACCTGCCGGCGCCAGCAGCGAGCTCGCAGCGGGCGCGGCGACGGCCACGCCTCCCTCCTGCGCCAGGTAGTCCGCAATGTCGGTCGCCGTCGGGTAGTCAAACACCAGTGTCGGCGGCAGCTGCGACCCGAACGCAGCCTCCAGCGCCGCCGTCAGGCTCACGGCGGCGGTGCTGTTGACGCCGGCGGCCATCAGCGGCGTGTCCGCCGTCAGCGCAGCGGCAGCGCCGCCGGCCCCGATCACCTGCCGTACGATATCCAACACCCGCGGGACGAGCAGCTGTGGCGGCGGAGCTGCAGCAGCCGTGGCCGAGGGCGCGGGTTGCAGCGCCGGCAGAGCTGGCGCGGCGGCGGCGGCGAAGCCGCCGCCGCCGCCGCCATCGCCAGCAACGGCGGCGGCTTCGCCACCGCTGATGCCGGTAAGGAAAGCCTCCATCTCGTTCAAGGTGGGGTAGTCGAAGGCGAGCGTAGGCGGCAGCTGCAGCCCCAACCGGTCCTCCAGTCGGGAGACCAGTTGTACGGCAGCCGAGGAGTTTAGACCCGCCGACATGAGCGGCGTTGCGCCCGGCGGCGGCGCCACCCCGCCCAGCACCTCCGAAACCACCTCCGCCAGGACCCCCGCCACCGTCAGCAGCGGCGGCAAAGCCATTCCCGCCGCCGCAGCGGCCGCCAAAGCGGCCGGCGCGGCGGCAGGAGCGGCCGTTGCCGCCGCCGCAGCGGCGGCGGGGGCGGCATGAGATGGCAGCAGGATGCCGGACAGGGGCGGCAGGCCGCGGCACGCGGACAGGATTGCGTACCGCGCAAGCTCCGGCTCGCGAAGGGTGTCGCGCGGCAACGCCACCAGGCGCACATCAGCGCCCGGAGTGGCGGCGGCGAGGCGCTGTACGGCAGCCCACTCGGCCGCGGCGCCGTCGGTGCCGCTGCGAGGAAGTCCAAGCGTCGCGATGACGAGCCGCCGAGCGCCCGCGGACAGCGCCGCGGTAACGGCGCTCTGCAGAGTGGTACTGCCGGCCGCGGCAGTAGCATCGTCAGCAACGGCCGCCAGAAGAACCAATGGCAACTCGGCGCCTAGCGGGCGAACTCGACCGTCCGCCGTCGAAGGCGGCACGATGGGCAGCTTCGGCAGCGCCTGCCGTACAGTGTCGTACAACTGCTGTACATATATGGGCATCGCCGCCGCCGCTGCCGCGGCGAGTGGCACCGCCAAATCCACCACCGGATCCCGGTCCTCGGAGCGGATCGCGACGGCGGCAACCGCCGCCAGGGGCGGCATATCGCGCTTGGCCGATAGCAGCGCGAAGCGAAGGACCCGTGGGTCGGTCAGGCACGCGCGAGCGTCCAGCGCCACCAGTCGTACATCGGCGCCGGCGTGGAAGCGAATGATGTCGGCGACCTCGCGTCCGAGCATCGCAGGTGGCTGTCCAGGTACGACAATGATGAGACGGCGGGCGCCGCCGTACAGCGCCCTGGCCGTCGCGGCGGCCGCGGCGCCGACGTAGACGGCGGCGCGGCGCACGGACGTCGCCGGCGGTGGCGCCGGCAGGACGATTGCGTACGAGGACCTCTCCGAGTCGGTTAGCTCGTGCAGTGGCGACAGCGGCAAGCAGAACGGGCCAAAGGGGCCCGGCGCGCCGGTGCCGGCGGGCATGCCGCTTGCTGGCGCCGGCGCGAAGGCCGCCCGAATGGCCGCTGCAAGGCGCAGCGTCTCCTGACCCGCGGCCGTCGCCGCGGGGCCCTCTGGGAATTCAGGCGACGGCGAGCGTCGCGGAGGAAGCGGCGCCGCAGGCAGGGGCGCTGCCTGGGGGCCGCGCGGAGCAGCCGCGGGGGCCGCGGCGGCGGCGGCAGCTCCCGGGGCCGCTGTCGGGGCCTGGAAACGGAGGCGTAGCTCGGTCTTGAGCACCTTGCCGGAGCCGGTCACCGGCAGCCGGTCGAGGAAATGGATCTGCGGGCGGCGCGGCGCGGGAACAACCATCACAAGGTGACCACTGAAGTATTGTACCCGAAGCCGCTCTCCAGCATCCCCCAAATCCCATACCCAACACACTCAATTTCGGACGCCGCCCACCGACCCCGCCCAGAAGCAGAAACGTGTAAGCGAGCAAGCGAGCACCAATGCTGACCTTCGCCGGCACTTTGTAGTGCGCCAGCCGGCGGCGGCACCAGCCCACAAGCTCCGCCTCGTCGGTGGGCTCCGCGGCGGCGCGCGTGACCACCGCCGCCACCACCACCTCCCCCAGCAGCGCGTTGGGCAGCCCGAACACCGCCGCCTGCGCCAGGGAGGGATGCGCCTGCAGCACCGCCTCCACCTCACTGCAGTACACGTTCTCTCCGCCCACCAGAATCTGGAGGAGGCCAGGGAGGAGGGCAACCGGGACGTGGGAGGACGGCGGGTTGTGGTATGGCTGCTGGGTGCTGGTTCGGGTGTTGGAACAGCGCGGCATCTAGCCACCCATTCCCTTTAGTTCCTACCTCAGACCCTTCCGGTCCCCTCCTCTCAAACTAATTTCTGCAACTTCTTTCCTTGCCCCCGTACAACCCTCCCCCCTGCACACCCACCATGTCCTTCTTGCGGTCCACCACGCGCATGTAGCCCGAGGCGTCGATCGACGCCAGGTCACCGCTCCGGAACCAACCACCCGGAGCAAACGACTCCGCGGTGGCCTTCGCGCGGTGCCAGTAGCCTGCGGGGGGGAGGGAGGGCAGACACGGGGCGCCGGGCAGTGCACACGGCACGGGTTGGGTGGCGTCAATTCCGGTGCTGCAAGTCATGCGCCGCCGCCGCTGCCGCCGCCGACGAGATGCGAAGATATGCCCGAGCGCTATGCGAAAACTTAAACTGTCGTTTTCGGTGTTCGGTGCAGGGGCGGCCGCTCAAGTTACCGGTTGAAACTGTTAGTACGCAAGCGTCCACCTGTTGGCGATCTACTTCAGGCCACAGATGCGCGGCACACTCTGCAGCGGCTGTCGCGCCTGAACGTCAGTTGTACGAGGCACAGCCACATAACTGGTTTAAGCACTGTCGCAGTTCATGGTAGCAAGGTAATGCCACGCCACGACCGTCCCGTACGCTCACCGTCGAAGACCGTCGACCCGCGGCACCACACCTCGCCGACCTCCTCCGACCCGGGGGTCACGTCGTGTTGGTGGCCGTGGTCGTCCTCCGCCACCACCCGCACCTGCGGTGGTGGGCGCAGCGCAAGAGCGCGGCATCACATACCGTGCAGATCCTCTCTCAGCCTCCAGATCACAGAGCGCCAATCGGCGATTTAAACCACTTTTTGTTGCCACATTCCAGAATACGGCAACCGCAACAAGACAATCCAGCAAACGGGGCACTCCACTACGCCAGAGAGAGTCAACCGTGGGAGCTCGCCTATGACTCAACGATTGTCTTATCTTCCCATTAGTGCCGATCGACGTGCCCCCAGGCGTATCTCCACCTCAATCCGGCCTCATTCCACTACCTGCCCCCACGCAGCCCTCGACCTTGTGCAAACCCTACGCCCTCCCGCCCCTGGCTTCCCTCCCCTCCCCTACTCCCTTCTCCCTACCTCCATGAGCACGAAGGGCCTGCCGCAGGTGAATATCATGTCCATCAGCTGCGCGGGGCCCAGGGAGGCCAGGTCCACGGAGGGAGGCTGCACCGCCCGGGTAGCCAGCTCGCCCACGCTGAGACCGGAGCTTGGCGTGGGTGCCGTGGCCGCCTGCTGGCAGGTATGCAGGCAGATGTGGGCGTTGGTGAATAGGTATGGTTAGGGAAAGAGTTGTGTGTAGGTCAGTTGTCAGCAGTCGAAAATCGGTTGGGATTTCACCGGTTGGGTGGGGCTTCCTGATGTGGGTCAGGGCCAGGAAGGCCCGTCGCCGCCGGACAGCACATACCGCCGGAGCAGGATGCGCAAGGCGTCAGGACGGCTTCTCGATCGCCCAGCCTCAACGCAACCCCATGGTTTTCGCCGTTTCATCCCGATGCACGACCTGCCGCCTCGCTCTCGCCCCACCCACCCTTGCGTCGCGTCGGCGCCACCAGCCGTACGGCAGAATGCTCATGGAGATCTTGCCGCACACCTCCGTCATGCCGTACGACAGGAAGATCTCGCAACCTAGCACCGCCACCGCGCGCGCCAGAATGGCGGGGCTCTGCGTGCTGCCGCCGCAGCTGAGCACGCGCAGGCAGGCCGTGTTGGCGGTGGGCAGCAGCGGGTTGTTGGCGATCATGGTGAGCATGGTGGAGGCCACATTGGTGACGGTGACGCGCTCGCGCTCTGCGAGGAGCCAGCAGGGGGGAGGAAAGGGAAGGGACAAAAGATCGGGCGTCGGCTTAATTTGCGCACAGGCATTGCAGCGTGGCTCGACAAGATCCGCGGATAGGCGGATAAGAATTAAATTTCTGATGTGGGTCGGAATAAGAGCTGTCGATACTGTCTTACATTCTTACAGGCGCGTCGCAAAGCAGCATCTATTGCACTGAACGCGAGGTTGAGAGGAAGGGCGTGCAGCAGCAGCAGCAACAGCAACGCAGTAGCTTCGCCGCCGCCCAGTACGCGGCCACGAGTTTTACGCCGTGTCAGGGCAAGGTGCCATTGTTCACACGCGCTTTCTCACCCAGCGTGAGGATGGCGTCGGCGGGTGTGAAGGTGCGCAAGATGACGTGGCGGCCTCCCACCAGGGTGATCGAATACACGGCAAAGACGTCCACCAGGTGAAACAGCGGGGCGATGTGGCCCCACACGTCGCCGCCATGAAGCCGCATCTCTGTATGCGCGCACGGTAGTTAAAAGGGGGAGGGTGCGAGCCGCGGTTCGTGGATCGACTCAAAAGCGAATTTAGTTGGTTTGCACGGGAGACAGGATGGCAGGCAGGGCAGGGCAGATTGCACGGCACGAGGGATGTGGGTTTCAAGGCAATGGATTACGGGGAGTGGAAGACAAAGATGCGTTAAGCTCCGCAGAGAAACAGATGCGTAAAGTTACGGGTCGTAGCAAACAGAGCCCATGTTGAGTCCGACATGAAAAGATGAGAGGGAGTGCGGGAGGGAGGAGACGGTGGGATGTGCATCCCGTGGGGCGACTGCTGTGTGAGTTTTCAATGTCACTTGACCCAAAATATTCCTCACCTGGGATGGTTCCGATGGCATGGAGCATTACGATGCGGTGGCTCAGGAGCACGCCCTTGGGCAGCCCCGTCGTACCACTAGTGTAGTACATATGGTACGGATCTTCCGGATCCAGATCCTGCTGCACGGCAGCTCCCGCTGGAGCCGACTCCGCCGCCGCGGCGGCGGCAGCGGCCAGGGCGGCGGCGCGCACATCTTCCGGGTCGCGGCCCAGCGCCGCCGACGACTGTGCCGCGGTGGCAACGGCGTTGTGGTACGGCACCACGTGGATGAAACTTCCACGGTGTACGGCACCCCTGGCGAGCAGCCGAGCGGTGGCGGTGGCGCTGCCGTCATCCACCACGAACAGGGTGCTCAGGCGGAAGCCGGCGGCGGTCGTGCTGGTAGAGGGCGCTCCAGGGGGTGCGGACGTGATGTCCAGCGCGGCGGCCACCACGGATCCGAACTCGCCGGCGTGTGTGACGAGGATCTCGGACTCGGAGTCACGGAGGATGTACGCCAGCTCGGGGGGCGCCAGGTTGACGTTCTGCAAGGACGCACAGCCCCCGGGGTGGTGGTTCTGACGACGGAAGGACCGACTTGGGTTGTGCCTCGTGCGAATCAAGCAGTGTCTTTTTGGTTAACCAGCGCCCTTTGCTCTCTACTCGAATTTTTTTTGTTAACCAGCGCCCTTTGCACTCTACTCTAAGTTGAGCCCAAAGGTACAGGACCTGTCACCTGGCGTGCTGCAGGTGTTTGAATGCCGCAATGCACGCCGCTTGAGCGACCCGAGAGCGCCGCCGCTAGAGCGGCTAGGGCCGCGTGCATCGCCGCGTGCACCGCCGCGTGCAGAGAACCAATGGTTGCACCAAGGTTCGTTACACCTGGAGGCCCCCATAGCCATGGAGACGTTCCGCACCCGCACCCAAACCAAAAACCAGAATTGCCCCGCACAGGGCAACCCAGAGTGCGGCCGACACCCCGTACCCGCCCTGATGTTATAGTGAGGAGAGAGAGTCTGGGAGGGAAAAGGGAACCCATACCCACCACGTTGACGATCACGGCCCGCAGCAGCGCCGCGGCGTAGTGCAGCTCAAGCACCTCGCTGGTGTTGCGAAGCATCACAGCAACGCGGCTGCCGCGACGCACACCAACCGCCAGAAGTGCGGCTGCCGCGGCCACGGACCGATCGTGCAGCTGTGAGTAGGTGAGCAGTCGATCGACCACGGGGGGCGCGGCCGCGGAAGCGGGAGGTGGCGCAGCGGCCTCGGACGGGGTCGCTGGCGCAGTAGCGCTTGGCGGCGGGGCCAGATCTACCACCGCCAAACGGCGGCCGAAGCGCGCATTGGCGTAAGCCAAGCAGCACCAGGCGTCCAGCGACGGGGTGAAGGAGGGGATGATGGCTCCGGCGGGGGTGCCGAGAGCAGCAGGCGCGGGGAAAGGGGGAGCATCGGCCGCGCCGATGGCGGGGAGGGTTGCCTCGGGCGCCGGCGCCTCACCCCCAGCCGCGACCGCCATAGAGGCGGTGGGTAAGGGTGCTACCGCGGCCGCTGGTTCTCCCGCCGCAGCTTCCGGTTCCGGGGGCGCATGGTCAAAGTTATCATCGGGGGCTGCAGCTTCAGCTCTTCCGCTACTCTTGTTTCCCATGGCTTTCTCTGCAGGATCACCTCAATTCCATCAAGTGAATCAATATCTGTATATAAATTTGCTGTATCACCGCGAAGCCAAAGCTAGACCCTAACTGCAACCGGCTAGAAATTTGGGAATGTCTCACGAAAAGTATTAGTGAAACTTTCAAGTTAATCTGAAAATTGTTTACAATTGCAGATTAGCAATATGCTTTGGATATTGCAGCGACACGCTAGAATGCTCTGCAGCGTTTTATCAAGTAGCTGAACGTTGTGGGCACCACATATGTGGGCCATGGTGGATGAATGTCAACGATGCAGTTGCGGGTTGGTCCTTCCGAGCTGTAACGCCTTGCAGCCTCGCCTGCGGGCGTCACTCTCGGACGGGCAGACCGTTACAACCGTCACCCCGCAACTGTGGCGTGGTTGCTGGACAGCACAGAAGGACACACCACACAAGCCTGTCGCCAAGCATACTTCGATATAGAAATTTCACATCTTTTCCCCCTCGTTTGTCCACCATTTGGAACCAAGCCAAGAATGGACGTATGAGGCGTTTCAGCAGCGGAGCCTCTTCTGTCCTCCACCTCCTTCAGGCTCATTCCGCCCTCGGCCAAAATGTGATGCTATATCTGCTCGTATTACGCAACACCCCACGTTTGTCCACCATTTGGACACCGCATAGCGGTGTCTCGAGCCCACAATCAAACGTGCGAACGCCTGCCTAACAAGATCCGACAACTTCGTTTGGCAAGTCACCTTCATACATACGCCTTGACACATACAGGCAGAAAGTATAATGGGTCCCGGAAGCTAGAGGCCACAGCTTGAATTACAACCGTGGCATTCGCAACTAAGTGCGCGATATAATAAGTCGAGGTCATAAGACTTGTCCGGCTGTGTCCAGAGCAGGTAGACCATGGACGACCCTGGAGCCTGGACGACCATGGTTCGGCGCGATTTTGCACAGCCTCGGGTTTCAAAGGGGCGAGAAACAGGCAACACACAGGGAACGGCGCGGAACGGCGGCTTGCGTGAGCTGCCAGCCCATGAACACGAAGCTGTCCGTCTCTGCCGAACCCCCAATCGTCGCACACGTAACCGCACACAAAGCCCCAGCCGCGACGCGCCCCTCTGATGACCCTTTGATGAGCGCGGACACTTTGCAATCCACGACGCCATCGCCTTCGGCCATTCCTCCTCCCCCGACGGTGCAAGCTCGCTGGGGCCTGGAAGCTGGGAACTTTCCAAACGCGCGCCACCCTGCGCCACTCGTGTCGACGGTGCTCTCACTCGGCATACAAGGACACGGCACCCGGTGTGCAGTGCGGATCGGCATCTCGGGAGTCGGGAACCACTAGGGTCGCCCGGGCGGCGCAGCCTATCGGTAGACACGAACGTGAAGCGCCCGTCGATACGGCCGAAGTTGACAAAGTTGACCGAAATCTTCGATACCTATCTATGGCCGTCGCGACGGTGGCTTTTGTTGGAAAAGTGGGACCTGGGAACGGTCGGACTAGACCAAATTGTCATAGCCGTTACACGCACGTGGTCGGGTACCGTTGATTGCGCTCTGCTACCGACTGCCCTTGCGCTCGTGCGTTGCGTTGCGGACTTGCGGTGCGTCTGTGGCCTGCAGGCCGCGCAAGTCCAGCTGTCACGCTATCTCGTGTGATTGCCATAGAGTGTGGCAGATACGGAGAACCTTTGCCTGATTAGTAAGAGCCGTTGTCGGTTAGTTAGGAGCCGTTGGGTGTGGCCCCTTCGGATCAACTTCCGTGCACCGTTTCCGTGCGACGACAGAGTCGTCGACACTTTGTTGTTATTACATTTATTTGTTGTCATTGTACGGGGCCCCGACTGAGCAAGAAGCAATACAGTGCGGGTTCCCCTGGAGGTACGAAAAGTGCATTGCGCGGGCTTGTTATAGTCCGGCGGCCGTGCGAGACACCTTATCTGTGTCTCGCACTTTGCAGTGTTAAGACTCTAAGTAGCATACAGTCACAGATCCGCGATTGACAGACCGCGTGACGCAGTCTTTGTAAGTTCTTTCGGTGATCCGTTTCGGTAATCCGTCCTCCGAGGAGGATATCGTGCCCAGGTCGCCCTAGGAGAGAGCTGCGTAGCTCGTCTCCCGAAGGCGCGTGCTCTTCCGTCAGTGCGAGACACAGATTCTGTCGCCCGCAGGATCTGACGCCGGCATCGTCGGCTATTTTCACCTCCTTCGGGTCAAGCCCGTTTCAGAGAGTAATTCCGAATTACTTATATTCAAGAAGTGATTCCTCGCGTCAAGCGCGACAGCCGCCATTAGTCGGGCCCAAGGCCCTCGCATGTGCGGTTAGCCGGAGTCAAGTTCCTCCTCGTCCGCTTCGCGTTAGGCCCAAGGCCTACTGCTTTCATCTGCTATATCGTCGGGGTCAAGCCCTGCGTCAGAGTCCTCGCGTCAAGCGCGACAGCCGCCATTAGTCGGGCCCAAGGCCCCTGCATGTGCGGTTAGCCGGAGTCAAGCTCTCCCTCTTCCGCTTCGCGTCAGCCCCAAGGGTTCGGTTGGTCTTTCGAGTTTTCTCGTCGTTGAGACTCAAGGCCTTTGTTCTGGGTGGCTCAAGGCCCCTGCACGTCATCTGTTCGAGGCGTTCTGGTTTGATTGTTTTTCGAGGCTCAAGGCCTTTGTTGTGGGTGGCCCCAGGCCCCTGCACGTCTTCCGTTTGAGGCGTTCTGGTTCGTTCGTGTTTCGGGGCTCAAGGCCCCTGGTGTCGGTGGCTCAAGGCCCCACCCGTGCTGTGTGAGGAACTAAGAGCCCCAGGCTCGGCTGGTTGCGCTGGCGTGTCGGATCACATGACTGCACACGAACGAACCATGTGCCTACCCCAGACTCCCCCCCCCAGCGTGCAACGCAGAAAGCAAAGCTGGAAATGAAGGGGTGCACATGAAATCAGGTGCGAAGCAGTTCCAGCCATGACCGCACGACAATCCAAGCGTCCTGTCGGTAGGGCCGAGACACGAAGATAAAATGCCAAACGTACGGTGAACACCAAGTCTGCACGCAAGCAGGAAACACCTGGAGAAGTGCCCAGCCACAAACAACCAACGATGCAGCAGCGGGTCGCCAACACACTCACCTAACCACGGATCTGCCAAACAACAAGACGGCATGAGCATCCGCGGATCACCCCACTACGGACACATCGGATCTAGCACTGGCTCTGGCAGCTGGGCTCTGGCTCGGGCGTCACCACATCAGACGGACATCGTCAGCAATGGTCCCCACACGTGGCTCGGGATATAGGACCTGCGCGTCACCCAGCCAGCTCACGTTGGGCGGGCGAGGAACACGACGGACAGCCACGCACTACGCAAAAACATAAGCGATCTGGTCCCGCCTCAACTGACGCCTACTTCCTGCCAGGGTTCAGCACGACAACCTAACGCAGCTTAGCGTCACCTCAGTCGGCAAACTTCACGCAGGCCTAGCCCCTACCCGGGATATAGCTCTGGCTACCGGGCTCTGGCGTCACCTCTGTCGGTAGGCGTTACTATCCCTTTAACGTGGCCCGGGATATAGCATCGGCGAAGAAGTTGCGGCATCTACCCGCCAGCAAGGCGCAGGACTCGACAGTATCAGTCTCGGGCCAAAACGAATCCACTGCGTCAATACAAATCAAGGCTCAATCCGAAGGTCAGGCGCGGCGACCAAATCATAACATCACGACATCATGCTCGATAAGAACCAAGCACTTGGTCTCGATTTGCTGGGATATGCGCTGCATCCAGTAAGCCGTTTCACATGCGCCAAATATACATAAATGGCGCAACGTCAATGCGGCACACTCGCGGCGAGGCGTCACCGTAACGTAGATAGGATCATCCACCGGCTGCTGGCGAAGTCGGCTCCACGCAGAACGGCTGACCACATAATGCTGCGTATTGCACAAATGGTGCAAATACGATGACGATGGAAGTGTCTCGGCCAGGCAAAGGGAAAAGAGTGAAGATGAAAGACCTTACATGTCTCTTCCGCTAGGCCAGGTCCATAACCTAACGAAAGGGGCCTACTAGTTGCTCACAGGCGACTGCCTGAGAGCAAATCGAGACAAGGCAGTAAGCCAAAGACTCGACTAAAATACGCGAAACAACTGTACGACATCCTACTCCCGAGGACTTCACGTAAGCTATACTACGTTACGAACTCGAAAGCGAACAACCAAGACTGACGTAGAACCAACAAACTACGCAAATCCGCAATAACAGGAAATACGGACGGTAAACTGCCGGTGACGGTAAACTGATCCGACAGGCGGACGACCAAGACCCTCTTGTAAATCGTGTACGCGTTCGGTCGCCTGTCCGTCCTGAGCCTCGACTCCAACCTGCGCCGTCCAATCAGCAGCTTCCGCCGCGTCCAATCAGTGAGCGGGAGGGTCGGGGTAGAGTTACAAGGAGTCAGTCAGGGGGGGGCAACCTCTCCGTGGCCCAGCACCGTGATCGCCTTCACTACGCGCGCCTGCGCGGCGGAGGCTTTGATCCCACTTTGCGCAAGGCCGACATTGGTGACTACGTGTACTACCGCAACACTACCGCCCGCAGCAGCTTGGAGGCCGACGCTCGGCCCGAAATCCTGCGTGTGGTGGAGACGCGCCCCTCAGGGGTGGTCGTGCTGGAGGGCAAGTGCGGCGGGCGTCTGACCGCCCACGTCACTCACGTGGCTCCGTGCCACCTGCCCATCACCGACGAGCAAGTTGATCCGCGGTTGGCCAAGCCGCCGCTTACCCTGGCCTGCGAGGTTTGCCGTATGCCCGACTCCGAGGAGTGGATGCTGCTGTGCGACTCGTGCGGCACGGGTTGGCACACATACTGCTTGAGGCCGCCGCTGGAAGGGGTCCCCGAGGGAACCTGGATCTGCGGCCACTGTCAACGCAAGGGTGTCACCAAGCAGCAGGTGGAGGCTCGCGGCGCGCAACGCGCCACTTCATCACTGCAGCCCCCGCCCTCTCTCACTAAGCTTCAGGGTGCTTTCGCCATGAGGGCGCACCGGCGCGGACGCTCGCGCAGCAAGGCGGAGGCGGGCGTGGTCATGTACGCCGGTAAGATACGCAACGTGCATCATTTTGCCAGCACCTCGGCGATCGCTGCGCACTCGCTGGCGGTTGCCGCCAGCTGAGCATCGATGACTACGGGCGGCGCCGGCTGCACGGCCGACGCTGCCGCTGCGGGCTCCTGGGCGCCAGGCACGACGAGACGAGGCCGCAAGTCCTTGAGACTCACGAGCTCAGACGTCTTGTCGGGATACTCTATGGCAAAATGATGCACGTTGCGTATCTTACCGGCGTACATGACCACGCCCGCCTCCGCCTTGCTGCGCGAGCGTCCGCGCCGGTGCGCCCTCATGGCGAAAGCACCCTGAAGCTTAGTGAGAGAGGGCGGGGGCTGCAGTGATGAAGTGGCGCGTTGCGCGCCGCGAGCCTCCACCTGCTGCTTGGTGACACCCTTGCGTTGACAGTGGCCGCAGATCCAGGTTCCCTCGGGGACCCCTTCCAGCGGCGGCCTCAAGCAGTATGTGTGCCAACCCGTGCCGCACGAGTCGCACAGCAGCATCCACTCCTCGGAGTCGGGCATACGGCAAACCTCGCAGGCCAGGGTAAGCGGCGGCTTGGCCAACCGCGGATCAACTTGCTCGTCGGTGATGGGCAGGTGGCACGGAGCCACGTGAGTGACGTGGGCGGTCAGACGCCCGCCGCACTTGCCCTCCAGCACGACCACCCCTGAGGGGCGCGTCTCCACCACACGCAGGATTTCGGGCCGAGCGTCGGCCTCCAAGCTGCTGCGGGCGGTAGTGTTGCGGTAGTACACGTAGTCACCAATGTCGGCCTTGCGCAAAGTGGGATCAAAGCCTCCGCCGCGCAGGCGCGCGTAGTGAAGGCGATCACGGTGCTGGGCCACGGAGAGGTTGCCTCCCGCAATAGCCATGTGCTTTCGAACGGCGGCTGCCCTGACCAGAACCGACCTGGCGACCTCCTCGGGGTTGTCCAGATTGAGGTCGGGGCTGAACCTGTCCTTTATTGCTGGCGGAATGACTGGGTCAACCGCATGCACGATGGTGTAAGGGCACAGCTTGGTGGAATCCTGCACGGAGCAGTTGTAGCCAAGCATGATGGACGGTAGCTGCTCATCCCAGTTGGCGTAGCTGCCGCTGGCGTTGGCCATCTTGGTGAGCGCCTCCTTGACCGAACGGACCGCGCGCTCGCTCAGCCCGTTGGCCTGGGGATGGTTGGCTGACGTCTGCCGGTGATCGATAAGCGCCTCTTGAAGGCAGCTGGCAAACTCACCCTTCCACTCGCTGCCCTGATCCGTACAGACCTCCGCGCACGCGCCGTAGCGGCCCAAAATGTGCTGACGAAAGGCGAAGGCTGTCTCCGTCGCATGCTTGCTAGGCAATGGAATCAGAACCACAAATTTACTAAAATGCTCCACACACACCATGACGTAACGGCTGCCTTGAGCAGTCGTGTTGAACGGACCACAGAGATCCACGCCCCACCGGTAGAAGAGTCCGCCGATGGGCAACGGGTTAAGCACACCGGACCGCGCAGTGAAGGTAGCCCTCACGCGACTGCACGCGGTGCAGTGCTTCACCGTCTCGGCGACGTCGTTATTGATGCCCCGCCACCAGTAGGTATGAAGAAGGAGAGCCACGGTGCGCTTGACGCCCCAATGGCCTGACTGCTCATGCATTTTCAGCACCAGCTCACCCCGCTCGGCGGGGCGCGGAACGATTCGGGTGCGGCCATCGAGACCCATCACGTAGAGCTGCTCACCCTGCCACCGGTACCGTTGCGAGCGCCGCTTGACGCGCTTCACCTCGGCCTCCGAGAGCCCTTCGGGCAGCTGTCCGGTCTGAAGCAGGGTAAGCAGATTCTGGTCGGCCCACGGCTCCGAGCCAGGGCCTGCATCGGCGCCGCCTTCGGGATCAAGGGCGCCGGTGGCAAAGACGACGAACTCGTTGGGCACGGCTTGACCGCGCTGAGAAAGAGCTGAACAGAAGCTGGCGCTGCGCGCTGTGCCAGCGCGCTGCTGTGCGCTGACGTTGACTGCAGCAATGTGCGCAGGGAGGGCGGAGGTTGCCTCCGCCGCAAGCACTTTGCCCACCGCGATGACACTAGACAAGTAACACACATCAGTTGCGCTAGCCAGCAGCGCTCGGCGCTGCTGGTCGCTGACACGAGGCGACTCGGTTGAGCCCTGAAGAAATCCCAACAGCACCTCACCCTCCTCGAGCTTGAGCGAAGTGTAGACACTGGAAACGCCATCCCTGACAGGGCAGGCTGCACTTGGCGCAGCCCCGGTTGAATCCGCTGAGACGGCGGCGTGCATGGCTGCATTGACTAGCTGCCCCTGCGCCTCGGACGCATAGAAGGGCGGCCGCAGCTGCTGCTGCGCCACGGGTGCCGCTCGGCCGGGCAGAAGACGTTGCTGAACGCTGGGGCCCGCTGGGCGGGTGGCGACTGACAGAGTCTCCCTCAGCAGCTCCATGTCCGTCAAGTTGCTCCAGGTCCGATACAGCTGATGGACGCCCGACCCCAGGCGGGCCGCGTCAACAAGCACGGGGTTGCCCCATGCCTCGCACACCAAGCTATCTGAGCGCGGCTGCTCCTGCGGGGGGGCTGGACCCATCCTGACGGCTGCACCACAACAAAATCTCACACGTTCGGCGCCTAGGGCGCTCTGAGCACTGCTGACAATTCGCAACACGGCCTGCTGAGCCCTGACGTCGTCCGGCTCCCAGTAAGCAATGATAAGCACCGGAAAGCTGTCGGGAATTGCTGCGCGCAGCTCGGCTGCGGTGACCTTGGTCACGTCTTGCGGCAGACCGATGAGCGCGGAGCCCCAGGCTGTTGGCGGAAAAAGGTCTCCGTGACGATCCGACAGCTTCTGGAAACGGTGCAGCGCCAGGCCTCGAGCCTGCTCGCTGACGTCAGAATACAAATACGACCGCACTGGCACGCCGCTGCGGAGGCAGGCCTCGAGCCCTGACGCCAATCCGCCCAGCGGCTCATAAACAACCACACCCTCCCGCATGGCCTGATCATACCACTGGGCTGAAGCTGCCGCTGACGGTGATGGGGACCCGGAGCGCGCCGAGCCCGCCGCTGCTTGACAGCGGCGTTTGCACGTGGCGTTCCACTCTCGGGCCACGCTGCGCAGACCGTCTCGCTCAGCCTGTACGTCCTCCGCCGGATCGCTGGGCGGTGGGAACGCCGCCTCGTAAGCCCAGCCATTCCAGCCAAACGCCATCTCCTCGGGAGACGGCAGAAAATCCTCGCAGAAGGGAGCGACCCTTGGGGCCGACAGAAGCGCGACGCTGAGAACCTCACAAGACTTGGCGCTTGACGCCAGGATAGCAGGGGTGACGGCGGTCTCGGCGGGATCATCGTCGATGCGGGCGCCGGAATCATCCACGGCGCTGGCGACGGGGTTGCGTGACAGCACGTCCGCGTTCTGATGCAGCACACCGGGGCGATGCTCGACGGCCGGTGAAGTTGTACTCTTGGAGTACCAGAGCGAAGCGCGCGTACTGACCCGTCAAGCCCTCGGAGCTCATCAGGTACAGCAGCGGCTGGTGATCAGTAACCAGCCTGAAGGGCTTGTCGGCACCTATGAGGTGATGCCGGAACATCTTCATCGCCCACACGGCCGCCAACATCTCGCCCTTGTACGAACTGTAATTCGCCTCATGCTTGTTCAGCGAACGGCTGATGCTCGCGCACATGTACTCGTTGCCGTTGTCGTCCAGCTGACCCAGCACCGCTGCGATGCCGCGATTGGAGAAGTCGGTGTGTAGAACCAACGGCTTGCTGTAGTCGATGCGACGCAGAACAACGTCCGGGCGCGAGATGATCTCCTTGAGAGACGCGTGCGCCTGCTCCTGCTCCGCACCCCACCTCCAGGGGACACCCGCCTTGAGCAGGTGGTTGAGGGGCGCGGCCAGCTCGCTCATCCGCGGGATGTAGCAGCGGTAGTAGTTGTCTGCGTAGCTCAATTGGTAGAGCACTCGCTTGTCAATTCGATGGTCATGGGTTCCATCCCATGCTTGGTCGAATTGGTAATGGGTAGATGTGGGTTCGAATCCCACCGCTGGCCCCTGGCAATAGCCAGGGTAAAGTAACGGTGAGTCCGGCCCGCTAAACTCCGGATTGTGCAGGGGCGCTCGAGAAAATGTCCCAGATCAATCTGTCCGCCCGTCAGGTCTGATTCACCCTGGTGATCGCGCCGAACGGAGAAGAAATTACTCCCTAGGCCCGGTCCCCTTAACACACGCGAGAGTCTGTCTCCGCGTAAAATTAATTAATTAATTAATACAGCGGTAGTAGTTGATGAAACCAAGCTGGGTGCGCAGCTCCGAGACGTTCTTGGGCGGGGGCAGCGCAAGGATCGCAGCGACCTTGGCGTGATGCGGCGAGATGCCAAACGAAGACAGGTTGTGACCCAAATACTCCACGACGTCGGCGCCGAAGATGGACTTGTCTGGGTGAGCGCGGAGCCCACACGCGTTGAGCACATCCAGCACACGAGCGACCGCCTCCACGTGCTCCTCAGCAGTGTCGGTGGCGATCAAAACATCATCAATAAAAGCAACGGCCCACTGATCCAGCCCCCCTTTGCGCAGCTCGTAGTCCATACGTCGCTGGAAGGCCGCGGACGCGTTCTTAAGACCGTAGGGCATGCGGGTGTAGGCGATTAGGCGGTTGCCGCACCAAAACGCCGTCTTGCCCTGATCATCGGGATGGACAGGAACCTGCAGGAAGCCTTGCCGCATGTCCAGCTTGGAGAAGAAACGGGCCTTCCCTACCCGTTGAAAGATGTCCTCCGGACGATGCAGGCCGTACTTGTCTGGCTCCGTCACCTTGTTGACAGGCCGATAGTCCTGGGCCATACGCGCGGCGGTCCAGAGGCCTGAAGCCTCGTCCTCCTTGGTGGCGATGACGGGGTTGACCGCAGCAAGTGTAGGACCCGTCCACTCAACGCAAATGCCGGGCTTGAGCAGCTCGGCAGTCTTCTCACGAATGATCTCAGTCTCCTTGGGGCTGTAGCGGCGCGGGGACTGCACGACAGGCTTGGTGGCGGTCAGATTGAGCCGGAACGGCCCCAGATCACCGCTGTAGCCTGGCAATTCATCCATGCTGTAAGCAAAAGCCGAGCCCTTGCGGTCGCGGACCACCGCCTGAAGCCGCGCCTTGAGCGCAGGGTCGAAGTCGCGCGCGTTGCCCCAGATCCAGCCGCCATCCGCGTCCTTTTCGTAGAACTCATGAGCAGTCGCCGCCATACGCCCATCAAAAGAGTAGCTGTCAACCGCGGCTAACGCGCTGGCTTGGCCCGCGCCGCACGGGTGAGACGGGTCGGACTGCGCTTCCGCAAAGCTGACATTCGCGCCTTTCAAGGCGACGCCAACTGCCCCTATCTGCCGCATGGCCTGGAGCCCTACCTCGCCGCAGTGGGAGCCTCCCGTGGCCCCGACGCCCGCTGAGAATGCGACCAGGAGCGCCGCGACGATGAAGAGCGAGAGCCACGCTGTCCACGTGCGTTTGGCGCTCACGATGGTGGTCGGCTGCCGCGTGACGCGCTTCTTGCGCTTGCCCTCGCGCCTCGGGCGCTCGGGCTCACTGTACACCACCTCCGCCTTGCTCAGTTGCCCGTAGAGTAGCTCGGCGCCCTTGAGCACCTTGCTGTTGGCCCACGCGACGGGCCTGGTGAGGCTGCTCAGGAATCCGCTGGGCTCCCGGTTGCCTGGCTGCTGGTGATCGCTGCCGTCGGCCGGAGCCTGGGGCGAGGCAGCGCCCTGGGCGCCTGGCGACCCGCTGCCGTTGGCCGAGCTGGTGCTGACACGCGGAGCCTGGGTCCCGAACCGGAACAGGGTGATGGAGCGCCCGCGACGCCGGGCGGCCCGCTGCCGTCGGACGGGCTGCCGCTGTGCTGCTGACTGCTGTTGCATCCCCCCCAGCTTCGTGTCGGTCGCCGAGCAGAAGCTGGTGCAGCAGGCAGCGGAGCAATTGACGAAAGCCGGGCGCACGCCTGGTGCGTTGCGCATGGGAACGGTTACCAGCAGGTCCGGGTGCTCCAGCAGGTTTGGCCTGAAGTGCAGCTGCGGCGACGGATACGTAGTGACGAAGTCCGCGACAGCTTGCATTTGCGGATTCGAGATCAGGAAGTCGAACAGATGCGTTCTTGGGACGACCAGCGTGGGCGTCATGGGCACACGCACCGCGTGTCGCGACCCCGGCAACAGGCACACGCTGAGCTGCTCGTGCACCAGCTCGTGCGTCACCGCCACCTTGACCGCTCCCGTCGCCAGCTGCCTGCTGGACGTTGGCCGCACGGGCAGCCCGTGCGGCTCCACCATCGCTTCGGTGATGAGGTTAATGGTGGCGCTGTGGTCCCGCAGGCTCTGCGGGTGGCAAAGCATGCTGCTGCTGCTGCTGTTGGCTGCCACTCCAATGCTGCCGTCGGTGTAGTAAAACATGTGCGGCTCAGAGCCAAAGTAGCTCCGTGCCTCCGCGTTTGCCGCCAGAAGTTGCTGCTTGCGTTCCGGCCCCAGGCTGCTGATGGTGGCGAAGGGCCCCTGGGGGTCGCCGCAGACGTAGTACTTGACACCGTTTGCCGCGCGGTGTTGCACCGCCGGGTTAACCGATGTGGCGGCTGCCGCTGCCGTGGGCGCCTCGGCGCCGCTGCTCTGGATGGCGGCCTGCGGTTGGGCCGCCTGCTGGCTGCCGCTGCTGCTGTTTGCGCCCGCCGCCGGCTCCTCAAGAGACTCGGTTGGCGCCGCGTCGGCGCCCTCGGACAGGCCGAGCGCGGACATCATGGCTCGCAGCCGGACCGTGAAATCTTGGCCGTAGTCCAGCGGGAAGGGGATCTCCAGCGTGATCCTGCCGGTCAGCCGGTCACCACCTCCCTCGGTGGCCGTCGCTGGCTTTGGCCGCGCCTTGGGCGCGGTGAATCTGATCTCCGGGATGGGCGCCGGCGTGAAGCTGACCGGCACCTGCTGCTGCTTGAGCGTGGCGCAGGCTGCTCCTGAGCCCTCGAGGCTCACGCCGCCGGCCACCTGCTGCCCACAGCAGATCGCTCCGTGGCACGTGATGAGCGCCGGGTGAGCCGGCGCGTAAAGCTCCTCTCCGTAGGCGTCAAAGACCTGCGCCGTCGCCGCCACCGCCGGCGGCTGCACCGGCTGGGCAGGCTGGGCCGGCTGGGCGGGTTGTGCAGGCTGGGCCGGCTGCCGCGCGCGGTACGCCTGCAGGTTGTTGTCAAACGCGGCCTGCAGAACGCCCGACGGTGCCCGGTAGTTGGGCGGCGCCAGCTCCGGGTTGCGGATGAAGCACACGCCGGCGTGGAGCCGCGAGCAGTAGTCGCAGCGCGGGCGCGACTCACCCGCGCCTCCGCTTGCTCCCTGCTGCTGCTGAGCGGACTGCTGCTGTCCCGGGCGCTTGGCGCGGTCCGCCTGCCACTTGGTGATGGGCGCCGGAGTGGTCACAGCGGCGGCCCCTGTGGGCCCTTGCCCAGTCGCTGCCAAAAATTGTTCAATTAGCCCCTTGAGCTGATCCGTGCCGGGCGCCGCACTCACCGAGGCCTGCGCGGCTTGACCGCGCCGGCACTGCTCCGTGGTGTGGCCGCCCCAGCCGTGAGTGTTGCAGTAGTACTTGACACGCGACGACTTGGAGGAGCCTGCGCTGACGCTGGCGCCGGCGCTGGAGCTGGCACTCTGTTCCGGGAGCGCGCTGACGCTGCTGCTGGGCCGCGCCGCCTTGGGCGGTTGCGATGCTGCCGCCGATGACGAAGAGGGCTGGCCGGTTGCCGGCGACACGGCGGGCTGCGTGGAGACGGCAGAGGCGGCGGCAAACCGCTGGTTGTTCCAAGCTGTCTCCGCATCCGCAGCGATCTCACTGAGGCGTCCGAACCAGTCCTCTTGCGTGACCAGGCCCCACTTGGACAGGACACGGTCGTTGATCGTTGGGTCGAGCCGTTGTACCCAGTTGGTTGCGAACTCGAGGTCACTGATGCCCAGGTACGGCTTGTAGCTCAGCGCCTCCTGCAGGTAGGCCGTTGGCGCCACGTTGGCCTGAACCAACTTGGCGTAGCGCTGCCGATACTCGCCCTTCTTCTCCGGCTCGAAGTGCTGCTGCAGCTGCTCCATGTAGTACTCGGCCAGCAGGTGGCCATACAGGGTCGCGCCGGCTTGACCGGGCTTGGACCGCAGCCACGCGGTGGCCTTCTCAATCAGGGTTGCCCTGATATCGTTGTGGTAGTGCTCGAACCGCGATGTGAGCCTCGGTGCCTGGTTAAGGAAGTACATCATGGACTCGGCATCAATCTGCGTAAGCGAGCAGCGCTGCTGTCTGCTCGCCTGCATAACTAGGTTGTTCATGAAGCGCCGCATGGCCGGGAGCGACTGATGGCTCCACGGTTCCATGGGCCAGAAGTCCCGAGCCGAGGTGGACGTTGAGTGCTCGTCCATGTCGTCGTCTGAGTCGTACGCAGGGTTTACTGCCTGAGGCGGACCAACGTACGGGGGAGGAGGAAGCGGACCGGCAGCCGGGAGATGACCTGGTGCGACGGGTGCTGCTCCTAAGCCAAGCTGCGGCTGTTGTGCTGCTGCCTGCGCGCCCGCGTTCTCCCCTTGCTGGCTCTCGGCGTCGGACTCGCTATCACCCACCCCCAGCAGGTGCAACGGGTTGTTGGCTAGATCAGGAAGCTCTCCGCTTTCTAAGCTGTCTGCGCGCGAGTGTGCACGTGACCCTGATCCTCGCTGAGGCGAAAGGGCACCTGCCGCACCACGCAGAAGAGAAGCGAGAACCCCTTGAACACTTGCCCTCCTAGGCAGGGCCTGGACACCCGCTTGCCCGGACTGTTGCTCTTCTGCCTGCCCTCGATCCCCGAGCTGCAGGAGGCGACGGCAGGTGGCGGCAGGTGGCGGCAGGTGACGAGCGGCAGGTGGTCGACGGCACCTTAGCTGGCGTGACACATCTACGGACTCAAGCAGGCCCCCCGCTGCTGGTACGCCTATCCGGCTGCGGAACTCTAGGGAGCTGGGATACGAGCCGTCCACGTCCGACCCCGCACCCTTTGTCAAGCGCGGGCCAAACGGGTCTTCCTGTGCTGGTGCTGCTGGTGCACGTGGACGACCTGCTGGTGGCGGCGGCAACGGAGCAGGCGGATCGCAGCGGCCAAGGCAGCCATCGCGGGCTGTTTCGCGGTGCGGGGTCTAGGAGAGGCCCGGCACTACCTGGGCATGCAGACATCGCTCAGGACGCCCGCCGCGAGGGCGTCGTCACGCTCTCCCAGCAGCGCTATGTGTAGCAACTGCTGCGGCACCGTCATGGCGGCATGACCGACGCCAAGCCGCGAGCCATCCCAATGTCTCCCGGCACACGCCTGCTTCCGGGCAGCGTCACTCAATCGGCGGAGGCGGGCGCCCGCAGCCACTGCGCCCTCGTGGGCGAGCTCAACTACCTGGTGACCAACACACGCCCATGCCGCGTGTGCCGGCGTCCGCTGAGCATGCGGGCGCGGCACTACTTGACGACGCCCACCAAGGCGCATATGCCTCACGCGCCGGGCGTGCTGCGTTGCCTCGCCACCACGCGCAACATGGGGCTACGATACAGCCGCAGCAGCGCCGCCAGCGGCTTCAGCGTACTGTGACGCCGACTGGGCCGCTGACACGGAGGCACAGGCCTAATCCAACTGCTGCCCGCGAGTTGCTGCCAGCTCAGTTTGTGCAGGTTGGTGTGCCTATTTGTGGGGCGCATGGGCTCGTCGCCCGAATCGGGCAGACTCATGGCTACGTTTGCCCTGGCTGCGGGCGTCTGAGCCTCGCCCCCGGGTTCACTCGTTGCTGTCTGGGCGACCTGTGCTGTCTGGTCTGGGTGCGCGTTTCTCTTGCCCTGGTCGTCTCTGCCTCAGTAACCAGCCAGCCTGCCCGCTGGATCTGTCCTTATGAGGGTCTGAAGCCAACTGAAACAATCAAAACAACTGCAGGTCAATCTAGCTGCGTTCAAATCTATCGAACTAACGGTGGTCCACCGGCGGCGCAGGCCTGCGTAGGCGTCGTCATTGTCGTCATAATCATATACTTATCATTCTAGTCGCCATTTCCCTCATCGGCACTTTTGCCTTGCGAAGACAGGAAGGACAAAACGAGGACTCGGAACTGCCAGCGATCCGAACAGCCCAGAGCACCGGCCTAGCATAGCAGGTTTCCATCCAGAAACAAAACTAATATCCATATGGTCCCAAGTGATGTGAGGAAGGCTGAAGAGGGTCGAAAGAAGGGCGGGTTCAAGTGGAACCTGCCCTGCGTGGAACCCTGGAACGGCTCCAACAGCCCAACGTCCTGAAAGTACGGAGCATCAACCGTTTTCGGGTGGTGTGCGTCAGTCGCATCTTGCAAGTTGCTGTAACCCAAAGCAGCACATACTATAACGTACGCGTTGAGCCCTTGCGGGAAATTACCTGCTCCCTGGCATAAAAACCAGCGTCAACCGTGACCTTACTGAAGGCTGGTGTTGCGGCGGGTTCTTAATCAAGAGGCATCCTACGTGGAATTATTCAGGGGATGCGCTATTATTAATAATGGGAGGAGCGGCAAGCAAAGACTTCTTAGACGGAGGGCCAAAAAATGCAGTGGCCAAGGAACTGGATGAGCTCGGCGGTAAGTTTTTTCTTTGCCATTATGCTTGAATCGTGAGGTGCGCATGGGGTTCCTGTTTTATGGCTGGCTTCCGGGCGAGTGCTGGCACGCTGCAGCTTTGCGCCGAATGGAAAAGCGTGAGGTGACAGCTTGCTATGAGCAAATTGTTAGGTTTCCACCAGCGCACCTCTTACCCTTTGGGCAGCTCCTGCGGGGGCAAGGCGTGCGCTCCTCGAAACCGGCTTATGAAATCTTTCGGACGCGCTCGCCACGTCATGCATGCGCTAGCATTTGCGATTACGCTTGGGATGCCTACGGCGCCCATAACGCGCACAGTTTGTTTGCGGTCTGCGTCAAGCCCATGTACTGCCCAGCACGCTGAGTTGCATTTACCCCACGATTCTCGCCACGCTCTCCGCTTCCAGGCTATGATCGCCCCGCTCTTGCCAAAAACCAGAGCTTTACGGCCAGGCTGGATTGGCTTGGGGTAAGAAAATGGTGCAAGGGGGCTGACATGCCGGTTGATAAGCTGTGGGAAGGGTTTGGCAAACACATGACTCCTTATATAGTAACCGGAGCTGACGGCTTTAGGTTATTAAAATCAACTCTGGTGCGCATGCGTCGTAACGTCTGTGGCGTGCCACCAGGCTTCCCGTGTTGCCGAACCGACGTCGTTACGCCCCAGCGGGCCAGGCATGGGCTGCAGTGCATTGTGGCCTGTCTGTCAAACCCCCTAACTGCCGTACAAATACCTCCGGCAACGCACCGCGTCATGGGGTCGCCATGACTGCAGCACGCCAGCGCCCCCGGGGTTCAAGCGCGGCACACGCTTCGTTTCCAAAGCCTCTTGGCTCGATATGGTGCCCTAGCCTTACGGTGCTAAAATAGATGACGGGGATGTGAGGTGCCCGGAGGGCTGCACGGAAGGAGCCTCGTTCCCGGCCGTTCAGCATGGGTTGCGTGGCTTGCTATTCGGTGGGGTCGATACTGCGGTGGACGGCGCAGGGCGGCCTCGTCTTAGGGGAGTGTGCGGCAGACCGCCACCTGCTTGCTGCCCCGCTGCGTTGGCAGGTTCGGCGTCTGTCCTCCGCACCTCCTCAAATCCTACATGGACACACGTACCCACTGTTCCCATTGCAAACTGGGTTGACGGCGTTTCGGCAGCCGCACACGCACAGCCTCGCGGCGCAGCACGCGTGTCGTGTCTGCTGCAGCCGAAGCTAGTCCCGGTCCCTAGAAGCTCCGTATTGCCCGCCCCTTTTCTGCGTCCCGCCGCAGACGCAAGTGGGGAAAACAAGCGAGCAGATGGAAGCGGCCCTCTCCAAAGACGAACAGGCCGGGCGGAAGGAGCTGGAAAAGGAGGTGCGGGATGGGAAGTGGCTCTTGCATATATAGGGACTTCGGGGGAGGCGGTGTGTTCCACTGGACGGAATAAGATGGGTCGATGGTCCCACGCGGGAGGGCTCTCCGAGCCCAAGGGGACGACGGGACGAAGGGCGGAATGCGAATGCCGTGTTCTCCGGGTAAGGATCCTGACATGGCCAGGGGCGTTCCCGAGGAGGGCGTCATGGCGGTGCGTTTCCTGCGGACACGGACTGCGACATGTGACTTGCGGGAGGACGGCGCCCCACTCCGTGTCACCTGCCCGCAATGCGCTTCTTGTGTGCTTGTACGGCGGTACGGCACGGCACGCAGGCGAAGCGGCGACAGCTGATGGCGCTGCGGCGGGGTCAGGGCGACATCCAGATGAACCTGCAGTACGTGGACTTTTACCTGCGGCAGAAGCAGTTTGAGGGCAGGTGAGGCGCAGCTCGGCGCCGCCCCGCTGGTGGCCGCCGTGGTCCGCCGTGGGTCTTGACTCTGGAGGTCTCCCGAGGGGCAGGGCAGCCGATGAACGTCGAGGTTCAGGATAATCGTTCAGATTTGGGTTGCGCTGTTTGGGTTCAGGATTGTTCTGAACTGTTGGGCTGCGTTTTGGGGTTCAGGAATGTACAGATTTGGGTTGCGCTAGACTTGGCTTCATTGGGCACTGCATGCCGATATGCGCCCATTCGCTTGGGTGTGTCTGCGCACGATCCTGACCACACGGTGTGGTGCTGTGCCCGGGCGACGACCCATGGGTCGGTCCGCGCAGGGGCGCCAACGGCTCCATGTCCATCCTGCGCAACTCTCACGTGGCCTCGCTGGCAGCGGAGGCGGTGGAGGCGTCGGAGGCGTCGAGCGTCAAGCTGTGAGTCCAGTCCGGTTGGGAGAGCAGAACCCTGCTTGGGGGGGGGGGGGTGCCTGCCTGGGGCCTGCTTGGGGCGTGCTTGAGCTGTCGGCCTTGCTGGCGCGTAAACAGACGTGCAGGGGCACAAGAACGAGCCCCTGAGAACGTAGACCTCTTTTGCCTGTTTTGCCCCCATGTACCGGTTTAAGATGGATGTGCCTGGGTGGCACCGCGCCGCAGAGACGCCTCGCGGATCCGCACCGCGGAGCAAGTGGCGACATTGCAGCGGCTGTACAGCACCAAGAGCGGCCCCGGTGGGCCCCCGTCGCCTGGTGGGTGTGTGACTCGGGAGGAGGCGAGGAGGCGACAGGGAGGCGCGGGGGACCCGCAGCGGAGGCGGGGGGCTCGCGGTTAGGGCCATCATGGGGCCTCGGGCACCTGCCTGCGGCCCGGGGAGCGACGCGACGGCCAGAGGGCGGGTGCGGGCGGGGCGGGTGTTTGAGCTCCTGGCCTGTGATGACTGGCAGGAGCGGCAGGAGGTTTGCGGGCCTGAGGGCTACCTCTTGGTAGCTGCTTCGCTGCTGCCTCTAGCCTGCGGCAAGGCTTGCTGCAAGGCTTGCTTTTACCGAACGTCGCGATCCATGCCCTGCCCGCGGAGCCAAATCCAAACCCAAATGGGAGCCCCTCGGCTGAGCTCCAACGCTGTTTTTTGAACCCTTTCCATAACCCAAATCATAATCGTGCATCCGTGCTGTACAGGTCCCACCAAGCCCGAGGGGCCTGCCCCAGCCGGCTGTGCGGACCCGGGCGCGGCCAGCGGCACCATCAAAGCCGTTGCCGCTGGCGGTGGCGGTGGCGGTGGCGGCAACAGCAAGTGGCGGCAGACGGTGGCGCACGCCAAGAAGACGGCGTTCCTCGCCGTGAACACCTACATGGCCATGAACAACGTGAGTGAGGTCGCTGGGCCTTAGGGGATCTGGAAGTACCGCGCTTTTCGTGCAGTGCTGCGTAAATGTGCGTGTTGCCGGCATGCATTGTGGTATGGACTGTGCTTGGGTCGCTTTGAAACAGAGTTGGCATTTCCGGCCGGGGCTGGGCGCCCCGCCCCGGGGCGGGGCTCCACCCCGGGGCTAGGGGCCGGGGTGGAGCGCGGAGACGTTTTAACACCTCGGCTCGACCCGTGCTCAATCCGGCACGGACCCCCCCCCCCGGCCTGTGTGTGTCTTAGGGCAAGCGGCGCGCCGACGCGGGGCGCATCGACAACTTTGGTCTGTTCGCTGAGCAGCAGCTGGGCGAGGGTGTGCACAAGTTCGTGGAGGAGGGGGAGCGACTGGCCACCGCCCGGGATAAGCTGCCCGACATGAAGGTACGGCAACTATGCGGGAATGCGGGATTGCGAAGCGGAAGGGAGACAGGGGAGGGGCTTTGCTAGGTTTGGAAACGGGGGGGCCGCTGCGAGAGCGGGGGAGAGTCGGGCGGGAAAGGGCAGGGCAGCGCGGGGTGAGGATGCAGGGAAGGGCTGCAGGGAGGGGTTTTGCAGGGCGGGTTTACGGCCGCGCCCAGTGCCAATCCTCCTGCTGGTTTTTGCGATCGCCGCTGCTCCCCCCGCGCCTCGCCTCGTCCTCGTCCTCAACCTGTCCCGATGGGCCCAGTGCTCCCGGCTGGCCCCGCAAGGCCAGCCCTGACCCCGGATCCAGCGCCGAAAACCCCACAGCCTCCCCCCCCTGCGGCTCCCGGCGCTGCCTCGCTCGCACATCGCACTAGCTAACCGGCCCTTGACCCACACTACCCATCCCGTCATGCCCCCACACTCCTTTTCCCGCCATCCTCCCGCCTCCCATCATCCTCCCACCTCCCATCTTCCTGCCGCCTCCCATCTTCCTGCCTGGCACCCCCATCCCATCGCCCTCGACAGGCGGAGCTGGAGAACCTTCGGTCCGCCATGCGGCAGTTGGCGGTGGAGCAGCAGGCCATAGAGGCGTCCTGTCCGGCGGAGGACGGTGACGGCGAGGGCGAGGGCACGGGCACGGGCTCGGAGGCTGAGGCGGCGCTCGGGGAGGAGGACGGCGGCGTGGATGCGGATGAGGCGGCGGTGCTGGCGGCGTCGGCCGCCGCGGCGATGCGGCACCCGCGCCAGAAGGCGTCGACGCCGGGCAAGCCGGGGTGGCGCTACGGCGGGACGGCGAACGGCTTTGACTCGCTGTCATCCTTCCCGCGCACGGCGAAGCCGCTGACGCGGTTGCGAGGTACGAGAATTGATTGCGTTGCCGTACAGTCCAGGGCGGCTTGGGTAGCGCGAGACTGTGTAACGTGTGTTGTTGTGGTGGGTTGCCGTGTGGGTATCTTTTTGCGCGCACAGCGTGTAGTGGGAGGGCAGCCAGGGCACGAATTGTCGGCGGACGCTATGGAAGGTACGAGGTGACCTCGACGGCCGAAAAGGGGGGAGGCATCCGCAGCATCGAGTAACACGGTATCGGTAACACGCGCATACCGGTACTCGCATACACACACACGCAAGGCATCTGACTCCCCACCTGACTCCCCTTCCGTCGCGCAGACGCGCCCGCCTCAGCACCGCCCGGCGGCGCAACCACCTCCGCCGCCGGCTCCCACTCGGCGCCGCTGCCGATGGCGACAGCCGGCGGCGGCGCCGCCGCCGCCGCAGGCGGCGGCGGCGGCGGCCCGGCCTTCACCACCGCCGGCTCCCTGGGCGCAGCCCAGGGCGCCGCCCTCACCCTCGCGCGCCGGCGCCTTCTCACCACCGGCGGCAGCCACCCCGCCGCCATTCACTCCGCCCCCAGCAACGGCAGCCTCACTGTAAACCCGCCGTCGGCGCCGCCGCTGGCGCGCGTGAGCTCCAATGGCGGCGGATGCGGCGGCTCGCCGCCGCTGGGAGGACCGCTGCTCAGCCCGGGCCTGCCCACCACCGCCACCGCCACCAACGGCTTTGGCACGGGCCGCGCCAGCGGCCGCATGAGTCAGACGCGCGCCTCCTGGTCCGGCGCGATGTCTCATCAGGAGCCGTCTGGGAGTCTGGCCGGTGGCGGCAGCGGCGGCGGCGCTGCCGGCGAGTCGTTGATGTCGATGGCGGCGGGGCCGCTCCACGCCGCGGCGCTGCGGCCGTTGCGGCCGAGCGCTCCCGGGGCGCTGCGGACGTCGATGCCGGGGGCGGTGGGGGCGGCTGGGGTGGGACCGCGGGGGTGTCGCGGCGAGAATGGGGCCGGAGGGGGAGGCGGGCCGATGCGGCCGGCGTCGCCGGCGCGGGCGGCGCTGCTAGGGGGCGGGCCGCGGCCGCCGTCGTCGGGGGGCTCGCCCGTGGCGGCGGCGGGTGGGCGGCCTGGCGTGCAGCGGACCAGGTGAGGAAGGGCGTGTGTGTTGGGGGGAGGGGTGGGACGGCAGTGGCACGTGGGACACGCGAAGGAGGCGTGGCGAGGGAATGGGGCCGCAGGCTGCACGATAGGTTGACACCCTGCCAATTCCGAATCGGGGTAAGCTAGTGTGGTGAGGGTGTCCCGATGGGAAAGGCGGGCGGGCGGGCGGGCGGATGGGTGGGAAGCCCGTGCCAGCGCCAGGGCCAGGGCTTGGTGCTGTGGGCATTCGCTACGACAGCCGCGACGAGGCTGTGTAGCATACGGTAGTTTGTGTTTAGGAAAATACTCCCTGTCTAGGAAAAAGAGATGAAACTATACTCCCTGATCCTCTGCCTTTCCCGCTCGTGTCCCTGCTCTTCTTCGCCGCGCCCTGTCAGCTGCTCGTCTCTCGCCGCCTTGCACTGTCCCAACCTTCCCTATTCCCTCCCCACTCCCCCTCATCCCTCCTGTACTCTACTGACAACCTCCCCCACGCCCCGCCACGCCATTCCCCGCCCCGCCCACGCCACGCCGCCCTCGATTCACTGTGCCCAAACCATCTACCCCCTTCATCCCTTCGATTCACCCGCCCCCAACCCCCTCCCACTCCCTTCCCACACACACACGCACCCCCCTCCCACACAGCGACTGGCAGCGCGTGCTTGCGGCGGAGGGTGCGCTGTCCCCCGCCACTCCCGGCGAGCACCGAGTGGGCACCATGGCGTTCCGCATCGCCAGCAAGATTACGTTGCCGCTGCGGGCCGCCAAGCACCAGCTGCGGTCGCTGCGGGACGCTGAGACGGCCAACGTGCTGAGGCAGCAGCAGCTGCTGGCGGCCATTGACGATAACGCGGCCGTGCTGCAGTCGTCGTCGGGCCTGCTCAACATGTACTGCAACCGGTACGTGAATGAGCGGTGCGACGAAGGGGAGGCGAGGGTGCGTGGCGAGGGGGGCTGTGGGAAAGGGGGGAGGGAGGGATGGGGCATTTCGGCACGGTGCGGTGCTGCGCGGTGGCGTGCTGTGGGGCAGGAAACGCGGCGTTTGGAACTGGAGGGCTACAGACTTCGGTAATACCGGTATGTATGTAGGCAGGGTTCTCGCTAGCTCGCTAGCTCGCTCGACCGCTCTTGGCCCCGGCTTCTGTCGCCCCTGGCTACCTACACCTCTCTCTCTCTCTCTCGCTTACTCTCTCTCTCTCCCTCTCTCTCTCTCTCTCTCTCTCTCTCTCTCTCTCTCTCTCCCTCTCTAACTCTTACTCTCTTAAGAACCTGCCTTGCGACGACTCGCTCAACTGTGGCCCAACTCCAACCCGCTGTCCTTTGCCGCCGCTGACTGGCCCGTGACGCCGGCGATCTGTCCGCCTCCCGCCCCTAGCTCACCCCGCGCCCCCTCCCACCCACACATACCCCGACGCACACGCACGCACGCACGCGCACAGGGCCAACGGTCGCTGGGTGGAGCAGCAGCAGTGGGCCATGCCGCCCATCCACGAGGCCGCACTGCCGGCTGTACGGCAGCAGGCCAACCGGTACAAGGATGTCGTACTCAAGGACCTCAAAGAGGGCCGCCTGGCGGTGCAGGTGGGTCGTGTCTCGTGTGTGGGAGGTGGCGGGGGAGGCGACATGGAGCGGTGGAGGCTGCGCAGGGACCCCAAGGGTGGTTGAAGGGGCGGGTCGGTCCAGGTTGGTTCGATGGAAGTGGATTTAGGGTTTCCGCCACGAGGCGCGGCAGCGGGAGCCTCGTCGAGAGGAGTAGCTCCGCCCTTGCTCTTACTGCACTGGCCCCGCCCCTGATGAGTGATGACAGCTATTGTCGGTGTTGGTGTTGGTGTTGTTCGGTGGGCTCCAGGCCCTTCGAAGGGTCATTCGGATGTGAGAGAAGAGAGGGAGAGAGGAAGGAGCTGTTGTGCTGAAAAAAGCCATCCGCGGTCGCGTCTCAGCTCTCAGGTGACCAGCTGCTCCCCCCTCTCGCCGCACCAACTGTCCTTTCCAACAAACGTCACACACCCACAGAGTAGCTACCCCACTGCCGTGCGCCACCCTGTCGATTACCTTTCTCCCTGCCGTACACCTGCCGTACACCTGCTGCGGATGTCCTCTTGCCGTACAGATTCACGTGGACGATGACGTGTTCGTGTCGGCCCGTTTGGGCCCTCTCGCCATGTGGAGCGTCGACCCCTGGCAGCTGCTGGGGCTGACCCACCCGGCCCGCGCCGAGTGGACGAGCCACCTGGTGGGGTTGGGTATGGGTGTACGGCAGCTGCTGGCGCTGGCCACGGCGGTGGAGGCTGCTGCGGGGGCGGAGGCGCTGGGCCGGCTGCAGGTGGTGCTGTCCTGTCACGAGGGGCAGGTGGAGGCGGTGGTGCGAGACCTGACTGCCAGGAGGATGTGCAGGTAGGTGGAGGGCGGGGTGGGTGGGTGGGGTGTGGGGTGGGGGCCCCGGGGTGGGGGCTCGAGGTGCGGCGTGAGGGGCAGGGGAGGAACGGAGGTGGAGGGAGCTCTTCCCCCACACCCGCCCCCACACCCACACCCACACCCACACCCAATACACAGCCACACTGCTACCCCACCACTCGCCCGCCCCTGCCCCCCTGCCAGGCTCAACCCCGACAATGTGATCATCAGCGTGCAGCAGCGCGCCCCCGGCCACACCTACGACAAGTCCAAGCACGGCTTCGTGCCCTGCCCCCAGGCGCCCCCCCGCGCCGCCGGGTCGGGCTACGCCCTGCTGTCGCTGTGCTGGGCGGGCAGTGAGGCGTTCCGACTGGGCGGACCCGACCTCACCGAGAGGCGGCCGCTGGAGCGCAGCGCGCTGGATACCTTTCTGGACAAGTGAGGGCCGGGGGGGCCAGGGGGGCGCGAGGGGGGGCCAGGGGGGCGCGAGGGGGGGCCAGGGGGGCGCGTGGGGGGGCCAGGGGGGCGCGTGGGGGGGCCAGGGGGGCGCGTGGGGGGGCCAGGGGGGCGCGAGGGGGGGCCAGGGGGGCGCGTGGGGCCAAGGGGGAGGGGAGGAACGCGAACCGGAGCGAAAGGGGGACGGCGGGGATCGTTTTCCGACTTGGCTCCACTCCAGTCCACTCCCCGTTTCAAATCTCGCTTTTTTGCCGCTCCGCTCCAAATCGCTCCTCGCCATATTGCTCCGCTCCGCTCCGCTCCAAACTGCTTTCGCTCCGACTCCCCACATGCTCCGCTCATGCACCATCCCCCGCTGCGCTCCGAAACCCTCCGTGCCGCTCCAGGGGTGTCAACTGGCTTTCCAGCTGGCGACTGCGCGACCTGGTCCACTACTCGCCCGACACCTGCCTCAATTTGGAGCAGCTGGCGCTGTCGTACGCACTGGCCGACAGCATGGACGCAAACATGAGCATGCAGGTGGGTGCGGCGGTTGGTGGTTGGCGGTTGACGGTTGGCAGTTGGGGAGGAGGTCACGTGTCTTGACACCCCTCGTCTAGCCTCCCAGCTCAGGCACTCGCCCCGACTTGCATCGCATGACATACATCCAACTACCAGAACGACCGTCTTGCCTCTCCTTCCCCCACATTGCCTGCTTGTCCTTGATACGACTTTCGCAATAAAGCTGATCTCATGTTGCGCTCTCAACACCCCCCTCCCTCGCCCCTCCTCCTCCCTCTTCTTTCCTCCCTCTCGTCTCCTGCTCCCTCCCCCCTCCTCCCTTCAACTCTCCTCCCTCATCCGCTTCGGTATTGTTTTTATTGCCCCCCCCCTAACATATCACTCCCTCTCCTCCCCCTCCTCCTTCCTCCCTCTCCTCCATCCTCCGTGCTGGGCCCCCAACCACCACGGCACCACCAACCCACCCCACCCCACCAGGTTGAGCTCATTGAGTCGCTCCACGGCATCAGCCGCTACGGCTCCGGCATCGTACTGGCGCTCAAGGACCGGCCCACACCCGCGGCCACGCCGCCCCCGCAGCCGGCCCCCTCCGCCACCGTCCCGCTGCTGCGCCGCAACGGCCGCTCCGCCGCCGCCCCCGCCGCCGCCCCCGCCCCGGCCTCCGCACCCACCTCGGCGGACCGGCCGCAGTCCGCCTCGCCGGCGGCGGCGGCGGCACAGCCGCCGTCGACCCCGCAACCACAGCCGCCGTCGGTGCCGCAGCCCACCACGCCGCCGCGGCCGCTGCACGTCCCTCCGATGCGGCACCACGTCAGCGCGCCGCCGTCGCCGGCGCCGCCGCTGACGGGCGGCCCCAAGCCTTCCTCGCCGCGCGCCTCCCTGGACAGTAATGGCGCCGGCGGCGGCGGCGGTGGCGGCGGCAGCGGTGGCGGCAGCCGCAACGGCAGTCGTCGGACGATCACGACGTCTGGCTCGGTCCGCGCGGGCGGCATCGGCAGTGAGGGCGGCCCTCTGGCGGTGTGCGATGTCAAGTGGGGGGACGTGCAGACCCCAGCCCTGGCCAGTGAGTGCGAGTGTGTGCAATAATCAGGGGCTGTTGTAGGGTAATATGTATATCCGTGTTATTCCTCTATTTTCCGTGGGGCCACAGAGGACGAGCAAAGGGGAGGGCCCGTTCCTTGGGAGTGTGTGGAGCAAAATTTGGCACAAGCCCCGGCAGATGCGCAACCCAGCCAAAGTACCTCCATACACTCTCATCAATCCCTCTCCTCTCACCCTCCCTCCCTCACCACTCAACCTCAACGTTTCCCTCCCCTCCCCTCCCCTCCGCTCCCCTCCCCTGCCTCCCCTCCCCTCCCCTCCCCTGCCTCCCCATCCCTCCCCTCCCCTCCCCTGCCTCCCCATCCCTCCCCTCCCCATCCCTCCCCTCCCCATCCCTCCCCTCCCCTCCCCTCCCCTGCCTCCCCTCCCCTCCCCTCCCTGCCTCCCCATCCCTCCGCCTCCTTCCCCCTCCTCAGCTGGTCTACAGCAGCTGCTCGACGCCGCGGCAGCCCAGACCGGCACCCCGCCCCGACTGGCGGTGTCCATCAAGCGCTACCTGTACCACGTGCCCAGCCTCAAGAGTAGGTGGGGGCGGGTGATTGAAAGATAGAATGGCTAATGAGACCCGCGGGGGGGGGCGGTGGTGACGCAAGCGAAGCGGAGGGGGGGAGGGGGAGGCCCCCTTAGGGATGCGTTGCGTTGCGGTGCGGTGCGCAATGCAGCATGGAGCATGCGAGATGATGCTGATGCTGATGATTACTGTCATGTGCCGTTGAATCGTTGTGCGGGCGCTTGGCGCGCGTCTGCACCCGTGCGGTGCCAGCTTCTCGGGGCACTACCCAGATCTGCTGACTCTTACGCCGCGCGCATCTCAACTGTCCGCCCCCACTCACACCCGCACCCGTGCCCTCACCCGCACCCGCACCCGCACCCGCAGCCATCCTGACCGGCCCCGGCATCTTCCGGCCGTCTGTCAGTGTCGGTGAGGGCGGCTACCTGTACGTCACCTTCGATGCATCAGACATCACCGCACAGCCTGCCGCGCGCTGCGTCGCGCTGTCATACAGCTCGCGCCCCGCCGCCGGCGGCGCCGCCGCCGCCGAAGGCGGCGCCGAAGGCGCCGCAAGCGGCGCCGCCGCGCCGCCGGCGCGGGTCTCCAGCGCCGGTGGCGGCGGCGGCGCCGCCGGCGCCTCCAGTAACAACGCCATTGCGCTGGCGGCGGCGCAGGCCGCCGCTGCAGCGCTGCAACGCGGGCGGCTGTTGACGAACGACAGCGATCTGGACACGCTGCTGTGGGTGATGGGGGAGCAGGACAACCACCCCGCCTTCAGGGCGAGTGTGAGCGCCACCAACACCGCCAAGAGCCGGGTCACGTCGCACGCGGCGGGCGGTGTGGCGGGCGCCAGCGGCTCGGTGGGTCCCAGTCGGATGGCGGCGCTGCAGCAGCAGAGGGTCATTGTGGCGGCGGTGACGGACGACGCGGCGTGTCCTCTGGCGGTGAGTGAGGGGCGGCGGGCCGGGGCTGGGCTATGTGTGTGTGTGGGTGGGTGGGTGGGTGGGTGGGTGGCGGTGGCTGTGCAGTATCGGTGTTGTGACAGCGACAGCGAGGGGCATTGTCCGTCCGGGTTACGTACCTATTACAGCTCCTCAGTTTCGGGGTAAGGTAAGGTAAAGGGTACGTTCATCAAGTGTGTTGCCGGGTGTAGGTCCGCCCTGCGTCGCCTCCCCGTCCCGTCTTTCCTGGCCCCGCCGCACCGCCCCGCGCCGCCTTGGTCCCTCCCTGACCTCCATCCCTTCCGCCCCCGTCTTGCCCCTCCCCCAACACACCCACGTTCCCTCCCCCGCCCACCACGTTCCCAGGTCCGCATGGCCATGGCCATCATGAAGCCGGGGGCGGACTGCCTGCACCTGCTCACCATTGCCAAAGACCCCTCGGCGATGGCGGTGGCGGCGGCGAGGGTGGTGGCGGAGCGGTTCGAGAGCATGGCCTCGGCCACGCTGGGGGACGTCAAGGCGGTGGTGCAGGTGGGGTAGCGGGGGCGGGGTGGGGTAGCGAGGTGGGTTGGGGCGGGGCAGGGGCCCGCATACAAGGAAGGTGGGAGAGGGGTGAGGTGGGGCCCGCCCCACCTCACCCCTGGGGCCCGCCCCAGAAGAGGGAGCGGTGGGTTTCAGGCCGGGACGGAGAGGACCGGGGCGTCTGGCCCTCCCGCCCGTTGCCTCTTACAAACCCCTTCCCCACTCCCCCCACTTCCCCACTCCCCCCACTTCCCCACTCCCCCCACTTCCCCACTCCCCCCACTTCCCCACTCCCCCCACTTCCCCACTTCCCCCACTTCCCCACTCCCCCCACTTCCCCACTTCCCCCACTTCCCCACTCCACCCACTTCCCCACTCCCCCCCCCTCCCCACGTCCCCCACGTCCCCCCTCCCCCCACTTCCCCCCTCCCCCAACTTCCCCACTCCCCCCCCTTCCCCACTCCCTCCACTTCCCCACTCCCCCCACCTTCCCCACTCCCCCCACTCCCCCCACTCCCCCCACTTCCCCACTTCCCCCACTTCCCCCACTTCCCCACTCCCCCCACTTCCCCACTCCCCCCACTTCCCACCCCACCCACGCACCCCGCCCCACCTCACCCCACCCAAACCCCACCCCACCCAAATCCCCACGCCCACCCACCCTCCCCGTGCATTTCTCTGACCACATTCTTGCGGCATTTCGCGCACTCCAGAAACGCCAGCCACCACCGTCACTGCACCCCTTCACCCCTTCACGTAGCACGTTCCTCGCTAAAGCCCCCTACCATCCCACACCGCAGGGGTCAGCATGTATCGGCCCCTCCGGTGCGCGATATGGCGGGAACCTTCTCAGGCCCCGTGCCGCACCGCTGTCAGTGCATATGCAAAACGCCCAACTGTAACGCGCCGTACATTTGTACGGCACGTTACCGCTGAGTGTTCAAATAGGCAGCTTCCTTTTGCATCCTTCATCTTTTTCTCTTTTCCATAGGCACTTTTCTTAGTATCGCACCGCATATCACGCCATGCTCCCTCAGCAATTTTGCAACGTTGCTCACCATTACGCCACGTTGCCCCTGCCCATCACGCATCGACGGATCGCCATCGCTACCGCACTGGTCTGCCGCACAGGTAAGCATCCTCCTTTCCGATAGATGTTGACGTTGCCAGTTCTTACAGCTTAGAGGGTGGGATTTCGGGGAATTTAGAGCAAGCACGCGCATGCCAGCTTTACAGTCAGTTTCGGACGCTTCTACTTCGCTAATTTTACGTTTGGTACATATCTACAACATCGCACCGCACGAACTGCGGCGCGACTTCGTCCGAGGCGCCTTACGACATGTGACGTCGTCCAAAGCGACTTACGAGACCGTCCAGACGACGGGTCGGCGCTACCACTGGTCAAGCATCAATGTCGGTAACGTATGGGAATGGGTGGGTTACAGCTAACAGTTTCGGAGGTTCAGCGGCCGGAGCAGCTTGATCAACAACATCCGCAGTGATTCATTATTTTATAAAGGAGCATATCACTCCCTGAACCCCCCACTTCCCCACTCCCCCCACCTTTCCCCCCTCCCCCCACTCCCCCCACTCCCCCCCTTCCCCCTCCCCCCTCTCCCCCTTCAGGTGAAGCGGCAGTCCATTGTGGAGGACATTGCCGCCTACGCCGACTCTGTCCGCGCGGTGCTGCTGGTGGTGGGCTCCATGAGTCTGGCGGCGGCACCGGGCAGCAGCGTGGTGGGCAGTGTGGCGCTGAGTCTGGCGAGGGACTGCGGGAGGCCCATTCTGGTGGTCAAGGTGAGGGAGGCTGGGGAGGCGGGAGCAGGGGGGGAGGTGAGGGATTGGGGGTTTGTTGATGCCAAGTGCATTGCGAAACTGATAAACTGGGTGCAGCAACACAACCAGGCACCCATAGATTACTGGAGGTAGCCATGGTGGTGGTGGAGTGGTGGTGGTGGAGTGGTGGTGTGGGGGGGGAGGTTAGGGTTTTCATATCGAGTACCGGTACCAGTAGCTGGAGCCTTGGCTGCTTGATCACGCTCCTACAGTCCCGCCCCGCTGAGGGAGGCGGCAGGTGCGGGAACGTGTGCGGGGACGGGGACGTCCAAGGGCCGCAGGATTCTGGGAACAGGGCCTGGGGGTTGGGCCGATGCCGCCGAGGAGGAGGGTGCTCACGCCGCCGTTGCGCCCCCGCCTCCTCCTCCCTCCCTCCCTCCCTCCCTCTGGGTCCGTTCGCTCACACCGTCTCCTTCTCCGCTGCGATTTTCTCTTTATACCTCCCTTCCTCCCCGCAGCCCACCGCCCGACTGGCCGAGACTGCTTACGAGGTGGGCAAGAAGCCCTGTCTGCGCGCCGCGGTGGCCGCCGAGACTGGCAGCCGACCCATGGTTCGGTTCGTTGTGGACCACGTGCTGGAGGGCAGCCGGGGCGACCGACTGGTGCTCATTCGGGGCAAGGCCTTTGACAAGGACATGCAGGAGCTCACAAGCAGGTGGGGCGAGGGGAGGGGGACACGGGGTGTGTGGACGGAGGGTGGGCGGAGTGGAACTGAAGGGCGTCAATAGGGTGCAGTGAGAAGCGGAGGGGGTCATGTGAGGCGCCCACAAGGACCTTGTGAGCCCACTCCCAAGATTCAGAAATTACAGTAAAAAACAACTCCGCCGAAACGGAGCCTGGGAAGTGCTCCCCAGTACAACCCCCGCACCCTGACCCTTGGGTCGGTGGCTAAGAAATGGTTGGCTGGCTGCTGCACCCATTACGGTACCATGTACGCATCTCCCTCTCAACCCTCCTGACCTCCCGCCTCCCCTCTCCCCGGTCCTCCCCCGCCTCCCCCTCTCCCCTCTCCTCCCCCTCCCCCTCCCCTGCTACCACACCCCAGCCGGCGCATTCTGGACCACCTGGCCGAGGAGGCCGCCTCCAACCGCCGCTTCGACTCGGCCAATGTGGTTCGCCGCTCGGTGCCCGGATCGTTCGAGACGGAGCACCAACGGGTGGCGGATGCGGACCAATGCCACATACTGGCGGTGCAGGTGGGGGGGGGCTGGGTGGGGGTGGGTGGCTGCGTGGCTGCATGGCTGCGTGGCTGGGTTGGGTGTTTTCCGTCCGGGCCTTGGGGAGGGTGTGCACGTGTGCTCCCCTCCCTTGGAGCGCAGCGCGGCGTGGTGAACTCCCGTACGAGTGTATGTGTGGGTAGGGGTGGGGGTGGGTGGGGGGGGGCGGGCTGCTTGTGTGTGTTTGTGGATGGCGAGGGGTGGTGACCGCGTGGCTAGGGTTCACAGCACTTTGGGTCCCCCGCGTCGTGGCGCGACGGCGCGTGAAGCCTCCCCCGACCGTCCGTCGCAGGCTCTGGCGCGGCTACCGGCTAGGCGCACACACTCCGCCCACTCCGGCGATACCGTCCCCCGCGCTTCGTCTGAATGATGTCACCCCCATGAAACAACCTTCGTCCCCACCGACCCGACCCGCCCGCCCGCCCGCAGGTTCCCGAGTGCCGCGGCCCTCTTCCCACCACCGTAACCCAGATGCTGCGGACCAGCCGCACGGCGGTGCTCGTGTACCGCACGTTCCAGGGCCGGGCCACGCCGGCGGCGACGGCCATCGACCGGCCGGGCTCCTCCGTTGAGTCCAGTGGGCTCGAGCCCGAGGAGCAGTCGTCGCCGTGAGGGAGCGGCGATCGACCGGCCGGCCGGGTCGGGCAGGGCTACTGGGCCAGTAGCTGCTAAGGGGGATCGTGGGCGCCGCGCGGCGGAAAGAGAGGTGGTGTTGGTGCAGCCCGCGATTCTGTCCGGTCGGGTCGGGGCCTCGATTGGGTCGGACGCGAGGCGTCCTGCTGGTGGTGCGGCGCTGCCTCACGCCGTCACGCGGCACCACCGGCTGCCAAGTCGTCCGTCCTACCGTATTAAGATGTATGATGTATGATGTATGATGTGTAGTGTGTGATGTGTGATGTGTTGGGTTCGTTGCCGGGACACCCCCTGTCGGTGTCGTGCTATGTGTTCTCCGTGCAAACAGAGCAACGTCACCTCCCCCCATCTCGAGGTGCGCGAGTGCTGGTTCCGGATGGCCGGATGTGGGTTCTACATGACCGTATGTGGCATGGGTACACACTGTGGTTTAAATTGAGCCATGAACAGGCCTTGTATAGAACCAAACAACCAAAAGTGTCGTTGTACATGGTACGGAGGTATACGGCATGAACCCTCCCGGCCCTCCACGGCTGCCCAGGGCGCCAAGGGTCAGGGGACGGAGCGCGGGCGTCTGGCCGGCTTGATAAGTTAATTAGCTCGTGCATGCCCCGACAAGCTGGCTGACTGCACGCCGCGTCTACTGCTGTGTTATAAACCCCCCGCCGTCGCGGCGTCTGTTGTTGCGACGGTGGCTACTTGCGCTGTTGGCCCCGGGGGGCGTCAGCCGCCGGCGGGGCGGATGGGCCGCACCGCATGCAACGGGGAGGAGGGCAGATCCGTGGATTCACCCCCATCGCTCTCTCGGGGCTCATTCGCAGGACCCGTGGGTCGGTTGAAGCGCCCGTAGAAGTTGGGATGCACCAGGACGGAAAGGAAAAGAAAGGAAAGGAAGGCACCACTTCTTTTCTTTTCCGGAAGAGGGACAATGCGGCGTCGAGGACAATGCGTGTGTGTCTGGATATGGGCTGGGGGGGCCTTGGAACGGGACCGCGCATGCGTGGATGGATGTGGGTTTTAGGTTTTAGGGTTTTAGCACGCATGCGGCAGGCAGCGGCGCGCGGTCCCGGTAGGGACCGTCGCCGGGGATGCAAGTCTGGGATGGGGACTTGTTTCGCGGGATTGGGTTTTTGGGTTTTTAGGGTTGTTTTGTGGAGGCCTTTTTGTGGAGGTTTTTTTGTGGCCCACCAGCCGAAGGGGTTGAGGGGCACGGAGCGGCAGCCGGAGGACGGGCGTTGGAGGGGGCCTCTGCTGTGTTTACCCTACCGTATATGTGCCCTGAACCGGAGGTACGTCGCTGCGTCAAGCGTTGGTGTTTCGTAACTCGCTGCCATCGCAGAGACACCTGAATGTGCTCCGAGGGGGTGTGTGTGCTTGTGCGTGTGTCTGTGCTTGTGTGTGCGTGTGTGCTTGTGCGTGTGTGTGTGTAACGTTACGGCACCGCGGCGCAAGGACAGTCGCGCGGAGGCGACCCGCAGGCAAAGCGCTGAAGCCGCCGGTTGCCTTTCGTGTCTTTTTTATTCGTTCTCGCCCCCTCTTCGGTCTTCTTCTTCTTTCTGCCCGCTCGATACCGACAACGAGACTCTCCCGGGCGCGCACCGATTTAGACGTATTGCATTGCTGGTGATGGTGGTGGTGAGCCTTTGATGGTCCTTCGTTTGTCTGGCCGTGTCTGGTCGTGTCTGGTCGTGTCCGGTCGGCGGAAAAGGCGGGAAAAGGAAGTCCCCGACGGTCGCCGCGCGATTACTCTCGTTTTCTTTGCGTCGGACGCCCAGTCGTGGGGCGTACCGTACCGGCCCCGCCGACTTCCTGCGCGGTCGAAACGGGGGCGGGGGAATAAATGAATCGGTTTACAGCGGACCGACCCTCAGAGGAGCACTAAATCGGTGGTGGTACATACGATATACCGCAGCTGACATTGGTGCCTGGCGGCGCGGCGTCGGGTGTCCGTTCTTCCGGCGTTCCGCCGAGCTGACGACTGGGCTGACGACTGGGCTGACGGCTCGCTCGCTCGTTCAATGGGTGCAGGTGCAGGTGCTCATCGTGAAGCAGCCCACGG
Source organism: Pleodorina starrii (assembly GCA_030267565.1). Lineage (NCBI taxonomy): Eukaryota > Viridiplantae > Chlorophyta > Chlorophyceae > Chlamydomonadales > Volvocaceae > Pleodorina > Pleodorina starrii. Next base: position 161,215 of record BRXU01000037.1, read on the forward strand.
CTTTGTCCTTGTTTTGGCATGAATACTGGCCGCTAGCTTACCGGGATTGGGATGTTGCATACCAGTAATAAAAGGGCTGGCAGCCGGCTTGTCGATCGGCCCCTGCCTGCTGGCGCGGCCTGCTGGGGTCTGAACGCGGTGTGTGGGGGCACTGGCGCGCGCTCTTGCGGGTGAGAGGGGAAAGGGAAAGGGGTCCTTGTGCTGCATCCTTATTTTTGTCCTCTCGCTCGATTGGTGCCGGAGATAGCTCCGCTACCTGGTGTTTGCGTGTGTGGATGTGTGTGCATTCGTGGCGTCGGCGAGGCGAGGCGAGGCTTCGGGACATCCGTCTCGGCTGTCATTTGCTGCGTGTTTCTTTTTGTCATATGATCACCCCGTTACCAAGACACACACACAAATATTTTACGTACCGCTTGCCCCACAGCAATCTGCATCTACCACCGAGGTTCATGGCGCGCCGGGTTGTTGTGAGTGGTGAGGTGAGGTGCACTGCTGCAGCACCGGACAGTGCATAAGGACCGGGTTTTCGAAGGTTGCTGCTGGACTTTCGTTCCACGTCACCGTAATGTCAGGACGTGCGTGTTCGCGAAGGGTACTTGACTGACCTTGTGCGTTTGCTGGATGAGTGTCCTGAAAGTGCCGCAAGGCCCTTTTGCCTATCACAAGAATTGGGGCCCACGTGTCGAACAAACAGTGGAACTCCATACGACACGGCTAGATGGATTAAGGCCACGTCTCCTGGCCTCGCGGTGTGTGGGGTTTCGGAAGCCAAGGTGGTTGCTGGACGGCCGACCCCTCCCTCTTCATGAGGAAATAAGCGCGTTTGCTCGCAACTGTTCGATGGTTTTATTGCGCACGTGCTCGCTCGGCAGCTCTGCATTAAGCCTTGTGCCTTGGCAGCGCTAATCCACTTGCTTTTACCCAGGCAGAAGAGGAGCGGTGCGGAATCGCTGCGGTTCCAAGTTCACAGCGTCTCCCGAAGTATGGCGTCCGTCTTGAACAACCGCAAACGAACAACCGCAAACAACCTCTCGACAACTGCGGACGACCAAGCGCGAGGACTCTGCAAACAGGTACTCGCGCCAACGCACAGCATGGGGCGGAAACACACAGAGCTTACCTCAAACGCAGATCCAACCAATCAAGAAAGAACCCATCTCCCTCACAAACAGGAAGCAACCATGAAGTTGCACCCGGCCGGGCAACCAGCCCCCGGCCTTTGCGCGGCAGCAGGTGCATGGCAGCGCGCACTGCCCGTCTCCGCTCGACTGCGGGCCCGGCGCCGTTCCTCCGGCCGCCGCCCACTCCCTTTTCCCAACAGCGAAAAACTCGCAAAATGCAGGGAGGGGGGGCGGTGTCAATGTTGCGCGGAGTCCAGCAACCGCACGTCCTTGCACGACTCCGCCCAGGATCAACAGACAGACCGGCCCCCGCTGGAGCCCAAAGGACACCAACTCTCCCCCCCTCTGCGACAAAGTACGATCCTTGATGCCGTTTCTCGCGGACAAGCGAGCATTGCGTGACGAAGAAGGCATTGTTTGCCGTACAACCAACCAAAAATAACCACCATGGGGTCATGAAGAAGTGACGAGCCTCTGTGGCAGCTGTGGCCCGGGCGGACTTGGATACGAACAATCAGAGCAATCCAACGAACCGAGCTTCCGCAGCCCTTGGAGCATCAAGCAACCAAAGTCGGACGCCCTGCACTTGGTTTGCGTCCCCATTATGCATTACTAAGAGAGGCAAATGCCGCGATGCACACCGGGTCGCGATGCGCTCGATGCGACCCACAAATCCAAATCGATGAATGCCGGCAAAAGATAGGGCATGCGTTGATAGATACCGTACGGAGAGTCGTACACGTGTAGTGCAGTACGACGACAAAACGAGGCATCGAACGAGGCATATGGACATCCGTTTCCTAAGCTCGCATTCATTAATTCCTCAGGGCTGAGGAAGGCGCGGCCGGCGGGCGAATCTCCCTGGCCTCGGCAGGCGGGACACTCCCGCACCTATCCCAACCATCCAATATGCGGTTCAGGTACACGCACCCCGTTCCGTGCCATTCAACACACACCCATACAGTGTCAGGTGCGGTATGCACCGGCCAACTCCCCCGGGACCCACTGCAAACCAGTCTCTCCACACACACGCCAGCCACACACCAACCAGCCAACCACCCCACCAGCCAGCCAACCAGCCAGCTGACTACTTGAAGCAACGGGATGACGCATGCGACAGCTCACAAAAACCACCCGCGCAAAGTGCATGCCCACCGCAGCGGCCAGCAGCGTCCGCTGCCCCCGCTGTCGTTCATTCCTCCGGGCTACGGTATGCAAACGTTTGGCACGCAGTCCTCAAGATTTGCACAGTGCCCTCCCTCGTCCCTCTGACCGGTGGCGCAGGCTGAAGTCTCCAGTGCGCGTGCCGGTCGATTCATCCGGGGATCCCGGGGCCGGGGGCCCGGGGCCTTGTAATGTTTCCCTGCGCGTTGACCGTTCTCTGGTTGCCTTGGAAGCGTTTGGCAGCTGACCCTTCACGTGCCACTCCACGGCAGCCATTCCACAACGTTCAGCACTGTGTCCGCACGGTAGGTCGCGCGACGAATACACACACATACACACACAACCCCTGCAACACATCTTTTTTTGTCACCGTCATCATTCTTGCGCACACGAGCTGCGGACATTGCCGCCCACATCTCGCGTTTGGGACCAAAAGATTGTCATTCATGACTCCAGCAACGCTTTTCCATAACGGCTGGCGCCTTGCCGTCGCTTTTTCTGAGAGCCTGAAGGCTCCTTTGGAAGCCTCACGTGCGCGGCGCCTCAAGCCTCCGACCGAACCGCAGCCGAGCTCCACAGAGTCACACACCTCCGACAGCACCTGCCGCCTCCGGAGAGGCACCGTCCGCGCTTTCCAGCCACGTTTTCCAGCCACCCCTTTTCGCTCTGGCCGCATATCTTGTAGCCCTCTTTCCGGTCCTGTCCTGAGCCCCGACCCAGGGGACGCACAACTGACCCCGTTCGTCCCGACGGACCCCTCGAGACGACGGCTCGCCCCACTCACTCACTCACTCACTCATGGCCCAGCCGCGCCACACCCAGACTCCTACACCGCCGCGGCAGCCATGCCCCGACAAAACCCAGCTCGCCACGGGCCCCGACCCCGCAGCACCCCATCCAGCCAGCTTCTCGCATCCTCCATCCACATGCAACCCACTTGCATCCCACGCTACCCTTCAACCCGCCACCCGCCTTCAACCTCCCCCCACCCCGCCTTCCCCCCGCCACGAGCCCTCCCAACTCACGTCCCGCTTCCGGCAGCTAACCCTCCTCCTCCTCCTCCTCCTCCTCCCCCTCCCGTGCATCCAGATCCGGACCCAATTCTGGATCCGGATCCACACCGCCCTCCGCAGCGCCCACCGCAGCGCCCGGCGGCACCTGGCTCCGCACCCACCGCAACACGTCCGTGGCCCGGCTCAGGTCCCGGGACAAGCTCAGCTCAAGTCGGCGCACCGCGCGCTTCTGCACCTCCACCCAGTCCACGGGGCAGCCCTGCGCGTGCAGCCAGCGCAGCGCCGCCAGGGGGCTGCTGCGGCCTCCGTCGTAATCGCAGTCGGGGTACACGGCCCCGGAGAAGGTGGCGCCGGCCGGGTCCCAGGGACAGCCCAGCGAGCGCAGGCAGCGCAGCGTGGCCAGGTCGCCGTTAGTTGGCGCCGGCCTCGATGTAGGCGGCGCCCTTGGCCTGCGGGAGGGCAGCAGGTAGCAGCGGGAACAGGTAAGCAGGTAAGCAGGTAAGCAGGTAGGGCGTGTGCGAGGTGGCGGCGCGGCGTGGTTGTCAAGGAGGTGGCATTGTAAGAGTTTCGTGGATTTGGTTTTCAAACTTTGGTTTGTGGCAGTGGCAGAGTCATGCAAAGCTAATACGCGGGAGGGCGACATGTCCGCTTCCGGTGGCGTTACGGCAGGTGGTGGCGTCCATCCGCGAACCCGCGGGGGCAAGCTCTGCCAGCCCAAGAGGGCAGCTAGCCCCCTAATTCCTGCCAAGTGTTGCCGACCCCAGGGCGAGACGCCGCCGAACGCCAAACCCAACCAACCAACCAGCCAACTAACTAACTAACCAACCATGCATGCAGCCACCAGCCGAAGATGCGCCACCGCCGCCGCCGCAGCGCCCCGCACACACTCACGCACGCACGCACGCAGCCGCGCTGTGCGAGGGACAACATCACGCCGTCGTACACACGACCGCCACGGCCCCAACGAAGCCGCACTAACCCCCATGGGACAGCCCAGCGCCGCCAGTCTCTCCAGCAGCAGCCAGCTGCCCACCTTGGCAGCCGCCGTGAACGCCCCCTCGTCACAGGGGCAGCCCCGCGCCGCCAGCCACTCCACCTTCTCCAGGCTGCCCGACTCTGCCGCGCTGGAAAAGGTGTGCGGGCCCCAGGGACAGCCCCGCGCCCGCATCCACTGCATCAGCTCCAGGCTGCCGTACTCCGCCGCCTTGTACGACACCAGCTCGTCCCACAGGCAGCCCTGTGCCCACAGCCACTGCATCAGCTCAAGGCTGCCCGACTCGGCGCCGGCCACCGCCAGATCCACGCCCCGGTGCGTCACCGCGGCCAGTGCCTCGCCGCCGCCCGCCGGCCCCGCCTCCGGCGCCTCCGTCAGCCAGCGCAGCACGTTCAGGTGGCCGTGCCGGGCGGCGCTGAGGGCGACGTGTTTGCCGATGTGGCAGCCCAGCGCCGCCAGCTCTGACAGGGCGGCGGTGTTGCCGTCCTCGGCCGCGCGCCGCAGCGCGCCCTTGCCGTTGCGCTCGTCCAGCAGGCCGTACTCGTGGAGGTACCGTACCTGTACACATACACAAACACACACATACGCGTCATAGCACATGTCTGTCTGTATGTCAGCGTGTCCGTATTACAGGGAGTAATGGGTATGTTCAGGAGCCCTGCTGAATCCAGCTGCACCCGGGTTTGAACAGGGCAAAAACCCTTCCACCGTGCATCAGATACTTTGTCCCTTTTTACCCGTTCGACGATCAAAGACGCCGAAAGACGCGCACCTGCAGCCCCGGCCGGCCGGACAGCACGCTACGCCCGCCCACCTGCATCGCATCCCTTTTAGCGGTCGTCGCAGGAACGGCGCCGTTCTGCCAAACTGTCCGGTTCCCACCCACCGTTCGACTACAAGCGAGTCGAGTTAAATCGCGCCCTGGGGACGGAACGGAACGCAGCACGGGTTCTTGCTCGTGGTTCTGAGCGGGAGTGCACCTCTGACAGGATTGCACCCTTTTGGCGGCTTGCCGTCCAGCTTGGTGCGCGCAGCGGACCGTGCATCGACACCGCGACGCGCAGCACACAGCACAGCGCAGCACACAGCACAGCACGGCACACAGCACAGCAAGGCACGCCCGGCGGGGCGCAGGGGGCCCGAGCCGGAGCCGGAGCGCCCCGCAACGCAACGCAGTGCAGAGTTTTCCCTCACTGTCACTCACCACTGCCAGGTTGTTGACGCGGATGGCGGCCTCGGGCACATCGTCCACGCCCCACAGCAACTCCACCTGCCGCAACAGCTCCAGACGCGGGATGGCGTCGGGCCGCTCCGCGATGGGGCCCTTGCTGTTGCACGCCTCGGTGGTGAGAATCAGATCCACCGGATCCACCGCCCCGAACACCGCCAGCAGCCACTCCACCTTGGCCCGCCAGTCGGGCGCCGGGCCGCACGCGGCGGTCACAACGGCGCCGTTGGCGTGCCCGATCTTGACGCGACGCAGGATGCCGTACCGGCCGTCGTACAGCTGCTGCAGCGACGCCGCGTCGAAGGCGTACGCGGCGACGAGGAGAAGGTCTGGGTCGCGGCGGGCCTTGGCGAAGCCGGGCAGCTGCAGCAGCCAGTCGGTGAGGGCGACGTGGCCGCCGCGCGCAGCCGCGGTGACGACGGGACGCGCGCGGGTGTGGTTGGTATCGTCGTTGGGGATGAAGTCGTCGAATAGGTCGCTGATGAAACTGAGGTCGGAGACGTCGCCGTCGCCGACGTAAGCGCCCTCGTCCTCATCACTCTCGCTGCCAGTGGCGGCGGCGGCGGCGGCGGCGACGCAGGTAATGCCGGCGGACATAAGGCCCTCGCACAGCGCCCGGTGGCCCGCGCCGGCGGCCGCGGCCCAGGTCTCAGCGGCGATCTCGAGAGGGATGACGTGGCCTCGCCCATGGCGCAGCAGGAAGATCACCACGTCCAGGTGCCCGGCCTTTGCGGCGGCCTTGACGGCTGACAGCGCCGCGTTTTCAAGGTCGCAGGCGTTTGCGACCAGCCACCGGCAGACGTCGGAGTGGCCGCTCTCGGCCGCCGCGTCCAAGAGCGCTTGTGTCAGCGTGCAGCCGGCCGTCTCAACCGCTGTCTCCAGGTTGGGCAGGCTGCCGCTGCGCGCGGTGAGGCAGAGCAGCAGATGACGCTGTTTGAAGGTCAGGCAGCGCACCGCAGGGTTCTCGAAGCCGCCCCAGCGCCGAACGAAGGCGTGGTGCGGCGACAGCTGCGACAACCGGACCGCGACCCGGCTGTGCAAGCACTCTGCAATGCGCTTGTTGATCAGACGCACGTTGCATGCTATTTCGTTGTCTGGAAGAAAGCTAACAACGTGCTCCAGAAGGTTTGGCGGAAGATCATCTAGGGTTCTCATAACAGGCTCCATGATTGGCCTTACATCTGATAGCGAAGTCATGTTTATTTTATTGCATCGAATACGTCGGTAAAGGATAAGTTTGGATAACCTTGGACTTGAGCCCTGAGGTTGCGTCTTACGTGGTGACCACGTAAGACGGACGTTGTTTGTACGACAGAGGACGGGCTCTTGGTACTGGATGGAAACAAGTAGGCTTTCAATTCCATAAAAAGTATAAACGCACGGGAAAACGTGCCTGCAGGAGCAGGCGATTCAACGAGGGGTTCCGATGTTTGGGGCCGGATTCATGGTTTTGCAGCTTCAAGGTGCCTCGCCTTTGGTCTGAAAGAGTTGGCACACGCAATCTTACCGTCCGGGTGCATGGGAATCGGCTGATCCGGTTGCGACCCTTGCCTGCGGACGCCCGTGAAGACTGCGCTGCTGCGTGCGAAGGTGGCGGGCAGCGGGCGGGTAGGCAGATGGTCGCAGCCGCTTCCCCCGCACCCCTTATCCTGGCCCGGGTAGGCTTTGGTGACTTTTTCTTTCCCCTGCTGGGAACCATCGCCGATTAATGAGGCATCCCCGAGCGGTTGCGTCTTTGAGCTTTCCCCGGGCTCCGGCAGGGTACTGTGCGTTCCGTAGGGGATAGACGGTTGGGGTACCCTGAACGATCTTTATTCCTTTGCTGCGGATGCTCACTGTCTGGGAGTTGTCTGTAAGTGCGGCTGTTTCGGGTATGTCTTACAGGGCTTCGGCCGCGACTCTTTCGGGGATGGCATGCACCGGTGATCCTCAGGGCCGACCCGACGGTAATCAGTTCATTCATACATCGGAGACTCATGCATCAACGACGCTGAACCCTCTGACAAACATACACAATAATCGCTGTAGCAGCACATTACAATTGCGGCGAAACGAATTGCGGTGAGGCGTTGTGGAACCAGGTGGAACCAGCTGTTTCTATGTGTGCTCCGAAACACGATGCTTATGCCCGATTTGGTTCGTGATTACATGGCCTATATCCGCTTTAAATATATTTGAATTTGTTGAGGAGCGCCTTAGTCGTGCGGACGGTGCCTTTCCTTTGAAATGCAGACCGCGACACCGGACTGGTTAATAGCCATGATAGATTGCACAAACGCTGCTGTGTTGCAGGAAAATTACCTTCGTTCACACCAGTTACCTTCGTTGACACTAAGCACCTTCGTGCCCACCTGGGCCTGACGAAGTTGGAGGCACCTGCTTACCGCTGTCTTTCTGTCCGGCAGCTGAGCCAAGCCTGTTACTTCGAACATCAGTTCACGATCAGCTTGCAATATTCAAAGAAGCTTAATCATCTTGCAATACCATTTTAGTCACGAAGCCGTGCTGTCCCTTGTGTGCTGAGTAGGTCACATGACTGTCCTCGACGCCGATGAGGCCGACCGCGTTGTGCGCGAGGTGCACGACCCCTTACGCATCTGGCAGCAGCTTCCGCCTGAGATCTCCCAGCGGATCATCGGCTTCTTGCCCCGAAACGAAGTCGCGTGCACCGTCCGGCTGGTCAACAAGGCCGCGGCTGCGCTCTTCCGCGGCCCGCGCTACGCGACCGTGCGCCTGTCCCAGCCCGTCCCGCCCCACGCCTTCCTCCGCCGCTGGGACGTTCCCCACGCGGCACGCTGCCTAACGCTCAAGCAGCGGCGGCAGCTGCTGCGCCTGACCGCCCGCAGCGGCTGCATCGCCAATCTAGAGGTCGTCATCCAGCGCCTGGGCTGCCCCCTCACCACCTCTCTCCTCGCCGCCGCCGCGTCCGCCGAGCAGAAGGCCACCTGCCTCTGGCTCCGAGACCATGGCTGCCGCTGGAGCGAAGCTGTCATGCGCGTCGCTGCTGCCACCGGCAACGCGCCCTTCTGCGCCTGGCTCATCGACGCTGGCTGCCCCTTCGACGAGAGGGCGCTCACCGCCGCCGCAGCCGCCGGCCACGCCGCCGTCTGCGAGCTGCTCGTCGCGCGCGGCTGCACCTGGCACGCCGTCGCGGCCAGCGCCGCCGCCACCGGCGGCCACGTCGACCTGCTCGACTGGCTCCTGGCGTGCCGGCCGGCATCCGTCGGCGCCGCGTTTGAGAGCGTCCTTGCAGCCGTTGCGACCGGCTGCGATTTCCCGACGCTGCAGCGTCTGCACGCGCAGCTGCTGTCGCCGGCTCCGCCGCCGCACGGCGGCGGCAATGTGCACGACGACGACGACGACTGGGCTCCGCCGCCGCATCCGCCGCCGCCGTCGGCCTTCCTGCACGACCACCTCCGCGTCCGCCACGTCAGCGCCGCCATCGGCAGCGCCACCCCCGACTGGCGCGCCAAGGTGGAGTGGCTGCTGGCGCAGGGCTTCCCGCTGACCGTTGACTGCTGGCGCGCCGCCGCGTCACGGCCCGACTGGCTGGAGCGGCTGGACTGGCTGCAGCAGAAGGGCCTGCAGCTGGACGTGCGCGCGGCGCTTGCTGCCGCGCGTGCCGGCCGCGTGGACGCGCTGTTGTATCTAATGGCGCAGGGCGTGCGGCTGGGCGGCTTCGAGAGCATGCTGGCGACCGAGGCGGCGGGCAGCGGTCACCTGTACGTGCTGCAGGCGCTGGCCGAGCGGGACGTGCGCTGGGACGTGGGCGTGTCGTTGCAGCACGCGGCGGCAAGTGGGCACACGCACGTGGTCAAGTGGCTGCTGGAGACGTTTGCAGGCGGCGGCGCGGACGGCCCCGCCGGCGGAGATGGCGGCGGCGGCGAGGGTGGTGGCGGCGGCGGTGGAGATGGTGGCGAGGATGCGCAGCGGCTGATGCAGGAGGCGGCGACGGTCGCGGCGGGCGCTGGCAGCTTGGAGCTGCTGACATGGCTGTACGACCGGGGCTGCCGCTTCCACGAGCAAACGTTTGCGGTGGCGGCGGAGTGGGGCAGCGAGGAGATGTTGGAGTGGCTGGTGGACAAGGGCTGCCCCATGGGGGTGAGCGCGGCGGTGGCGGGCTCCAGGGTTGGGTTGGGCCACAGCGGCGGAACGGAGGCGACGTTGACGGACGGGCCCAGGACCCAGCAATACTTACCATACATACTGGGCGCCGGGGACTCGAGCGGGGCAGAGGCCACGATCGATGTGGGTCGCAGCCGAGAAAGCCCGGTGTTTGTTGCCAACAAGAAATGTTGTTGCCAACAAGCACCGGGCCCCCTAGCAGCGGCCCCCATGCGTGGGACTGTGCTTTGGCGCACAAGTCGAAAGCTGCACGCACCCCCCGCATTTGGTTGCGCACTACCGTATCTCGGTGGGCATCGCATGCCCTATCTAAGAAGCTACGCCGGCGCGGGTGGGTCCTTCGCGGCGCGCGCGCGCGCCCTGCTGGAACACGGCGCGCGTGAAGGGTGAAGGGCCACGTGTGCTCGTGTGGAGTCCAGCTAACGCCATACACGGTATGGACGAGCATTGAAACGGTTATGAAAGTGTAGGGACGGATGGACTGCCCCACTGCACACTCCCAAATGGAGCTCGAGCGAGCGCGGCAAATGTTGAGCTGGCTTCATGTCCACACAACACCGTTAGTCGCCAACTAACCGTAACCGGCCAACCAACCCCGTTTCCCACGACACGCAGGACTCCGGCGAGCCCTACGTGCGCGCCGCCCAAATCGGCGACCTGGCCACCCTGCGCTGCCTTCGCTCGCTGGGCTGTCCCTGGGACCCGCGCGGCGCCACCTTCACGCGCGCCGTCGCGCAGGGCTGCAGCCGGCGTGTGCTGCAGTGGCTGCACGAGCAGGGCTGCCCGGTCAACTGGGCCGCGGCGTGGCGCGAGGCGCTGCGGCCGTGGCGCAAGGAGGTCGAGGTGGTGGACTGGATTCGGGTTCAGCGGCGCCAGGCGGGCCTGCTGACCGGCCCGTGCCTGCGGCTGCAGCAGCGCCTGGGGCTGCGGATGCGGCTGGGGCTGCCCGAGTGGTGCGGCTGCGCGGCGCAGCTGGCGGCGGATCAGGTGCGGCGGCTGCGCGAGCGGCTGGCGGCCTTGACCAGCAGGCGTGGGTGAGGGCGTTGACGGCGGCCGCAGGGGCTGGGGGCCATAGGTGGCGTCGCGCCGCGCGCCCTGCGCCTCGAGGATGCGCTCCTAGCTGCACGTCGGAATGGGTTGATGAGTTGGTGGATGGTTAACGGGTTGACTTTGCGCGAAGCCCGAAGCTGATCGCAGGCTAGCGAGCCAGGCATTGGATTTGGGGGGCTGACGTCTTTGGGGGAAATTGCGGCTGCTTAGTGGGTTCATGGAGGGGGTCCAATGGGTGCAAGGGCGCTGACCGCCTGAAGCGCGAGAAGTGATAGCTTCTCGATTATAGCGGTACAGCCCCCTAGGGAATGGCGCGGGTCCCCATACCGCGGTGGCCTTGGAGCGGAAGGTGGCGGTAACTGCTATTGCAGTGGGCCCCAGGAGAGGTGGCGTCTCTCAAGGTGTCGCGAGGTTGGGCCGCGTGCAGTGCTGTTGAGCTTGGGATGAGGTTGCTCCGAGCGCCGGGTCGGGCTTCGCTTTCGCGCCGGACTCTGTCTGATTCGGTTATGTGACCGGATGCCCTCTTAGCGGAAGAGCGCCCTCTTCGCTTGAGCTTCCGGCCCTTTCTGTTGCTTTGGCGCGGCATGCGGCCAAGTATGGTGTTCTCTTCAATATAAGTTGCGTTGCGGGGCCACACGGGTTTACGGTATGTGGGGGGCACGGCCCCCGCAATACCTGCGAGGGCTGTATGTTCCATGTCACGAGTGCAGCGAGACGACCTCCGCTGCGTCTGTGTGGCTGCCCCCAGCACCGCAAAGCCAACTCTTGACGTGGCATGGCTGGGGGCGCTGGGCGGACCTTCGGGTTCTATGCGCCAAGTGCGCGCGCAGACGTTCAGCGCACAACCCTAAGGACACACAAAGACACAATGTGGTGTATGCTGTGCGGTGTTAGGGTGGGAAAGGGCCTGTGCTGAGGCCTTGTGACGAGGCTATTGGAGGTGGTGCTGTCGCCCTGCCTAGAGTGTACGGAAGAGGCACGGCAGCGCCCCGGGGCCTCCCGTGGCTGGATAGGGTAGCTGTAAGAGGTAGCTGGGGGTGAACCGGGGTGTGATTTCACGTGGGCCCATGTGGGTTCGTGCCGGGCGGCGGCTCGTGCCGGAGCGCCGGTGTTGTTGTTACGCACGGGTGCAAACTGCATCTGTGGGCTTCAAATACGAGTCGAGTTGCGTGCTGCGCGTGCTGCCAGCCAAGCCTGCCTAACATCAGTCAGGTGCCGGTCAGCCATCTGGTGACGGGCGGCGTCTCAAACGCTGTTGTTTGGCGTTTTCTCTTGAGAGGTTTTCACGATACCGGTATCGTGATGTGCTGGTGCGAGATGGGTTTGTAAATTGCGTGCTTGTGAGCATTTCCATTATTAAGTGGTGACGACGCTCGGCTGGGTGGTCCCGCGGGTCACCCCCGGACAGGTGCCGGGACGTTTTTCCCTTCCTATGGAAAACACGTTTTTATGGAACTTGCGTTGGCATGCGTGCCCACTGGATGTCTTACGCTGGTAAATGGCATGTCCGCGAATGGTTCCGTGCTCTGGTCATTTCGGCACAAAAGCAGAAATTGTCCCCCGCAAGTACGGTGCCGTACGTGGCCGTGGGCAGCCCCACCCCCCTCACCCCTCGTGGCACACCGAGCGCCGACTCCGTGAAACAGTCATGCCTTCCATGAACCTTGAACTCAAGTCCGGATGCCGTACCATACGTCAACTGTACGACACAAACCGCTCATGTACCGCACGGCATAGCACCTTCAACTCCACGAAGCGCACGCGGCGACGCCCCAAATACACGCACACGTTCAAGTCACTTGCAGCTTAACCTTCAATATGTGTATATGTCAGGAAGGCCCAAGGCGCCGAGCTGCACTCATTCGGCGATGTGTCTGTCGTTAGGGCCTGTTGACTGTCGACCCATTCAAATCTCGCAGACGGTTCACGGTTCATTTAAAATCACAGACCTTGCACTAATTATGCACGCGTACGGTTCTTGTCAGCTCCGCATGGCGGCGAGTCAGCAATGGACCCCATCGCTATCCAACTAACCCATCTCACACCGGCTCCTGTTCCCCCCACGCCCCGGCGGGCGCCTCCGCGGCTGCATCGACGGCGGTGGTCCCCTGGCGGGCGGGCAGTCCGCAGCTTCTCGCCAGCTCCGCCTCTACCAGATCATCCGGGGACCAGTGGATGAGGCCGAAGGCCTCCAGATCGCGCATGTCGGCGCGAAGCAATGCCTCGTACTCGTACGGCAGCTCCCCGAGGCCGTCCAAGAACTGAAGCCATGCGGCCTCATCGTCTTCCTCCTCTCCTTCCTCCTCTCCCTCCTCCTCCTCCCTGTCGCCGTCATCGTTGTCATAGCCGACGTCGCTGGCGCCAGCGCCGTCATCGCTGCCCACGCTGCCCGCCCCGTCCGCCGCCACCAAGATGGAGATGATGGAGACAGCGGTCTCGTCGTCGACGCCCAGCGGCCGTTGCGCCACGTGGCACGTCGCCGCCGCCAGAGGGGCCCTAAAACGCCAGGAGGGGGCGCAGCTCGCGGCCGGTGTGGGCGGGGATATCGGCGAGGCGCACAAGTCCGTGGGAGCGGACAGGCACGACGCCGGGAGCTCCAGGGAGGGGCGACTGCCGCCCCCGCCGAAGCTCGCCACACAGCTGAGGCCGGCGGCAGCGGCAGCGGCGGCGTCGGCAGCGCCGACATCATCGCCACCGCGGCCAACGGCGTCGTCCGATTCCGTTTGCGTGGCGTTTTTCGTTTGCGGACGGGCTGGTGTGGCGGGCGGCAGCGCGTCCGAGACGCTGACCGTAAACGTCGTGACCCACGGGTCGGTGGCGGCCGCTGGTGGAGGCAGTCCGCAGCTTCTCGCCAGCTCCGCCTCCACCAGATCATCCGGGGACCAGTGGATGAGGCCGAAGGCCTCCAGATCGCGCATGTCGGCGCGAAGCAATGCCTCGTACTCGTACGGCAGCTCCCCGAGGCCGTCCAAGAAATGCCGCCACGCGGCCTCCTCGTCGTCGGCAGCGTCGTCGTTCGTCGCAGCTGCGTCGCCGCAAGTCGCAGCTTCGGAGGCGCAAGTCGCGGCGCCGTAATCCAGCCGGCATGCCAGGTGGCGCGCTCTTGCAGGGTCCCGGAAGCAGTAGGGCGGAGCGCGCACAGCTGCCGGCGTGCCCGGAGAGGGGCAGACATCTGCGGCGGCGGCGGTTCCTGGAAGGCCCTCCGCGGCCCCAGCGCCGTCGCCCAGGCTCAAGGCATAGCCGCGAAAGCTCGTGTGGCTGGAGGCCTTGCCCTCGCTCTCGCCAACGCACTTTTCATCACGACCTTCTCCGCGGCTGCTGTCGGCGCTGGCGTTGGCGGCAGCAGCGCTGCAGTCGTTGCCGTACTCGCCGCCGTGCAGGGCAGCGACTGCGGTCGGATCTGGCGAGTGATTCTGGCTATCCTCGTGGGTGTGGGTGAAGCTGCGCTCCAGCTCCGCGTCTACGAGGTCTTCCGGCGACCAGTTGATGAGGCCATAGGCTTCCAGGTCGCGCATGTCGGCGCGCATCACGGCTTCGTACTCGTACGACAGCTGCTGCTTCCGCAGGGGCCCCAGGAGGCCGCCGGCGCCCTCCTCGTCGTCCGACTCGACGGCAGCGCCGTGAAAGCTGGCGCCGAAGAGGGGGTTGAACGACAGCCGCTGCTGATGCTGCTGCTGCTGCTGCCGGGCGCACAGCGATTTCGAGGACACGCGCGGAGAGTACATTGTGTTGCCAAAGGTTCTGTAATCCTGGCCGTGCGGCGCGTCCGCGCGGAGCGCGAGGCGCTGCGCCAGCGCGAACTTCCGCGTCGCCAAAACCAGCGTCTCATGGTCGATCTCGAGCGCCTCATCTAGGTTGGACTCAGGATATTGCTGGTTGATGTCGGGGGCGAAGTCCACCCATGCCTCAAGGAATGCAAGGTCATCATCGCTGAGCGGACCCCGCAAATCTTCGGCGAAGGGCGTGCATAGGCCACTGTCGTTATCGCTGCAGAGGTATAGGCTTGGTCTCCGGAGCAGATTCATAGGCGCAAGGAGTGGGCTGAGAGCACAAGCCGGGACATGTCTCCAGGCGAGTTTTGCTTGGTTCACGAGCAGCAGCCAGTTGAGCGAGGAATCGTGGATATATTGCTATAATGTTATTATAATTTTGAGCAGTTCAGTGCGTATGCGGCGCATTCTGCCAATGGGGCGTCTTCCCTTGGGTGCACACGCACGGGCAACAGCCGCAACACGAACGGAAGTGCTTCCCGAAAACCGCAAGCTGTGCGGAATATTTTACTTGTCTCACATTTGCATTGTTTGTACGTGGCCCATCATTCACAAATTCACCGTTCCGGCCGAGTTGCCGGGCCGGCACTCAAAACCGGGCAGCAGCTAAGGCGCAGGTTCATTTAATACTGTATGCCATATTTTAGGTGCTTTCGTGTGTACTATGTACCATTCACGGTATCGTGCATCATGGTACATGGATCGTCCTTCGTGGCCGTTAGTGGTTAAATGGCAGTTGGCGGGGCGAGTCCTGCGCAGGCACTGGTCCTGCCTTTTGCGGCATCATTGCGAGTTTTCAGTACCCAAACTTTCGAGCTCTGCACACAACGGCACAGTTGTTTTCCAAGGTGAACTCCAGAGAGACAATTTAAGCTCGATTGTGATTCAAGTCTCAAGTTCGGGCGAAAAGCCCAAACATAAAATGCAAATGCCCAAGCCTTCCAGTATTTCCAAGATGATTACCGCAACTGGTTGTTTTAGCGTCTCACCTTGCAGTATTGCAGAGGTGCTTTAGCGCGGAGTCGGCGGGCCCGATGGCCGTACACGTGTCACCGCCCTTTCCATATATTGAGTGTTCTTAGCGCGCCGCCACGCGTGCCATTGCAGGCTCTTCAGCTGTAGTTCAGGCGCCAGGTCTCTACCAAGCGATGAAACGCGGTAACCTGCTCAACCTTGAGTGAACCGTTGCTCAGTGGACCCACAACCGGACCCACCTACCGGGTACCGGCGCATACCGCACCTGAAACACCGCTGCGGCGGAAGCCCAAAACGTGGGTGGGAATCAATCAGGCCCAAGAGACCAGAGACTCCACCCGGAACAGTCAAAGTTAGGGGCAGCCCCCGGAAAGCAAGTACCCGCATCAGAGGGATAAGGACCAACCAATCAGAGGAGGGTGGGGGTGAGCCGACCCAAAAAGGGTGTGTGTGAGCCGATCAGCGCACCCCTATCCGCAGTCTACCGCCAACCTCCCCCGCAGAGCAGCGTCCGTCCGTCCACCGTCCGTCCGATGGTGGGTCCACCACCGCTTCCCGCACCCGACGTCCTCAGGGCAGCACCCCCTGCCCCCTCATCCCCCCCGGTTGCCAGTCAAGCCTTCCCCGTTGGAGGTCGTTGTTGTTGTTGTTGTTGTTGTTGTTGTTGTTGTTGTTGTTGTTGTTGTTGTTGTTGTTGTTGTTGTTGTTGTTGTTATGGTGGTGGTGTGGGGCCCCCCCAACCCGCCTTCGCCTCCGCCTAACATCCCCTCACCCTCACCCCCACACACCCCCGCAACCAGCCAGGCCAGGGCGGCCCTCACAGCACCCCCTCCGGCGGCCCGCCCAGCCTCTTGTGCAGGTAGTTCATGACCGCGTCCTCCACCCAGCGCTGCCGGAACACCTCAGTGCGCCGCTCCAATTCGTAGTCGCGACCGCTGCCCTGACGAGCCATGCGCACGTCGCGGGCCTGCAGAGGTGCGGAGGGGGGGGGGAAGAGGGGGGGGGAGGGCGTGTGTGTTGGGGGGGGAGGTACACGTGTGGGTGAGGTGGGGGTGGGGGTGCATGGGCGTCTGTGTGAGCATGGATGTGCGTTTGCACATGCGTGTGTGGATGTGGATGTGGATGCAGGTGTGGGTGTGGTTGCATGTGCTTGGGTATCCGAGCAGCACGAGGCACAGAAAAAGACGGGAGTCGGCGGGCGCGGAGACGGCGGCAGAGGGCGGCGGAGCGGTGGCGGTGAGACAGCTGAGGCAGCTGGAGCAGCAACGGCGCTGCACCTGCAGGCAGCGCCCCCGAGTGTGGGGGCGACTGGGAGGGCAGGGCAGGGCAGGGCAGGGCAGGGCAGGGCAGGGCAGGGCAGGGCAGGGCAGGGCAGGGGGACGAGGCACGAGGGCGGCCAAGACAGCTGACTGCAGTCGTCGGAACCAGCGCCAACCGCCCCGCCCGCCCGCACCACCCCACCCCCTCCCCCGGCTCCGCCGGCCCCCACCAGATCCCCCGCCCTCCCCCACGTCGCATACACACAGGCATACACATACACACACGCGCCGTCCTTCACCTGCGCCGCCAGCAGCGCGTACGTCATGTCTATGGGCGAGTGTGCAAATGTGAGCAGCAGTGCCCGGCGGCGGCGGCACTCGTTGAGGCGACGGATGAGGGCGGTCAGCTTGGTGTCCATGGCCTCGATCTGAGGCATCAAGGGCAGGGCAGGGCAGGGCAGGGCAGGGCAGGGCAGGGCAGGGCAGGGCAGGGCAGGGCAGCGCAGCGGAAAGAGGGGGGAGGGGCGGGCAGAGGGATGGAGAAGAGCACTCCGCAGTCCGCAGAGGCAAGCTGACTGACTGGCTGGCTTGACTGACTGACTGACATACGTAAGGCCCCAGTAGGCAAGGCCCCAAGTGGATCGCCCATCGTGGTCCCCTCGCTCGCGCTCTCGCGCTGACACCCTTCAAACGTGCCTTGGGCCCGTTTCTACCTCTTCCGCTCTCCCCTCCTCCCCACGCCCCCCCACCTCCTCATACACCCAAAAATACACACAAGCCTGCCCCCCCCACATGTACATGCACATGGACCCACATGCCCGGACCCACATGGCCCCCCCACCTCCTTGTCCTTGTAGTAGCTCTGCAGCACCGCCGCCATCTGGTGGGGGTGGGGGGAGGGCTGGAAGAAATCCAAGTCGTACAACACCAGGTCGCACAGACCGCTGACCGAGGCGGGGCCAGCCGAGGCGGTGGAGGCAGCGGGCTTGAGGTTGTCCAGCCTGGGTGTGGGGGGGGGGGAAAGAGGGGAAAGGGCGGGGTGGGGGGGGTTATGGGGCGAGGACGTGAGTTCTAAGGCATGTTGTAACGATTATCATAACGATAAGCACTCCCAAAAGAGAGCTGTTTGCGGAAATAGCGTGCGCTTTCGGTGTTATATCCGCGTTATTCCTCTATTCCCGTGGGGCCACAGAGCAAAGGGGGAGGTTTGTTCCTTGGGAGACTGTGGGAGAGGAGAGTGGAGCATCCTTGGCACAAACCCCGGCAGATGCCCAAACCAGCCAGCGTTACAAGAGTGTGAGTATGTGTGTCTTTTTGGGGTGGGTGGGTGGGGATGGATGGAGGGGTGGGAGTTTGTGTGTTTTCAAGGTTGGAAGTGCGTAACCCCATACCGCAGCGATTGCCGTGCCCCCCCCCCGGTCCCCCCAGGCTTCAGCTTTTTTTACCAACCCCCCAAGGGGGGGGGGGATATCCACGACGAGTGGGGGGGGGATGGGCTGGAGTCAGTTCGTGAGGTCGAGAAACGGAGACGGCGAGGCGGTTTGGAGGAGGCTGGGCAGCATGGCTCGGCTCGGCTCGGCTCGGTACACAGGGCACAATCATGACCCGAATGGCGGGGCTGAGGCGCCCTCCGGCAGTGGACCGGGTGACCACTAGCAAGAGCCCTCAAGAGCAGCTACAGGGTGCTCTCGCGGTCCACTACCGGTAGGGGGCCCCAGGCAACGGCACCGGGCGACACAGACAGCCCACTGTCTGCTTTTCTTATCTGCTCCCCTTCCCTCTCAATGGAGCATTACCACCCTACCGGTAAGTCGTCAAAGACTCTCGGGATCCAAAACATGTGCTCTTTCCCGTCGCGTCCCGTCCTATCCCGTGCATTCGGCAAGGAGGTCCGGGACCCGGGCCGCACCCCGTCAAGAGCCTGCCAGACCTCGCCCCCCTCTCCTCCCCTCTCCTGCCCTCCCCTCTCCTCCCTTCCTTCACCGTCGTACTTTATGTCGTACTCGATCCGTACGGGCGGCACCGGCTGGAGCAGCCCGCTGAGGCGGCCGCCCAGATCCGACAGCTTCAGTGTACGGCACCCAAACACCTGCGGAGCGGTAGCGCGCGAGGCGGGGAGAGTGAAAACGCGGGAGGGGGGAGAGAAAACCGGTCGCGACCGACCAATTGACAACAATAACAAAAACAACAAGAACAAAACTACAAATGCAGCAAGGCCACACCCCTAAAAATGGGGACGTTGATGGTGCCCGGCCCCGAAGTAAGGTGGCAGGCCCTCAAGTAAAGCGACAGGGAGGAGGCCCGCTCCTCAAGCGAGCGCCCGCTGCGGCGCTGCCGTGTGGTGGTGCGCGCGCCGTGTCGGATGCCGTACAGTCGTTGCAGTCTTACCAGTCGCCAACCATGTCGGTACCGCCACCGCCACCGCGACCGCCTTAACCCACAATCGCCCAGGCCCGGCCCACTCCCGCTCCCAGACTCGCGCCCCGCACCTACTCCCGGAAAGCTGACCCCACTACCACACGCCCCGCCCCGCCCCGCCTAGCCCCGCACTCCTTGCTTGCAGTGCTCTCGGTTCTGCAACCGCCCTGCTCCTGCCCCGCAGACCTCTTTGCTTGCTGCTGCTGCTGTCTGCTGCTGCTGCTGTCTGCTGCTGCTGCTGTCTGCTGCTGCTGGCTGGCTGCTGCTGGCTGCTGAAGCTGGCTGCTGCTGGCTGCGCGGATGGCACGGGATCTCTATTGCCGGTTGGAGGCCCTTGCGGCCCTGGTTTCGGAGGGCCGGGCCCCTGGGCCGCCTCGTGGTGCCGCCCCTCGTGGTGCTCCAGCCGTGGAGGTCCAGGGAGGCCAGGAAGAAGCGCACATAACCAACCAACCAACCAACCAACCAACCAACCAACCAACCAACCAATCATGGACACAGGCGCCGTACACGGACGCGCACACACAAAGGGGGGGGAGGGGGAGTCCTTCGCCCCATTCCGGGCGTGCCGTACCTGCGCCAGCTCGTTCGTCAGCTTCACATTGATGGGGTTGTTGGGGTCCTGCGACGGACGGTGAGAGAAGGAGAAGCGATGAGAAGGGCGGCAGACAAGGCAGGGAGAGAAGCGAGGGGCAAAAGAGCGACCGCCAGGGCCCGCCACCCACTCCTTTACAGTTCCCACTCCTGTACACTGATCAACCGATCGGATGCGAAGGATCTTCACTTCACTTCCACATCACTTGACTTCCACATCACCCCAGCCCACCGCATCCCCCCCCACCCCCCGCACCTGCAGTCGGCGGCTCTTTATGAAGCCGTACAGCGCCACCATGATGCGGGAGCGGGTCTCGTGGCCCATCATGCCCAGCACCTCCGCAAGCAGTGGGGGGAGCACGTACCTGACAGCAGGAGGGGGGTGGGGGTGGGGTGGGGGTGGGGGGGGGAGTAAAGCGCGGTAGGGGGTGGGTGGGTAGCATGATACATGAATAAAGGAGGTACGGTACCTCGGTGGGGTGGGTCAAAAGAAGATACCGCAGCGGAGACGGGAGACGGTGTGAGCGAACGGACCCGTGGGGTGCTTGAAGAGTTAAGAGATACGGACTCCGGCGATGGGAGGGAAAGGGAGGGGGGGGCGACGTTGGCCAACGGGGGAAGGGGAGGGGGAGGGGGTGACATGACAGGGAGCGGTAAGGACCGGAACCGTGGCAGCAGCATCGTCGGGGGAATGGAGGCCGAGTGGGGTCGGGCCGGGGCGGTGCGGGCTGCGGGCTGCGAGGTGCGAGCAGGGCGCAACATTGGGATCCCAACAGGGTGGTTTGGGCTGCCTTTCGGCCGCCTCGCGTTGCTTCTCTTCGCTTTGGGGGGGTCTGCCTCTTCTCCGCGTCGCGCGCTGCATGTGTATTTACCCTCCACACCCCCTCCACACCCCCTCCACACCCCCTCCATACCTCTCCGGCTGGTAGTCTGGCCATATGAGCACCGTGGCCTTGCAGCTGCGACTGCCCTGCCGCCGGATCTCAATGGCCTCGCGGTGGGGGCCTGGAGGGGGAGGGAGGAGGGAGGAGGGAGGAGGGGGTGGGAAGTGGGATGGCGGCGCTCGCCGGCAGCGGCGACGGATGTTCAAGGTTGAATGCCGGTCGGTGTGCGGGCTTCCCTAGAGGCCCCCCCAAGTCGCCTCTCACCCCAGCGCGCATCCAGCTGTACATTCACAGCGGATGCACCGGCGTTGCCCCCCCCCTTCCCGCCCCTCTCTTAAGCCGCATGCTTGCCCTGGTCCCTCCCTCCCTACCCACCCGCTCCCCACCACCCTCCGCCATCCATACCCCTCCCCGCACACTCCTCCTTTCCACAACCAGCCAACAGCGCGACAACCAACCGCCTGAACCGGAATGGGTGCCCCTACCCGCTCCTCCGACCACCCCTCCCTCCCTCCCCCCCCCCGACCCGAGCACCCGACCCAGCTGCGCAGCTGCCCTCTCTTTCCCTCCCTCCCTTTCTCCCGTCTACGGGCTCTGGCCTACACGGGGTTAATCCCCCTCCCGTTTACGGGCTCTGGCCTACACGGGGTTAACCCCCCTCCCGTTTACGGGCTCTGGCCTACACGGGGTTAATCCCCCTCCCCTCCCCTCCCCTCCCCTCCCCTCCCCTCCCCTCCCCTCCCCTCCCCTCCCCTCCCCTCCCCTCCCCCGTCTACGGGCTCTGGCCTATACGGAAATAACCCCCCCTCCCCTCCCCTCCCCTCCCCCGCACCCGTGTGGTTGCCCTTGTCCCACGCCACCCGCCCCTGCTCCCCCGGGTACATCTCCGCATCCAGCTCCACCTCCACCCGCCGCAACACCGCCGTCAGCATGCCCGCCCGCGCCGCCCCCGACGCCGCCGCCGCCTGCTGCTGGGCCACATGCTGCGCCGCCAACTGCTGGGCCTGCAGCAGCAGCGTAGCGGAGCTGGGGTCGCCGCGCGCCGCCGCCGCGCCCGCCGCCGCCAGCGCCGCGCGAACCAGCTGGTCAGCGGGGTCGACCAACTGCCCCGTGACCGAGAGCACCCAGCTGGGCGGTTCCGGAGCGGCGGCGGCCGCCGCCGCCGCCTCCGGCGGCGGCGGGCCGGCGAACATGGCGGCGGAGGCGGCGGCGAGGGCGGCGGCGTTGGAGGGGACGGCGGGGGGCGGAGGCGGGGGCTTGGAGGGCGCGGGCTGGTGGGCGTAGGAGGCCTGCGGAAGGGGGGGGGTTAGGGGGAGGGGCGGGGGAGGGTGGCAAGGGAGGGTGGGAAGGGAGGGTCGAAGGGGGGACGGTGGTGGGCTGAGGGCTAGTGGTGAGGAGAGCGGCGGCAGGCGATGGCGGCAGGGCGTAGGGAGCAGTGGGTGGGGTAAGAAATAAGATACCGACCGCAGCGAAGGGACGGAGGTGGCGTTAGCGAGCGGGCCCTGGAGGTCCTGGCAGTACTTACCTGGCAATGCTTATCTGTACTTACCGAACCGAACATACCTGTGACATTACCATGACAGGAAACGTAGCGACCGCGTCGCCGCCAGGCCAACTCAGACGGACGAGTATACGCGACAGCAGCGCAACAACGGCACGAGTCCCCCAAACTACAGGAGGCTTCGGGGTATCGTGAGGATTAGGAGCGGGGGGCGCCGGCGGCTGAACAGTGAACACCGTCCCCTCGTCATTGTGAGACCCGTTTCGCGGCGGCAAAATGTGATGTTGGGAGTGTTGGGGCGACACAGAGCCAGCCCGGACGGGCAGGCCGACAGGCTGACGGGCAGAATCGGAGCGGGGGCTACGGTGCGACGAGCTGACCCACGTGCTGTTGTTGGCCGGGACCACTATTGAGGTGGGGGGGAAGTGCATTCGGTCCGGCGCAGGGGTGCCTAAGACCGCCCAACGCCGGGAGGCAGTTCGAGAATGAGGAGAGAAAAGAGTGGAGAGGCGCGGAGCAGACAGGGAGAACGGGCGCTGCGATCCCCCAGATGCAGTCCGAGGGTGCCCGGCGCGCGCACAGTCGGTGCCGTACCTGTACGGCAATGCGCAGCACGCGCTTCACGGGCTCGTGGTACGGCGGAAAGGGCTCCTTGAAGTCGGCCTTGCGGCGGCTGATCAGGTCGGTCACATTGCGGTCCATGTCCAGGAGCAGGTTGTACAGCGCGGATTCTGGTATGGCGGTTGAGACCTGGCGGTTGGGTGGTTAGCGGAGTGAACACAATCCGTTGGAATCTTGGGATCCGTCGACCTTCAACGGTTCCAACGGACTAGATCTCAGGCAATCAATCGGGTTCACCACGGAAGACGCCAGCGTGTAGGGAGGGCCCCTATCGTGGCAGGGCCTCAGTGCGGCTTCCCTTCCCAGCCGTTCCCAGCCTCCCAGCTTCCGTTAATTAGGCGCCCGCTCAAGGCTCCGTTTCTCTTACCCTTACTGTCGAGCATATGTGACATATCCCACCTTCTCCTGTACCGTTTGCCGCTCCTGGCCGAACTTGCGCTTCTTTTGACGCTGTCCAGACCCTGCGCCCGCGGCGGTGGCCCCCTGCCGTGCAGCGGCGGTCGCGGCCACCGCGGCTGGCGCCAAGGCGCCAACGGCAGCCTGCGCGGGAGCTCCAGCAGCCGGCGCCACTACAACCATTTGCGGCGCAACGCCAGCCGCCTGCACCGCAGACGCCGACAGAACGGAGCAGCAGCTGTCAGGGCACGCCCATGGCCTCGCTCGCGCTGGGCTCGTCGCCAGTTTAGGGACTCCTAAGTACCTGTTGCTGCATTGGCAACGCCCCATACTGGACGGCAGCTAGCTGCTGAGCGCTGGGTATTTGCATTTGCATCGCTGTTGTTTATCAGCGCACTTCAGCATATGGGGGTTCCTAATTACATTGCATACTTGTTTAATTTGTTCCCCAAGGGTGCTATAACTTTATAGCCGGACAACACCGTGGGGCGTGGGCTCTAAAACAGTTGACGACGTTAAAAGAAATGCTGGATATCATAAGTTTGCAGTTGCTGGTTTTATGGCATGTTTATGGTTCCGGAAAAATTATGCATAAAAGTCGCTTCTAACTGTTCGGTTCCATGTCGCTCCAAAATTCCCGTACAACAATTGGACGACTTAGGCAAGCATTCTCGAACTCGTTAGGTGAGCCTTTTGCTGCAGAAGTTAATTAACGAGGCGCAAGGCGCTACTGGGGACCGCTCCCCGTATGGCACGGAACTGAGCGGCAGTTGGTGAGAGGTTGCGCAGAACTGGCATCAGGGCTGGAAAAAGAGCCAGGCCTGGTTATAACTTTCTTTTCGCCAACACCCAAGAAAGATTTGAAAATACCGTGCGGCTCGGTCTACAGGCCAGGTGTTTTTTTCTGTACGGTATATTGCGAGTCGATCAACCGCTCAAGTGGAATTATGCCAGCGCAGACTACGAGAGCACTCATTGCCACGTAAGTGAAGGTCGCGTGATAAGAGCAGAAGCGGCATCGCGAGGGCGTTTGGAGGCCTCCGGGGGCCTCCGGGGGCCTTCGGGGGCCTTCGGGGGCCTCCGGGGGCCTTCGGGGGCCTTCGGGGGCGTACGGGGGCCTTCGGGGGCCTACGGGGGCCTCCGGGGGCCTTTGGGGGCCTTCGGGGGCCTTTGGGGGCCTTCGGGGGCCTACGGGGGCCTCCGGGGGCCTTTGGGGGCCTTCGGGGGCCTTTGGGGGCCTCCGGGGGCCTACGGGGGCCTACGGGGGCATTTAGGGGCCTCCGGGGGCCTTCGGGGGCCTTCGGGGGACTCCGGGGGCTTTCGGGGGCCTCCGGGGACCTTCGGGGGCCTCCGGGGGCCTCCGGGGGCCTTTGGGGGCCTTCGGGGGCCTTTGGGGGCCTTCGGGGGCCTCCGGGGACCTCCGGAAGCCTTCGGGGGCCTCCGGGGGCCTTTGGGGGCCTCCGGGGGTCTTCGGGGGCCTCCGGGGGCCTCCGGAAGCCTTCGGGGGCCTTCGGGGGCCTCCGGGGGCCTTGGGGGGCATTTGGGGGTCTCCGGGGGTCTTCGGGGGCCTCCGTGGGCCTCCGTGGGCCTCCGTGGGCCTCCGGGGGCCTTCAGGGGCCTCCGGGGGCCCCTAAGGGGATCTCCGGGGAACTCCGGGTCCTTCGGGGGCCTCCGGGCGCCTCCGGGGGCCTCCGGGGGCCTTCGGGGGCCATCGGGGGCCTCCGGGGGCCTCTGGCGGCCTTCAGGGGCCTCCGGGGGACTTCGGGGGCCTCCGTGGGCCTTCGGGGCCTCCGGGGGCCTCCGGGGGCCTTCGGGGGCCTTCGGGGGCCTCCGGTGGTCTTCGGGGGCCTCCGGGGGCCTTCGGGGGCCTCCGGGGGCCTTCGGGGGCCTTTGGGGGCCTTCGGGGGCCTCCGGGGACCTCCGGAAGCCTTCGGGGGCCTTCGGGGGCCTTCGGGGGCCTTCGGGGGCCTCCGGGGGCCTTCGGGGGCCTCCGGGGGCCTTCGGGGGCCTCCGGGGGCCTACGGGGGCATTTAGGGGCCTCCGGGGGCCTACGGGGGCCTTCGGGGACCTTCGGGGGCCTCCGGGGGCCTTCGGGGGCCTCCAGGAGCCTTGGGGGGCATTTGGGGGCCTCCGGGGGTCTTCGGGGGCCTCCGTGGGCCTCCGTGGGCCTCCGTGGGCCTCCGGGGGCCTTCAGGGGCCTCCGGGGGCCCCTAAGGGGATCTCCGGGGAACTCCGGGTCCTTCGGGGGCCTCCGGGCGCCTCCGGGGGCCTCCGGGGGCCTTCGGGGGCCTCCGGGGGCCTCCGGGGGCCTCCGGGGGCCTTCGGGGGCCTTCGGGGGCCTCCGGGGGTCTTCGGGGGCCTCCGGGGGTCTTCGGGGGCCTCCGGGGGCCTTCGGGGGCCTCCGGGGGCCTTTGAGGGCCTTCGGGGGCCTCCGGGGACCTCCGGAAGCCTTCGGGGGCCTCCGGGGGCCTTCGGGGGCCTTTGGGGGCCTTCGGGGGCCTCCGGGGACCTCCGGAAGCCTTCGGGGGCCTCCGGGGGCCTTTGGGGGCCTCCGGGGGTCTTCGGGGGCCTCCGGGGGCCTCCGGGGGCCTCCGGGAGCCTTCGGGGGCCTTCGGGGGCCTCCGGGAGCCTTGGGGGGCATTTGGGGGTCTCCGGGGGTCTTCGGGGGCCTCCGTGGGCCTCCGTGGGCCTCCGGGGGCCTTCAGGGGCCTCCGGGGGCCTTCGGGGGCCTCCGGGAGCCTTGGGGGGCATTTGGGGGTCTCCGGGGGTCTTCGGGGGCCTCCGTGGGCCTCCGTGGGCCTCCGGGGGCCTTCAGGGGCCTCCGGGGGCCCCTAAGGGGATCTCCGGGGAACTCCGGGTCCTTCGGGGGCCTCCGGGCGCCTCCGGGGGCCTCCGGGGGCC
Organism: Pleodorina starrii; assembly: GCA_030267565.1. Lineage (NCBI taxonomy): Eukaryota > Viridiplantae > Chlorophyta > Chlorophyceae > Chlamydomonadales > Volvocaceae > Pleodorina > Pleodorina starrii. Next base: position 187,226 of record BRXU01000037.1, read on the forward strand.
TTCGGGGGCCTCCGGGGGCCTCTGGCGGCCTTCAGGGGCCTCCGGGGGTCTTCGGGGGCCTCCGTGGGCCTTCGGGGGCCTTCGGGGGCCTCCGGGGGCCTTCGGGGGCCTCCGTGGGCCTTCGGGGGCCTTCGGGGGCCTCCGGGGGCCTTCGGGGGCCTCCGGGGGCCTTCGGGGGCCTCCGGGGGCCTTCGGGGACCTCCGGAAGCCTTCGGGGGCCTTCGGGGGCCTTCGGGGGCCTCCGGGGGCCTTTGGGGGCCTCCGGGGGCTTCGGGGGCCTTTGGGGGCCTCCAGGGGTCTTCGGGGGCCTCCGGGGGCCTCCGGGGGCCTTCGGGGGCCTTCGGGGGCCTTCGGGGGCCTCCGGGGGCCTCCGGGGGCCTTCAGGGGCCTCCGGGGGCCTTCGGGGGCCTCCGGGAGCCTTGGGGGGCATTTGGGGGTCTCCGGGGGTCTTCGGGGGCCTCCGGGGGCCCCTAACACTCGGGGAAAAGCTCAGTCATAAATCCATTCATATAGTGACCACCCGGTCATAATCCCAGTCATATGGCCTGTTGGCCCAGTATGACCAGTCATACGTCCAGTCATATGTGACATCCCAGTCATAACAGCCGGCTTGCAGTCATAACGTACATTTTGTACATTATGACTGCCCAGTCAAGTCCGGCCAGTCATAACCAGCCAGTCATGCCTGGGTTATCGGTCATTATGTACCAGTCATACCTGAACAGCCGGCCGGTCATAATATGTCCTTCCTTTTATTATATGTGCTACCAGTTATTTGAGAGGCTCAGAGCGTTCGTCTTGAACTTCACTCAAAAACTGATACAACCATACATGCAGTAGTACAATAATACAGCTGGAACCAACCAACTTCAGCTTCTGCAAGTGCACCAGCCAGTTCTATAAGCTCTGCCCACATAGCGTCAGTGAAGTTGCACCATAATTATATGCAGTTCGTAACCATAACACCGCTCCATTCATTCATTTACATGGCGCTTGTTGTAATGCAATGAAGTTTTAAGTGGGGTGCTGGCCTATAGAAATACAAATGCTTGCTCAACGAGCATTAACCGCAACGAGAAACGAGTTGCATTATTAGATTGAGAGCATTGACAATGCTAAGGTTGACGGTGTGACGCTAAATCGTATCCCGTTGTTTATCGCAACTCACAGCAGGCTGCACGTACGTTTAGGATGGTACACATGCTCAGGCGGCCTGGGTGGCGAGCAGCTCGGAGCTAGCTGCCTGGCGTGGTCTCCCTGGCCATGGCGTGTCGTGGCTGGCTGTAACATCGTGGCGCTAGCGGCCGGGAGAGGACTTGGCTGGTGTCAGCAGCTCGCACAAATTGCTCTTTCAAGTGAGTATGGCCGTCGCTTCTCGGGACGAGAGCACTTTGTGCGTGTTCGCAAGCCTTAACAGCCCGTGCATGATAGCACGCAGCCCTTAAGGGCACTCGTCGCATACGGTGGTTTTTACCGCCATATAACTCTGGACATGGTTCTGTGCGTATGTCTGTCTAGTATTGTCCACCGTATGGGAGCTGTATGGGCCAAAAACGGACGCAACATGTTGTGGATCGAAGTTGGTGATGCCCGGCGGGGGGCCCGGCGGGGGGTCCAGGGGCGCCGTCGGGGGCCTGGGTGGGGGGCGCCGGGGCCCTGCAGGGGCCACTGCTGGTGATGGCAGCACCACTGCCCCGGCGGGGGTGTGGTGGCAGCACAACTAACGGGGGTGGCGGCACCGGGGGGGTGATAAGAATGGCCCGGGGTGAGGGAACGCAACGCAGTTACCTGGGATATTACCTGAGGATTACCGGCGGGGGTGGCGGCGCAACTGCTGGCAGCGGCGGCAACAAATGCACCAGCAGCAGTGCCGCGGCCGGTGGGCTGTAAGCCCCGCCTGGATTGTCACAGCACACCGGCCGCCGGGATGGTGTGCAACCCGTGCCTGGTTTATGATGCATCCCAATAAGAAGCGCATGGTGCTGTGGACTGGTAAAAGTAATCAACAGCCGAGTTGCACACCACCCCGGCCGCCCCGGTAGGTCGTGACAATCAAGTCAGTTGTACAGTCCACCCCTTTTGTCATTCCAGCACATGCCAGGAACGGGCTCAAATGCATGTGTGCAATCCGCGACTGGATGGTTTGTGATGCGTCCAAACAGAAAGCGCTTGGTGCTGTGGACTGGTAAAAGCAGAAAGCAGCAGGGTTGCACACCACCCCGGCGGCGCGGCCGGTCTGTTGTGACAATCCAGGCGGGACCTACAGCCCACCAGCTGTTGCACGTCTGCTGGGGGCCCGGTGGGGGGCAGGGCGGGGCGGGGTTGCATTGCTCCTGTGCAGGCCAAAAACGGGTGCAACACGCTGTGGATCGCAGTTGGCGATGCCGAAGTTTAGGGGGCCCGGCGGGGGGGATTAGGGGGCCCAGAAGGAGGGCCGGGGCCACCGTGGGGGGCTAGGCGGTGGGGGGCGTGGGTGTCCTGTGTCGGGGGGGTCGAGAGCCGCTGCTGGTGTTGGCAGCAGCACCACTGCTGCCGGAGGCGGCGCCACTGCTGACGGTGGCGGTGCCGCTGCTGACGGTGGCGGTGCCGAAGCGTCGTATGCTAGGCGGGGGGCCGCGGGGGTGGCGGCACAACTGCTGGCGGCGGCTGCAACCAATGCACCAGCAGCAGTGCTGCGGCCGGTGGGCTGTAAGCCGGAGTGGGGCAAGGCGGGGCGGAGCAGGGACGAGACGGGCGGGGCGGGTAGGGGAGGGCGCACTGTGGGGCGGTCCGGGGCAGGGCGGAATGGGGCGGGCCAGGGGGTGACCAAGGCTGGGAGGGGCACTGCGGGGTGGGGCTGGGCGGAGCGGGACGGGGTGGGGCGGGGCAGGGCGGGGCAGGGAATGGGGGAGCGTTACGGGTATGGGCAAAAAAAATGATACCGCAGCGGGTCGGGGCGTTGCAGGGTGGGGCGGGGCGGGACGGGGCAGGGCGGGGAAGGGGCAGGCCGGGGTGGGGCAAGGCGGGGCGGAGCGGGGCGGGGCAGGGAATGGAATGGAAGGGCGGGGCGGGCAGGGCGGGGCGGGGTGGTGCCGGGGCTGGGTGGGGCAGGGCGGGGTGGAGCGGGGCGGGGCAGGGTGGGGCGTGGCAGGGCACTTCGGGGCACTGCAGGGCGGGGCAGGGCGGGGCCAGGGTGCAAGTCGGCAGGAGCTGCACGCATGTCACGGTTCGGGGGGTTCGGTGTTGCGCCGGCTGCAGGCACGCTTCTTGCGGGGGTCCGGGCCTGGTGCATGGCTCTGCTGGCATAACCCTGCCTCTGGCCCCCAAGTTGGCGCATTGCAAGCCGGATAGCGGCGGTCCGCTGCCCCAGGTGTGCGGGCTACTTGTGCAGCGCTGTCGTGCCCCAAGTGTCAAGCAGCGCCCCCTTTCCCTTCCCCGGGCCCGGGGTGTTGTCCCGTCGGGGTTCGGGTGCAGGTCTGGGCGCCAGTTGTGGGTGCATCTGTTCTGAGGGAGCAGGCTGCGCGCCCAGGGCCAGTGTCTCTGTTCTGAGGGAGCAGGCTGCGCGCCCAGGGCCAGAGTCTCTGTTCTGAGGGAGCAGGCTGCGCGCCCAGGGCCAGAGTCCCGTCACGGTTCGAGGGTTCGGCGTCGCGCCGGCTGCAGGCGTGCTTCTTGCGGGGGTCCGGGTCTGGTGCATGGGGTGGGGGCGTCCGTGGTCGGTTGTCAAGTCTAGGTCTGGTTTGCACCCAAGAACTCACTTTCTTTCGCGCCGTGCAGCCGCTAGGTTTGGGGTGTGATGCCTGCTTGCCTGCTGTCGACCTTGCTTTTGCTCTGGTGACGATGCCACCTGCTCACATCTTTGTGCTGCCCTGCTACTCCACCGTCATCCGTCCCGCGGCCGTGCAGCCGCCGCACCGTCAACCTCCTCGGTAAGGTAACAGGTATATTTGATCAGTATCAGTGACTCTGGCTTCCTCCCATCGCCATTGCGCCGAATGCTCTAACCCCCTTCCCTACTGGATAATGCGGCTGTGCACGGGTCCAGGGTGCGCACGGGCAGCAGCAGCTGCGTGGCAGGCGTGGACGCCCTGTGCAGCCTGCAGGTAAGCGTGGGGACGGGTAAGGGCAGTAGCGATGCGTCGTGCTTCCGGCTGTGCATGGGGGCAGGTAGCCGGGCCTGCGGCTGATACTGGTGAGGCTGCGTGCCGGGCTGCGGGCACTTCTGTGTCGAGGGCAGGGATGTACCGGATCGCGGGCAGGGGCAGGCATGTGGCCTGGATCCGCCCATCGCAAACCGGGTAGTGGCGGTCCGTTGCCCCAGGTGTGTGAGCCCTGTTGTGCAGCTCTGTCGTGCCCCTAGCGTCCAACAGCGTCCCCCTTTCCCACTGCCGTACAACGCCGATAGCATGGATGCGTCGCCGGATTGCAAGGTTCAGGGATGTGCAGCGAGCACGTGCTGGTGCACGTTCGTCAAGTAACGTGCCCCTTCCACACTTCCGCAGGAGCTGGGTGCCACATCGGGGGCACGTTCAGCAGCTGGGCAAGGTACTAGGCCGGGCACGATATCATTTCAAGCCCTGCACTGTAGCCGGGCAGGGTGAGATGTGTTGAGCTTCGGCAGCCGGTCCGGTGTCTGTCGACACCCTCAACACGGATCTCCATGTCCAAGATTTCAAGCTTCCGACCGCTGACGGCAGGGCTTCACTGTCGTACAAATGGCTGGACGCCGGGGTCTGGGTTGGGTTGGGTCGGGTGGGTCTTAGATACACAAGCTGGGGTGGTAGCAAGTTCGAGATTCACCACCACTGGGATGGCACGACGAAGGCGCGGCAAGCTGCCGCGTTGGCAGTGGTAATGGAAACTGAGCCAACTGAGCTGGGAGTTGTGGAGGTGGGGCGGGGGAGGGCGGGGCTGGGTGGGGCCGCGGCGAGGCTGCCGGGGCTGGGCTGGGCGAGGCACAGCGGGGCGAGGCACGACGGGGCGGGGCCGGGCCGGGCCGGGCCGGGCGAGGTGGGGCTGGGCTGGGCGAGGCACGGCGGGGGAGGGCCGGGGACGGACGGCGGGGTAGGGAGGGCCGGGGCGGGTCTGTGCAGGGCAGGGTGAGGCACGGCGGGCCGGGGCCTGGCCGGGCCGGGGCTGGGCAGGGCAGGGCAAAGCTGGGTAGGGCATGGCTGGGCGAGGCACAGCGGGTCGGGGTCGGGTCGGGGCTGGGCTGGGCAGGGCTGGGCGAGGCACGGTGGTGGAGGGCCGGGGACGGCGGGGTGGGGTGGGGCAGAGCGGGGACGGGCGGTTTATCCACGTAAAGGCGCGAGCCAATGAACGGATCTCCATGTCCAGGATTTCAAGCTTCACTGTCGTTCCAAAGGCTGGACGCCGGGGTTTGGGTTGAGTCGGGTGGAGCGCCTTGCTGGATGCTGCGGCAGGGTTGCTTGCCCCCGTCTGCCTTCGGACTCGACTGGGTGCCTTTAATCTTGACAGGCTACTTGCCGTGGGCTCTACTTATATTAAGAAGGGCTCGGTGATTGACTATGGACACGGTTTGGCCAGTCGCATTTTTGTTGCTTGCCGCTCAGCGGCAGCCCCTTCCAGCACGCATGCATCCTCACTGCTGGCAGCCGGCGGCAAGCCTCCCCTGTGCCTGACCATGCAAACCCAGCGACCGATTACCCTCGGCACCCACCACCCCGACTTGACATACAGGGCGCCACATCAGCAGTGTGTAGCTACGGGTCATTGGGTGCAGGCAGGGAATGACTGTGTGGAGTCATAATGTGCAGCTGCGGGTCATGGGGCGCAGGTGCGGAATGACTGCGCCGAGTCATAGTGTGCAGCTGCGGGTCATAGGGTGCAGACACGCTTGCAGAACATGGATGCAGAAAATGACTGTGTGGACCGAATGACTGCACGGAATGACTGAAAGTCATAAAGTGACATTCCAGTCATATCCCAGTCCCACGGTGACACGTTATGACTCGTTTCCAGTCATAATTCCAGTCATATATGCAGTCATAGAAAATATGACTGTGCTTTATATGACTGGCCCCAGTCATATCGGGTGCTCTCCCTGACCGCTTTCCATGACCAGGGGAGCACGTTATGACTGGGTTTATGACTGGGAATATGACTGGCGCCCCCGTTATGACTGGGTTTATGACTGGTTGTATGACTGGGTTTATGACCGAGATGACGCTTTATGACTGGGCCTTTTCCCGAGTGGCATGTGGCATCGATGATTTGCGTCTACGTACGGCGTCTGTATGTGATACACGTCTGGATGGCGTCTTTGGTGATGCCTGTCGTACATGTCGTGGATGGGCCATGTTGCGCAAGTGCATGCGCCCTTGGCTGGCCTCGTTCCCCAGTCGCTCGTCAGCAGCAGCAGGAGCCCATTCCTTCGCAATGCCCATTTGTTATATCGTCCGCATCGCCCCATATATTATACGTGGATGCTTGCTGCCCTGCTTCCCTGCTAATCGCTGCTGCCCCCGCCGCCGCATCGGCTTCGATCCGCCCGCCGCGCGCGACACCCACACGTGCACGCACGTCGGTCCGCATGTCGTCTTGTCCCCACGAATGTCCGTCCGTCCGTCCGCAGTGCCCCATGGCCCTGATCGACAGCGACGTGCGGCTGCGCAGCGTTCTGCGCAACGGCACGCTGGGCACGCGCTGCACTCCGCTGAGTGTGGCGGTGGAGGACATTTGCTGGGAGCCCCAGATCGATATATGGATGGAACCTGGGTACGGAGAAGACCCGGTGACGCCCTTCCCCAACAGCACGTGAGTAGTTGGGCGTGATGGCGTGAGGGTGTGAGGGCGTGAGTAGGATGGTGTGTACACGCATACATGCCTGTATACCAACCTTAGAATAATAATAATAATAATAATAATAATAATACGCCCGACCGGAGGCCGAGGCGTGGGTTAAGGGAGCAGAGGAGGTGGGGTGACGGGTTTCCCCGGTCCCAGTCCTCCCCCGCCACCGCGGTGGGGGTTGAGAACGAGTATGTGTTGGTTATGTGCCCGTCTGCTGTGGCGTCTCGTGCGGGGCGCGTTCCATTTGCCGCCGGGTGATCACAATCTTGTTGAGCGCCCGGACAGCGTGATCGTGGAGTTCGTTGCAGCATGTTTTGGCCGCTTCGCTGCCCGCCCCTAGGGTGCGGAGAAGGGGGCGTAAGTCTTTTCGGATGGTACCGGCGAAGCCTAGGCTGATGGCCTCCTGTGCTGTGTAGCAGACTTTCCATCCCTCCTTCGTGAGGAGCTTGGCTAGCTCGGTGTGTTGGTGGGCTTTGTCGTGTTGTTTCTGCTTGTGGTTGGTATCTGCTGTGTATCCTATTTCTATGATGTGCACGGTGTGCTGACTGGGGTCCGGAGGTCCCATGTATTCGGCCTCTTGTGCCTCGTGGAGAGGGATGCTAGGGATGAGGAGTAGATCGGGGCGCATTTTGAGCCGTTCTTCCTCCGGGGTGTTTGGGAGCAGCCAGTGCGGTAGTCTTGTGCCTGCTACATAGTCCGGCCGGTCGTCTGCGGGGCAGGCGTCCATGACCGTGTAGCAGCCCCCGTTGATTCCCCGAGCGAGCGTACTGGTGATGGTTTGAACCGCCTGATTGTGCCGAAGAATGTATAGGGCGCGCATCCGTGGGTGGCGGCAGCCACCCAGGATATGCCCCCCGGAGTCGGGGTTGTGGCACAGGGGGCAGCTTCCTGACGCAACTGGGCCTCCCGGGGCCAATGATTTCCTGAAGCGGTTCGCGAGCTTGGCGTTCCATAGTTGGCCGTACAGGTAGTCGAAGCACCGTTTGGCGTGCTTGTGTCGGCCTATCTTGCGCTGTAGGGTGCGTGCGCTGGCGTTGATGTCCAGGTCGGGTATGGTATTGGCAACAAACTTCATGTAATCTGTCTCATTTGTGTAGCCCGAGTGCGTTTCCGGACGCACTAGGGCTTCGATGCCCCGGTTGAGGTCGTTGGCAAAGTGCCCAGCATTCTTCTCAGGCCCATGTATCTTCCGTAGCCACCAGTATTGGTTACGTGGGTTATTGTCAGATGTTTCAGTTGTGCTCAGTGCGTCGGGGTCGAGCTTTGCAAGGCCTCGCGCGGCCCGTACGGCTGCTTTATCTGCTTCTTCGTTGTATTTCACGCCAGTGTGGGCTTTTACTTTAAGTAGGGAAGTTGTTAAATTGCATGCTGCTCTCTTTTTAAGAGTAGTGACTATCTGCTCAAGCAGGGCCTTATGTTTGCTGAGCCGGAGTTTCTGTGGGTTATTGATAATCTTTTTTATTAGGTAAAGGGCTGCGGCTGAGTCCGTCCAGATGGATAAGTGGGTGTTGTCCTCAGGCGTGCCTCTGCGCATGTAGAGTGCTTGGTGGATGGCACTTAGTTCACACCTCGTGATGGTTTGGCAGCCATGATGTCCAGCATTTACATCGATGTGGAGCGTCTTATTGGTGAGTGCGTCGACGGCCGCGGCTCCCAGTATTTGTCGTTCCTCGTCGCCATCCTTTACCTTTTGAACAGATCCGTCCGTGTAGATTGCGTTCTGGGGGTCGTGTCGCAGCGACTGCTTGGCGTGGAATGTCCGGAAGACGGCCTGTCGCTCAGCAGAGGTGAGGTTGTCGCACGGACGGGAGAGTACCGCCGCGGCGGGTGGCCGGTCGCTCATACTGCGCACCCGTGTCCGCACCCACTGGGGCGGGTTCCAGGGGTGGGAGGGCTCCATGGGGGCGGCGGTTGCAGCCGGCATGCCAAGAGTCCGACGGAGGCGTTCGGCGTGGGTTCGACCAGTTGCGTTGCTGACTAAGAGAAGAGTGAGGCCCATCGGGTAGGGTTGGGGGGTATCTTCAAGGGTTTCACTGTACAGGCTGGCTGTGCCCGTGAACGCGTCGATTCTGCCGATCATAGTGACCAGCGGGTGGATGAGGTAACGGGTATATGGCGCCGTTCGAGCCGTGGGCAGCAGGAGGAGGGTGGCGGTGGGTGTGCTCTCAGACCGTACTGTCTCGGCCCATCCCAAGGCCCATCTTAGGGCGTGATGCCCCTCCTCCGGCGTAGGCTCGGGGTGGGCGATGGAGAGGCCTGTGAATGGCTGCGTATATGCATCGTGGTTCGCCCCAAAGAGCTGGTCCTCTGAAAAGCGTGAATAGTATGTATCTACGCAGTCGGCTACATTGAGGGGGGATGCAAAGCGTTCGGTTGTGGCGCCGAGCGCGGTCGTGAGGCGCTTCATAAGTGCTTCGGGCAGCCGGCGCTCGTTTGCCGCTTTGACGGGTTGCAGTTTGGTGCCCCCGCCGTTCCGGTACCGCAGGAGGAGGCGTGCGACGTCTTCCGCAAAGCCGCCCCTGGCGGCGAGTCGGGCATGGTCTTCCGGGCGGTTCTGCTGCGCGTCTTGGTACCTGTACCACAGGCTGCGGAGACGACAGACGGAGATTTGGCCTACACAGTTGCCTTGGGGGCCGTAGACGAGGGCCAGTCCGATGGTCTGCAGTCCTTCAGGTATGTCCCCGTCACCCTCCCAGGGTGTTCCGCAGAGGGGGCCGTTGTGTTTGCCGATCTGGATAGTGTAACGCCCTGTGGGGTAGATGTCCTTGTCCGGGTTGCCCGGTTGGACGTTGATTTCGACAAACTGCCTGAGGAGGCGCTGCCCTCGGGTCGTGTTGAGGCATTCGGTTTCCCATCGACCTTGTTGTTGCCTATCCGTCAGGTGCTTGTCGCATGTCTCCGCCGCGCGCCCCGGGTTATGTCCGGCTTCCTGAGCGCGTCGATCCCGGAATGCATTGAGCAGTTCGATCCAGTTATCTTGTTGGGCCAGACGCGTGCCCTCGTCTTCAGTGGGCGCCCAGTCCACTTCGACTAGGCCCACCTGCGGTGGTGTGCCGTTGGGAGGCGCATGGGGGTGTACCGCCTGGGGGTGGTATCCGTTGGCGGCGTAGAGGGTGAGGGCTCCTTTGGTTACTGCCGTGCGTTCCCAGTCGACCAGGTAGTAGGTGCGGTGGGTGCCTTGGCTCGGTGGGTGGATTGTGCGCTGCTTCTTTGGGGTCGGTTTGTCGACGGCGACCCGTTTACGTATTTCTGCGTTGATGCACGCCACCCTTTCCTGGTCTCCGAAGAGGAATTGCGTGATACTGATTCCATACCGCGCCGGGACCTCCGCAGGCCATGGTTCCTCGCCCAGCAGCATCTGGAGGAGCCGTTCGGCGGAGCCGACCCTGGTTAACAGGCCCTTGTGGTGCGGGTGGCGTAGGAGCACTTCGCAATGTTGGATGGTGAGTGGGGTGTGTCGGGGGTTCCAGCCGATGGCGTCGGTGTCCACGATGCCCGTTACCGGCTTGAGGTTTTGACGCAAAAGGTATGCTTTGAGGCGGTCACGGTCGGTTAACCGCCGTGGCTGGTGTTGCCGGGCGTGACATCTATGCTTCGAGCGTCGTGTGGTGGGATCTGCCGTCGCTTCCCCGGGCGGCGTCGGTTGGGTCGCCTCGTTGGCGGTTATCACGCCTGGGGGTGTGGGGGCTGTGTCGGCGTGTGCGGTTTGCATGGCTTCGACCGGGTCACGGGGCTTCGGGGCGAGGTACTTTGTTATGCGTCCGTACGGTATGGGTTTGGGTCCAGCCGCTTCGTCGGTTAGGCCGGTCAGGCCGGGGTTGTCTGGAATGAGCCGCAGCTCGGGGGGTAGAGATGTGGATCCGCGGTATCTGGGTGCCCGAGCCCGCACGCTGGGGTCAGCATTCATGGCGAGACTGAGCTGGTTCAGGGCTATCCTATGGCGCGATCCCACGTTCCGGCCTCCGATTAGTTGCAGCTGATCGGTGGTGATGATGTGCGTGCCCGTGTTCTGATCCCTCAGGGCCCTGAGGTCGAGACCCAGCTCAAGCAGAGGTTGTACGCATCGGAAGAGGAGCGCAAGCGCCTTGGGTTCGGCCGCTGGGTTGAGAGATCCGATCAGGTGGGCGAGGCTGCTCATTGTCGTCTCGTATGCTGTCCCTTTGTCCGTGAGTTCAATCCCCGCCTCCCTCACGAGAGCGAGCTGTTTCAGTGTGGTGTAGAATTTGCATTCCCGTTTGAGTTCATGTGCCGGTACGGTGCCCATGTATCGACTTTGCAGGTGGAGGAGAGCTCTGGTCACCGCTCCGAGACGGCCGTCATCATTGAGGGAGAGGACGAGGGTCTTTGCCGCCCGGACGGCGTATAAGGTGCGTACGGTGCCAACCCCCAGGCCGAGCCGCGCGGTCGGGTTGAGAATGGCGCGGGTGGGGAAGCCCATCTTGAGTCCGTAGCTGCGTTTGGCTATGCCCGCGATTTGCGCATCGAAACTGGCAATGTCTTGTGGGGTGTACGCCATGGTGGGCAGGCTGTACGCCACGAAGGGGTGTATGAGGGTTCTGATCATGTTGATGCGTTGGTCGGGGGTCGCGAGGGAGCTCTGAATGCCCCGTCCTCGTCTGTCGACTTCGGCGCGCACATAGGCCACTTGTTCTGCCCAGTCTAGCGTGGGGGTAATATGTACTCCCAGATACTTGTACGGCTGCGTGGGGGGTGCGTACGGGATAGGCGTGTCGTCTATTCGAATTTGGTTTTTCAGAAGGCGTTCCAGGGCGGTCTGGTATTTTTGTGTGCCGGGGCCTCTGCTCAGATCCTTGTCCGAGCGCGCGCGGCCATGGAGAATGCCTTGTATCTGGCACTTGCTCACGTTGACCTTGAGGGCCCCCCACCTCGCATACCGTTCAATTTTTGAGCATTGGAGCCGCAGATCCGATACCGCGTTCGTAAGGATAACTAGGTCGTCAGCGAATGCCCCCGAGCTGAAGTGATGGCGATCGTTTTCTTCCGCCCGGAGGCAGCCATATCGGTACCCCCTGCCGCCGCTGTGCAGCCATCGTAGGAGGGGTTCCATGTAGATAATGAACAGGACGGGTGACAGCGTGTCTCCCTGGATCGTTCCGCGCTCAATCGCAATGTTCGCAGTGCATCCGTGCTCGGTTCGTATGCGTGTCGCGGCGTGCGAGTACAGGTTCGCAACCACCTCGATGAGGTCATCTGGGTAGCCCAGGTCGTACATGATCATAAGCAGTTTATCATGATCGATGGTGTTGAACGCGGATGTGAAATCAATATAAAGGAGGAACAGGTCGCGCCCGGTAAGGCCCGCGTCCTCGATAGCGTGCAGCACGTTCTGGATTTGCCGTTCTGTGTTGCGCTGCCGGAGGTACCCTTCCTGGGCCTCGGTAAAGATGTGTGCTTGCTCGCTGTAAGTTACGATGTTTAGCGTGATGTGGCTGGTGTACAGCTTGTAGAGGGTGTTGGCCAGGGCGATCGGGCGTTTGTTCTTAATAAGAAGTGGGTCTCCTTTCTTGGGGATGAGGACCGTGTCGGATTGTGTCCAGTGGGGGGGGATTTCGGCTTTGACCCACATTACGGTGATCAGGTGGTGTATTGCGGTCTGGAGGTCGTCTGGAAGGGTTTGGAGGAGTTCATTGGGCAGGCCGTCCGGCCCGGGGGCTTTGTTGCGGGCGAGGTGGCCTAGGCAGGTGCGAAAGTTGCATGGGTCGAGGATTCCGGGGAGGAGGGACGGGGGCGCACCGTCCCAGCGTGCAAGGCCTTGTCTGAGTGGGTCAGGGGCCCCAGCCTCTTCCCAGGGGTAATTGCGTGGGGCCTCGCCTGGAAGGTATTTGCCTGTGCGGGGACCGGAGACTGGCTTGGCTAGGAGGGCGAAGTGTGTGTGTAGCGCGTCGAGAATGCCTTCGGAATCCGTGCACAGGTGCCCGTCCTCGGGGTGGCGTATAGCCGCGATACCTCGCGGTTGATCGTCAGGCTCCAGGATTTGCCTGTGCGCCTGCTTTGGCTTCTTTGTGAGAAGGCGTTGGAGCCGCCTGCTTGCTCTGCGCATGTGCAGTTTGCGCGTCTCATTAACCATCTTTCTGATTTCGTCCCCCTTGCTCCGGATCGCGGTGCGCAGGTCGCGGGTTTCAAGGTTGTCCCATGGGTCCCCCTGGCCTTGTGTTTGGCGGGTGGTACCAGTTTCAGGTGGGTCGGGGGTCTGATCTGTGTCTTTCGGGACCGGCGTTGCCTCCTGGGGGTGCCGTGATGGGGGTTGTTGGGTCGCTTTCGTCGGGTTGGGGGGGGCCCCCGGCGGGTGCAGGGCTTGCGTGAGGTCGCGTTTCAGTGCTTTGTGTTCATCATGTAAACGGGTCAGGCGCCTGCCAATGCCCCGTCGCGCGTGCAGTCTCCCTGAGCGGGGGGGTTTTTGTTGGCAGTGGCTTTCGAGGATGCCGAGGCATTGCAGCATGAGCGTCCCAAGCTCTTGGCTTAGGGAAGTGATATTCGTGGCTTGCACGGCCTCGTGATTGCGCAGGTGGCCAAGGATCATCCGCGCCTGGTCCTTGCCCGCGGCGCGCTCCATTTGGGTGGAGGCGGCTGTTATGGTCTCGTGCGCGGGGCGGAGAGCGTCCAGCAGGTGGGTAATTGCGCCCGTGAGTGTCGCCTCCATCTCCATGCGTGCTTTGCCTTTGCTTTCTTTGAGGATGGGCAGCTGGATGCGGCTCCATGAGCTGGGGTTCAGGTCTGTGGGGGGCTGGGCAGCGGGGGCAGGGAGGAGGCGGAGTCCCGCTAGGGGAAGGAGGGTACACAGCGGTCGGTGGTCGAAGTTGCCTCCACAATCGTACACGTGTTCGTATGCATTGCCCTCCTTGGCCACAGCGGCGGTGGTTTGGGGAGCAAGGAGGACGTCGTCGATGCGGCTCAGGTGGGTGTCGAGTCCGAGTTGCGTCTGCGTGTAGGTGTATTCTCGTCGCCTGGTGTCTACTGGTCGTAGGTCGCTGTCCGTTGAGAAGCATCTGTGTGCCCTGTCGTCCGAGTTGCAGATGCCTGTCGACCGGTCACTCGCTTTGAGCACGGCGTTCCAGTCGCCCGCCATGACCAGGTGTTCACCCTTCGCTTTGGCGTGCGCCGAGGCCGCTCGACCATATTCGTATATTCTCTGCCGTGCGGTGGAGTCGGATGGGCAGTACACCCCTATGATGTGGAGGGCGGAGCTGGCTGGGGGGGCTATACGCACATGCCCTATGTACCCTTCCAGTTCAGTGGGTATAGGTTCTGCGGTGGCGCTGCCCTGTCTACTGAAGCGCTCCGCCACTCCGATCAGGACGCCTGCTTCCCGATTGGCGCGGTCGGCGACATGCGGGCGGTTGCTCAGGTAGGTCTGATAGGGCTGCATGCTTTGCTTCATGCTTGCAATAGCGCGCCGATGATGAGCGCTTAGCTTGGTTTCGGTGAGCACCAGCACATCTGGCTTGTGGTCGTCGACTAGGCGCAAAATACCCTCGCGGTGCCCTTGCAGGCCTCGCGTGTTCATCGTAACGAGTTTGAGATAGCCGGTCGGTGGTGCTCCGGGTGCGGCCGGGGGTGGCTCGCTGGCGGTCTGCGCTGGCGCCTTGGCAGGTGCGGCGGGGGTGTCCGTCTTTGGCTTTTTGGGGTGGGCGTATTTCGTCATGTGTTGTTGCTGAGGTCCTGTTTTTGGTTTAGGGCGGGACTGCGGAGGGGGGGAGCTGTCCGCTGGGCGCTTGCGTGGGCGTGGACGTGCTGCATCCCGTTCCGGAGTGGGGCGCGTCGTGCCGTGCGCCGCCAGCCGTACCGGGTCGGGGGCCGGGTTCGGTGGGTTGTGTTGCGGTGTCTCGGTTGTCTCGGCTCCTTCAGGTGCGTCGGCGGCCGTGCGGTCGCGGCCCGCTCGAATGGGGAGGCCTAGCATGCGGCGCAGGTGATATGTGATGGTGTGGGTTGCAGGCACGGGCCCCACCTTCCTTCTGGTCCGCTTTCGGCTGGTGCGTGCAGGTGCCGCGGCTTCTGGAGCGGAGGCGCGCCTGGCGGCCCGTCTCGTGTCGGCGTGGCGCGCTTCAGGAGCATTCGCGGCTGCTCTACGGGGCATAGGGGCGTCTTGCTGCGCGGGCCGCGGGGGCCCCGCGGCTTCGTCGGTATCTGGCGGAGGCTGCGGGGTTTCCACATCAAGTTCCGCGTCGTCGGTGTCCATGGGGCTGGGGTCGGCGGGAGTTCGTGCCGGGCGGCTCTCTGGGCTCCCGGGTTCCGTTGGTTGCATGTGTGCCTCGGTTCCGGGGGGCCCCGCGTCGTCAACTTCCATCGGGGTGGGGTCTGGGCTGGCGGCGGTGTACCGGGGTGCCGCGTGTTCTACACGCGCTCTCACCTCGTAAGAAGGCGAGGGGGGCGCTTCGGCGGGGGTGGGTTCCGGTAGTGTGCGTGTGTCGTGGCCAGTCGGGTGTTGTTCCGTCGTGTCCGTGGTGGCGGCGGTGGGTCGGTTAGGTCCGTACTGGGTGTTGGTCGTCAGGACTGCGATCCATTGCTCAGGTGGCGTGACATTCCGGAGGTCGACATGTGTTTGACAGGGGGCGTTGTTGTGCCGGCGTTGGAGGCAGTAAATAGTGCCGTGGGCGAGGGGCCAATGGGTTGTCAGCTGTGTCGGGCGCGGTGATTGCGAGTCGATAATGAACCAATGCGTGTGTTGCCTTCGGACTGCTACGGCATGGCCTTCGAGATGCACTATGAAACCCCAGCTTTGGGCGTGGAGGGGGAGTTGTGCCCAGAGAGTGTCGAGCTGGTCCCCTTTGCGTATCGGGAGCTCGGTGCTCACTGATGCGATGTGTGTGTCGGGGAGCGTATTGCCGCTGGCGTCGCGGATCCGTACGTTGTGGCGCAGGTAGTGGTTCAGCACTATGGTGGAGAAGTGGCCCGTGCTGGGGTTGTGCGCGTGCTTCCAGATGGCGGCCGCCGCATGGAGGCCTTGCTGCTGCATGTGTGTTGTCATGGTACGACAGTAGCTTAGTACGTGGGGTGGGTCGATGTACGGGCCCCCGAGCAGGTTGTTAATGGCGTGAATCATGCACATCTGCGCTCGTTGCCTTTCGTGGTAGGTGGGTGTTTCCTGTGCGGGCGGGTGTGCAGGTGGCGGCCAGGGGACGTCTTCTGGGCGTCGCGGCGCGTTGTTTGTGCCGGTAGTGTGGGCGGGTGTTGCAGCGTGGCGTGTCGTGCCCTCGTCAGGCCCTCCGTATTGGGGCTCATGCCGGGGGCGGCTGAGGCGGGTCGCCTTCGGGTTGTCCAGGACTAGCAGAGCGAGCGCCGTTACGAGGGGCACCATCATGCCTTGGTTCGTGCTTGGAACGTGTGTGAGAAGCCCGGCGAGGGCACAGGCGCAAACGTGGCCGTGCACGCGGCGTGCTAGTAGTGGTGTGGCCTGCAGGCCCCGTGAGATAGGGAGGATGCCGACTGCGAGGAGTGGTGCGGGGGTGTCCCCTGTAATCAGTTGCCAGCAAATCAAGGTGAGAATGGCGAGGTATGCCAACTGTTGTGCAGGGGGTCCGGGTGCTTCCCGTGCTTGGCGGATGCCAACGTAAATGCTGTGTACGGCATGTCGTGCGGTGCGGAGCAGGGCGGCGCCTTGGGGTAGTACTAGTGCTACGAGGATTAGGCGTCCCGCCCAAATGAGGAGGAATACTGAGAGCAGATAGTGGACAATGTCGTTCAGGGGTTGTAGGGCGAGGGTTAGGGCTGTTGGGGTGAATGCGAGGGGCATGAGCAATGCAGCGTGGGCAACTTTAGTCCATTCGGCGTGTGTACGGCGTGTTCGGTTGGCTTGTACGGTTTGTCGTGCTGCCGCCATAATTCTGTGTGCGAGGTGTTCGGTACTCAGGGCGGCAGTACGTGCACAGTATATGGCAAGGCCGACGGCCACGGGTGTTAGGACAATGTAACGGTACAGCATGACATGGAACGCCGCGTACGCCACCGCTGCGTATTTGAGCCAGTGTAGTAGGGTCATGCCCGTCCGGCGTGATAGCCAGCGGCGGGTCTGGACTGCCGAATTCGGGTTCGGTCGGTCCCAGCCGCTCACACCGTGCGGGATGGGTTCGCCTTTACCACGGGGCTGTACATCACTCGCGGTGCAGACGCCTTGGTGTAGTTGGGTGTAGTCCCACCATGTCCCAGGGTGGGCCCCTTCAGGGGCACTGCCTGCCGTCGTGACACGGCGGCTGGCCCGGTGGCGGGCCCTTAGGCTAGTACTGGCCGTTACATCCCGGTCGTCCCGGCCCGAGGTTCGTGGTCCGGCGCGCACATCTGCCCAGGGGTTCCCAGTCCCCCCGTATGTGTTCTCACTACCCCGAGGGAGCACCGGGGTGGGGGTACCTATGTCATATGTGTGCTCTTTGACATCCGTGCCTGTGTTGGGGTCGGTGCGTGTGTTTCTTGGCTGTACGGCTTGGCAAGCAGTTACATTCTGGTCTGCCTTCCGTTCGGCGGTCCCAGGCTCAGCAGCCTTGGAGGTTCGTCCCCTCCATATTCCGCCCCCGGAGGGGCGTTCCCTGTGGGGGCTGTCGCCTCCCCTAGAGTGCACCGAGATCAGAGTGCCATCATCGTACGGGTGGGCTACAACCTCTGCCCTGCTAGGGTCCGCACTCGCGTTGCCCCACATGTGACTGCCTATGTCGATCCAGCACCCAAGCCGTGACCCCGTGCGCATACCGGCTCCAGGCCATCGTGCCAGTTCTCTCGTCCGCATATCGGTGCTGCCCCCGCCCCTCTTGCCATTCCTGATCCGCCCGTCTCCTGATGCTGCGTCATGTATGGGGGGCCATGGCCTGCGGCCCTCTCCTGCATGCCGTGCGATGTGTCCGCTGGGGCAGTCGTGGGCTCCTTCCTTTGGATTGGCGCGGGTCCTATCACTGTGGGGTCCAGGGTGCGTGGGAGGGGGTGTGGTGGGCGATCGGTTGTGGGTGTTTGGGCGTGATACTGGGTGGGGGTGAGCAGCAGGTTGGGTTGAGCTGCCTATCCAATTGGGTGGGAGGTGGTGGGTCGGGGCGGGAGCCCCGGCATCGGGCAGTTGGTGCCGAGCGGCGGGCTGCGTCCCCTCTATGCCAGGTTTAGTGCTTACGTTTCCGGCGACCCCCTCCATGGCCTCCGCCAGGTTGCGGGCCGCCTGCCCGTCCTCCTCATCGTCGCTCAGCACCATGAGATCCACCAGGTTGGCGCCGCTAGGGGCGACGACGGCGGCCGCCATTGGGGACACGCTCCGGATGGGCTGGGGGTGGGGCGCCTTCAGGGCCGCCATCAGGGTCTCGATCAGGGTGTCCCGTAGCTGCCGCAGCTCACGCTTCTCTGTGCCGTACAAGAAGCCAGCACTCAGCATGTCCATGCTGGGCCGGCCCAGCATCGCTACCAACCTTAGATACATGCATACGTAAACGTATGTGTGCCCGCGCACCCGTACACATTTTGTCGATGGGTGGGTGGGTGGGTGGGTGATGTCAGTGCCCAGCAGCGAGTAGTGCGTGCAATTGTGAACATATAGACCTACCTGCTTTGTGCCTGCTTGCCTGCCTGCCCACGGGTGCACGCATGCATGCAGGTGCAATGCCACTCGCGGCATCACGCCCTTCACCATCGACAACTACTACGACGTCTCTTACCTGAGCCACACCAACGTTAATTGCGTCACGCTCGGAACCGTGACGCCCAAACCCGCAAAGGTCCGTCGGTCGTCGTCAATGTATGTAGTCGGTGTTTCGTTGCCCGTGCGTGCGTGCGTGCGAGGGTACAAACTTACATACGTCTATAGACACAAATCGAATAAGCGCCGCCGCCCGCCTAGCTAGCTACCACATCTATAGATGACATACGTACAGCAGCGAATGATATACGTACTTACGGCAGCGGTTGGATGCCACTGCTCCCGCCGTCCCGCCGCCCGCGGCTGTCGCGCATGCACCAACGATCTGACATGGACGTCCATCCATGAGTGCGTGCGTACGTGCGGTGCTCCACCGACACGCCGATGTATATATACATACTTTGCTTCCAAAGGGCCCTATGTACGACACATAAGCAAGCAAACAAATAAAGGAGGGACAGATTGATGATGAGAGAGAACAATGTCAGTACCGACCCCATGTGTTCGTTCCTTCACCTTTGTACTGCACGCACACACTGTACGGCAATGTACTGCACTGCGTTGTGGCGCACGTACGGCAGTCGGCCTGCTCCAACGCCACGGTGCTGGACAAGGTGTCTATGTGGATCCGGGACGGCGAGACCAGCCACGACTTCTACCTGGGGGCGTACCTTCTCACCAAGGAGGGCGGCAGCACCACCTACAACAAGAGGACTAATCAGGTCGCCACTCCTAGGGCGACCTGGCCATCCACGGGTGTCCTCCTCGGAGGACGGACTACCGAACGGAGTTACAAGAGACTGCTTTGGGTTGCTGCAAGAGACTACTCGAACAAAAGCAACAAACAAATGTAATGATAACAAGTGACGACGACTCAGGCGCCGCACTAAAACGGTTACTGAAGCTGACCCGAAGGGACGAAGCCCAACGGTTCCCAACGGAAAGTGAGCAGTTCGCAGTACTCGCCACGTTCTCTGGCAGTCACACGAGAATGCGTGACACCATGGTGCGTGACGACAGCAGTATCTATTCCGTCGAAGGACCAGATATTCTGAACCTGACGGTGAAAACCCGGCTGTAGAGGATGATCCGGATCCTCATGCCTGTCGGCGAGGCGACATGGCCATTGGAAGGATGGTTGCAAAACGTCCCTTCTGCTGAAAAGTAAGCCCGAACCACCGTCCCTTTGCTTGCCCATGGGGCCAACACTACTCCCGCACACAACCCAAAATCCACAGCCCGCACGCACCAACACCCCCAGCTCATTGCTGTGCGCCTGGCCCGGCTCCACGGTGGTGAGCTCACCCGCCCGGTTGCTGCGTCGCAAGTGCGCCAAACCCCGAGGCAGAATTGATCGATTGATGGGGTGGGGCGGGATTCGTTCAACCAACATGCCGTCCCCTGCACCTCACTAATGCATGCCTTGCATGCAACAGCATCTGCATGCATGCGTTACTCCCTGCGTCAAGCAGTAGCATCCGGCACCTGACTGACTGGACAGCAGCTGAAATCCGCGTTGATCAGCGAGTAAACGCAGCTATTGCCGTAGCACAGCCGCTCCGGAGCTGCACACTTGCTCTGGCGGGCCATTTCCATGCACATTGTCAAACCGCCGGTGGGGGTGAGCGGAAACGTGTCGGCCAGCTTGCTAATCCCCATGAGTCCATACGTCTCGCCACGCCATGTCTTGAGGCTGTAAAAGGGGTACACGGTCACCCCGTTGATGGTGACCAGACGAGCAGCCTTGGGACTCTCCTCCGCACAGGCGCGGTCTGTGATCACGCACAATAGCAACATAGCAAAGGGGTCGATCGGGGAGAGCGAGTGTGAGGCCGTCATGTACGAAAATATAAAAATAAAAATGAACGAGCGGGCCCCTGCTGGGGAGTGGGAGAAGAGGCCCGAGACCTTGGTTGGACAAGGGGGCCTGCAGAAATAGGCTGACTGGGACCCATGCCCATGTGGCAATAGTCTGTAACGTGATTACCATTACTGCGTGGGGATGGGTTGCTCGGGATAATTGCAGGGACAGTGATATGTGTGTGTGTGTGTTTGTTACATGGTTGGGGGTGCGTGCCCCTCTCATGAACAAAAGCCCATACGAGCCGAGGGCCCAAGGGAACTAAAACGCCTAAAAGCACGACAGTAGAAACACCGCCCATGCAGGAGAGGGGGATACTAGCGGCCAAAGGGGACAATTGAGTTGCGGTGGGCCCAAATGCGCTCAAGCATCTTCGCCAAACGGGGAGGATCCCATCTCATCGCTTCCTCCATACCCTCGAATTGAGGAAACCCTTCATCCGCGCGGATGCTACTATAAGCAGGGCACTCCATTAGGACATGCTTCTCGTCCTCTATTTGACCATCCGCAACGCAGCAGGGACATTTTCGCTCAGTCCTAGGGACATGAACTCTGCCCACTCGCGATCTGTTGGCCGCAACCGCCCAACAGCACAAACGAAACTGCAAAAGTTTGCGGTGGGCCGCACGCGGAATGAAAACGCTAGCATGCTGTGGCCACATAATTGCCGCTGCCCGCGCAAAGGGCATACCCATCCAGTGCTTATACTTCGCCATCTGAACTCCCGGCTGTTTCCCGTCCGAAGGGTAAGCCTCTGGCGGTACACTTAAACGCTCGTGCTCCCACCCACTCATCAACCGCTCCCTCAGCGCTGTCACAATCGTTCCTTCGGGGAGTGGTTTACTTAACAACCAATCGATGCGGTTATCGAAACCACTGACGTCCTGCGGCATCCCACTCCAGATGTCGATTTCGAGATACGTTAACAACCGCAACACTGCAGCACCCCAGCCAGACCCAGCTGGGTCATTAAGGGACAGTGATATATAATGGTGATCCGTTGGTGTGTAGGCGTCTAGCTAGCTAGAGTGCGGGACTGCACACGCACGTGGCAGTGTTTGGTGCTTTGTATGGGCTCGGGTGCCATACATACCACAGCGGCCGTGCAGTCAGACCTGCCCCAAGTATCTAGTTGCATCTGGGTATGCGCCTGCTGCAAGTGAAGCCGGCACACATCCAAACGAACATTGCAGCAAACTGCAAAAGGCTGGTCGGCGACCACCTGCCCGAACACAACGAATAAGGTTGAGACCTCAAGTGATTGAAGGGGCCGTCTCCCATAAACGCGCTCACGAGTTTCGGTGTGTGCTGTGTACGTCTGCCCTTGGGTTCGTGTGCCTTCGGGTTTGGTCCGGTCCCACGGCGGGGGAGGTTAGGTATTGCCTTGACTCTGGTTCCCTTTTGCCTCCCCCATCGCTTGCCTGGGCCCCGTTTTATTTCGTGGGAGGGAATCAGGGGTGGCGCACGTGTCGGTTGGTAGGTGTGTTGCCGTCCGGTTGCGTTGCGGCCGCTTTGTTTTTTGTTGTTTGATGGCAGCTGGGCAGAGCGCTGGTGGCCGCTGGCCGGCACGGACAGTAGCAAACGGCATCGCGATTAGGTGCGCGTCGGCCAGCACGAGTGCTTTAGCGGCGGTTTCTTATCCCCTTGCACGCACCTTCCCAAGCGGGGGGGCGACAATTGTGTGGCGGGGTACATGCCCAGGGTTTGTAAACGGGTGTGGGGCTTCTTGCTTTTCCGTACCGCAACAGATTGAATATGATGTCTATCTAACCATTTACTCATGACGAGAACTGCTTTTGTTTAATAATGAATCGGATAGGCAAACGTTAAGGCAACACACCGAGGTACCTCAAACATTTAGGGATAATAACAATGATGTGTCTGGCATATCTGGGAAGAATGCGTGCGGGTACCCAGATGTGATCTGAGTGAGACGGAGCCCAGACACGGAGTGGGTGGGAGAAGCAACCCATCTTAGTCAAAAAGGCGGTCACCGCGGTAATGGGCTGTACCCGCCGATGAGGCATCAGTCTGTTCCCTTAACCCACGCAAGGGCTAACGGTCCAGCGTAATACTTTCTTTCTTTCTTTCTGACATTATGTCTGCACCTCCGCGGGTTACTAAGCAACCTTTGGCTTTGTATTAAGTCTAAGTCACTTTGAAGTCAACTAACCATTTTGCAGAGCAGCCCTTTTGCCTAATGGCTTTAGTTTAACTTCACAGGCCAATCCGTTGGTAGGGTTACGGGTTACGGGTATCACCCTGCGAACACTCCTCAGCCGCCAGCCCCTTAAATGGACGACCCGGTCATGCATGTCATCACTTACTGACGATAAGCTCGATCTTGTTTATTATGATGGATGAACACGGGCTGGCGCTGTCTGCCGCCTCCACAGCAGCGACCCGAAAGCAGTACGTGGCCTTGGAGGAAGTCGAGTTGAAGGGGCCGACCGGTGAGGACATACGGTAGGGGGTCAGAGCGACATCTCGCGTGTCACAGGAGGAGAAGGGGAAGCTCCTGACCAGCGCATCATTGCTGGGTACCCGGGGGGACTTGGGTGGTGCACGGAAGGGACTCGGGGGTGGTGGTGTGGGGGGCCACGAAGGTGGGAGGGGCGAAGGACGAGGTGGCGGCGGTGGGGATGGGGACGGAGGGCGAGGTGGCGGCGGTGGGGATGGGGACGGAGGGCGAGGCGGCTGCGGTGGGGATGGGGATGGAGGGGATGGTGGTGAAGGTGGGGATGGGGACGGAGGACGTGGCGGCGGCGGGTGAGATGGGGATGGTGGTGAAGGTGGGGATGGGAACGGAGGACGTGGCGGCGGCGACGGTGACGGCAATGGGAAAGGTGGGTTTGGTGAAGGTGGAGAAGGGGAAGGAGGGGGAGGCACTGGAGGAACCGGTGGTGGCTGTGGTGGGGGAGGTGTAGGAGGAAATGGGGAAGGGGAAGTATGAAGTGGGGATGAGGGTTGCGGTAGTGGGGGTTGAGGAGGTGGTGGAAGTGGTGCTGTGGGAAAGGGAGGAGAGGGCGAGGGGCTGGAAGATGGCTTGGGTGGTGGGAATAATGGGATGGCTATAAGAGATGGCGGTGGGGGGGGGGGTGTTGGTGGAGGTAACGGTGGCCTGGGTGGTGGTGGCGAAGGTGGCTTCGGTGGACTCGGTGGAGGTGGTGATGGAGGAGTTGGTGGGGACGGGGGGAGAGGAGACGGGGGGCTGGGTGGCAATGGGGAGGGTGGCTGTGGCGATGGTGGCAGGGGTGGTGAAGGGCTGGGCGGGCTGGGAGGCAATGGGGCCGGGGGCTGTGGTGATGGGGGCAGGGGGGGGGGTGGGCTGGGAGGGCTGGGAGGCCCTGGCGAGGGTGGCTGTGGTGATGGTGGCAGGGGTGGTGGAGGGCTGGGTGGGCTGGGCGGCAATGGGGAGGGTGGCTGTGGCGATGGTGGCAGGGGTGGTGGAGGGCTGGGTGGGCTGGGCGGCAATGGGGAGGGTGGCTGTGGCGATGGTGGCAGGGGTGGTGGAGGGCTGGGCGGGCTGGGTGGCACTGGGGAGGGTGGCTGTGGTGATGGTGGCAGGGGTGGTGGAGGGCTGGGTGGGCTGGGCGGCAATGGGGAAGGTGGCTGTGGTGATGGTGGCAGGGGTGGTGAAGGGCTGGGAGGTCTGGGTGGCACTGGGGAGGGTGGCTGTGGTGATGGTGGCAGGGGTGGTGAAGGGCTGGGCGGGCTGGGTGGCACTGGGGAGGGTGGCTGTGGTGATGGTGGCAGGGGTGGTGGAGGCGGATAGGGGCAGCAGTCGACCCCGAACCTGACAAAGCCAGAAGCAGAGCTATATCCATTTCCTGTGAAATTGCAACCAATCGTACCAATTGGCGAAAAGACCGTCTGGGTTGCTTGTTCATATACGGAGCCCATGAGGACTAGCCATGTCACCGAAGAGCAGTCAATGGTCGGCATCGTACTGATCCAGCTGGACATCGCGCTGACGGATACTTCATTGGCGCCCACAGAGAAGGCTCTGCTAAAATATATAATAGTTAAAGGGTTAGGGCATGTACCTCCAGCAGGATAGTAGGAGGCAAACTCAGACTCGGTAAGAAAACGCAAAGCGGCCTGATATCCGTTGGGTCCTGCTCGCCAATACCAGGATGGTTCTGTATTTGTGAAGGTGCCATCGGCGTTAGGCATGTCCACAATTAGCTTTGACATGTTGGCGCGGACACTGTGGGTGTCGTCGATCAACCCATCCAAGACAAGCTCCGACGACACACGTACTCCATCCGAGTTGTAAAGACGGTACTGGCAGGGTGCGGCCAGAGAAAGCGATTTTAGGAGCGCCAGGACTGCCAGCATCACCAGCAATAATACGTTATTATTATGAGCACTAATGACCCGCGGGTAGCCGTCCTTGGCGCACATTTTTGTACGCGCCAAGAAACGGATTTTTATTTTGCTCTGGTGCCTGATGTTTGCTATTACCGAACTTATGTCAGGCGAGCGTCAAACTACTTGGTTCCCAGATGCTGAGTCGTGTGACTCAACACGCCCACGGCAGTTGATATATGAATAGGCAAGTCACACGTGTGAGAATGATGACTGAGAGACTGCGATGAGTCGGGCTAAAATACTCTTGGCCACCGTCAGAAAGAAAACTGCAGCAGCTGCTGTACATGCGGCGACGTAAAATACGGAGTCTGGGAGACCCACGTATCTGGGAGACATACGTATGCAACTTAAAACCCATCTGCTACGCAGCAACTGCGGCCCCTTATACCACGTAGCCATACATGAGAACTCGGTGCAATATCGAGAAAGACAAGGGTGAAAGTATGCGAGTCGGAAGCGAGGATCGGTGAGACGAAACGGAGACATACATGGCGCAAGGGAAAGTGTAACGCCGAGGTTACAGGTGCCGTACAATCGGCTAGTATAAAGCCTAAGAAAGGCGTCGCACAGCATCTCGAGTAGCCTTTGCTCCGCCCAAGCATTACAGAAAGTGCCTTGACCCTTGAGGACGCCAGCGCAGGGCGCACTGCGCTGTGTGCCTGCGAGGGCCCGTACAAGCGCATGTCAAAGGCGACATGCTTTTGAATTGAAGTCGCCCATCGTTTGCACGAACGGACAACAAAAGCGAGGAAACGCGGTGACGCATGCGTACGTACTGCGCAGGAAGGAGAACCAAGCGCCCGGAGGACGCAAACGTTGCGTATGAACACATGCAAGAATGGCATAAACATTGAAATTCATTTGTGCGAGGAAAAGCACGGGGCCGCGAACAGCCACTCTATCTGGGACAAGGGGTTGGTGTCGGCTTCCTTGAAGCCGGAAAAAGGGCGGGGCCCCACTAAATCCGTACGGGTTAAGTTGAGTGCTAGGGCGGCGAGGGTGTGAAATGTGAGAGTGTCGACATTCCTGCTGATAGACAGCCAGAGCTTTTTCCCGAAATGCCTGCTAGCCGAGTCGTTATCAAGGCGGTTTAGCATCGCGCGCCGTCTCGGCACTGTGCAACTCCTCCGGCCAGCGCATTGGCTGAAGTTACTTGACAGTAGACATGGAGAGTATCATTTACACATCACGCCTCGGCCCCGGTCCATGGAGACTGCCAAACCGGTTTTTACTCATGCGATGTTGGGTTCCTATAATAAATTTCCCGTGCAATAAAGAATGTAATCTTTTACTTATGCAGCCTTTCCGTTGGCCGAAAGTCTACACTTGTCCAATTACTTCCCACGTCCCACGTCCCACGTCCCACGTCCCACGTCCCACGTCCCACGTCCCACGTCCCACGTCCCACGTCCCACGTCCCACGTCCCACGTCCCACGTCCCACGTCCCACGTCCCACGTCCCACGTCCCACGTCCCACGTCCCACGTCCCACGTCCCACGTCCCACGTCCCACGTCCCACGTCCCACGTCCCACGTCCCACGTCCCACGTCCCACGTCCCACGTCCCACGTCCCACGTCCCACGTCCCACGTCCCACGTCCCACGTCCCACGTCCCACGTCCCACGTCCCACGTCCCACGTCCCACGTCCCACGTCCCACGTCCCACGTCCCACGTCCCACGTCCCACGTCCCACGTCCCACGTCCCACGTCCCACGTCCCACGTCCCACGTCCCACGTCCCACGTCCCACGTCCCACGTCCCACGTCCCACGTCCCACGTCCCACGTCCCACGTCCCACGTCCCACGTCCCACGTCCCACGTCCCACGTCCCACGTCCCACGTCCCACGTCCCACGTCCCACGTCCCACGTCCCACGTCCCACGTCCCACGTCCCACGTCCCACGTCCCACGTCCCACGTCCCACGTCCCACGTCCCACGTCCCACGTCCCACGTCCCACGTCCCACGTCCCACGTCCCACGTCCCACGTCCCACGTCCCACGTCCCACGTCCCACGTCCCACGTCCCACGTCCCACGTCCCACGTCCCACGTCCCACGTCCCACGTCCCACGTCCCACGTCCCACGTCCCACGTCCCACGTCCCACGTCCCACGTCCCACGTCCCACGTCCCACGTCCCACGTCCCACGTCCCACGTCCCACGTCCCACGTCCCACGTCCCACGTCCCACGTCCCACGTCCCACGTCCCACGTCCCACGTCCCACGTCCCACGTCCCACGTCCCACGTCCCACGTCCCACGTCCCACGTCCCACGTCCCACGTCCCACGTCCCACGTCCCACGTCCCACGTCCCACGTCCCACGTCCCACGTCCCACGTCCCACGTCCCACGTCCCACGTCCCACGTCCCACGTCCCACGTCCCACGTCCCACGTCCCACGTCCCACGTCCCACGTCCCACGTCCCACGTCCCACGTCCCACGTCCCACGTCCCACGTCCCACGTCCCACGTCCCACGTCCCACGTCCCACGTCCCACGTCCCACGTCCCACGTCCCACGTCCCACGTCCCACGTCCCACGTCCCACGTCCCACGTCCCACGTCCCACGTCCCACGTCCCACGTCCCACGTCCCACGTCCCACGTCCCACGTCCCACGTCCCACGTCCCACGTCCCACGTCCCACGTCCCACGTCCCACGTCCCACGTCCCACGTCCCACGTCCCACGTCCCACGTCCCACGTCCCACGTCCCACGTCCCACGTCCCACGTCCCACGTCCCACGTCCCACGTCCCACGTCCCACGTCCCACGTCCCACGTCCCACGTCCCACGTCCCACGTCCCACGTCCCACGTCCCACGTCCCACGTCCCACGTCCCACGTCCCACGTCCCACGTCCCACGTCCCACGTCCCACGTCCCACGTCCCACGTCCCACGTCCCACGTCCCACGTCCCACGTCCCACGTCCCACGTCCCACGTCCCACGTCCCACGTCCCACGTCCCACGTCCCACGTCCCACGTCCCACGTCCCACGTCCCACGTCCCACGTCCCACGTCCCACGTCCCACGCACGGACATGGGCAATCCTACAGGGCGGGGCCCCCCTGGGCGCTTCGCGCTGGGGCCCCGCCCAAAAAGGGGGGGTCTTGACTCCGCCATGCGGTTACTTTACGGAGAATAGCCACCCCATTTTAGGGGGTTCTTGACTCCGTGGGTGGCTATTCTCCGTAAATAAAGTAACTGCATTCTGGCATTTCTGGCTATTTTCCGTAAAGTAACTGCATTTTACGGAGGATGGTTCTCCGTAAAGTGTCTCCGTAATCTCACTACCAGGTTACGGAGACTTTTCGGAGACGGAGAATATTTTACGGAATGAAAACCGTATCTTACAGAGAAGTCGGCAACCAACGAAATAATAATAAATAATTATACATCCCCTAGGAAGTGCCTGAGAGTTAGGGCATTGAGTTGGTGGCCGAGAGGTCACCAGACCGATTCCGGCCTTCGCAGAGGGCTGGGTGACCGATGGGGGCCCTGGTGTGGGAACGAACAGCAGGTGATCGCATGGCTCTTAAGCCATGTCCCTTTCCCCTGCTCTGGTAGAAATCATCACGGTTGAATGTTCAACAATGATGTGTCTGTCATATCTGGGACGAATGCGAGCGGGTACCCAGATGTGATCTGAGTGAGACGGAGCCCAAACGTTTGGGCTCCCACCCACTCCGTGTCTGGGCTCCGGAGTCCAGACACGGAGTGGGTGGGAGAAGCAACCCATCTTAGTCAAAAAGGCGGTCACCGCGGTAATGGGCTGTACCCACCGATGAGGCATCATCAGTCTGTTCCCTTAACCCACGCTAGGGCTTACGGTCCAGCGTAAACTTTCCTTTTCCTTTCCTTTACTTTCCTACAAGTACGGGCCTCCGGCAGCCCCGCTTTTGGTGTAAGCAGGCAGTGTGTAGCGGACCAGCGGAACCAACGCACTAGCCGAGGAATCGGGAATAGGGAGAGGTTGGTAGTCCTGGGTAGTCAGTTGCCCTTTATGCAGGAGGTTCATGTGCGGTCGGGGCATGGCTCCAAAAACACGTCCTAAACACGGATGCAAGGCCCACCACATTTAGACGCTGTGTCCACACGACGACGCACAGCTTATAAGCGTGCTCCATCAACAGGGCCCCCCCAACGCCCGCTCGCTCGCGACCGACACATACAAGCAAAGCATGGACTGCGTACATTGCTGAGAGCACAAACCACCCGTGGCAAGTGAGCGAGCAAAGGGCACAGACTGCGCGTACAGGCAAGCATCGCAGCCCGTGCATATGCGCGCGTTAGGAGAGGCCACCCCTGGGCCGCACAACGTACGAACGAATGCCGCATGGTTGACTTGCACTGCTGAAGACAGCAACGGGCAGTTGACGCATTGTGCCCATGTCAGGCTCGGGGGCACCCCTGTCCCTCCTGTACAACACTGCCCTCTCCCCGTTTCCCGCCCCCGTCCTCTGCGAGCCCCCGTCCTCAGCCTAAGCGCCCCGTCCTTAGCGGGTCTGCGGTCATAACTGAGAGGACCTCGCTGGTGGTGGCACCGATCACTGATGCGCTCGTGGACCTGTATCTCCACTATGACGCACCTGGGTCAAGGATGCAGCGGAGAACTACACCGACTCCCTCACCGGCGGCTCGTGGTTGCCTATGTACGACCTTAAGTTGTGCACCAGTCGTATCTTGTATGGTTCAGGTGGCGCCCCCGGTGCCGGCCGACCATAAGGTCATGACAGAATCGGGGACACCCCTACCCCACCCTACCCGTCCATTGTCCATCCTCCCATGTTTCCGAACCTTACCGTGGTCTAGCCTTATTAGGGGCGGCGCTACATGGCCCGTGTCCTGCTGTAAATCTTGCGTGTGGTTAGAAAGACCTGTTCTTCCCAGGGCCTGCTGCCCTGCAAGGAGGACATATTGCGTCATGTACAGGTTGACCTGCGCACGCTGTCTATCCTGTTGTATGGCGTTGTCCAACATGTCATCCCCTACTCCGCGCCCTTCAAGCAATCACGCGAGGGAGCGTGCCCGCGCGCTTTGGACAGCAGCCAGCAGCGGGTCATCGTCACCACGCGTTTGTGTGAGAACACGCGCGCTTGCCACAGAGTCCCCCCATGCATTGCGGAGGGCCCTGGCCGACCAGCCAGGCTTGCTGCGAATGGGTTCGATTGATGCTCGGTGCCACGCTTTCTTGCAAGAAGCGTAACTGCCACATTGCGAGCGCAGTCATGTTCGATCCATCGCGAGAACTGCTGCTGTGTTGCGTGTACCGCGAGCGTCCATCACCTGACATACTAGCAATCAGCAAGCCCCACGCTACGAGTATGCCTATGCCTAGCGCTCCTCTCCACCCGGCCGTGCGTCGCTGGGTAGCCATCACGTTCACGCACGCTGCTTTACGGGTGCCTGTCACGCCAGCTAAGGTGCCGTCGACCAGCTGATGTGGCTGACGGAAGAGCACGCGCCTTCGGGAGACGAGCTACGCAGCTCTCTCCTAGGGCGACCTGGGCACGATGTCCTCCTCGGAGGACAGATACCGAAACGGATTACCGAAAGAACTTACAGAAGACTGCTTCACGCGGTCTGTCAAACGCGGATCTGTGACTATGTGCTACTTAGAGTCTTAACACTGCAAAGTGCAAAGCCCAGATAAGGTGCTTCGCACAGCCGCGCAATGCACTTGTCGTACCTCCAGGGGAACCCGCACTGTATTGCTCCTTGCTCAGTCGGGGCCCCGTACAATGACAACAAATAATAATAATAATAATAATATTACGCCGGGCAAAAACCCTGGCGTGGTTTATGGGGGCGGGTGCGATGAGGCTCGACTAGGAGCCTATACGCCGCCACCACCAGGGGAGCTCCACAAAAAAACAACCTGACCCTACCCCTTGACGATTGGACGTGTAGCATGTGGGTCCCTCGAGGGAGCGTTGCCGTAGGACTATGTTATTCAGGTACTTGATTGCGAGGTCCCAGCCGCAACCCCATTCGCGCGGACACATAACCGAAACGACCGCCGTGCAGCGTGCAACTGTAAGCCTGGCTCCTGAGTATCCGCGGGATAAGCCTTTACTGCTTACAATTGGTATCGAGATCTATGCCGTACGACCTCGTGTCCGGGAGGTCGCCGGTTCGATCCCTGGTCAAAGCGCATGGCTATCGGGTAAAACCCTTGCGAGGGTGGGGAGGCCCCATGCATGGACGCCGAGGACGGCTCACTCTAAGGGGGGGAGTGTAAGCCTGGCTCCTGAGCATCCGCGGGATAAGCCTTTACTGCTTACAGCAACACGCCGATTCCGATGGGCTATAGTTCTATACCAGGGGCCGGCTGTCGGATCGCCACCGGACGGATGGGTTGTGAGGCGAGGGAAGTGGGGATTCCCCGGAAATGGGCCTGGCGAACCGAAACACCCCCAACTTAAACGACAGCCCTCCCAGCCGCAACCCCATTCGCGCGGACACATAACCGAAACGACCGCCGTGCAGCGTGCAACACGCCGGTTCCGATGGGCTATAGTTCTATACCAGTGGCCGGCTGTCGGATTGCCACCGGGCTGCCATGCAAGGAGCACGGCTGGTCGGGAGGAGCAGGTGTGGGCCCAAGACGCTGGGAATGGGGCTGCTAAGAGCCAAGACGATGCCCGTTGGGTGGTGGACGCGGGGCGGCGGAAGGGATGTGGGGCTAGGGAAGTGGGGATTCCCCGGAAAAGGGCCTGGCGAACCGAAACACCCCCAACTGTACGACAGCCTTCCCAGCCGCAACCCCATTCACGCGGACACACAACCGAAACGACCGCCGTGTAGCGTGCAACACGCCGATTCCGATGGGCTATAGTTCTACACCAGGGACCGGCTGTCGGAGCCACCGGGCTGCCGTAGAACGGCCACGGAAGGGTTGTGGGGCGAGGGAAGTGGGGATTCCCCGGAAAGGGGCCTGGCGAACCGAAACACCCCCAACTTAAACGACAGCCCTCCCAGCCGCAACCCCATTCACGCGGACACACAACCGAAACGACCGCCGTGCAGCATACAACACGCCGGTTCCGATGGGCTATAGTTCTATACCAGGGACCGGCTGTCGGATCGCCACCGGGCTGCCGTGCAAGGCGCACGGCTGGTCGGGAGGAGCAGGTGTGAGACCCAGACGCTGGGAATGGGGCTGCTAAGAGCCCAGTCGATGCCCGTTGGGTGGAGGCGGTTTGTCTCGAGGTATGGCTGCAGACTTTGGAAGAACTCCAGGCGGCCGGCGGCCACCGACGGGGCGTAAATGCATAGGAGGTGGGGGACATCCCAGTCCCAGCAGCAGACATGGCCAGCTGTGTCCGAGGTAGGCGGGTGCTGTGGCGGGTAGGCTGTGTACACAGCCCGGCAGGCTAACCCCTGGCCGCGCCCGGATGGCGGCCCCACAGCTGTGGTCCGTCCCCGGGCTGTAACCCCATTCGCCCCGCCAGGGGGCCCCCGGGCCGCTGCCCCGTTGTAGAACTGACTGCAGTGCTGCTTTGCTACCCAGTTTGGCCTCCTGAACGAAGGTGACATCCGGGTTGCCTGCGACCTGCTGTTGGTAGCAGAGCAGCCTGGAGGTTCGTGCCCGCCCAAGCCCATTGAAGTTTACGGTCAGGAGATTGAAGGTGGGCACGCTCCCGTGGGCACTCATGGCTCTGCACCACACGCCGCCCGTCGGTAGGGGTGATCAGTGTGGCAGGCGGCTTGGGCTCGGGCCTGCTGCAGCTAGCCCAGGGCAGCATCGATGAAGGAACGTGCGTGCCCGGGGGTGGGGCGCAGGCCAGGTAGGAAAGGGTCCAGGGAGCACAGATGGTCATGGTAGACCTTCAAATAAGCACCGGTGGAGCTGCGATTGCCGGTCCCAGCTTTGATGGATGGCTCCAGGGCTGATTGGGCCGCGGCCTTCACGTCGGGCAGCACAGGCGGGCAGCCAGCCGTGGTTCTGTGACAGAAGGAGGGTGTCCAGCTGGTGCAGTGCCCGATGGCAGAAAGCTGCAACGACCGGGCGGGGTGTGTTTCAGTGGGCTGGAGCCCACTGAAACAACCACCAGGTAAACGAAAACTGGCGGTGGCGACAGGCAGCACCTAGAATGCCAAATACGTCCATCAAGGGACTTAACTAACCACACAGCGGACAACCACGGGTTGGAGTAAGGGAGCAGGCGGTGAAGCTGCTTAATGTCGTACACCGTCACCGATGGTGACGGTACGGCAAAGTAGTTCAGCAAAGAACTAGCTTTGGGTAAAACGAACTCATCTTGAACGCTTAGTGTTACATAATTTACATCATGTTTAGCTCATGTAGAGGCATTACGAAGGATGACGTCGTATATCGTGGATGATGTTAGGGAGCATTTATCACCTGTGACGGCACAGTACTTATGGGCAATTATAAAATTAAGCAAAGAACAGCAGAACTGTAACATGAGGTGGGCATTTGTACCAGTTTACCGTACATTTGGCGACAATTTTCGGCGACAATTTAGCTATGCGAGGCGGTTCATGAGCCTTCGGGTTCGTTTGAACCGTACGAGCTCACTGAAGTTTTCATGAGAAATCATCGTTCGTTACACACAAAGGGTACCTGCAAGCAATGAAAGCCGTCCTTATTCGGTAGGTAGGCCGGGTGAGGGCCGGCTATCGCTAAGGCCTTAATGCCCACAGCCTCGCAGCAACCACCCTATGTAGCTACAAAACCCGAAAATCACTCCTCCACGCCTTCGCGGACACCTTAACTGGCACCATGTGCCGTACCAACGCCCTTATGAGGGCACAACTCCTCTGAGTTCACAGAAAACCTTGGTTTTCTAGCGTTGCACTCAGAAAACCTTCAGTTTTCATGAGAAATCATCGTTCGTTACACACAAAGGGTACCTGCAAGCAATGAAAGCCGTCCTTATTCGGTAGGTAGGCCGGGTGAGGGCCGGCTACCGCGAAACTTTAATAATCGAGGGAGGCGGGTAAAGCCAACCAACCCCCTGCCGCAGACAGGCCGACTTTCGTACCCCACGCCCTTAAGAGGGCCACGGCCGCAAGCTAGGGCTTGTGCCGACCACACACACCGAGGCTTGTGCCCCACCGCCCTTAAGAGGGCTACGGCCGCAAGCTAGGGCTTGCACCGACCACGCACACCGAGGCTTGTGCCCCACCGCCCTTAAGAGGGCCACGGCCGCAAGCTAAGGCTTGCGCCGACCCAAGCCCAATGATGTCCGCTACTTCGGCGGGTTCGGGCACTCCTTGGCCCAGTGGCCCATGGCGTTGCACTTGTAACACGGCCCCTTGGGGGCCTTCGGCGCCGACGGCCCCGCCGCGGCCGCCACCTGCGCCGGTTGCGCCTTCCCGGGGGGCTTAGCAACCTTCCGGCTCTCAGCTGCGGCCTTGATGGCCTTCTTCAGCGCCTTCTGCTCTTGGCCGCGTAGGGCGTTCCCCGTATCTGGCCCACGACATCCCACCCGTGGTGGTGCGCGATGACCAGCTCTTTTGCCTGCTGCTCGAAGACTTCTTGCGTCTTGCGAACCGCCTCCTCCATCGCCTCCGCGCGCTCCGCCCGGTTAGCCGCGGGAGCATCAACGACCGCGCGCCACTTGAGCTGCACGTCTGCGAACACGTCGTGTAAGTGAACCAGACGCTGCCGCTGTCCGATGAGCGACTTGTTCCCTTTGCCCTCTGAGGCGCCGAAGTCGCAATCGTAGTCCGGCAGGACCATGCGTTGCCTCTTTGGGGCCGGCTCCACTCTCTCCCGCTGTTCAAGCAGCATTCGCTGTGTCAATAAATGGAGGAGCTGCTGGTGCTCGCGCACCGCATCCATGTACTGCGCGTAAGCCTCGCGTAGCTGCCCGGTCAAAATTTTTCCCGGATCCGTCACAAGTTGCACCTTTGCAGCTTTGACATTTTTGTGTTCCAAAAGAGCGTTAAGACGCTTCGATGCTTCCTCTACGAGAGAGCCCAGCTGGTCGGACGCAAGGTCAATGTCCATTGTTAAAAATAATGGTGAGGGCCGGCTACCGCGAACGCTATCGCTCAGGCCATAATGCCCACAGCCTCGCAGCAACCACCCTATGTAGCTACAAAACCCGAAAATCACTCCTCCACGCCTTCGCGGACACCTTAACTGGCACCATGTGCCGTACCAACGCCCTTATGAGGGCACAACTCCTCTGAGTTCACAGAAAACCTTGGTTTTCTAGCGTTGCACTCAGAAAACCTTCAGCTTGTAACATCATCATCAGCTATGCGACATACTTCTCGTCCGCACTGGAAATCAAGCACACAAAACATATAAATACCTCCTTGTGTTATGTCACTTGCGGGCTACCGTGCGCTCGGCCCACAGCACCCAACAGCCCAACAGCACATTGGATCCACATGGATCCAAAAGTCCCAAAAGCGACTGAGTGGTAACTGTGTTAGCTTCCTTGCTTTCCTTTCATCAAAGCCTTACAATACATATATGTTTATTAGCTTATAAATGGCGCTGTAGTTCTGCGTGCCCTAACAGTTCTCTCCGGTCGGGCAACAATTTGCAATGGACGCACCATAGGTCGGCTCCGTAGACAGAACATAAATTGATAAATTGAGGTCGTCCTTACACCGGTTCTCGTCGGCTATCTGCACCATGCTTTGGGCGGCCAGAGGCGTACTTCGACCAGCGGAGACTGCAAAATGGACAGTGCATGCGTTGCGGGCCGTGGCTGCTTGCTGGAAGGCCGAACTCAACCTTATCGACGTCTACGAGGAAACAATGCTGCCGGAGATAGATAGCTAGGTTCGTGGACAAAGTCAATGTGCCCGAAGCGTCTTTGACTTTCCTCGTAGACATTGCAAGAGCCGCACTGGGACTCAAGTGATACCGACTTCATGCAAGCTTTTAGATGTTAATATTCCTTCAGTGGAGCTAATATCAGGGAACACTGTTGACATTGTTGTTATTGCTGTTCATGTGCAGGTGATGCCGCGGGCTGGCAAGCTCTGCAGGCACAGTCAACAACCTGCAGGCCTACATCGACAAGATCAAGACCGGCCAGGCGAATCCCGCAAACGTTCCACTGTTCTGTAAGCTGTCAGAGCCTCCGACCACGAAATCGAACGCAAAGGGCCTGATGTGGCTACTTCGACAAGGTGGAAGTCCATGGCATCACGCCTGCACCCGCCCTCACCATGTAAGTAACCCTTATATTCAAAAAAGGGTGCACTCGAGCATTTCACAGCGCAACCCCTTGTCTTAAGATGGCCAGCTGCATTCATGGCTGGCACGTCCCTATGGACACGCGGCCCAGCGGCCAGCATGCATGTGGCAAGCAGCCGCACCCGCCACGCCGCCAGGTTTGTATTAGCAAATTCCAATTCAGCAGGAGCTGTACGAGTTTGACGCACGGTTTTGCAGGGTGCCTGCTCGATGGCCGATGCCTCTCCCAGGTTCAACACCCGCGTCACACTGCCCATCTTGTTGCCTCGAAGGGATGATCAGCAAGTCGGCGCTGCCCAAGCATCCCAAGACGGTCTTGTCTGTCGGCTTGTCTGACAGCTGGACCGACACGGTGGAGTACCTGTGGTGCCACTTCACAGGTTCGTCTTGCAAACGGGAAAGCAAGTGACACGTTTGGGTGCTATGACTCATCCATGGCACACTCTGATGCTCGTGCTCTGTGTCTTTTGCAGACGTCAAGATCTGCCAGTCCACGCTGGACTGGCTGGGCATCACCATGACACAGTTGCAGACGAAGAAGGCCAGCCAACCTCTGCTGGCAAGCCGGCCAGCCAGCAGGTGAAGCCCGGTGAGATGGCGGTACACACCCGTGCATGCCTGCAGGCTTCCCCCTTGGTGAGAATTGCGTAGTCAATCAAAACGGCTTTTTGGTTGTAAGGAGTTGTGCTAAGCAACGCTTTTGTTGACCGATGTGTTACAGAAGCGGAATGGCGACTTCGACTCGGAGCTGGAGGAGCTGGAGGACCTTGCCAGGGCCGCCGCTAATAACAAGAAGCAGATGGCAAAGGCAAAGGCGGTGGTGCAGGCAGCAGCGGTGGTGATGGCGGCGGGGGGGAGAGAGGCCGGAAAAGAAGACGGGGCCGGGCCAGAGTGCAATGTGTAGATTCATGTTATAGGGTTTAGGGTTTTAGGGTATTACTCGCCCGGTAGTCATGGAGTGCACGCGTGCAATGACCGGTTCTGGTCATGTTGGAACGTACGGCAGTCATGGGGTGCACGTGCACAATGACCGGTTCCGGTCATGTTGGAACGTACGGCAGTCATGGGGTGCACGCGCGCAATGACCGGTTTTGGTCATGTTGGACTGTACGGCAGTCATGTAATGTAAGCGTAATATGACAGTCCATGGTCATGTGTGTATGATGATGCAGATCATGACCGAATTCATGGCCGAATTCATGAACAACTTACAGTGCGCAACATGACTGGAAACCGTCATGTAGGCACCTGCCAGTCATAAATTGAGTCCAGCCAGTCATGAAATTGGGTCATGACTGTGGTCATGAATGTGGTCATGATTGCTGTTTTCCATGACCAGTTCCAGTCATCTTATGCAGCCCATGGCGCAATGCATGACCCATATCATGACCAGGGGCATGACTGCCCAACATGACCAGTGCACAACATGAACACATCTATGAATAGCACTTCATGACTGCAGGCACTTCATGACTGGCCGCATGACTGGGTTCATGAACGGGTTCATGACCCGGATAGCGCTGTATGACTGGGCCGTTCCCCGAGTGTAAGGGGATCTCCGGGGAACTCCGGGTCCTTCGGGGGCCTCTGGGCGCCTCCGGGGGGCTTCCCGGGGGGCTTAGCAACCTTCCGGCTCTCAGCTGCGGCCTTGATGGCCTTCTTCAGCGCCTTCTGCTCTTGGCCGCGTAGGGCGTTCCCCGTATCTGGCCCACGACATCCCACCCGTGGTGGTGCGCGATGACCAGCTCTTTTGCCTGCTGCTCGAAGACTTCTTGCGTCTTGCGAACCGCCTCCTCCATCGCCTCCGCGCGCTCCGCCCGGTTAGCCGCGGGAGCATCAACGACCGCGCGCCACTTGAGCTGCACGTCTGCGAACACGTCGTGTAAGTGAACCAGACGCTGCCGCTGTCCGATGAGCGACTTGTTCCCTTTGCCCTCTGAGGCGCCGAAGTCGCAATCGTAGTCCGGCAGGACCATGCGTTGCCTCTTTGGGGCCGGCTCCACTCTCTCCCGCTGTTCAAGCAGCATTCGCTGTGTCAATAAATGGAGGAGCTGCTGGTGCTCGTGCACCGCATCCATGTACTGCGCGTAAGCCTCGCGTAGCTGCCCGGTCAAAATTTTTCCCGGATCCGTCACAAGTTGCACCTTTGCAGCTTTGACATTTTTGTGTTCCAAAAGAGCGTTAAGACGCTTCGATGCTTCCTCTGCGAGAGAGCCCAGCTGGTCGGACGCAAGGTCAATGTCCATTGTTAAAATTAATGGTGAGGGCCGGCTACCGCGAACGCTATCGCTCAGGCCATAATGCCCACAGCCTCGCAGCAACCACCCTATGTAGCTACAAAACCCGAAAATCACTCCTCCACGCCTTCGCGGACACCTTAACTGGCACCATGTGCCGTACCAACGCCCTTATGAGGGCACAACTCCTCTGAGTTCACAGAAAACCTTGGTTTTCTAGCGTTGCACTCAGAAAACCTTCAGCTTGTAACATCATCATCAGCTATGCGACATACTTCTCGTCCGCACTGGAAATCAAGCACACAAAACATATAAACACCTCCTTGTGTTATGTCACTTGCGGGCTACCGTGCGCTCGGCCCACAGCACCCAACAGCCCAACAGCACATTGGATCCACATGGATCCAAAAGTCCCAAAAGCGACTGAGTGGTAACTGTGTTAGCTTCCTTGCTTTCCTTTCATCAAAGCCTTACAATACATATATGTTTATTAGCTTATAAATGGCGCTGTAGTTCTGCGTGCCCTAACAGTTCTCTCCGGTCGGGCAACAATTTGCAATGGACGCACCATAGGTCGGCTCCGTAGACAGAACATAAATTGATAAATTGAGGTCGTCCTTACACCGGTTCTCGTCGGCTATCTGCACCATGCTTTGGGCGGCCAGAGGCGTACTTCGACCAGCGGAGACTGCAAAATGGACAGTGCATGCGTTGCGGGCCGTGGCTGCTTGCTGGAAGGCCGAACTCAACCTTATCGACGTCTACGAGGAAACAATGCTGCCGGAGATAGATAGCTAGGTTCGTGGACAAAGTCAATGTGCCCGAAGCGTCTTTGACTTTCCTCGTAGACATTGCAAGAGCCGCACTGGGACTCAAGTGATACCGACTTCATGCAAGCTTTTAGATGTTAATATTCCTTCAGTGGAGCTAATATCAGGGAACACTGTTGACATTGTTGTTATTGCTGTTCATGTGCAGGTGATGCCGCGGGCTGGCAAGCTCTGCAGGCACAGTCAACAACCTGCAGGCCTACATCGACAAGATCAAGACCGGCCAGGCGAATCCCGCAAACGTTCCACTGTTCTGTAAGCTGTCAGAGCCTCCGACCACGAAATCGAACGCAAAGGGCCTGATGTGGCTACTTCGACAAGGTGGAAGTCCATGGCATCACGCCTGCACCCGCCCTCACCATGTAAGTAACCCTTATATTCAAAAAAGGGTGCACTCGAGCATTTCACAGCGCAACCCCTTGTCTTAAGATGGCCAGCTGCATTCATGGCTGGCACGTCCCTATGGACACGCGGCCCAGCGGCCAGCATGCATGTGGCAAGCAGCCGCACCCGCCACGCCGCCAGGTTTGTATTAGCAAATTCCAATTCAGCAGGAGCTGTACGAGTTTGACGCACGGTTTTGCAGGGTGCCTGCTCGATGGCCGATGCCTCTCCCAGGTTCAACACCCGCGTCACACTGCCCATCTTGTTGCCTCGAAGGGATGATCAGCAAGTCGGCGCTGCCCAAGCATCCC
Organism: Pleodorina starrii; assembly: GCA_030267565.1. Classification (NCBI taxonomy): domain Eukaryota; kingdom Viridiplantae; phylum Chlorophyta; class Chlorophyceae; order Chlamydomonadales; family Volvocaceae; genus Pleodorina; species Pleodorina starrii. Next base: position 226,826 of record BRXU01000037.1, read on the forward strand.
AAGACGGTCTTGTCTGTCGGCTTGTCTGACAGCTGGACCGACACGGTGGAGTACCTGTGGTGCCACTTCACAGGTTCGTCTTGCAAACGGGAAAGCAAGTGACACGTTTGGGTGCTATGACTCATCCATGGCACACTCTGATGCTCGTGCTCTGTGTCTTTTGCAGACGTCAAGATCTGCCAGTCCACGCTGGACTGGCTGGGCATCACCATGACACAGTTGCAGACGAAGAAGGCCAGCCAACCTCTGCTGGCAAGCCGGCCAGCCAGCAGGTGAAGCCCGGTGAGATGGCGGTACACACCCGTGCATGCCTGCAGGCTTCCCCCTTGGTGAGAATTGCGTAGTCAATCAAAACGGCTTTTTGGTTGTAAGGAGTTGTGCTAAGCAACGCTTTTGTTGACCGATGTGTTACAGAAGCGGAATGGCGACTTCGACTCGGAGCTGGAGGAGCTGGAGGACCTTGCCAGGGCCGCCGCTAATAACAAGAAGCAGATGGCAAAGGCAAAGGCGGTGGTGCAGGCAGCAGCGGTGGTGATGGCGGCGGGGGGGAGAGAGGCCGGAAAAGAAGACGGGGCCGGGCCAGAGTGCAATGTGTAGATTCATGTTATAGGGTTTAGGGTTTTAGGGTATTACTCGCCCGGTAGTCATGGAGTGCACGCGTGCAATGACCGGTTCTGGTCATGTTGGAACGTACGGCAGTCATGGGGTGCACGTGCACAATGACCGGTTCCGGTCATGTTGGAACGTACGGCAGTCATGGGGTGCACGCGCAAAATGACCGGTTTTGGTCATGTTGGACTGTACGGCAGTCATGTAATGTAAGCGTAATATGACAGTCCATGGTCATGTGTGTATGATGATGCAGATCATGACCGAATTCATGGCCGAATTCATGAACAACTTACAGTGCGCAACATGACTGGAAACCGTCATGTAGGCACCTGCCAGTCATAAATTGAGTCCAGCCAGTCATGAAATTGGGTCATGACTGTGGTCATGAATGTGGTCATGATTGCTGTTTTCCATGACCAGTTCCAGTCATCTTATGCAGCCCATGGCGCAATGCATGACCCATATCATGACCAGGGGCATGACTGCCCAACATGACCAGTGCACAACATGAACACATCTATGAATAGCACTTCATGACTGCAGGCACTTCATGACTGGCCGCATGACTGGGTTCATGAACGGGTTCATGACCCGGATAGCGCTGTATGACTGGGCCGTTCCCCGAGTGTAAGGGGATCTCCGGGGAACTCCGGGTCCTTCGGGGGCCTCCGGGCGCCTTCGGGGGCCTCCGGGGGCCTCCGGGGGCCTTCGGGGGCCTCCGGGGGCCTTCGGGGGCCTCCGGGGGCCTTCGGGGGCCTTCGGGGACCTCCGGAAGCCTTCGGGGGCCTTCGGGGGCCTCCGGGGGCCTTTGGGGGCCTCCGGGGGCCTTCGGGGGCCTTTGGGGGCCTCCAGGGGTCTTCGGGGGCCTCCAGGGGCCTCCGGGGGCCTTCGGGGGCCTTCGGGGGCCTCCGGGGGCCTTCGGGGGCCTTCGGGGGCGTACGGGGGCCTTCGGGGGCCTACGGGGGCCTCCGGGGGCCTTTGGGGGCCTTCGGGGGCCTTTGGGGGCCTCCGGGGGCCTTCGGGGACCTCCGGAAGCCTTCGGGGGCCTTCGGGGGCCTCCGGGGGCCTTTGGGGGCCTTCGGGGGCCTTTGGGGGCCTTCGGGGGCCTCCGGGGGCCTACGGGGGCATTTAGGGGCCTCCGGGGGCCTTCGGGGGCCTTCGGGGGCCTCCGGGGGCTTTCGGGGCCTTCGGGGACCTTCGGGGGCCTCCGGGGGCCTCCGGGGGCCTTTGAGGGCCTTCGGGGGCCTTTGGGGGCCTTCGGGGGCCTCCGGGGACCTCCGGAAGCCTTCCGGGGCCTCCGGGGGCCTTTGGGGGCCTCCGGGGGTCTTCGGGGGCCTCCGGGGGCCTCCGGGGGCCTCCGGGGGCCTCCGGGAGCCTTCGGGGGCCTTCGGGGGCCTCCGGGAGCCTTGGGGGGCATTTGGGGGTCTCCGGGGGTCTTCGGGGGCCTCCGTGGGCCTCCGTGGGCCTCCGTGGGCCTCCGTGGGCCTCCGTGGGCCTCCGGGGGCCTTCAGGGGCCTCCCGGGGCCCCTAAGGGGATCTCCGGGGAACTCCGGGTCCTTCGGGGGCCTCCGGGCGCCTCCGGGGGCCTCCGGGGGCCTTCGGGGGCCATCGGGGGCCTCCGGGGGCCTCTGGCGGCCTTCAGGGGCCTCCGGGGGTCTTCGGGGGCCTCCGTGGGCCTTCGGGGGCCTTCGGGGGCCTCCGTGGGCCTTCGGGGGCCTCCGGGGGCCTCCGGGGGTCTTCGGGGGCCTCCGGGGGCCTTCGGGGGCCTCCGGGGGCCTCCGGGGGCCTTTGGGGGCCTTCGGGGGCCTTTGGGGGCATTCGGGGGCCTCCGGGGACCTCCGGAAGCCTTCGGGGGCCTTCGGGGGCCTTCGGGGGCCTTCGGGGGCCTCCGGGGGCTTTCGGGGGCCTCCGGGGGCCTTCGGGGGCCTCCGGGGGCCTTTGGGGGCCTTTGGGGGCCTTCGGGGGCCTCCGGGGACCTCCGGAAGCCTTCGGGGGCCTCCGGGGGCCTTTGGGGGCCTCCGGGGGTCTTCGGGGGCCTCCGGGGGCCTCCGGGGGCCTCCGGGAGCCTTCGGGGGCCTTCGGGGGCCTTCGGGGGCCTCCGGGAGCCTTGGGGGGCATTTGGGGGTCTCCGGGGGTCTTCGGGGGCCTCCGTGGGCCTCCGGGGGCCTCCGGGGGCCTTCAGGGGCCTTTGGGGGCCTTCGGGGGCCTTTGGGGGCCTCCGGGGGCCTTCGGGGACCTCCGGAAGCCTTCGGGGGCCTTCGGGGGCCTCCGGGGGCCTTTGGGGGCCTTCAAGGGCCTCCGGGGGCCTCCGGGGACCTTCGGGGGCCTCCGGGGGCCTCCGAGGGCCTCCGGGGGCCTACGGGGGCATTTAGGGGCCTCCGGGGGCCTTCGGGGGCCTTCGGGGGCCTCCGGGGGCTTTCGGGGGCCTCCGGGGACCTTCGGGGGCCTCCGGGGGCCTCCGGGGGCCTTTGAGGGCCTTCGGGGGCCTTTGGGGGCCTTCGGGGGCCTCCGGGGACCTCCGGAAGCCTTCGGGGGCCTCCGGGGGCCTTTGGGGGCCTCCGGGGGTCTTCGGGGGCCTCCGGGGGCCTCCGGGGGCCTCCGGGGGCCTCCGGGAGCCTTCGGGGGCCTTCGGGGGCCTCCGGGAGCCTTGGGGGGCATTTGGGGGTCTCCGGGGGTCTTCGGGGGCCTCCGTGGGCCTCCGTGGGCCTCCGTGGGCCTCCGGGGGCCTCCGGGGGCCTCCGGGGGCCTTCAGGGGCCTCCCGGGGCCCCTAAGGGGATCTCCGGGGAACTCCGGGTCCTTCGGGGGCCTCCGGGCGCCTCCGGGGGCCTCCGGGGGCCTTCGGGGGCCATCGGGGGCCTCCGGGGGCCTCTGGCGGCCTTCAGGGGCCTCCGGGGGTCTTCGGGGGCCTCCGTGGGCCTTCGGGGGCCTTCGGGGGCCTCCGTGGGCCTTCGGGGGCCTCCGGGGGCCTCCGGGGGTCTTCGGGGGCCTCCGGGGGCCTTCGGGGGCCTCCGGGGGCCTCCGGGGGCCTCTGGGGGCCTTCGGGGGCCTTTGGGGGCATTCGGGGGCCTCCGGGGACCTCCGGAAGCCTTCGGGGGCCTTCGGGGGCCTTCGGGGGCCTTCGGGGGCCTCCGGGGGCTTTCGGGGGCCTCCTGGGGCCTTCGGGGGCCTCCGGGGGCCTTTGGGGGCCTTTGGGGGCCTTCGGGGGCCTCCGGGGACCTCCGGAAGCCTTCGGGGGCCTCCGGGGGCCTTTGGGGGCCTCCGGGGGTCTTCGGGGGCCTCCGGGGGCCTCCGGGGGCCTCCGGGAGCCTTCGGGGGCCTTCGGGGGCCTTCGGGGGCCTCCGGGAGCCTTGGGGGGCATTTGGGGGTCTCCGGGGGTCTTCGGGGGCCTCCGTGGGCCTCCGGGGGCCTCCGGGGGCCTTCAGGGGCCTTCGGGGGCCTTTGGGGGCCTCCGGGGGCCTTCGGGGACCTCCGGAAGCCTTCGGGGGCCTTCGGGGGCCTCCGGGGGCCTTTGGGGGCCTTCAAGGGCCTCCGGGGGCCTCCGGGGACCTTCGGGGGCCTCCGGGGGCCTCCGAGGGCCTCCGGGGGCCTACGGGGGCATTTAGGGGCCTCCGGGGGCCTTCGGGGGCCTTCGGGGGCCTCCGGGGGCTTTCGGGGGCCTCCGGGGACCTTCGGGGGCCTCCGGGGGCCTCCGGGGGCCTTTGAGGGCCTTCGGGGGCCTTTGGGGGCCTTCGGGGGCCTCCGGGGACCTCCGGAAGCCTTCGGGGGCCTCCGGGGGCCTTTGGGGGCCTCCGGGGGTCTTCGGGGGCCTCCGGGGGCCTCCGGGGGCCTCCGGGGGCCTCCGGGAGCCTTCGGGGGCCTTCGGGGGCCTCCGGGAGCCTTGGGGGGCATTTGGGGGTCTCCGGGGGTCTTCGGGGGCCTCCGTGGGCCTCCGTGGGCCTCCGTGGGCCTCCGGGGGCCTCCGGGGGCCTCCGGGGGCCTTCAGGGGCCTCCCGGGGCCCCTAAGGGGATCTCCGGGGAACTCCGGGTCCTTCGGGGGCCTCCGGGCGCCTCCGGGGGCCTCCGGGGGCCTTCGGGGGCCATCGGGGGCCTCCGGGGGCCTCTGGCGGCCTTCAGGGGCCTCCGGGGGTCTTCGGGGGCCTCCGTGGGCCTTCGGGGGCCTTCGGGGGCCTCCGTGGGCCTTCGGGGGCCTCCGGGGGCCTCCGGGGGTCTTCGGGGGCCTCCGGGGGCCTTCGGGGGCCTCCGGGGGCCTCCGGGGGCCTTTGGGGGCCTTCGGGGGCCTTTGGGGGCATTCGGGGGCCTCCGGGGACCTCCGGAAGCCTTCGGGGGCCTTCGGGGGCCTTCGGGGGCCTTCGGGGGCCTCCGGGGGCTTTCGGGGGCCTCCGGGGGCCTTCGGGGGCCTCCGGGGGCCTTTGGGGGCCTTTGGGGGCCTTCGGGGGCCTCCGGGGACCTCCGGAAGCCTTCGGGGGCCTCCGGGGGCCTTTGGGGGCCTCCGGGGCCCTCCGGGGGCCTTCGGTGGACTTCGGGGGCCTCCGGGGGCCTCCGATGGCCTCCGGTGGCCTTCGGGGGCCTCCGGGAGCCTTCGGGGTCTTCGGGGGCCTCTGGGGGCCTCAGGGGGCCATCGGGGGCCTTCGGGGGCCTTTGGGGGCCTCCGGGGGCCTTCGGGGACCTCCGGAAGCCTTCGGGGGCCTTCGGGGGCCTCCGGGGGCCTTTGGGGGCCTTCGGGGGCCTTTGGGGGCCTTCGGGGGCCTCCGGGGGCCTCCGGGGGCCTACGGGGGCCTACGGGGGCATTTAGGGGCCTCCGGGGGCCTTCGGGGGCCTTCGGGGGCCTCCGGGGGCTTTCGGGGGCCTCCGGGGACCTTCGGGGGCCTCCGGGGGCCTCCGGGGGCCTTTGGGGGCCTTCGGGGGCCTTTGGGGGCCTTCGGGGGCCTCCGGGGACCTCCGGAAGCCTTCGGGGGCCTCCGGGGGCCTTTGGGGGCCTCCGGGGGTCTTCGGGGGCCTCCGGGGGCCTCCGGGGGCCTCCGGGAGCCTCCGGGAGCCTTCGGGGGCCTTCGTGGGCCTTCGGGAGCCTTGGGGGGCCTCTGGGGGCCGTCGGGGGCCTTCGGGGGCTTCCGGGGGCCTTCAGGGGCCTCCGGGGCCTTCGGGGGCCTCCGGGGGCCTCCGGGGCCTTCGGGGGCCACACCGGGACTACGGGGGCCTCCGGGGGCCTTCGGGGGCCTCCGGGGGCCTCCGGGGGCCTTCGGGGGCCTCCGGGGGCCTTCGGGGGCCATCGGGGGCCTCCGGGGGCCATCGGGGGCCTCCGGGGCCTTCGGGGGCCTGCAGGGGCCTCCGGGGCCTTCGGGGGCCTCCGGGGGCCTTCGGGGGCCTCCGGGGGCCTCCGGGGGCCTCCGGGGGCCTCCGGGGCCTCCGGGGCCCTCCGGGGGCCTTCGGGGGCCTCCGGGGCCTTCAGGGGCCTCCGCTGGACTTCGGGGGCCTCCGGGGGCCTTCGGGGGCCTCCGGTGGCCTTCGGGGGCCTCCGGTGGCCTTCGGGGGTCTCCGGGGGCCTCCGGGGGCCTCCGGGGGCCTCCGGGGGCCTTCGGGGGCCTTCGGGGGCCTCCGGGGGCCTTCGGGGGCCTCCGGGGGCCTTCGGGGGCCTCCGGGGGCCTTCGGGGGCCTCCGGGGGCCTTCGGGGGCCTCCGGGGGCCTTCGGGGGCCTCCGGTGGCCTTCGGGGGCCTCCGGGGGCCTCCGGGGGCCTCCGGGGGCCTCTTGGGTCCTTCGGGGGCCTCCGGGGGCCTTCGGGGGCCTCCGGGGGCCTTCGGGGGCCTCCGGTGGCCTTCGGGGGCCTCCGGGGGCCTTCGGGGGCCTCCGGTGGCCTTCGGGGGCCTCCGGGGGCCTCCGGGGGCCTTCGGGGGCCTCCGGGGGCCTTCGGGGGCCTCCGGGGGCCTTCGGGGGCCTCCCGGGGCCTTCGGGGGCCTCCGGGGGCCTTCGGGGGCCTCCGGGGGCCTTCGGGGGCCTTCGGGGGCCTTCGGGGGCCTCCGGGGGCCATCGGGGCCTTCGGGGGCCTCCGGGGGCCTCCGGGGGCCTCCGGGGGCCTCCAGGGGCCTTCAGGGGCCTTCGGGGGCCTTCGGGAGCCTTCGGGGGCCTCCGGGGGCCTCCGGAGCCTTCAGGGGCCTTCGGGGGCCTTCGGGGGCCTCCGGGGGCCTTCGGGGGCCTGCGGGGGCCTCCGGGGGCTTGCGGGGGCCTCCGGGGGGGGGCCTCCGGGGGCCTCCGGGGGCCTTCGGGGGCCTCGGGGGCCTTCGGGGGCCTCCGGGGGCCTTCGGGGGCCTCCGGGGGCCTTCGGGGGCCTCCGGGGGCCTTCGGGGGCCTCCGGGGGCCTTCGGGGGCCTCCGGGGGCCTTCGGGGGCCTCCGGGGGCCTTCTGGGCCTCCGGGGTCCTCCGGGGGCCTTCGGGGGCCTCCGGGGGCCTCCGGGGGCCTTCGGGGGCCTCCGGGGGCCTTCGGGGCCTCCGGGGTCCTTCGGGGGCCTCCGGGGGCCTTCGGGGGCCTCCGGGGGCCTCCGGGGGCCTTCGGGGGCCTCCGGGGGCCTTCGGGGGCCTCCGGGGGCCTTCGGGGGCCTCCGGGGGCCTCCGGGGGCCTTCGGGGGCCTCCGGGGGCCTTCGGGGGCCTCCGGGGGCCTTCGGGGGCCTCCGGGGGCCTTCGGGGGCCTTCGGGGGCCTCCGGGGGCCTTCGGGGGCCTCCGGGGGCCTTCGGGGGCCTCCGGGGGCCTCCGGGGGCCTTCGGGGGCCTCCCGGGGCCTCCGGGGGCCTCCGGGGGCCTTCGGGGGCCTCCGGGGGCCTCCGGGGGCCTTCGGGGGCCTCCGGGGGCCTCCGGGGGCCTTCGGGGGCCTCCGGGGGCCTTCGGGGGCCTCCGGGGGCCTTCGGGGGCCTTCGGGGGCCTCCGGGGGCCTTCGGGGGCCTCCGGGGGCCTTCGGGGGCCTTCGGGGGCCTCCGGGGGCCTTCGGGGGCCTCCGGGGGCCTCCGGGGGCCTCCAGGGGCCTTCGGGGGCCTCCGGGGGCCTTCGGGGGCCTCCGGGGGCCTTCGGGGGCCTCCGGGGGCCTTCGGGGGCCTCCGGGGGCCTTCGGGGGCCTCCGGGGGTCTTCGGGGGCCTCCGGGGGCCTCCGGGGGCCTTCGGGGGCCTCCGGGGGCTCCTGGGGGCCTCCGGGGGCCTTCAGGGGCCTCCGGGGGCCTTCAGGGGCCTCCGGGGGCCTCCGGGGGCCATCGGGGGCCTCCGGGGGCTTTGGGGGCCTTCGGGGGCCTCCGGGGGCCTTCGGGGGCCTCCGGGGGCCTCCGGGGGCCTTCGGGGCCTCCGGGGGCCTCCGGGGGCCTCCGGGGGCCTTCGGGGGCCTCCGGTGGACTTCGGGGGCCTCCGGTGGCCTTCTGGGCCTCCGGGGTCCTCCGATGGCCTCCGGGGGCCTCCGGGGGCCATCTCCGGGGCCTTCGGGGGCCTTCGGGGGCCTCCGGGGGCCTCCGGGGGCCTCCGGGGGCCTTCGGGGGCCTCCGGTGGCCTTCTGGGCCTCCGGGGGCCTTCGGGGGCCTCCGGGGGCCTTCGGGGGCCTCCGGGGGCCTCCGGGGGCCTTCGGGGGCCTCCGGGGGCCTCCGGGGGCCTTCGGGGGCCTTCGGGGGCCTTCGGGGGCCTTCGGGGGCCTTCGGGGGCCTTCGGGGGCCTCCGGGGGCCTTCGGGGGCCTCTGGGGTCCTTCGGGGGCCTCCGGGGGCCTTCGGGGGCCTCCGGGGGCCTCCGGGGGCCTCCGGGGGCCTCCGGGGGCCTTCGGGGGCCTTCGGGGGCCTCCGGGGGCCTTCGGGGGCCTCCGGGGGCCTTCGGGGGCCTCCGGGGGCCTCCGGGGGCCTTCGGGGGCCTCCGGGGGCCTTCGGGGGCCTCCGGGGGCCTCCGGGGGCCTTCGGGGGCCTCCGGGGGCCTCCGGGGGCCTTCGGGGGCCTCCGGGGGCCTCCGGGGGCCTTCGGGGGCCTTCGGGGGCCTTCGGGGGCCGTCGGGGGCCTTCGGGGGCCTCCGGGGACCTTCGGGGGCCGTCGGGGATGTTCGGGGGCCTCCGGGGGCCTCCGGGGGCCTTCGGGGGCCATCGGGGGCCTCCGGGGGCCTTCGGGGGTCTCCGGGGGCCTCCGGGGGCCTTCGGGGGCCTCCGGGGACCTTCGGGGGCCTTCGGGGGCCTTCGGGGGCCTTCGGGGGCCTCCGGGGGCCTCTGGCGGCCTTCAGGGGCCTCCGGGGGTCTTCGGGGGCCTCCGTGGGCCTTCGGGCGCCTCCGGGGTCCTTCGGGAGCCGCCGGGGGCCTCCGGGGGCATTTGGAGGCCTCCGGGGGTCTTCGGGGGCCTCCGGGGGCCTTCGGGGGCCTCCGGGGGCCTTCGGGGGCCTTCGGGGGTCTCCGGGGGCCTCCGGGGGCCTCCGGGGGTCTTCGGGGTACTCCGGGGGCCCCCGGGGGCCTTCGGGGGTCTCCGGGGGCCTCCGGGGGCCTCCGGGGGTCTTCGGGGGCCTCCGGGGGCCTTCGGGGGTCTCCGGGGGCCTCCGGGGGCCTTCGGGGGCCTCCGGGGACCTTCGGGGGCCGTCTGGGGGTGTTCGAGGGCCTTCGGGGGCCTCCGGGGGTCTTCGGGGGCCTCCGGGGGCCTCCGGGGGCCTCCGGGGGCCTCCGGGGGCCTTCGGGGGCCTTCGGGGGTCTCCGGGGGCCTCCGGGGGCCTCCGGGGGCCTTCGGGGGCCTCCGGGGGCCTTCGGGGGCCTTCGGGGGTCTCCGGGGGCCTCCGGGGGCCTCCGGGGGCCTTCTTGGGCCTCCGGGGGCCTCCGGGGGCCTTCGGGGGCCTTCAGGGGCCTTCGGGGGCCTCCGGGGCCTTCAAGGGCCTCCGGGGGCGTTTGGGGGCCTTAGGGGGCCATCGGGGGTGTTCGGGGGCCTTCGGGATCTCCGGGGGCCTTTGGGGGCCTCCGGGGGTCTTCGGGGGCCTTCGGGGGTCTTCGGGGGCCTCCGGAGGTCTCCGGGGGCCTCCGGGGGCTCCGGGGGCCTCCGGGGGCCTTCGGGGGCCTTCGGGGGCCATCGGGGGTGTTCGGGGGCCTCCGGGGGCCTTCGGGGGCCTTAGGGGGTCTCCGGGGGCCTCCGGGGGCCTTCGGGGGCCTTCGGGCGCCTCCGGGGTCCTTCGGGAGCCGCCGGGGGCCTCCGGGGGCATTTGGAGGCCTCCGGGGGTCTTCGGGGGCCTCCGGGGGCCTTCGGGGGCCTCCGGGGGCCTTCGGGGGCCTTCGGGGGTCTCCGGGGGCCTCCGGGGGCCTCCGGGGGTCTTCGGGGTACTCCGGGGGCCCCCGGGGGCCTTCGGGGGTCTCCGGGGGCCTCCGGGGGCCTCCGGGGGTCTTCGGGGGCCTCCAGGGGCCTCCGGGGGCCTTCGGGGGCCTCCGGGGGCCTCCGGGGGCCTTCGGGGGCCTTCGGGGGCCATCGGGGGTGTTCGGGGGCCTTCGGGGGCCTTCGGGGGTCTCCGGGGGCCTCCGGGGGCCTCCGGGGGCCTCCGGGGGCCTTCGGGGGCCTTCGGGGGCCTTCGGGGGTCTCCGGGGGCCTCCGGGGGCCTTCGGGGGTCTCCGGGAACCTCCGGGGGCCTTCGGGGGCCTCCGGGGGCCTCCGGGGGTGTTCGGGGGCCTTCGGGGGCCTTCGGGGGCCTTCGGGGGCGTACGGGGGCCTTCGGGGGCCTCCGGGGACCTTCGGGGGCCGTCGGGGGTGTTCGGGGGCCTCCGGGGGCCTCCGGGGGCCTTCGGGGGCCATCGGGGGCCTCCGGGGGCCTTCAAGGGTCTCCGGGGGCCTCCGGGGGCCTTCGGGGGCCTCCGGGGACCTTCGGGGGCCTTCGGGGGCCTTCGGGGGCCTTCGGGGGCCTCCGGGGGCCTCTGGCGGCCTTCAGGGGCCTCCGGGGGTCTTCGGGGGCCTCCGTGGGCCTTCGGGCGCCTCCGGGGTCCTTCGGGAGCCGCCGGGGGCCTCCGGGGGCATTTGGAGGCCTCCGGGGGTCTTCGGGGGCCTCCGGGGGCCTTCGGGGGCCTCCGGGGGCCTTCGGGGGCCTTCGGGGGTCTCCGGGGGCCTCCGGGGGCCTCCGGGGGTCTTCGGGGTACTCCGGGGGCCCCCGGGGGCCTTCGGGGGTCTCCGGGGGCCTCCGGGGGCCTCCGGGGGTCTTCGGGGGCCTCCGGGGGCCTCCGGGGGCCTTCGGGGGCCTCCGGGGGCCTCCGGGGGCCTTCGGGGGCCTTCGGGGGCCATCGGGGGTGTTCGGGGGCCTTCGGGGGCCTTCGGGGGTCTCCGGGGGCCTCCGGGGGCCTCCGGGGGCCTCCGGGGGCCTTCGGGGGCCTTCGGGGGCCTTCGGGGGTCTCCGGGGGCCTCCGGGGGCCTTCGGGGGTCTCCGGGAACCTCCGGGGGCCTTCGGGGGCCTCCGGGGGCCTCCGGGGGTGTTCGGGGGCCTTCGGGGGCCTTCGGGGGCCTTCGGGGGCGTACGGGGGCCTTCGGGGGCCTCCGGGGACCTTCGGGGGCCGTCGGGGGTGTTCGGGGGCCTTCGGGGGCCTCCGGGGGCCTTCGGGGGTCTCCGGGGGCCTCCGGGGGCCTTCGGGGGCCTCCGGGGACCTTCGGGGGCCTTCGGGGGCCTTCGGGGGCCTTCGGGGGCCTCCGAGGGACTCCGGAGGCCTTCGGGCGCCTTTGGGGGCCTCCCAGGGCCTCTGCGGGTCTTCGGGGGCCTCCGGAGGCCTTCGGGGGCCTTTGGGGGCCTCCCAGGGCCTCTGCGGGTCTTCGGGGGCCTCCGGAGGCCATCGGGTGCCTTTGGGGGCCTCCCAGGGCCTCTGCGGGTCTTCGGGGGCCTCCGGGGGCCTCCGGGGGCCTTCGGGGGCCTCCGGGGGCCCTCAGGGGCCTCCAGGGGCATTTGGGGGCCTCCGGGGGCTTCCGGGGGCCTTCGGGGGCCTCCGGGGGCCTTGGGGGGCCATCGGGGGTGTTCGGGGGCCTCCGGGGGCATTTGGGGGCCTCCGGGGGCCTTCGGGGGCCTTTTGGGGCCTTCGGGGGCCATCGGGGGCCTTCGGGGGCCTTTTGGGGCCTTCGGGGGCCATCGGGGGCCTCCGGGGGCCTTCGGGGGCCTTCGGGGGCCTTCGGGGGCCTCCGGGGGCCTCCGGGGGCCTTCGGGGGCCTTCGGGGGCCTCCGGGGGCCTTCGGGGGCCATCGGGGGCCTCCGGGGGCCTTCGGGGGCCTCCGGGGGCCTTTGGAGGGCTCCGGGGGTTTTCGGGGGCCTTCGGGGGCCTCCGGGGGCCTCCGGGGGCATTTGGGGGCCTTCAGGGGCCTCCGGGGGCCTTCGGGGGTCTCCGGGGGCCTCCGGGGGCCTTCGGGGGCCTCCGGGGACCTTCGGGGGCCTTCGGGGGCCTTCGGGGGCCTTCGGGGGCCTCCGAGGGACTCCGGAGGCCTTCGGGCGCCTTTGGGGGCCTCCCAGGGCCTCTGCGGGTCTTCGGGGGCCTCCGGAGGCCTTCGGGGGCCTTTGGGGGCCTCCCAGGGCCTCTGCGGGTCTTCGGGGGCCTCCGGAGGCCTTCGGGGGCCTTTGGGGGCCTCCCAGGGCCTCTGCGGGTCTTCGGGGGCCTCCGGGGGCCTTTTGGGGCCTCCGGAGGCCTTCGGGGGCCATCGGGGGTGTTCGGGGGCCTCCGGGGGCATTTGGGGGCCTTCGGGGGCCTCCGGGGGCCTTTTGGGGCCTCCGGAGGCCTTCGGGGGCCATCGGGGGTGTTCGGGGGCCTCCGGGGGCATTTGGGGGCCTTCAGGGGCCTCCGGGGGCCTTCGGGGGTCTCCGGGGGCCTCCGGGGGCCTTCGGGGGCCTCCGGGGACCTTCGGGGGCCGTCGGGGGTGTTCGGGGGCCTTCGGGGGCCTTCGGGGGCCTTCGGGGGCCTCAGGGGGCCTCCGGGGGCCTTCGGGGGCCTTCGGGGGCCTCCGGGGGCCTTCGGGGGCCATCGGGGGCCTCCGGGGGCATTTGGGGGCCTTCAGGGGCCTCCGGGGGCCTTCGGGGGTCTCCGGGGGCCTCCGGGGGCCTTCGGGGGCCTCCGGGGACCTTCGGGGGCCGTCGGGGATGTTCGGGGGCCTTCGGGGGCCTCCGGGGGTCTTCGGGGGCCTCCGGGGGCCTCCGAGGGCCTCCGGAGGCCTTCGGGGGCCTCCGGAGGCCTCCGGGGGCCTCCGGGGGCCTTAGGGGGTCTCCGGGGGCCTTCAGGGGCTTCCGGGGGCCTTCGGGGGCCTCCGGGGGCCTCTGGGGGCCTCCGGGGGCCTACGGGGGCCTTCGGGGGTCTACGGGGGCCTCCTGGGGCCTCCGGGGGCCTCCGTGGGCCTTCGGGGGCCTCCGGGGGCCTTCGGGGGCCTCCGGGGGCCTTCGGGGGCCTCCGGGGGCATTTGGGAGCCTCCGGGGGCATTTGGGGGCCTCCGGGGGTCTTCGGGGGCCTCCGGGGGCCTTAGGGGGCCTTCGGGGGCATTTGGGAGCCTTCGGGGGCATTTGGGGGCCTTCGGGGGCCTCCGGGGGCCTTCGGGGGCCTTCGGACGCCTCCGGGGGCCTCCGGGGGCCTTAGGGGGCCTTCGGGGGCATTTGGGAGCCTTCGGGGGCATTTGGGGGCCTCCGGGGGCCTTCGGGGGTCTCCGGGGGCCTTCAGGGGCTTCCGGGGGCCTTCGGGGGCCTCCGGGGGCCTCTGGGGGCCTCCGGGGGCCTACGGGGGCCTTCGGGGGTCTACGGGGGCCTCCGGGGGCCTCCGGGGGCCTCCGGGGGCCTTCGGGGGCCTCCGGGGGCCTTCGGGGGCCTCCAGGGGCCTTAGGGGGCCTTCGGGGGCATTTGGGAGCCTTCGGGGGCATTTGGGGGCCTTCGGGGGCCTCCGGGGGCCTTCGGGGGCCTTCGGACGCCTCCGGGGGCCTCCGGGGGCCTCCGGGAGCCTCCGGGAGCCTCCGGGGGCCTTCGGGGGCATTTGGGAGCCTTCGGGGGCATTTGGGAGCCTTCGGGGGCATTTGGGGGCCTCCGGGGGCCTTCGGGGGCCTCCGGAGGCCTCCGGGGGCCTCCGGGAGCCTCCGGGGGCCTTAGGGGGTCTCCGGGGGCCTTCAGGGGCTTCCGGGGGCCTTCGGGGGCCTCCGGGGGCCTCTGGGGGCCTCCGGGGGCCTACGGGGGCCTTCGGGGGTCTACGGGGACATTTGGGGGCCTCCGGGGGCCTCGGTATGTACTGCGTGGGATGATGCCCCTACCACCCCGCTTATCGGTGCTCAGTCGGACAGTGTTGGTGCCGCCGTGATTGCTTGCTGACGTATGGGCCTGTGTTGCGTCGTTGGCGGCCTTGCTTGGGTGTCGTGCCGGCTGGCTGTGAATTGGTCTTGTCGGCCCATCCCTTTCTGGCCAATCAACCAGTCGGGCTGTGTTGTGATTGCCGGGTCTCCAAACACCGCGTCCGCTCCCCGGTCCCCCTGACGGGCGTGGCGGGAGGGCGCGCGCCCGTTTGTTTGCTGTCCTATGCATGCGTATCTGTTGTGCAGATAGCTTGCTCTGTCCTTTTAGGTTTCCGCCCTTCGTCCCTGGCACAGCTGCGGGAGCTCTGCCCTGCCGGTCGTTTCTTCCTTTGTGTCCGCTTGGGGCTGGGGGCCCTCCTGGCTCTCGGGGTTGGTGGACCTGGTGGCCTGTTTGCGTAGGCTTGGGACCGGTGCGCCTGGTGGCGCCTCTTTTGTTCGTGTCGGCTGGGGACTAGTGGGCCCGCTGCCAGTGAAGGCTTGGTGCTGGTGGGCCTGGTGGCAAGCTTCTGGCGCCTTTCCGAAGGTGCCCTTGGGGCAGGATGAGCAATAAGTCTAGTCTGTACCAGCAACCGATGTGAAACTCGGTTCCCCTCGTTAGTACCGCGTCGTAACCCATGTGTAGCACTGAACCCCAAGTCGGACAATTTGCTTCATTCGCTTAGGTATCCGTTATAGTGACATGGTGTGAAGTAAGCAACTGTCACAGTGCCCACAGTGTGGACGGGGCCGTCACGTCAGGCGGCTTCTACATTCGTCTTTTCCGGGGTGGCAGTCCTCAAGTAACTGTTGCATTCGTCTGCATCTTAACTCACATTTTTTACCATGTACTCCTTTTGTGGATGGCATGAGAGATACAGTTGCGGCCAGAGGTTGCGGCTCGGAGTCCGATACCAGTTCGTGGAACCGGAATCCCCTTTCTCCATCAAACTACTTGAAACTTGGCTTTACCGTGTAACATGATCATAGTTCATGCTGGCAAATAGATGAGTTAAATTGCTGGGTTTACGGGTTACCCTCGAAAGGGTGACTTATGCCGTACATAAGCTTTTTACGATTTGCATGCACGAACTTCACAGTCATGCTGTCTTCGCGAGCTGTCCTTCCGCACTATTATGCTGTCATGCACGCTGAGAAGCTTCGTGAGGCCGAACCATCCACATTCGTAGTTGCCCGAAATGTTTTGCCTTGATGCCTTGCTAAAGTCATAGCTGAAGCAAGATGCACTCCGTACTGCTAACGGCGGTAATCTTGTGTGTTGGGGCTCTTGCGGTCGGCCTTCCGAGGGCAAGCTCTTCCGAATCTATATGGCCACCGCCTCCACCGCCTCGCTCTCAACAAACGCCAGCAAGTGAAGGTGTGCAAGGGGAACTGCACTGGGGCCACCCGCGTCTGGACCTCTGTTGCGCTGTCGCTAAACTGGCCTGTCAGTCCTGGACGTCGGCCTGCACCAGTATAACCATGTATTAGGACAACGACGTTATTGACTGCTCTTTCGATCGGCACATATGTGCGTGCGGGCGCGCACAGCCGCGACTCACATACGGTAGTCAAAATGTGGTGCCGAACCCCCAACAACCACCACTATTTTGGCGGCATTTGCGCGAGTGCGCTTCAGTCCAGCTATACATTGACACTATCCAGCAATACATTAGCACGCATCGAACTTTAGTCGGACAAGCCCCTTGGCCGGCAGCAGGCAGCACGCTCGGCGGGGCCCCGAGCAGGCCCCGCCGAGCCCCGGCCCGTTGGCTCAGCCTTCAGCTCAGCGGGGACGCCGCAGCGCCATATCCTCTACCCACAAAACCCAACGCCAGACGTGCGTGCACCTCCCCGGCCTCTCGCCTTCCTGCTGTCACGTCATTCCATTCCAATCGTACGTCACCGACACCATCCAAAATCCATCCCCAACCCGCGCATTGCACCACTCCCCGCGCATCTTCCCCCCTTTGCCCCTTCCCTTCCCGTCCCCCTTCCCTTCCCACCCCCCTTCCCTTCCCATCCCCCGCCCTCCCATCGCGTCCCTTCCCCCCAACCCCCCTTCTCCCGAACAGTCCTGGAGGCGCAGCAGCTGCTGCTGGCGTTGCTGGGCCCCGCCGGAGCCGCCAACCCCAGCCTGCTCACGTCTCTGATGCCGACTGGATCCGATCCCTGCCAGCCCATGGCGTCGTACCTCCGCAACCCACGCAGCGGTGCGAGGGCGGCGGTGGCGGGGTCTGGCTTCTGTGGTCCTCAGCCGCAGGTCATCCCGGGGTCCCAGTCCTCCGATTACCCCGATTGCACCTGGAGCTGGCTGTCCTGCAAGAACTGGCACATCGTGGCTGTGTGAGTACGACGGGGTACGGCACGGTACGGCTGCGGCCCGCCGTAGTGAGCAGCGTGTGCGACGGTTATTATTGCGGCGGGGCAGGGATGTTGAAGGTTGGGGTGCTCTTCTGCTGCTGCTGCAGTGCCGTACTACGTGGCTGGTAGTGGTGATGCTGGTGGTGATGGGTTCGAATGGTTTCGGGGCCATGTTCAGGGAGTCAAGGGTGTCGGAGGGCCAGCTGCGGCTGTGTACGACGATGGTGGTCGGTTGCGGACTGGAAACTGGGAGCTGGGTCGGGATTGTTCGGGCCAGGGCCGGGCCCAGGGCTGGGAGGAGGAAGATGGTTGTGGCCCACCGGGCAACAGGGCGCGGTCCTCCCGAGGGCTTTCCCCCACACAGCCCAAGCCCGGGGGCGCTATGGGCGGTCACTAATGAGTCATGTCGTCCCCGCCAGCCCGTCATGCCAGGCTGTCGTGATTGGGCTTTTGCCCTCTGCTGCATCTTCCCCACCTCCCCCACCTCCACCCCCCCCCCAGCCCTGTGTTCCTTCTCAGCTGGCTCCGACCCCCCCCCTCACGGTCACCTCTACATGGCCGACATTCCGGCGCTGTCCTTCCTTCCGTTGCCGAGTTGTCCCTCAGCACTCCGTCGTTCTGTTGTCGTCCCGCAGTACCATCATTCCGTTGTCATTCCGTTTTCATCCCGTTTTCATCCCGTTGTTACTCCGTTGTCACTTGGTTGTCGTGCCCTGCCCGCCCGCGCAGCAACCTGAGCTGCCAGGCGGCAGGGTCCAGCAGCAGCAGCGGCAGCAGCAGCAGCAGCAGCGGCTGCGTGGCGCCTCTGCGTGGCTCCTTCCCCCTCGGCGGACCCCGCCTGCCGAATCTCGCCTCCCTGGACCTCTCCGGAAACGTCGGACTGGGGCGGGGGCTGGCGGGCGGCCTGTCGCTGTGGGACTGGACGATGCAGCCGGAACTGACGGTGTGTATGAGTTGTACGGCAATGTGTACGGCAAATAGCCGGCTGGCGGGGCTTTGGGTTTTAGTTTTTTGGGGGAGGGGAGGGAAGGGAAATGGGAGAATAGGGTCGGGAGTGGCGACGGGAGTTGAGATTGGGTGGGAGGGTGGGTGGATGGGTGGCTCAAGAGTTAACCCATGTCGGGTGGGGCCGGCTCGACACCCGGGGTGGGCGGCGGCCCCAACACGATACGCCGCACACACACACATACATGCACACATACGCCCCCCCTCCACACACACACACACACACACACATACGCCCACACGCGCACGATGCGCACGTGTACGTGAGTACGTGAGCTGGTAAGGCGTCGTGATACGGCACTCTCGCCACCGCCACTTTCGTCGCGCCGTGCACCCCACAATTTCGATCCAGCCCGGACCCTGAACACACACGCACACGCACACACACACGCCTTTCGATCTCTAAATGCGAAGCTCTGCTACCATCGGAGAGAGGGACAGAGGCCCTCACCGGTACGACACATACGGTATGACATCATGGCATGCTGTGCTATGTGCTATGACATCTTGGCTTTTTTCAGAAGCCCGCCACGCGACGCGCCGCGCTGCCGCTTTTACCGCTCGCAGTACCTCTCCCTGCGCGGCTGCGGCCTTGAGGGGCCCATCCCGGACGACTGGACGGCGGTGCCGATGCTCCTGACGCTGGATCTGAGCAACAACGCCTTCTCGGGTGCGTGCGTGCGTGCGTGCGTACATGCGTGCGTGCGTGCGTGTGCGCGGCGAGGGCGATGCGCATCCCCAGTAGGGAAGGGCAAACCGAAACAAACGGATGCAGGGTGCGCGGCTGAAGAGGTGTGTGACACAGCACGGCAGTAGCAGATGTATCTGACGTTAGTTGTGCTGCTCGTACTGATCGCAGTGGTAGTGGGTTCTTCCGGTGAGTAGCGGTTATAGTAGGAGCGGTCCGTAAGCGCGGTTCTACTTGCTGCTGCTGTTGATGTTGAAATGGGCTCCCGGGCGGCCCTCCTGGGGAAGGGGGGCTCTTGCAACTCGGAGGGGGCGCGATCGATCACCAGCCCGAAAGAAGGCGGAGGTACAGAGGGCGCAGGGCCTCGGTGGGGTTGTGTTTGTGCATGCATGTGCGATTTCCTAGGCAGCCGCCGCGCCGCGGCCCTTTCGGGCTGCTGCCAGTTTTGGCTGTTCGCCCCTTGTCCCCCCGCCAGGGCCGGGGGGACGGAAGCGAGCGCCTACCCGTTGTGACTTGCTCTGTGCCACCCCCACCCCCAACCCCCGCCCCCCCAACCACTATTGTACCAGCGCTGCCACGCACCCAACGCTGCCGCCCCCCTGCCCGCTCCCGCCCCCCCTGCTGTCTCCCGCTCCGCTGCCTTCAGGCCCTCTTCCCTCGGGTCTGTCCTCCCTGGGGGGTTTGGTGGCGCTGCTCCTGGGCGGCAACACGGCCCTCAGCGGCTGGCTGCCCTCCTCCTGGAGCCAACTGGACAACCTGAGGCTGCTGGACCTGCAGGGAGCGTGCAGGTGGTGGGGGGGGGGGGGGGGCGGGGGGGGGGGATCGGTGGGGGGGGTATCCACGTATAGGCCAGGGCCCGTGGGGGGGGAGGCTGGGTGGGAGGTGGGGAGGGTGGGGAGCGAGGGAGTGGCGGTGGGGGTGTCTGCTGTGCGGCCAGGCGGAACAGCACACATGCAGAAAGCTGACTCGCCTGCGCTCACTGGAGGGAAAGGAATGGGCGGTAAACCGCAGGTAAACCGCAGCTGGAATCCACCCCAGCGAGCTGGCGGCCAGGCAGTCCCAAACGCTGAGTGACCCGAATCCATCCCCTCCAGCTGAAAGAGTTCAACACCCCCCCCCAACACCCTTCGCTGCGGTACCTTCTCCCCCGCCTTGCCCCCGGTGCCGGCTTTCCAGCTTCCGGTTCGTTATATCCCACCCGCGCACCCACTGTCGCGTTTCGCATTTCGCGGACTTTGCATCCTCACTCCCTGCACTGGAGTGGCCAGCACTGGAGCCGGCCAGCACTGGAGCCTGCCCAGTGAAAGTGAGAGGACCGCCGCCCTTCCCGTCCCATCTCGAATCCCCTGCAAACAGCTCCACTCCACGTGTTTCTTCCGCCCTCCCTCCACCCCTCCACCGCTCTCTCCTCCCTCACTCTCCCGCCCTCCCTCACTCTCCCGCCCATCCTCGCCCTCCCTCGCCCTCCCTCGCCCTCCACCGCTCTCCTCCCTCCCGCCCTCCCTCGCCCTCCCTCCTCCCTCGCTCCCTCGCCCTCCCTCGCCCTCCACCGCTCTCTCCTCCCTCGCCCTCCACCGCCCTCCACCGCCCTCCACCGCCCTCCACCGCTCTCCTCCCTCGCCCTCCACCCTCCCTCGCCCTCCACCGCCCTCCCCAGGTTGTGCGGCTCCACCGACATGTTCTTCAGCCTCAAGGTGGCCTTCCTCGGGGGCACCCACGTGAACAGCCGCTGCCGCCCGGAGGACTGCAACACAGGATGGAGCGGACTGCACCAGGTGTTCCAAGGCAAGCAAGGAAGCACTTGGGCAAGGGGGGGGTCAGGGAGTGATATGCTCCATTATACAACATGAGTCCAGGGGGGATCAGGGAGTGATATGCTCCATTATAATTTATATAACATGGGCAGGGGACGGGGTAAAGGTCGATGGGTGCGGATGAGCTGCGATTCGGCTGCTCCGGCCGCGCGTGTCGCCCTGGTCGCGCGTGTTGGGTTGCGTATGGGTTGGGAAAGGCGGGAGGGGCGTGGGAGGAGGGTGTTGAGGGAGGCGGCGGGTTGAGGGTGGCGGCCGGGCACCTGGGGCTTCCCACAACCGTTCCGGATGTGGAGAGGGTGCTGTGGTGTGCTGTTGGGGACCTGGGGTACCACCTGGGGTCTCACCCTTGCCGCCAGCGTGGGTTAGTCCTCCCGCGCGTGACGTTTTGCCTTTTCTCTCTCTCCCTCCCTCCCTCTCTCTCTCTCCGTTTCTACGCATTGCCGCGCCTGCTCTCGGGATCACCCGCCGACTGCCGGGCCCGCGCGCCTTGCATCCCGAGCCGCCACATTCCGCCTCCGCACCCCAACCCAACCCAAACCAACGCCAACCAAGCCCCCCACACAACCCACCCATCCCATCCCCCTCACGCAGGCGTTATGGCCGCTTTCGCATCCGTACTCGGCCTCACAGCGCTCGTACTTGTACTGCGTCGTGTACGGGACTGCATGAACGCCCACGCCGCGACCGCAGCGCGTCTCGCCGCTGTGGAGGCTGCCGCCGCCGACCCGCGGGTCGGAGCGTCCCGTGGGTCGCGGCGTCAGCGCAGCCACCGGCGGCGGCCGCACGGCAGCGGCCCGCTCCACTCGGTTCCGCTCTACACAGTCGAGTTCTGCGCCAACGGCGAAATTAAGTGGGACGTCTCTTTCTTGGGCCCCGGTAACCGCTCCTCCTCACGGCGCCACCAGTCTAACGCCGCACAGCAGCAGGAACAGCAGGAACAGTCTGGGGTCGGTGGGCCGGATTCCTTGCAGCAGCGGGGGGAGCCTGGGCAAGGCCGGGAAGACGCGGGCCCGGCGCCAGCGGCCGCCGGGGCCGCGGAGCGGCAGGCGAGCGGCGCCGCAGGCGCCGCTGGCGCCGTTGGCGTCGGACCGGGTGGGACTTCGCCGGTGGATGCCATGGCTGTAGAGCTGGTGGTGGTGGGTGCGGCTGCAGCGGCAGCGGCAGGGGGCGTGCCACAGCGGGCAGGAGTGCAGTTGCCGGTCGTGCAGGGCGATGGAAGCGGCGAGCCCGGGCCTGGGCCTCCTGGGAGGGCTGCGTCGACGGAGGCGGCGGCGGCGGCGGTGGCGGCGGCGGCCGGGGAGCCGCCCGAGTCGCCGAGGCCGGGCGGTGAGTCGGCGACGGCAGCCGGGACTGATGACCCCGACGATGACGACTCAGCAGCCGCGGCGGCGGCGGTGGTGGACATCGCTGGAGGCCCTGTCGCCTCCGGGCGGCCGCCCCGGCGAGTCGGGAGTCGCAGCAGCTCCCGCCGCCTTCCGCAGCCGCCCGACGCAGTCATCCTGATGCCCGATGAGCAGGAGGTGTGCCTGGGCCGTCGGATTTTCGGTGACGGTGGTGCGGCCGGTGCGGCCGCCGCCCTGGCCGCAGTGCCTGGGTGTCATGCGAGGGCCGCCTTGCCAGTTGCTGCGGATGGCATGGACGAGGCGCAGGAGCCGGCACCGGAGCCGACTCGCGTGGCGGCGGGGTGTGAGGGTGGCTGCGGCAGGACCGGGGCGGGGAGGGCGTGCACGGCGGTTAGCGGTGCGGATGTCTTGTCTGGGGCCGGCGGCAGTGAGGCCCGGCAGCGGCAGCGGCAGCGGCGGGGGAATCAGTTTGTCGACAGCGGGGGGGACGGCTCGTCTGGGAACCTCACCGGGGGGTCCTCGCTGTGAGCGTCACTCGCTCGTGGACTACTGCTGTCCGGCGATTGGCCGACTGACCGATGCACCGACCGACTACCGTAATCGACCGACTCACCAATTGGGGAACAACGCGCTGACCGGCCCCGTTGAAAACCCGTTTCTTTTTTCTTTCCTAGTAGCAGAGAATCTTCATCCCTCCTCGGCCCGTGTCACCCCCGCTTGATTGGAGACCTCCCGTCGTGCACTCGGCCTGTCCTCATGACCCGGGTGTTCCCGCCCGCCCACCCACCCACCCCGCGGGTGGCTCGTTTCCTGTGGCTGGTTTGCGGCCGCATGGTTGACCGTCTCGGAAGTCCTCGGGCCGTTGCTCCCTCCTGCCTTTCGGCCATGTTGGTTCGTGGTTGTCGGCTGGTGGGTGCCCGTCCGAACGAACGCTTCACCGTGTCCCGCCCGGGTGCTCTGCGGCGCGGCGGTTCACGCACGCAGGCGTCCCAACACCATGCGGCGGTGGCGCTTGCATGCCTCTTTCGTTGCGAGTCTCTTGCCTCACTCGCTCGTGTCGATACCCGGTGACCACCTCGTGGGGGGTGCTCGGATGCCAGACGGCGCGAGCCCGGATGTAATTCGTGCTTCCTATCCGTTTCCGGTAACAGGATTGGTTGTCGTGATGTGTATGCCTGCCGCGTTATTAGCGGCTGCTCTGCTGGGTACTGCGTTTGGACGGATTGTACTGTACGGTAATGTGTTGGTGCGTGCAGGCCTGCGACACGAGTTGGAGGCGGGGAGGGCGGGCCCCGGCGGGTAAGATTGTGTTGGCTGCAGGGTCGGCGGTGGTCTGGCGAGGCGGGGTGCAGCGTGACGTGCCGGGTCGGTGTAACAGATCGTGCTGGGATTGACTGGATGGGGAATGACCCGTGGGTCACAGCTGCACCTTTGTTTTTTCCGCGCCAAACCGGCCAATGGCCGATGGGGGTAGGTGAGGGGAGTGATGCGGCCTTGGCGGACGGGTGTGTGGAGCAGGAGTGGAGGGCGCTTCGATTGGAGGCCCCTCTCCCTGGAGTTTACCGGGTTTGGCGAAAAAGCAAAGCTCAAGAATGTCCCGTTTGGACTCAATTTGTAATGGTCCTCTTCGTTGAGGTGAAATGACGTGAGGTTGGGGTACGAGAATGACCGGACAGTGTGAGCACGCTTGCATTGGTCGGTGGCGCGATTTGGCGTATGGCTGCGGCCCGGGGTGGCAGGTGACGTGCGGTTGGCGGTCTTTGCTGCCCGTGGATGCCCACCAGCCACAAGCTGTTGTGGCTGCCGGTTCAATTTGCACTGCTGCTGCTGCTGCTTCAGAAGCGATTGCGTCTCAAGTAACGTAGTGCATCATGCAGCATCCTCTGCAGAGCGGCGATCCATCATCGGGTGTTACTGGTTGTCGTCAGAAAGTCTGCTGTTGCCCGGCGGCTGCGGGACGGCTGTTAATGCCGTCACTCACTGGCCGCCAAGGATGCGGCCTGTGCGCGCGGCTGCTGCTGCTGCTGCTGCTGCATCCACGCACGGCCTCATTTGGCTGCATGTGAGTGTGTGCGTATGTGCTCACAGCGTAATGCATGGGGCTTGCTTGCCAGCTGCTGCGGTTGTGCAGTTGCCTTGTGGTGTATGGGCAGGGTGGTGGCCACCTGGGGCTTATTACTGATGCATTCGACGGCGGGCATGTGTGAGCGCGCGCATGAGGTGTCCGAGCTAGATAGATAACGAGGGTGCGTGTCTTGATGCGGCTGGGTGCCCCACGCTGTTGATAAATTAATTTTCAGTTCGCGGTCGGCGGCTTGGATGTGTGATGATGATGGTGTGATGCATGTCGATGGCAGCGGCTGGTGTGTACGAACGCAGTTCTGGCGGGAATTTCGTTCTTGGTTACGAGTGTGCGGCAGCGGTCGGTCAGGAGGGTTCGTTGCAGCGGTTTGGGGAGTGTACACACGTGTGTGTATGCTGAACGTAGCTTACCCATCAGCGGGATGGGTATTTCAGTCGGAAAAAGGCAAATTACTTGCCGTGACTTCCATTTGACTTTGACAATGCGACATCCACGGCATTCCTTGCAACGCATTCATAAGCATACGCATCTCGAACTGGAATACCGCCGTAGCTCCACCGCCCCCTCGTTCTCACTCATCCAAGTCCGGGCCCAACGAATGCCATGGCTGGGTCATGCTATCTACTGAAGGGTTTTATCATCTTGACACACTGAACGTGTAACCATCGATCCGCGTTTTCTTTGGCAGCAGAAGCAGCGCCTTCGCTTACTAATGCTGATATGCTTTACACATGTTATGTTGTGAACCCCCCGTCCAGGGTGGGTGTACCATACACCTACAACTAACACGCGCCCCTCCCCCTCTATCACACAACTGTTAAACTGCGCTCCCCCCAATGATTCATCAGTAAGCGAAACCCTGACCACAATTTGAAGGCACAATCCATCTTAAATTCAATAGTTTTGGGCCACCTACACATGGCCGACCCATGGTTCAGACTTGTCAGGTTGGACAGGCCAATAGCCAGCCAGCCCAAACCCATGTGTAGTGCCTTAAAATGCAACCTCTTCATTGAATCAAGTACGGTAAACTGGGAAGGCGCAGCTTGTCATACGGCCCTTGCCAACTCGCACCAACTGCAATGGGAACAAGCACCCGAACCAGCATGCCGACCGGACCACGGACCATCAACCGGACCTTGGCGGTCGCACTTCAATTGACGGGTTCCCCTTGCCGACGGTGAACGGATGCATGGAGGGGTGAAGGTTTTGCCGAAGGCAGGCCCGTGGGCTGGGACGTGAGGCCCTTTGCGCCCGCCGGGACTAATGCCACAGGCAGCATGTATGCAAAGAGGGGCGGCACCGCGGGCAAGCGCCCGCCTTGCTTCCCAGCCCTCCCGCCCCCACGGCGGCCAGCGTAATGCCGACGACTCCGTCCATGTTCTACTGGCTGGTTTCCCTCTCACTGCGCACCCTGAGCTCCTGCGCGCCCTGAACCTTACTGGCTGCCCCGGGGATTGCGTTCCAGGCTTCCAGCCTGCACTGGGCTTGCTGTGTGCTGCTGCTACCGACCAGCAGCCAATCGACCATTCAACTGAGCAAGCAGCACACACAGCCGGCTTGGAGCCAGCAGCCAAGCGGCAAGCTTGTCGCACCTGAAGGCACGCACAGGACGCCGCACAGGACGCCGCACACCCTAATACCGGTATGTGCTACCGACACCACATGCACCCGGGTGCTGTTCGTTCCCAACTCCGCCCGCCTCAAATGAACCCTGCCTGCTGCTAACGCACAGTGCTGATGCACCCACCGCCGCGCACTGTGCCAGCCATGTCTTGCTGCCCTGTGCTGCAGCCCACGTGTATACGTAGTACGTACGACATATGTACGGACCTGTGACCGTCGCGTTACACTACGGGTTATTGCCTAACCAAGACCACGCAGCAGTAAGCTACATATATGCCCCTGCTGCTAGCTAGCTGCTGTAGCCTTGTCCCGTATGTACGTAGGCGCATACCACACCCCCAGCAGCCCCGGCACTGAACCATGCGCGGGCTTGCACCAGGTCTGCCCTAACGACAGGTCCGTCCGGCGCCTCCGTCTGGCCTACAGCACGCGCTGCACACACCATCCAGTGACCCCGCCGCAAATTAGAAGCTGTAGCTGCACGCGGTGCAATAGGCAGGCACGCATGTGTGCGTGTGTGCACTATGCTTTGCTGTGCTCTCTGTGCTGTACCAGGTACAAGGCAGGCCCGCTGACCAACACATACACCAGCCTGCTGCAAGCAAGGCTCCAGCCAGCCATGAGCCGGCTATCTACAAGATGCCTGGTTGCTGGCCTGATCCGTCCGCACATCCCAGCCCCCGCCACACACACAGCCTTGCCCCGACTACATAATCCACCCGCAAATCATAAGCCTACCGACATTTTCAACCTGCTATCTACGGCCACCCCAGCCAGCCAGCCGCCTAACTCAACTCAACTCAAGTGCTCCGCAGGCTGCAGCGGTGCCGCTGATGAAAGCGGCGCCTCCACCCCCCCCCTGCTGGTTGGAGGGGTGCCGGCGCCGGTGCTGGCGGCACTGGTGCCGGCGCGCCACTCCGGAACCAGAGCCTCGTACGCAGCCAAGCGTTCCTGGGGCGGCATCGAGACGACATACTGCCGCCTGTCCACAAACGCAAACTCGTCGTCATCCGCTTCACTGTCGTCACTGACCTCATGGGAGCCGTGCCTGCTGCAGGGTGCCGTGCCGCCTGCGGGGACAGCAGTAGCGATGGTGGTGCGGCCACCACCACCACCACCACCACCACCACCACCACCACCTCCGTCGACTCCTGATGGCTGTTGTTGCTGACTGCTGCACACAGCCGCGCCTAGCTGCTGCTGCTGCTGCTGCTGCTGCTGCTGCTGCGGTGCTTTGGAGATGGTCCCCACAACCGAGCTCAGGTTGATCATGGCAACACGAAGGGAGGCGAGGCAGCCCGTCAGGCTGGGCGGCGGTGCTGCAGCGGCTCCCCCGCAGGCGGCCACTGCTGCTCCTGCGGCTGCTGCAGCTGAGTGGTCTGCGGCCGCAGCTGATGAGTGGGCCGCCAGTCCTGTGCCCAGGGCCGACGCTGCTGTTGCTGTGCTGGCGGCCGTGGCTGGCAAAGGGTCCGCCGCGCGAGCCCCAGTGGCCACGGCGGCGCCATCGGCAGTGGCGGCGGTGATCTCCACCGTCTCCACAGGCGCCGCCACATCCATGTCGTCGTCCACCGGGCCCGCACTCGGCACTGCTATGGCCGCCGGGGGGCTGGCGATTGCCGCCTGCACTCCGCCAGCAGGCACGCCAGAGCAAGTTGCCGGGCCCACGCCAGCTGCTGCTGGGCCAGCTTCTGCAGCGGCCACGGAGGTGGCTGCCATGGCAGTGGCGGCGGCAGCCATCCGCAGCTTGGAAGGGCCCACAGCAGCAGCTCCCGCGCCGACACCCACACCGTGCGTATCCACCTGCTGGTGTTGCTGCTGCTGCTGCTGCTGCCGAGGGGGCGGTTGCTCAGCTGGCTCCCCTGATGACCCGCCGGCTCCGGCTTCGGCTTCGGCTTGTGGCTGAGCCGGGCAGCTCTGAAGAGTGCTCATCAGGAGAGTGTACGTTTGGGATGGGGTTGGGAGGAAGGTGAAGAACGAAGTGCGTAGGGTGAATACGAAGTGTGTAGGGTGAGCAGAGTAAGGATTAAACTTCAGTAACTGCAGCGAGGAGGGACCATGTTGTGTAAAATTCAATTAAACCTTCGTTACACCACGTACTTCCCCGCCCAGCAGGGGGATCGTCGGACCCACCCAAGCATGTTGTCGTACAGTACAGCCATGCCGTAAAATCTCAGCATTGTCCAGAATGCAAAAGTATTTTCATGTGACATCTATCGTGCCTTGAGTTTAAACGTGCCTACACCAAAAGCGAGGCAGCTGGGATCATCTTTGAGGAAGGCGAAGATCTGATGCATTGATGAGTCGTGTACGACTTTTCAGCCTCTGAAGCAGATACATTTGCACGTGAAGGAGTACGCAACTCCTTAACGCAGTTAGCTTCATTGCTTGAGACACCGACCGGTGTTTATTAGCCCCACCTCGATGATGAGTGGTGATGCATGTTACTAAGCATGGGCGGGTGTCAGGTGGCGTGTGCCCTGTTCCAGGCTGCCTCCGAGCTTTTCGTGTGACCTTGATTCACCCTCTGCTGGAGGGTGCGTGCGTACACACGAGGTACCGTATCTCAACTCGGATACCTCCCTAGGAAATTAGGGTTTTCACGTCAAGAAATGCGACTGTGCCTTCAGATTTGCAAACCCACGTCTGGAGACAAAGTTCTCGGGGCGGGGTCCACGAGCAGGCGAGTAGGCGTGTGTTTCCTACAACAATCCCCCCATTGCAGCTATGAGCGAGCCGATGCTGGCGAATGGGTGACTTGGTCTAACATGCGTGTACATACCTTGAGGATATGTCCCAAATGACCCAGCCCATGATACGAACGATGAGATACACTACTTTGGACGTGTTCATTCGCCACCCTTACTTGTTTTCCTCCCCCCGCAGGGTCTTGTCATGTTCACCCGCCCTGCCTGTACTACACAAGGAAGCAAGAACAACGTATTCATTACGAGTCTCACCTGGAACCGCTGCTCTGTGCTGCCGCCGTCATTACGTGGCGGAAGGGGAAGTTGACGCCGCAGGATCTCCGCAGTGCTGCTGCCTCCTAGGCCTCTTGAAGCAGCAAACGTTGTTATGTTCTCCTCTGATAGCAGTGCAATGCGGTGCACAGCAGGCGGTCTTGCCAACAAATCATCCGCCTGTAAATAACATACGACAATGTAGTACAATGATTTATTACCTTACCCCAAGCGCGTGCATGGGGTGAGAAGAAAATTAGGCTGCATGGTCGATGGCGGTAGGTGGATAGACTAAAAAACATCATTTCATGAAACCGCTCGATGCAGCAACATCACTCACTCCGCAGCCCGTTGCAAACATGGAACTCGACCCACCGAGAGCGCAGTGCCGGCCTGCTGCTTGTTCCTGGGCCACATAACACGGCCCGTGGGTCCAACAGCCAGGCCCACAGCAGCCTGCTGAGGTGGTACAGGGCGGCTTGCCCCAGCTGCAGCAGCAGCCCCCGCATCTCCGTGAGGTCCCAGCGGCGCCGCCACCGCGTCCCGTCCGCTGGTGACACCTGCTGGCTTGCTCTTGCCCTCCGTTACCGCTGTGTGTTTGCTGCCTCCGGCAGCTCCTGATGATGTCGATGATGGCCGTTGTCCAGCAGCAGCAGCAGCAGCAGCAGGCCCTCTGCTGGCTTCCTTATTAGCCTCCGTGCTTCCCGCCGAACGTTGTGGGTTCGCAGACCGCTGCTCCCGCTTCTGCTGTTTGGGTTGCCGCTGTTTTTCGCCGTTGCTTGACTGTGGCAGCTGCTGTGGTGACGACCGCTGCTGCTGCTGCTGCTCAGCCTTCCTGGAGGGGCTGGGCGCACGGTGCTTCTGCTGCTGCTGCTGCTGTGGCAAGCCCGGTGCCACCCGCCTGTTCCCACTGCTCTTGATCGCCGCCTGAGAACCTGCTGGCACATGGACATCTGTGGCTCCGGCCACGATGCCAGTTTTGCTGGCGCCCTCGGCTCGCCCCTTTCCTGAGGGCACGTGTGCTGCAGAAGCTGCTGCAGCCGCTGCTGCCACTGAAACAGGTGGTTTTTCCAGGGGCTGCTGTTGGCCCATGCTGCCTCCTGGCGGCTCAGGGGCAGCAGCTGCTGTCGTCACTGCTGCCGGACGACCACCACTGCCGGCGGACATTGGCACCATCCCACCGCCGGAAGGCTGCTGCTTGGATTTGTCAGTGCCCATGTGCTTGCCCTTGTTGGTGGCACCTTGCTCAGTGCTGGGAGAGGCGGAGCCCGTCACCTTGGGCCGCTTGGGTGGCTTGGGTGGCATGCCAAAGATGTTGGGTGCTTGCTGGGCGGAGGTCAGAGGTTGGTCTCGCTGTGCTGGCCGCCCTGCTGTTGGCTGGACAGACGGGCTGGGGCTGGCCTGGCTCTTGGAACCTTTGTGCCTTTTGGTACTGCGCAGAAAAAGAAAACTAAATAAATTACTAGTGCCTACATGGATGGATGCGCAGATGGTAAAGCCACACGTTCCTGATTGTGCATGTTGCTAGATAACATTGCGCTTTTATTTGGTCAGGCAGCAAGTGGCTGTGCACTACCTATCTAGATTTACAGATACACATTCATGTACTATAAGGGCCGGCCTCTGCCCTCATCTCCGGTGCAGTACATGGCCAGATGGCCCATGAGCTCTAACCTTCCGGAGAGTCCACCATAACAAACACAACTTTTGATCGTGCCCGTGCCCGTGGGCCCGTGGGTCCGTGCCCGTGCCCCCGTGCCCGTGCGTGCCCCCGTGCCCGTGCGTGCCCCCGTGCCCGTGCGTGCCCCCGTGCCCGTGCGTGCCCCCGTGCCCGTGCGTGCCCCCGTGCCCGCGCGTGCCCCCGTGCCCGCGCGTGCCCCCGTGCCCGTGCGTGCCCCCGTGCCCGCGCGTGCCCCCGTGCCCGTGCGTGCCCCCGTGCCCGTGTGTACCCCCGTGCCCGTGCTTGCCCCCGTGCCCCCGTGCCCGCCCGTGCCCGTGGGCCCGTGCCTGCCCGTGCCCCCGTGCCCGCCCGTGCCCGTGCCCGTGTTAATAAATCTATATACGCCAGACCCTACACGGTTGCTTACGAGCTTCCATGAACACTACACGTGTGCAGACATTGAAGACCATCGCACCAAACCGGTCCTAAAACCAATTGCATCTCCTACGTACCTTTTTTTCTCATTATCATCCTGGCATGCTCGCTCGTCTCTCTTCTCCAAATCGTCGTCCAGTGCCCACGCCCCTCGCTTGCTGCTGGAAGTCGAGCCTGTAGCCCTGGGGCTTGGACCTGCCATGTCAAGCAAAACATGCCTCAGGGCGGGTAACTTCCACTTTCAGCCATAGATTCGTTGCAGCCCGGCCATTGACTGCAATTTATTACCACGCTTGGGCATGCGTACATACTCCTCACACAAATACACATACATGTTCAACTACACTCACCACTGGGCTTCAATGCAGCAACACGGTCCGGCTGGGAGGATGTTGCTCGCACACCTGGCTGCTGCTTAGGTGCGGGT
Source organism: Pleodorina starrii (assembly GCA_030267565.1). Classification (NCBI taxonomy): domain Eukaryota; kingdom Viridiplantae; phylum Chlorophyta; class Chlorophyceae; order Chlamydomonadales; family Volvocaceae; genus Pleodorina; species Pleodorina starrii. The sequence goes on from BRXU01000037.1 coordinate 257,064, forward strand.
GAACTTGTACCACTGGGCCTGGAGCCGCCTGCCACCATGGACTGAACCACCTGTGCTGCTGGCAGCCCGGCTGCTGCCACCATTCCTCGGAGTGTTGGTTGTGATTTTGGCAATATACTTTCAGATTTTCGGTGCTGCGGGGAGGGCATGGTTTGCCGTGCTGAGGGTAGCTGAAGCTTCGGGCTATCAGTGCAGACGTCTTGCTGTGCCTTTGGCGGCGAAGACAGCAGGCCTCGGCCATCGGGGAACAAGTCCTGCTGTCGCTGCTGTGGATGCAGCTGCTGTGGTTGCCGGCTGCTGGTTGCTGATGGGAGCTGTGAGCGGGTCCGCTGTCGCAGCTGGTTCTGCTTTTCGTCCAGTACTTCCATGTGCTGCTGCTGCTGCTGTTGAGTGGCAGCAGGCTTTCCCTGGACGCTCGCCTCGCCCTTGTGCTGCTTCATCCGGACCTGCTGTTGCTGTTGTCGTTGCTGGGATGGCACAAGACCTGGTGGCTTCCATGGTGGTGGAAATACTTGGGCCACGCCTCCAGCTGGTGGTGGTGTATCACCAAAGTGCACAAAGTTGAGTGGCAGAATGACCTTGCCACGCTCCAGCTCATCCGGTGCATTGTAGTCATATTTGACCTTCATGGCAGGAATCCCATAGGGCCTATCATAAGCTGGACTTCTATGTATCTATCTTGCATGCAGTAGATGTGTCGCTATGTGTCAATGTCTGGCCAGATTGGCAGGTTCCTCCTCTAGTGACCTGCAAAATTATTGCTTGCTACACCCTTCTTTCTGTGTTTGTATTCGTGTTATTATGTACATAGTAATAATATAGTAATAATACATGTTGCTAGAAAGAAAGAAAGAAAGAAAGAAAGTTTACACTGGACCGTAAGCCCGAGCGTGGGTTAAGGGAACAGACTGATGCCTCTTCGGCGGGTACTTTCAGCCCATTACCGCGGTGACCGCCTTTTTGACTAAGATGGGTTGCTTCTCCCACCCACTCCGTGTCTGGGCTCCGTCTCACTCGGATCACATCTGGGTACCCGCACGCACTTTTCCCAGATATGCCAGACACATCATTGTTGAACATTCAACCGTGATGAGTTCTACCAGTGCAGGGGACAGGGACATGGCTAAAGAGCCATGCGATCACCTGCTGTTCGTTCCCACACCAGGGCCCCCATCGGTCACCCAGCCCTCTGCGAAGGCCGGGATCGAACTGGTGACCTCTCGGTCACCAATTTAGTGCCCTAACTCTCAGGCACTCCTAGGGGATATACATGTTGCTACCTGTAACATCATCTATCCCAGCCATGCTTACATGAAGGGTTGCTTGCTCTGGGTTGTACTTCTGTACTCGTGCTGAATACCAGACTCCATACTTGTCATACTTGGGGGTGTACACAGCAGGCCACCATGTACGGCCACACATGTGTGTCTTCTCCTGCTGGCCATGCTCCATGTCCCACCAGAACACCAGCAATGAGCTGCCTTGCTGGAGATCTTGCACTCCATGCACCATGCACATCTCGCGACACCATTGAAGCAAGGGTGTCTGCATTATCAAATATTGGTGGCAGAACGTAGATGTTTGCATGCTTGAAATACACATAGATATATGGAAGCGCTTGAAGGCAACGAACCCACCTCCCATCCAGCAGCAGCACAGGCAGCGAAAACTACTATCAATTAAACTCACGAAATGTATATATGTAATAGACAGCTTACCTTCGCCACATGTTGATTTGCATATGCAACCACATATGGCTTTGTGAGTGTTAGTCGGCGGTCCTCCACATCGTTATTGGTTGTGCCACCAGGCAGCTTCAAGCAGTGCTCAAGAACCCATTCACTGATGAGGACGACCTTCCCATCCGCAATCACATTGATACTGTCAATGTCATCCTCATGGCCTGGAGGGGTAATACATCAAAGCAGATATAGACATCAAAGTGAGAGACACCCTGCCTCAGTACAAATGACTTCTCCACTGCATTATTAGTGCCAGGTGGATGTTAGTTCCAGCCAGCCTTATATGCACGCATCTACCCACAAGCGAGTCATGCATCCTATCTGGATAGAAAAACACATTTAAGAGAATGGCCCTCCACAACTCACCCTTCCCAAAACCTGCTGCCCAAGATTTCTTATTATTTACCCCTTGTTGTTTCCCACCGGGTGCTTAGGTTTGGGGGTTGCACACCGTGTGCAGTGGCGAGCACTGAAGGCACTGAAGTCCTTCGTTCCATGTCCCACTACTGATAGATGACGACTGAATCTATCTCCCTGTTTATGTACATGCATATACATCTCACATCTCACATGGCCATGCTCTTCACCGGATAAATGTGTAAATGATGCCTGACCGACCAGCAGAGGCTCATGCATATGGGTGATCGATGGAAGGGTGCATGCAGTGGGTGCAGGCAGGGTAGGTGATGTGTGGGTTTCCTGGTCCCAGTCCTCCCCCGCCACTAATACTGTACCTGTATGTAGAAAGTATATAACACTACTATCGTGGGGATTTCCAAGGACATGCATGACCTCAGGCCAGCCGCCATATCCATGTCCACATTCCACATCTATCATGACAGTAGTGGAGCCCTCCGTCTGTATTTTTTCGACTGGTCTATAGTCACCCTGGTCGTCTATTAGACCAAAACTAGGCTAGGTCGTCTACAGGTACCCTATGTATAGGCAGTCGTCTATTGCCATTGAGTATAGACGATGGTGTATATACGCGAGCAGACGATAAATTAGGTACATCCTTAGGTGCATCCGCGCCATCTTCAGTGCCGACACACTGAGCATGATCCCCTTTTTTGGCACCTAAGGCTGCGCTTCCTTCAGCTTGTGGTACAACTGGACGGCAACATGGCTGCCGGGGGACACAAGGACTTAGACCGGTGCCAGGGGCATGAAACCAACGAAGCCGCCAGCCCCCGGTACCAGATCCACGTGGGTGGCCTGCACCCCGACAGGCGGATCCCCGGGTTTGCCAATGTGGTTGGCCAGCACCACGGCCTTCTGAACGCTCTCTCCTGGCCGCGTCACCTTTCGCAGGTAATTGGACCCGAAGCTCCGGATTGGTAGCAGCCTTTCGTACAGCTTTAGCACTTGCTTCAGGCTGGCCTCCTGCTCCTCCTCACCCCCCTCTGCCCCCTCACCCCCATCCTCCTCCTCCTCACCCCCGTCATCCTCCTCCTCACCCCCATCCTCCTTCTCCTCACCACCGCCCTCCTCACCCAGCTCGCTCCCGCTCTTGCCCCGACCCGTGGACCCGCCTGCCACATGCCTGACTGCCGGCATCGATGGCCGCTGAAGGTTCACCCTCCAATGCTGTCCACCAGTACTGTAGTCCATTAGCAACTGCCCCTCGTCGGTCTCATCGTAGCAGTAATTGCCATCACCGTTGTGTTGCAGTTCCTGGGAGATTGGCTCACCCTTCAGCCTGCAGAGCTGTGTCGCCACCTCGGCTGCGTCAGGGATCCTTTCAAGCAGCTCCTTCAGCTCCGGCGGCTCCAGGGTCGCCACACCCGCCACCTCGAGGTAGGAACGGGCCTGCTTGATGCCTTCGCACTTGTACAGGGCCGCCGGGACACTTTCGTGGCCAGGTTTTGCACTTTGTGCAGGTCGGCCACGAAAGTGTCCCGGCGGCCCTGTACAAGTGTGAAGGCATCAAGCAGGCCCGTTCCTACCTCGAGGTGGCGGGTGTGGCGACCCTGGAGCCTCCGGAGCTGAAGGAGCTGCTTGAAAGGATCCCCGACACAGCCGAGGTGGCGACACAGCTCTATCTGCAGGCTGAAGGGTGAGCCAATCTTCCAGGAACTGCGACACAACGACTATGGCAATTACTGCTACGATGAGACCGACGAGGGGTATCCACAAGGGGCGGGTGCTAATGGACTACGGTACTGGTGGACAGCATTGGATGGTGAACCTTCAGCGGCCATCGATGCCGGCAGTCAGGCATGCAGCAGGCGGGTCCACGTGCGGGTCGGGGCAAGAGTGGGAGTGAGATGGGTGAGGAGGATGCAGTGAGGAGAAGGAGGATGGGGGTGAGGAGGAGGAGGACGGGGGTGAGAAGGAGGAGGATGGGGGTGAGGGGGCAGAGGGAGGTGAGGGGGAGCAGGAGGCCAGCCTGAAGCAAGTGCTAAAGCTGTACGAAAGGCTGCTACCAATCCGGAGCTTCGGGTCCAATTACCTGCGAAAGGTGACGCGGCCAGGAGAGAGCGTTCAGAAGGCCGTGGTGCTGGCCAACCACATTGGCAAACCCGGGGATCCGCCTGTCGGGGTGCAGGCCACCCACGTGGATCTGGTACCGGGGGCTGGCGGCTTCATGGTTTCATGCCCCTGGCACCGGTCTAAGTCCTTGTGTCCCCCGGCAGCCATGTTGCCGTCCAGTTGTACCACAAGCTGAAGGAAGCACAGGCTCAGGTGCCAAAAAAGGGGATCATGCTCCGTGTGTCGGCACCGAAGATGGTGCGGATGCACATGAAGCCTGGCCAGATCGTCCTGCTTCACGTAAACACGGTGCATGCCGGGGATGCAGGTGTCCACAACACCTGGTCCCCGTGTCCAGGAGCTTGGTCGGCGCTCCTTGTTTCTGACTCTCACGCTTCGTGCGTCGTGCGGGCCTGGTGCTGGTGGGCCTTGGTGGCTTTGCTTTTGGCACCCCTTTGCGGGTGCCCCTGGGGTAGGATGAACAGTCTGTCTGGCTAGCAACCGCGCGGTGTGACAACCGGTCCCCCTTGTAATCTTCGCATCCTAAACAATCGAGGTTTAACTATTTTCCAGGATTCCTGTATGTATGATGCAGCGCCTCTTATGCAAAGCGCGGATGCGCGCGCTTACTTACCGCCAATACAGACTGCCCTCCTTCCTTTGCACTCCAACTCTAGCGCAGGATACAGCGTTGATGCCGCTTCGACAAGTGCATTTTCTCGAGCCTGCAGATATAGAAATAATTAACAGAAGTCCAGCGCCGCACAACGTAAGCTCCTTGCAGACAAGGTGCCCCAGAGTTGCTCACAACTTCTGCTGCCGTCTTCTCTTTCATCTTCACCAGCACCGAATTGTTTACTATTTCTTACATGAAGCCACAAGGAAGCATTGTTGACAAAAGTACTGGACCCCCAATACAAGCGATTTTATTTGCGTATACCGGTATTTTGACAGAAGTGTTCGCGAAAATCAACGAAATCTGCCCATGGATCCCTCTGGTGAATGGATGTGCTGAACTCCGAAATGTTAACGTTCAATGACAGTCTGCGCTTCAGCAATCGATGTTCAAGTTCAAGTCATGTGCGAGAGATAATATTTATTTAGAGCTTTGCCTCGCTGTCAGACAACCTTGGAAAGGTTCGTTGCAGTACCAAATGCGTTGCATGTCGTACTCTTTGGCAGATTTTTTGAAGCCATGAGATGGCAGACCAGTGGAAGTGGATAATCGAAAACTCTACGCGGATATTGCTTCGCACTAAATATAACGTCCATTAGTTGGTGGGACCAAAAGACCCCGAGGAGGTTGCATGGTCTTAACCGTCGAGATATTACGGCCCTTGAATGTACGATAAGCTGCACGACAATGTTTCCAATTGCCCTTGTCGTCTAACGACCAAGGGTGTAAACCCAATGTGGACGATACGTTAGAGAAGTGTAATATATAACGGCTCTTCGTTGCACGTTACATCATTCCCCCACCCCCAATTGCTTGCTTGGCTGACGTCGTGACAGCCATGCCCGCCCCATCCCCACCGCCATGCATGCTTGTGCACGTGAAAGCAGGGTCGATGATGTCCCACTGGCAATGAACAAAGCACGAAAGAAACCAACGAAACGAATAGGCGCACGAATAGCCCGGCCGGACGTGTAGTCTGCTGCGATGATGACACCACATACAGGTGTTCACAATGATGAATCAGTCGGTGTGGATGACTGTGATTGGGTGGGACGACAATGACGTGTTCAGCTGACAAACCCTCCAGTACGCACGAAGCAAATAAATCCGCACAGGTGGTTAAGTTCGCCCTCGGGCTCCCACGAGTCATACATACTCGGGAATCTGACACCGCACGCATCAATCATTAGTGAAGCCACTAGCTGTCTGGGTTATGAAGTGGGGTGGTCGCATGGCTGCGCTGGGCAGGAGACGGGTGTGTGGTGCGCGTGACCCAGTGGGTTGCAGGCAACCTTCACAGTGTATGTGACCTACACGTGTCGAACGATCTTTGGTCGTTCATTTTGGACCTTTTCTCAATGCTCGTGCTTCTCCTTACTCTGGGGGCTGTCATGACACACTGCGTAATTGACACAGCGTGTCGAAAGCCTGGATTGTACGATCTACACCAGGAAACCCCGCCTCGGTCAAGGATGGGGGAACGCCGCGGAATCTACTCTATCTGGAATAATAATAATAATAATAATGTTACGCCGGGCCAAAACCCTGGCGTGGTTTATGGGGGCGGGTGCGATGAGGCTCGACTAGGAGCCTGTACGCCGCCACCACCAGGGGAGCTCCACAAAAAACAACCTTACCCTACCCCTTGACGATTGGACGTGTAGCATGTGGGTCCCTCGAGGGAGCGTCGCCGTAGGACTATGTTATTCAGGTACTTGATTGCGAGGTCATGAAGGCGCGCGCAGCATTGTGTGGCAGTGTCTGGTGACACGCCGAGCTCGGTGATAAGGGGCTTTAGGTCATTGCGAATCGTCCCACCGAATCCAAGTGTGATGGCTTCCTTCGGTGTGTACCGCACTTTCCAGCCGTTGGCCTTGAGCCTGCGGGCTAGCTTCGCGTGCTGTTTTGCTTTTTGCTCATTCTTTTCATCATGTCGGAGGTCCCCTGTGTATCCTATCTCAATCACAAATACTGTGTGTTTTGAGCGGTCCGGTGGTCCGTTGTACGGTGTGGTTTGCTCTGTGGTCGATAGTGGTAGGGTCGGGATAAGAAGGAGATCTGGTCGCATTTTCTTCCTCTTTGTTTCCGGGATATTGGGTAAAAGCCATTTCGGCAGTCGAGTGCCAGATGAGTATTCCGGGCTGGCGTCTTCTGCACAGGCGTCAATGATGGTGTAGCATCACCATACCTGCCTTTGTGTATGGTATCTGCGATAAGCAGGGCAGCGGCGTTGTGCCGTTTTATGTACATAGCTATATGACCAGTTTCTTTGCATCCTCCCAGAATATGTCCGCCTGAATCTGGTAGGCCGCATAGGGGGCAGGGGGCTTTGCTCTCCTTCGCGGTGTTGGTGTGCACTTCTAGGTGTTTTGTTGGTATGCCATATCGCTTGGCAAGGCCGGCGTGCCATAATTGGCCCCACCTGTAGTCGAATACTCGCTTAAAAAGGCTGTGTCCGCCTCCGCGGGTGATCGTCAAGTTGCTAGTTCGTGCGCAGAGTTTAGGGCTGGCTTTTTCCCATAGATCCGTATATACGCCCGAGTAGAAGGAAATTGAATTGCAGGGGACCTGGGGGGCACTGCCCGAGGATGGACACGCGGTGTTGAGGGCTGCGGTGGACGATGTCAAGAAGACTGAAAATGCCTCGGCAATGTAACCGGCAGGATGGGTAAAAGTTCTCGGCTTTGATGAATAGACCGTCTATTGCGACTCTTTAGACGTGTTTATAGTCGATAGCCTTTAGGCGAGCGTCTTTAGATGAACGCATAGACGATCACTAGACGACCGTGTATACATCACCTATAGACGACCCACAGACGATCAACAGACGATCGTCTTGGATCGTCTATTTAGGCTCGTCTATCGTCGTCTTATAGACTAGCCTGTAGACGACCAGTGTATTTTTCCAAATAGATCGTCTTTAGGAAGGTCTCTATTTTACAGACTGAGGGCGTAAAGCCATGATGGGTGGTTTTGTTGAGGAGATTTGTTATGCCACGGTTGAGGTCGTTACCGTACAGCTCGGTCGTGGTTTGACGAAACCAGAAGATTTTATCGAAGGGGTTATTGTCACTTTCTTCGGTTAGTGTGGCTTCAGCATCACTCTATCTGGAAGACGGGCGGGATCTGAGTGCCGTCACTCCGGCGATCACTGCCTGAGCGGGAGCTGAGTGCCGCTCATGATCCAAGTACGGGAGGATCCCTAAGCCCGGCTAGGATAGAAAGGCCCGGTCAGGCCTGCCCAACAACGAAGCTCGAGTCACCTTTACTAGTCTGCAGACCGACAGCAGTTTCTCAGGCCGAATGAACCCTAAGTTTCTCAGGCCATACGAGCTAGGCCACTCGGGAAAAGGCCCAGTCATAAAGCGTCATCTCGGTCATAATCCCAGTCATACACCCAGTCATAAACCCAGTCATAAAGGGGGCGCCAGTCATATTCCAAGTCATAAACCCAGTCATAACGTGCTCCCCTGGTCATGAAAAGCGGTCAGGGACAGCACCCGATATGACTGGGGCCAGTCATATAAAGCCCAGTCATATTGTTTATGACTGCATTTATGACTGGAATTATGACTGAAAACGAGTCATAACGTGTCTCCGTGGGACGGGGATATGACTGGGATGCTACATTATGACTGATTCCCAGTCATTCCGTGTGATTTCCAGTCATTCCGTGCAGTCATTCTGTCATCTCAGTCATTTTCTGCATCCATGTTCTGCTAGCGCGTCTGCGCCCCATGACCCGCAGCTGCACACTATGACTCGGCACAGTCATTCCCCGCTTGCGCCCCATGACCCGCAGCTGCACACTATGACTCGGCGCAGTCATTCCCCGCCTGCGCCCCATGACCCGCAGCTGCACACTATGACTCGGCGCAGTCAATCCCCGCCTGCACCGAACTGGAGGCCCAAACCTCATTCAATGGTAGTAACAACCACCGGTTCTGCCTCTTGCTGGTGGATACTTAATGATTCTTGGCTAAAGTGGAGTGCAATACTACTGCCATTGTGATAGTAACACACATGGCTAGCAGTGTAGCAATAGGTAGGTGAGAAGGTGGGAAGGTGGGAAGGTCAGGCCAGGCCTACGGTCGGAAGAGCTGCACTGGGGACAGTGGAGATGTGGGGCTGGCACAACTTACAGTGGAAATGGGAACCTCCCAAGCTCCAAGTATGTCCACTCCAGGGCCGCTAGCTCCACACCAGTCCTCTCCAAGGCCGCTAGCTCCACACCAGTCCTCTCTAAGGCCGCCGGCTAGCTCCACACCGGTCCTCTCCAGGGCCGCTAGCTCCACACCAGTCCTCTCCAAGGCCGCTAGCTCCAAACCAGTCCTCTCCAAGGCCGCTAGCTCGCTCCCAGCCACCAGGAGCCACTCCGAAGGCCAATAGCTCCTAACAAGTCTACTCTTGCCAAGAGTGAGGCAAGGGAGGCAGGGAGAGGGTGAATCAAGGGAGGACCACCCAGCATGGAGGGCTAGGGCGGGGCAAGGACAGACATGGGGCCGTAAAGCGGTCAAACTGGCCATCCATATGCGACATGTGGACATGAAAACTTTACAATCAGGCCCATCCTAACTACTGCACCTCTGTGAGATTCACAAATGGATGGGTACAGGATGGAAGCAAACAGAGCTAACAAGGTTGACGAAATATGTCCGTTACAAATACAATTAATTATACGCACGAACGTGATGACTGGAAGATAGTCCAATGGATAAGCTTCATCCACAGTAGAAGCACGCATCCATGCCGACGACGCTGGTCTGCACACCGGGAACTATGAGCTCCCTGAAGTGCCCAATGCATCCTGTAGCACATAGGGAATGAGAGATGATTGCAGCAAGGCATACGGCCAACAGATTTACAATTTCTTGCCTCGCTGACCTTATGTTTGACTGTTGTTACTAGCAGCCAGCAGCCAACAGACATGTATCGTCAAGCACAAGTAAAATGAACCATTCTGTATGACTATTTATGTAAAATGTTATATATCACAGCGAAAGAAAGGCAGGATTGGCCGTAACCAGACATCAGCGATGTTAACGGGGCTTCTGTATGTACAAGAAACCTTAGGCATTTCTCATGCTTTCACCATTATTGAATCCAGTAGGTCATATAAATTCATAAGTACATGAGACAAGCTGTTTGTTTTGTGAAAGTTTGTTATTTCATCGGCATGTACGACGGCCCATGGACAGGCAATCGTACATGCAGTGCAGGAGCCTAATACGCATTACCAGCGTGCATGAAGGGAAATAATGATCACATTTGTTAATCCTCTAAAACTGAGCTCACTTTGTACCATCATGCTGGCCTAGGGTGGCCGGGATGGTGTGCAACTCGGCTGTTGTTTGCTTTTAGCAGTCCACAGCACCAGCACTTTCTGTTGAGACGCATCACAAATCAGATGCAGGTTGCACACCATCCCGGCGGCCGGTGTGCTGTGACGATCCAGGCGGGGCTTACCGCCCTCCGGCCGCGGCACTGCTGCTGGTGCATTTGTTGCCGCTGCTGCCAGCAGTTGTGCCGCCACACCCGCGGCCCCCCGCCTAGCGTACGGCGCTTTGGCACTGCCACCGTCAGCAGCAGCACCGCCACCGGCAGCAGTGGTGCTCCTGCCACCACCAGTAGCGGCTCTTGGCCCCACCCACACAGGTTCCCCAGGCCAACCACCGCCTAGCCCCCCACGGCGCCCCCGGCCCTCCTTCCGGGCCCCCTGGTCCGCCCACCGGGCCCCCTCAACTTCGGCATCGCCAACTTCGATCCACAGTGTGTTGCATCCGTGTTTGGCCTGCACTGGAGCGATGTGAGGGGTGGGATGCAACCCCGCCCCGCCCTGCCCCCCCACCGGGCCCCCATTAGACATGCAACAGCTGGTGGGCTATAGGTCCCGCCTGGATTGTCAAAACACACCGGCCGCACCGCCGGGGTGTTGTGCAACCCTGCTGCTGTCTGCTTTTACCAGTCCGACTGGTAAAAGCAGACGGCCGCTTGGTGCCGTGGAGTCCACGGCACCAAGCGGATTTGTGATGCAAACACATAACCTGTGAGCTATCTGCAAAGCAAAGGAAGCGGGTAAGCTTGCAAGCAACGGCACGTTAAAACACAAACCGGGGTTGTAGATAGTGAGTATGAGATGCACCGCCACTGGGATGGCACGATGAAGGCACGGCAAGCTGTCGTGTTGGCACCTCAAGGGACACTGTGGGCAGCAGAATATACCTCCCTTGGCTGCACCAACGAAACTTTTTTTGAGGACAGTGGCTTCATCTGCCCTTTCGACAGGCAGAGAGTGTCGCCCACACAAGAGTGAAACCGTTACATGAGGCCATGGGCCAAGTGCACAGCGGCAAGCCTGCCCCTGCACTGCACACACGCTGCTGATGTGGCGCCTGGTATGTCAAGTCGGGGTGGTGGGCGCCGAGGGTAACCGGTGGCTGGGTTTGCATGGTCAGGCACAGGGGAGGCTTGCCGGCTGCCAGCAGTGAGGATGCGTGCTGGAAGGGGCTGCCGCTGAGCGGCGAGCAACAAAGATGCGACTGGCCAAACCGTGTTCATAGTCAATCACCGAGCCCTTCTGAAGTAGAGCCCACGGCAACTAGCATGTCAAGATTAAAGGCACCCACTCGAGTCCGAAGGCAGACGGGGCCAAGCAACCCTACCGCAGCATCCAGCAAGGCGCTCCACCCGACCCAACCCAAACCCCGGCGTCCAGCCTTTGGAACGACAGTGAAGCTTGAAATCCTGGACATGGAGATCCGTTCATTGGCTCGCGCCTTTACGTGGATAAACCGCCCGTCCCCGCTCTGCCCCGCCCCACCCTGCCGTCCCCGGCCCTCACCCGCCGTGCCTCGCCCAGCCCTGCCCAGCCCAGCCCCGGCCCGACCCCGACCCGCTGTGCCTCGCCCAGCCATGCCCTACCCAGCTTTGCCCTGCCACGCCCAGCCCCTGCCCGGTCCCGCTCTGCCCCGCCCAGCCCCGGCCCGGCCAGGCCCCGGCCCGCCGTGCCTCACCCTGCCCTGCACAGACCCGCCCCGCCCCTCCCCACCCCGCCGTCCCTCGCTCTCCCCCGCCGTGCCTCGCCCAGCCCAGCCCCACCTCGCCCGGCCCGGCCCCGCCCCGTCGTGCCTCGCCCCGCTGTGCCTCGCCCAGCCCAGCCCCGGCACCACCCAGCCCTGTCGTGCCATCCCAGTGGCGGTGCATCTCGTACTTGCTACCACCCCGGCTTGTGTATCTAAGACCCACCCGACCCAACCCAACTCAGACCCCGGCGTCCAGCCAAGTGTGAGACATTGAAGCCCCGCAGTCAGCGGTCGGAAGCTTGAAATCCTGGACATGGAGATCCTTGTTGAGGGTGTTGACAAACACCGGACCGGCTGCCGAAGCTCAACACACCTCACCCTGCCCGGCTACGGTGCAGGGCTTGAAATGATATCGCGCCCGGCCTTGTACCTTGCCCAGCTGCTGAACGTGCCCCCGATGTGGCACCCAGCTCCTGCGGAAGTGGGGAAGGGGCACGCTACTTGACGAACGAGCACCAGCACGTGTTCGCTGCACATCCCTGAACCTTGCAACCCGGCGACGCATCCGTGCTGTCGGCGTTGTAACGGCAGTGGGAAAGGGGGACGCTGTTGGACGCTAGGGGCACGACAGTGCTGCACAACAGCGCTCACACACCTGGGGCAACGGACCGCCGCTACCCCATTTGTGATGGGCGGATCCAGGCACCCGCCCTGCACGCCCTGCCCGTCAACCCACCCAGCTGCTAAACGCCACATGCCTGCCCCTGCCCGCGATCCGGTACATCCCTGCCCTCGACACAGAAGTGCCTGCAGCCCGGCACGCAGCCTAGCCAGTTTCAGCCGCAGGCCCGGCTACCTGGCCCCATGCACAGCCGGAAGCACGACGCATCGCTACTCTGCCCTTACCCGTCCCCACGCTTACGCACAGGGCGTCCACGCCTGCCAGCTGCTGCTGCCCGCGTGCACCCTGGACCCGTGCACGGCAGCATTAGCCAGTAGGGAAGGGGGTTAGAGCATTCGGCGCAATGGCGATGGGAGGAAGCCAGAGTCACTGATACTGATCAAATATACCTTATCTTACCGAGGAGGTTGACAGTGCGGCGGCTGCACGGCCGCGGAACGGATGACGGTGGAGTAGCAGGGCAGCACAAAGGTGTGAGCAGGTGGCATCGTCACCAGAGGAAAGCAAGGTCGAGAGCAGGCAAGCAGGCATCACACCCCAAACCTAACGGCTGCACGGCGCGAAAGAAAGTGAGTTCTTGGATGGGTGCAAACCTGACCTAGACTTGACAACCGACCACGGACACCCCCACCCCATGCACCAGACCCAGACCCCCGCAAAAAGCACGCCTGCAGCCGGCGCGACGCCGAACCCTCGAACCGTGATGGGACTCTGGCCCTGGGCGTGCAGCCTGCTCCCTCAGAACAGAGACTCTGGCCCTGGGCGCGCAGCCTGCTCCCTCAGAACAGATGCACCCACAACTGGATGGCGCCCAGACCTGCACCCGAACCCCGACGGGACAGACGCCCCAGGCCCGTTGAAGGGAAAGGGGGCGCTGCTTGACACTTGGGGCACGACAGCGCTGCACAAGTAGCCCGCACACCTGGGGCAGCGGACCGTTGCTATCCGGCTTGCAATGCGCCAGCTTGGGGGCCAGAGGCGGGGTTAGCCCTGGCCCCGCCCTGCCCCGCCCTGCAGTGCCCCGAAGTGCCCTGCCACGCCCCGCCCTGCCCCGCCCCACCGCGCCCCGTCCCGCTCTACACCCCGCTCCACACCCCGCCCTGCCACGCCCTGCCCCGTTCGATCCCGCGCCGCCCTGCCCGCCCCACCCTTCCCTTCCGTTCCCTTCCCCGCCCCGCTCCGCCCCGCCCTGCCCCGCCCCGGCCTGCCCCTTCCCCGCCCTGCCCCGTCCCGCCCCGACCCACCCTGCCCCGCCCCGACCCGTACCGCTCCGCCATACCCTCCCCCGCCCTGCCCCACCCCACCCCGTCCCGCTCCGCCCAGCCCCAGCGCCCCTCCCAGCCTTGGTCACCCCCTGCCCCGCCCCATTCCGCCCTGCCCCGGCCCGCCCCACAGTGCGCCCTCCCCTACCCGCCCCGCCCGTCCCGTCCCCGCCCCGCCCCTCCCCGCACCGGCCCACCCCGCCCCGTCGCCCTGCCCCGCCCTGCCCCGCCCCGCCCTTCCCTGCCCTGCCCCGCCCTGCTCCGCCCCGCCCTGCCCCACCCCGGCTTACAGCCCACCGGCCGCGGCACTGCTGCTTGTGCATTTATTGCAGCCGCCGCCAGCAGTTGTGCCGCAAGCCCCACGGCCCCCAACCTAGCGTACGACGCTTGGGCACTGCCACCGTCAGCAGCGGCGCCGCCGCCAGCAGCGGCGGTGCTGCTGCCACCGCCAGCAGCGGCTCTCGACCCCCCCGACACAGGACTCCCAGGCGCCCCACCGCCTAGCCCCACACGGTGCCCCCGGCCCTCCTTCCGGGCCCCCTGGTCCCCCCGCCGGGCCCCCTAAACTTTGGCATCGCCAACTTCGATCAACAGCGTCCGTTTTTAGCCTGCACAGGAGCGATGCAACCCCGCCCCACCATGCCCCCCACCGGGCCCCCATCAGACGTGCAACAGCCGGTGGGCTGTAGGCCCCGCCCGGATCGTCACAACACACCGGCCGCCGGGATGGTGTGCAACCCTGTTGCTTTCTGCTTTTACCAGTCCACAGCACCAAGCGCTTTCTGTTTGGATGCATCGCAAACCATCCAGTCGCGGGTTTCACACATACATTTGAGCCCATTCCTGGTATGTGCTGGAATGACAAAAGGGGTGGGCTGTACAACTGACTTGATTGTCACGACCTACCGGGGCAGCCGGGGTGGTGTGCAACTCGGCTGTTGATTACTTTTAGCAGTCCACAGCACCATGCGCTTCTTATTGGGATGCATCAAAAACCAGGCGCGGGTTGCACACCATCCCGGCGGCCGGTGTGCTGTGACGATCCAGGCGGCACTGCTGCTGGTGCATTTGTTGCAGCCGCCGCCAGCAGTTGTGCCGCCACCCACGCCGGTGCCGCCACCCCCGCCAGTTGTGCCGTCACCCCCGCCGGGGCAGTGGTGCTGCCATCGCCAGCAGTGGCCCCTGCAGGGCCCCGGCGCCCCCCGCCCAGGCCCCCGACGGCGCCCCTGGACCCCCGCCGGGCCCCCCTAACTTTGGCATCACCAACTTCGATCCACAACATGTTGCGTCCGTTTTTGGCCCATACAGCCGCCATACGGCGGACGATACTAGACAAACATACACACAGGACCCTGTCCAGAGTTATATGGCGGTAAAAACCACCGTATGCGACGAGTACCCATATGGGCTGCTATCACGCACGGGCTGTTAAGGCTTGCGAACACGCACGAAGTGCTCTCGTCCCGAAAAGCGACGGCCATACTCACTTGAAAGAGCAATTTGTGTGAGCCGCTGACATCAGCCAAGTCCTCTCCTGGCCGCTAGCGCCACGATGTTCCAGCCAGCCACGACACGCCATGTCCATGGAGACCACGCCAGGCAGCTAGCTCCGAGCTGCTCGCCACCCAGGCCGCCTGAGCATGTGTCCCAGCCTAAACGTATGTACAGCCTGCTGCGAGTTGCGATAAACAACAGGATACGACTAAGCGTCAAGCCGTCAACCTTAGCATTGTCAATGCTCTCAATCTAATTATACAACTCGTTTCTCGTTGCGGTGTATGCTCGTTGGGCAAGCATTTGTATTTCTATAGGCCAGCACCCCACTTTAACTTCATTGCATTACAACAAGCGCCATGTGAATGAATGAATGAAGCGGTGTTATGGTTAATAATAATAATAATAATAATAATAATAATAATACGCCCGACAGAGCCGAGGCGTGGGTTATGGGAGCAGGAGGGGTGGGGTGTCGGGTTGCCCCGATCCCAGGCCTCTCCCGCTACCGCGGTGAGATTGGGAGCCCGCCGTTGCGGCGGGTTAGGGCGGGTCGGCGCTGGTTGTGCTCTGTTGGCGGGGGTCCCGCTCCAGTTGCCTCCTGGCAGCGACAATTGCGTTCAACGCTCGGACAGCGTGGTCGTGGAGGTCGTTGCAGCATTTTTTGGCCGCTTCGTTGCTCGTTCCCAGTGAGGTCAGCAGTTGTCGCAGGTCTTTGCGGATGGTGCCGGCGAAGCCCAGGCTAATTGCTTCCTGTTTCGTGTAACATACTTTCCATCCGTGCGCCGTCAGCATCTGAGCTAGTTCCGCGTGTTGATGGGCCTTGTCGTTTTGTTTCTGTGTGTGATTTGTGTCGGCTGTGTAGCCTACTTCGATTATGTGTACAGTGTGCTCGCTGGGGTCATCTGGTCCCATGTATTTCGGTGAGCATGTGTCGCTGAGGGGTATGCTGGGGATAAGCAGCAGGTCAGGGCGCTTTTTGGACCGATCTTCGTCGGGGATGTTGGGAAGCAGCCACTTGGGCAGGCGTGTGCCGGCCACGTAGTCCGGCTTGTCCTCCATGCTGCAGGCGTCCATGACGATGAAGCAGCCGCCATGGGCCCCTCTGGACAGTGTTCTGGTGATGGTTTGTACCGCTTGGTTGTGTCGCAGGGTATAGAGAGCGTGCATTCGCGCGTGTTGGCAGCCTCCCAGGATGTGTGCTCCTGAGTCAGGGATGCGTGTCTTTGTTTGGGGGTCTTTGCACACAGGGCAGTAGCCTGTGGACGTTGGGCCGCCCGGTACAAGGGGCATGCGAAAGAGCTTTGCGAGTTTGGCATTCCAGAGCTGTCCGTACAGGTAGTCGAGGCACCGTTTGTAATGCCGGTGCCGGCCCGTGCCCCTCTGCAGGGTTCTTGTGCTGGCATTGATCTCTAGGTCCGGTAAGGCATCCTCTACGTATTTGACGTATGCGGTCTCGTTGGTGTACCCATTGTGTGTCGTCTGGCTGACCAGAGTGTCGATGCCGCGGTTAAGGTCGTTGGCGTAGCGACCGGCGTTTACGTCGGTCCCCTCGGACTTCCGTAGCCACC
The DNA here is from genome assembly GCA_030267565.1 of Pleodorina starrii. Classification (NCBI taxonomy): domain Eukaryota; kingdom Viridiplantae; phylum Chlorophyta; class Chlorophyceae; order Chlamydomonadales; family Volvocaceae; genus Pleodorina; species Pleodorina starrii. Next base: position 273,985 of record BRXU01000037.1, read on the forward strand.
AGTGTTTACTTCTTGGATTACTGTCTGCTTTCTCTATTACGGCTTCTGCCGGCAGCATTCCCTGCGCCGCAAGGATAGCAGCCTGTACGGCGGCTTTGTCCGCTTCTTCATTATATCGAACACCTGTATGTGCTTTGACTTTCAATAGCGACGTTTTAAGCTTGGCGACGGCCCGGGCTTTAAGTGCGGCAACGATGTCCTCGAGCAGTGCTCTATGCTTACTCAGCCGCAATTTTTGCGGGTTGTTTATCATCTTCTGGGTCAAAGCCCTGGGTCTGGGCCAAACCCTGGATCAAATGGAGCGATGCTTTTGAGTCCGTCCAAATGCTGAGATGGGCTTGGTTGTGAGGTAGGCCGCGTCGCATGGTGAGTGCCTGATGTATCGCGCTTAGTTCACAGCGCGTAATTGTTTGACATCCGTAGGCTCCTGGGTTGACATCTATGAGGAGCGTATGTCCAGTCAGTGCGTCGACTGCTGCGGCGCCGAGTCCTAACATCTTGGTGTTCCCGACCTCGACTTCCCTAACCGACCCATCAGTGTAGATGGATGCGTGGGCGTTGTACCGAAGCGGGTTTGCTGCATGGAACGCCAGGTGCGCGGAGCGTCGTTCAGCGGGTGTGGGGTTACTGCATTTACGAGAGGGCACCGCCTGGTCAGGCGCTCCGGCAGTCATTTTGCGGACGCGTTTCCGTACCCACTGGGGGGCTATCCACGGCTGGGATTCACCTGTAGGCGCTGGCAGGGTGGTGTGCATACCTAGCGCCTGTCGGAGGCTGCTCACGTGTGATTTGCCCGCGTCGTTACTGACCAGTAGCAGGGTCAGGCCAACCGGGTAAGGCTTAGTGTCCACGTTGAGCGTGGCGCTTTGCAGTATCCCCTTGGCGGCGAGCGAGTCGATGCTGCCCACTTGCGTGACCAGGGGGTGCGATAGGTACCGGGTATACGGCGCTGTACGGGACGTGGGGACTACGATAAGGGTGGCGGTCTGCGTAGCCTCGGTCTTTTTGGCTTCCGCCCAGCCCAACGCCCACCGCAAGGCATGGTGGCCCTCCTCGGGTGTGGGTTCCGGGTGTGCGATGGACAAGCCGGTAAACGGTTGGGAGTATGCGTCATGGTTGGCCCCAAAGAGCATGTCTTCTGGGAAGCGTGAGAAGTACGTTTCAGTGCAGTTAGCCACATTTAAAGGGGACGCAAAGCGTTCTGTGCTTGAACCCATGGCATTCATGAGACGCGTTGTAAACTGTTCTCCGAGTCCTTGCTCGTGCGCCGCCTTAACGGGGTGTGTTTTGGTGCCCCCTCCATCACGGTAGCGCAGGAGGAGGCGTGCCACGTCTTCCTCGAAGCCACCCGCCGCTGCAAGCTTGGCGTGCGCCTCCGGCCTCTTACATTTGGCGTCGGAGTGCCTTAGCCACAGGCTGCACAGCAAGCTGTCCAGGAGCGTGCCGATGCATCGTCCCTGGGGGTCGTAAACCAGCGCGACTCCCTGTTCTAGGAGGCCTGCAGGAGTATCTCCGCTGCCGTCCCAAGGTGCGCGGTTAGAGGGGTCGGGGTCGCTGTGTTTGCCAATCTGGATGGTGTACCGCCCTGTCGGGCGGATGTCCCTGTCCGGGTTGCCGGGATATACATCGATTTCTACGTGTTGGCGTAGGAGCCGTTGTCCTCTGGCCTGGTTGAGGCATTCAGAGGCCCATTGGCCTTGCTGCTGCCTCGGATTAAGGTGCTGGTCTCGGGCTGGCGCAGTGCGCCCGGGGGCCGTCTCGGCTGCCGCCTCTAGGCGGTGTCGGAATGCATTGAGCAGCTCGTTCCAGTTGTCTTGGGTGGCCAGGCGCGTGCCTTCGTCCTCGGTTCGCTCCCAGTCTACTTCGATCCTTCCGGTGGGGGTTGCCGTATCTGCTGCGGCCTCGTACGGACGTGTTGCCGTGGGTAGGTATCCGTGCGCTGCGTACAGCTCGAGCGCCCCTTTGGTGATAACTGTGCTTTCCCACTCAACTTGGTAGAAGGTGCTGTGTGTGGGGTGCCGGGGTGTATCTCTGCGTTGCCGCTTTGCGGCTCGGGGGCCTGCTTCCACCCGCTTGCGGATCTGCGCGTGTATATGGGCTACCCTCTCTTGCTCGCCGAATAGGTATTGGTTGATGTTGTGGCCGTATTTAAGGGCAACCCCTGTGGGCCATTCTCGCTCTCCCCGCAGCATTTCTTCAAGCTGCGATGCGGTCCCCACTTCGGCTGCTAGTCCTGGGAGGTCGTGGTGACGCAGCAGGGCTTCACAGTGTGTGACGGTGAGTGGGCTTTCTCTGGGGTCCCATCCGGAGGCAGTTGTGTCCGTGATGTTGCGGGTGGGTTTTGGGTGCTGCCTCCTGATGTATGCCGTCATGGTTTCTTCGGTAGCGTTGCGTCGGGGCATGTGGCGTCGAGCTTCCCGCTGCTGCGCTGGGCGCCTCACCTGGCCCTCCTGGGATCCGACTTCCCGTCTCGGGGCCGCCGGATCTGGGCTGAGGTTGTGCGCGGCGGGCGAAGGGTCTGGCGGCGGGGCCCCGGTCGTGTCCCGGGGGCGGGACACCACATATCGCATGATATTTCCATAAGGCAGCGGCGTGGGTCCTTGTGTGTCGTTCATGAGGTCCGTCATAATGGGCACACTGGGGATGGCCCGCAGCTCCGGGGGCAGCGCAGTCACCCCTCGGTGCCTCGCCGCGCGGGCGCGTACACTGGGAGCGGGGTTCAGTGCTAGGCTGAGTTGGTTCAGGGCGATGAGGTGTCGGGGCCCGACACTCCGTCCACCGATGCGTCGGAGCTGGTCCGTGGTAATGAAGTGTGCTCCTGTGTTCTTATCTTTCAGGACTCGGAGATCCAGGCCCAGCTCAAGCAGAGGCTGTACGCATCTGGAGAGGAGCGCGAGGGTTTTGGGCTCCGTCCCCGAGTTGCACGCCGCAAGAAGGTGAATGAGAGTGCTTGCTTTCCGTTCGTACCCTTTGCCACAGTCCGTGAGTTCAATGCCCGCCTCCTGCGTGATGGTCAGCTGCTTTAGCGTCGTGTAGAAGCGGCTTTCCTTCTTGAGGGCGTGCACCGGCATGTCGCCCATGTATCGGCTTTGCAGGCTAAGGAGAGCCCTAGTGACTACCCCAAGCCGGCCTTCGTCATTCAGGGAGAGGACGAGAGCTTTGGCCGCCTTGGCGACATAGAGGCTGCGTATGGTGCCGACCCCCAGGCCGAGTTGCTTTACTGGACCGAGGATTGCGCGGGTGGGAAACCCCATTTTAAGGTCATAGCTGCGCTTAGCTATGCCAGCAATTTGGGAGTCGAAGCTGGCGATGTCTTGGGGGGTGTACGCCATAGTGGCCAGGCTGTACGCGACGAATGGGTGGATCAGGGTTTTGATCATGTTGATGCGCTGGTCGGGAGACGCCATGGACTCCTGGATGCCCTGTCCTCGCCGCGTGATCTCAGCGCGGACATAGGCTACTTGAGGTGCCCAGTCGAGGGTAGGGGTTACATGGACTCCCAGGTATTTGTACGAGGCGGTCGGGGGCGCGTAGGGTATCGGTGATCCGTCTATACGGATTTGGTCTTTTAGCAGTCGCTCAAGGGCAGTCTGATATTTGCGGGTGCCGGGTCCCCGGCTCAGGTCCTGGTCCGACCGTGCGCGGCCGTGCAGGATGCCTTGTAGCTGACATTTGCCAACGTTGACCTTCAGGGCTCCCCATTGCGCGTACTGCTCGATTTTCGCACATTGGAGACGCATGTCTGAAACGCTGTTTGTGAGTGTAACCAAGTCGTCTGCGAACGCTCCCGAGCTGAAATGGTGCCGCTCATTTTCCTCGGCCTTGAGGCATCCGTACTGGTATCCCCGTCCTCCGCTGTGCAGCCACCTGAGTAGGGGTTCCATATAGATGATGAACAGCACCGGGGACAGCGTGTCACCCTGAATTGTACCGCGTTCGATGGCTATGTCCGCTGTGCAGCCGTGCTCTGTCCAGATGCGCGTGGTGGCCCGTGAGTATAGGTTAGCTACCACTTCGATCAGGTCGTCCGGGTAGCCCAGGTCGTACATGATCATGAGCAGCTTGTCGTGATCGATCGTGTTGAACGCAGACGTGAAGTCGATGTATAGAAGGAAGAGGTCACGGCTGGTGAGGCCCGCGTCCTCGATTGCGTGTAGCACGTTTTGGAGTTGGCGCTCGGTGTTGCGTTGCCTCAGGTAGCCCTCCTGAGCTTCCGTAAAGATGTGCGCTTGCTCACTGTAGAGTACGATATTCAGCGTAATGTGGCTGGTGTACAGCTTGTAAATTGTGTTCGCCAGGGCGATGGGCCTTTTGTTCTTAATGAGGAGCGGGTCGCCCTTCTTGGGGATAAGGACCGTGTCGGATTTCGTCCAGTGTGTGGGGATTTCGGCCTTCACCCACATGACCGTAATGGGCTGGTGGATGGCGGTCTGGAGGTCGGCGGGTAGTGTTTGTAGAAGTTCGTTGGGTATCCCGTCGGGACCTGGGGCCTTGTTTCTCGCGAGGTGGTCGATAGACGTGCGGAAGTTGTGTGGATCTAGTACACCCGGGAGGAGCGATGGGGGGGCGTCTCCCCACTTGGCCAGCCCTTCCCTAAGCGGGTCTTGCGCGCCCGGTCTGGTCCAGGGATAGTTCCGGGGGGCTTCGTTTGGGAGGTACTTTCCCGTTCGTGGGCCAGAGACGGGTCTCGCAAGAAGGGCGAAGTGCGTGTGAAGCGCATCGAGTATGTTTTTGGAATCAGTACACAGTCGTCCATCGGTTGGGTGTCGGATGGCCGCGATTCCGCGGGGCTGGTCATCGGGTTCAAGGACCTGTCTGTGCGCGTGCCGGGGCTTTTTGGTTAGTAGCCGCTGGAAGCTTTTCTTTGCCTTGCGTGCGTTAGTTGCGCGAATCTCTCGAGCAAGCTTGGCTATTTCCCCTCCGGTCTCTTTAATGGCCGCACGCAGGGTGCGAGCTGCGTCTGGTTCTTCGCGCTCAGTGGCGGCATGCTGAGTGGCAGCGCTGCGCTCGGGTGTTGCCCGTTCCGTTGTGCCGCTGGTGCCTGGGGGCGCCGTGGCCGGATGGGGGGGCGTCGTGCCATTGGCTTGACCCTCCGTTAGTGTAGGTGCCCCTTGCTCCTGGGGGTCCGTGCGCAGGGCTTTTGCGAGATTATCTTTCATGGTTTTGTGGTCGTTGTGCAGCCTGGCGAGGCGCCTGCCGATGCCACGTCGCGCATGCAGCTTCCCCGTGCAGGGGGGTTTCTGTTGACAGTGAGATTCCAGTATCCCAAGGCAGCGGTCGAGCAGGTCGCCTAGTTCATGGCTGAGAGTAGTAACGTCCGTCGCCCGGACGGTATCGTGGTTGCGCAGGTTAGCCAGGAGTGCTCGTGCCTCTTCCTTACCGGCGGCACGTTCCAGCTGTTCGGCGACGTGTCCGATGGCTTCGTACGCCGGGTTTAAAGCGCTTAGCAGGTGGGCGATTTCAGAAGTGAGCGTCGCTTCCATCTCCATGTGCGCCCGGGTTTTACTTTCTTTAAGTATTGGGAGTTGTATGCGGCTCCACGAGCTGGCTGCGTGGTCAGCCGCGGCCTGAGCCGCGGGCGCTGGAAGGAGACGAATACCCGCCAGCGGGATGAACGTGCAGAGGGGTTTATGGTCGAAGTTTCCTCCGCATTCGTACACTTGTTCGTACACTGTGCCCTCCTTGTCTGCTGCCGTTCCGGTGTGGGCTGCTAGCAGGACGTCGTCTATCCGGCTGTGGTGAGTGTCGTGGTCAAGCTGTGTCTGCGTGTAGGTGTAGGCACGCCGCGGAGTAACGACGGGGTTTAGGTTCGCACTGCTCGAGAAGCTACGATGCACCCTGTCAGCCGGGTAGCATGTGCCCGTGGACCGGTCGCTAGGATGGAGCGTTGCGTTCCAGTCGCCCGCCATGATGAGGTGCTCCCCCTTGGCGCTGGCCTGTGTGGCGGCGGTTTGTCCGTACTCGTATATCGCTTGCCTGATCAAGGGATCCGCCGGGCAGTAGACCCCCAGCACGTGTAGGGGGATGCTGCCTGGGGTTTTGATGCGAACGTGTCCGATGTAGCCCTCAAGGCCCGGAGAGACGGGCTCGGCACTCGTGCTGCCTTGGCCGCTAAAGCGTTCCGCTACCCCAACAATGACACCCGCTTCACGCGTCTTGTTGTGCTCCGGGTGGGGACGGTTGCTCATGTATGTCTGGTATGGCCGGAGGGCCTGTTTAACGCTGACAATGCCTCGTCGGTTGTGCGCACTAAGTTTGGTCTCGGTCAGGACTATGACGTCTGGCTTATGTTCGTCTAGCATGTGTGCTACTCCCTCGCGGTGGCCCTGAAGGCCCCGTGTGTTCATCGTGAAGACTTTGAGGTGCCCGGACTGCGGGGCGCCCGGTGTTGGGGGGCTTGGGTCGGCTGCGGCCGGCGGCGGCTGCTTATCGGGTGAAGTGTGCGCTATTGCCCTCGGTGTCTTGGGCTGCATGTATCGCGCGATGCCTTGTTGCCGCTTTTTGGGCTGATGGGCGGGTTGGGGCCTGCCGGCGGGGGGTGATTCTGCGGCGCGTTCGCGGGCTGACTGGTCCCTGGCGGGTTGTGTTTGGGGCGCGCTGGGCGTGGCGTCCCGGCAAGCCGGGTCCAGGGGCTGGGCCCCTGCACTTTGGTTAACGTTTGTGGCTTCCCTGCCGGTTTCCCTTTGCCGGATGGGTAAGCCTTGGTTGCGTAGCAGGTGGTATAGGATAGTGTGCGTATGAGGTGCTGGTCCGATCTTCCTACGTTTCCTCGCAGCTGTCGCCGTGCGGGGAGCTGCGTCGTGCTGTATCACCGTTGTGGCGCGCTCCACCGCATGGTTGAGTCGGCGTGCCGTCGGGCCGTGGTGAACACGCGGGGCGGCATGACGCACTTCGGGGTGCGCGCCGGTCTCGCGCCGTGCCGCTTCTGCGTTGGTGGCGCGGTGCTCTGGTGCGCCTTCTGCTGCCTCTGCGGGGACCTGGATTTCCAGTGGCTGGGTTGGCCAGATGGGGTTCGGTGCTGGAGGCCCGTCCGGGTCGCGCCCGTCGGGGTCCAATGCCATGTGCATGGGTTCAGTCGCTGGGTGCTCCGTCACTCGCCCTTCACGGTCATCAGTGTCCATGGGCTCCTGGTTCGGCGGTGACTGGTCAGTGGGTGCATCTTGCTGGGTGCCGTCCACTGGGGGGGTTCCGGTGTGTGTTTCCGGGGGCGGCTGTGTCGGTTGCTGGGTCCCGCCTGGGGGCAGGGCCCAGTCCTCCGGGAGTTGGACCTCCTTCAGGTCTGTATGGGTAGCGATCCCTTCGCGGTTCGGGCGGAGGTGGAGGCAGTAGACCGCCCCCTCCCCCCGAGGCCAGAGCGGCTCTTCGGGGCTGATCAGTTGTGTGCTGTCGTACAGGGAGTCGATAATGAACCAGCACTCGCCTTGCTTCTTGACTGCTACGGCGTGTCCGTTGAGGTGGACAATAAAGCCCCAGTTTCGGGCGTGTGCCGGCAAGAGTGACACAACCGTGTTTATGTTCATGTTTCGTGTCAGGGTAACGGTTTGCCCCGCGTGTTGGCAGCTCGCACTGGCGATGTGGGCGTCTCCGATGGGTATGCCACCGGGGTCTTGCAGCCGTACGCTGTGGCGGAGGTAGTGATTCACCACTATTGTGGAAAACAGACCTTCGTCGGGGAGGTGTGCCGCATTCCAGATGGCAAGCGCCCCGGTGAGCCTCCAAGCCGCCATGTGTGCTTGCATTGCTCGGCAGTAGCTGAGAATGTGCTCGGGGTCGATGTACGGCCCCCCAAGCAGGTTGTTTATGGAGTGTATCATACATAGCTGTCTCTGCTGTTTTTCGTGGTACAGGGGCGCGCCCGGCGCAGCGGGACCGGGGGGTGGCCAAGTGATGTCTGCGGGTGGGCTTGGTGCGTGGCCCCCTCCGCGGTTCCCCCCGAGCCTTGTTCTCTTGGCGGGTCTATCGGGTCGGCCGGCGCAGGGCGCGTATTCGGGGTGAGCGCAGCGCGAGCTGTGCTCAGGTGGGTTGCCGGGGTTTTTTGGTATTTGGTATTTTGGCGCAGGTTGATTGCTGGTGCACCCGCGGTTGCAGGTGTGTGAGTGGGGGTGGTTCCAGATGGCCAGGGCGAGAAGTGTTAGTACGCTGGTGAACGGGTCGAGCGTTGCGTTGAGGTGGGCCGTGGTGAGTCCTACTGCGGCGCAGGCGGTGAGTAGGTGCCGCGTGTGGCGCGCCGCGAGTGGCACCGCTTGGAGCCCAGGGGTAACGATGGGGATTCCCAGGGTTAGGATTGGCACGTGTGCGTCGGCTGTAGCAAGTAGCCAGCACAGCGACGCTAGGGCCAGGAGAGACGTTGCTGCCCGCGCGTATAGGCCTGGGGAGTTCTGTACCGTTCGGACTGCTGAGCGGGTGACAAGTGCAGCATGCAAGATTGCCTTCACAGATGTTATTCCTGCCGGTATAACTATGAGAACTGTGACAACGTATGCCAGTCCATAGAGTGTCAGGGCCCCTAGCACGAGCCAGATCGCCTCAGTCAGTGGGGATAGTGAGACTGCAAGCGCTCCAGGGATCAGAGTGTACGGAAGGAGGATGATGCAGTACCAGCCCTGTCGCCATTCGGACAGCGTTCGAATTGCGCTCCCTTTGACGGTGAATGTCCGTTCCACTACGTTGCATGTTCGCCGGGCAAGGTTGCCGCCCCACGCGTAGGCCAGGTAGGCGCAGCCTAGCGCGCAGCCGACAGAGATGGTGTCGACAGTCGCATAGGATACGTCTGCCGCGAGGTGGAGGGTCAGGTCCGCCACCGATAGGGCTATCTTCGCGGTCAGCAGCCCGGTGTTGCAGGCTAGCCACACGATGGTGGCCATGACATATGCTGTGCCCGTCGAGAGGTTTTGCAATATTCGTAATGCACCCTGCCAGGTGGTGCACGGCTTGGGGAAAGATATAAAGCGGGGAGTGGCCGTGCCGCTGGTAGTGCTTCGGTGCTGTACGTCAACGTCAGGTCGTTCGTGTTCCGGTATTCTTTGGATTGCTTCCTTACTATTCACCGGTTGCTTGATGGGTCTTCTAAGTTGCCCCCATGTTCCTCTTTTTGACCTGTTGTGGCCTTTGTTGGCTACCAAGTCGGTCGCCCGCCCATTACTTAGGTCTCCGACGTTCCTGCCTTCGTAGCTTTGACATGTTCCCATAACCATGCTTGTGCTGCATCTTGTTATTGTCAAGCTGCGATTGCCTGTCTGGTGGTCGCACTCGGGAACTGCCCCTCTGTAGGAGTGATATGTTTCAGGCGCCCTTTCGTAAGTTGCGTTATACTGCCTTATAGATAACGGATAAATGTCTGCTACCGGACAAGGCACATTTCTGCCGTTAAGCGTGCTCGCGGTGCTGCCGATACTTCCGATGGGCTGGAGACCCTGGCTGAGCTCGTCGCCATTCCGGTTACATAATATTGTCCAAATATCATTATAACCGGCTATTGCGACGGGTATGGTATCCTGGCTGGAGGCCTGGGAAATGGTGACCTGGCTGGAGTCCATCCTCAGGCCCTTGGCCGAACCGTTACGAGCCAACTCTAAAACATTAGAGTAAGTCTTAACGACCTCATACATGGTCGCAGTCGAGAGTGGGGTCTGGGCTCCCCCGATTTGAGTAATCGGCAGCGTCAGCTGGGCGTTTGTCGCCGCTGCTGAAATCCAAATAGCGCCTACATTTTTGGAGTGTTCTGAGTGGCAGTTTGTTTGATTGTAAGAGCGGTCTGTGAGACTGGGACGGGTCCCCGCGATAGCTGTCCATGGCCTTCGGGGAGAGTTTGTCTCCCGAAGAATTGGTGTTCCGTTGGCTCCCATAATGCACCAGCGGCAGTCCTCACGGTCCTTAAATGCCAGTCCGTCCCGCCCCTCCGATCCCTGGCTACAGTCAAAAGACCTTCGCCAGGTGGGGCAGGGGGATGCAGGAAGCCGAGGGACTGCAGAGTCGCTGGGCGGGCATGCCATAGTCGGCCTGCAGAGTACAAGGCTTATCAGCACGAGAATAACGTGCTTGCGCCATACCTTTCGCCGACTTCGTGCGCCATCCATGGTCTTGTCACTGGGTTGTGATATCTCCCTATTCATAGTTGTCTCTAAAATATTATCGCTTGGCCGCCCCAGTCTTTGATCTGACTATTGTCTTGTCCCCGACGGCGCCCCTGGACCCCCGCCGGGCCCCCCTAACTTTGGCATCACCAACTTCGATCCACAACATGTTGCGTCCGTTTTTGGCCCATACAGCCGCCATACGGCGGACGATACTAGACAAACATACACACAGGACCCTGTCCAGAGTTATATGGCGGTAAAAACCACCGTATGCGACGAGTACCCATATGGGCTGCTATCACGCACGGGCTGTTAAGGCTTGCGAACACGCACGAAGTGCTCTCGTCCCGAGAAGCGACGGCCATACTCACTTGAAAGAGCAATTTGTGTGAGCCGCTGACATCAGCCAAGTCCTCTCCTGGCCGCTAGCGCCACGATGTTCCAGCCAGCCACGACACGCCATGTCCATGGAGACCACGCCAGGCAGCTAGCTCCGAGCTGCTCGCCACCCAGGCCGCCTGAGCATGTGTCCCAGCCTAAACGTATGTACAGCCTGCTGCGAGTTGCGATAAACAACAGGATACGACTAAGCGTCAAGCCGTCAACCTTAGCATTGTCAATGCTCTCAATCTAATTATACAACTCGTTTCTCGTTGCGGTGTATGCTCGTTGGGCAAGCATTTGTATTTCTATAGGCCAGCACCCCACTTTAACTTCATTGCATTACAACAAGCGCCATGTGAATGAATGAATGAAGCGGTGTTATGGTTACAAACTGAATATAATTATGGGTGGCAATAATTTCCATAGTCCAGCAGGGGGTCACCGCCGTACGCCCATAGCAAAAAGCACTTGTTCTGCGCGCACACGACGACTTTCGCGACAATTTCAATTGCTACGTGACAAGCATTGCAGGAACTCATGAATAGTCGCAGATTGGATAGTCCTCACATACTCCATGCTTATATTCATTGCATCAGTGTGCCCCACCCTCCATAGCCATGGCTGGCAGCTTCTGTACACTACCGTCGGTCCCTCTTGCCGATTCTCCCAAAACAAACAGCAGACCCCACCAGTGCAGTGCATGAGCATTCGCATGTGCAGGGCAGTCGTGGTGACTCTTAACACATACCCAATTAGCAGCAGGTGAAGGCCTCTGGGGCTAGCCGAGACATACACATGATCAGCAGGCTCGGATGTGTGCCAGACCAAGCATACCACGCACGCAGCAGCAGGCCGTGGCTTTCTGGAAGCCACGCAGCCACCAGGGCAGACATGCGGGCATGGCATGTGTTGTCGTGTGCTAGCGCTGCTGCTGATGCATGATGAAGTGAGGGCCGCCCAGCCAGCCAATCGAACCAGCTACTGCTGTGTGCCAGATCAAATAAAGCATGTGCCAACCTAACCCAAGCAGGGCACGGCCAGTACACGTATTCAACATGGCTGCCCTGGTTAGCTAGCCTGCACGCACTGTCCGAGCTGCCGGGCTGCGTGCGTGGCTCCCGCGCGTGCACTATCTTCTGTCCAACTCGGCCAACAAGTAAGCCAGCACAGTGTGTACGCAGCTCATGCAGCCGCTCAGTCATCCTTGATGTGGTTGGAGCTCGACCGGTCCGAGTTGCGGCGGAAGGTTTGCTGCACATATCAAGAGGGTGGATTGGGTACATCAGTGCTGGCCGGGCCAGAGCCGGATTGTATGAGGGGGCCTGGTCAGGTACAGAGCAAGCCCCCTCCGCACAGCCAGGTAGGTTGTCAGTAGCTGGAACCGCCCGCCATACAGGAAGGCCCTTGCCACCTGTTGTCAATATGACTCGAGACCCAGCCAACCCACATCTGCCCATCTGCCGATCATCGGATTCCCGTACTGTGCAGCTGACACCCGCATCTGTCCATCATCGGATTTCCCCACTGTATGTGCAGCTGACAAGCACTCCATCCGCCCCTGCTGCGTGCCAAACTGTCCCTAGTTCGCATGCTTCGTGGGCAGGTACGTATTGCATGCACGGTATGGACTTCCTAGCAGGTGAGCTACACATACAGGCCGCACCACCCTATCTACATAACCCTCGGGCGGGGTCCCCTGCCTCCGTCTGGTCTTCACACACCCGCCCGCGGCCACCGCCACGGCAAAACCTCCAGCACGCACGCAGTGCATCGATCGATGCGGGACCCCGCCTTCCCGCTTCCCGCCGACACACGCACGCAGCCACGCACGTACCTGGCGCAGGATCGACTCCATCGAGTTGGCACGGAAGGCCTGCGGGCTGACCGGCTGGCCTGAGTCGCTCACGGGGGTGCGAGGCGGCCACCGAAGGCCCACCAGCGCCGTCCAAGCGCCTAGCAGATTCTGCACCAAGATGGAGGCGACGCAGGGCGCCGCCACCAGGGCGAAGTGCTCGCTGCCGCCAAACAGCGAGGCTGCCAGGCCCAGGCCCAGCACGGGGTTCCGCAATGAAGCCTGGATTCGCAATAGATGGCGCCGCACACCCACACGCCGTCATCATCATCGTCGGTGTATGTGTGCACGTGTACAACGAGTAGCGGTCCGTCGATGCCGTCCAAGCCGATGCGGTAGGATTGGTAAGTCGTTTGTCGGGGTGCGGTGGGCGAGCGGCAGAGAGCGCGAGGAAGGTTAGGCAACGAGGGACAGGGACACACACACACGTATGTATGAAGGCCAAAAGGCCGCCTGCGGTGCGTGTGCAGGGTTGGGCGCCTGATGAATGGTGTGCGAGGATCATTCCTCATACACCATTCATCACCAATAACCATGAACGCATCATGGGCAAAAGCCCTCTGAAGCTGTCCGTGCTGGCACGCTTGAGTACGGGCGGTGACACTTTGCATGAGCGTGACTGAGCGTGAGGTTGGGGCGCCCAGAACATGAGCCATCCGTTCTGACCCCCTGTCCTCTTGTGCCGACACGTTTGCCGACGCCAGCCTACCCATCAGGCTCCCATACACCTATCCAGCAAAACGTCGGTGCCCCTCCAAAGGTCCACCCCGCTCCGCAACGTGTGCACATAAGCAGGCGGGTCCAACCACAAGCAGGCTAGGCCCCAAGCCTTCTCCCGCCTACGAAGCTGCTCCCCCCGTATGTACCGTATATCTACAAACCATTTCCACAGCCCCGGCAGGCAGCGTTACTGCAGACCGCCAGCAGTACAGATTAGTTAGATGCCGCCGCCGCATGGCACAGCCAATCATCCACGATCCATGCATCCCCACCTGATAGGCTGTTGTACGGCAGGTTATACCAGGCGCACTACCGCCAGCGGGGATGGCATACCCCAGCACCAGTGCCACCACGTGAAGCAAGATGACGCCGGCGACCATGGGCGCCCCGGCGGCGCGCAGGGCAACGGCCCCGGCCGCTGTCTTCGTGAGCACCGTCAGCAATGTCATCGCGGCGGCCGTGGTGGAGCCCCAGCGCCGCGCGCCGTCAATGAGCTTTGGTGGGAGAACAGAACCGAGCGTGACTCCGGCGGCGAGCGGCAGGCAAGCCGCGAAGAGCGCGTGGCTGAGGATGGTGGTAAGGGCGTTTGCGGGGAGGCCTTGCGAAAGCTGTGAGCGAAGGTTGAGTTCCGCCGCCGCGGCGTGGGCAGATAGGCCAGGGGTGGAAGGCTGGTCGAGCAGCATGAGGACGAAGTGCCGGTAGATGTAGGGAAAGGTGATGATGGCAGCGGGCGTGGAAAGGAAGCACATTAGGAGGGAGCATTCCAGGCTGCCGCCCGCTGTTTCGACGTTGATTGCGTTCGAGGGTCCACCTGGGCAGGGTCGGTTGCAAGGAGCGAGTTGGGTGCACGGCGGGGCGTGCCAGTACAGCTAACGGCGGTGGCATCGGTGCTGACGCCAGCTAAGAGGCATGAACCATGCACACCGACTTCTAGGGCTTGCGACATACATTTACCCCGCTTACCCACAGGGCAGGCCGCCAGAAGGACGAAACCCACAGCAACCGCCATTGGCACGCCTGCCTGAAGCGCCAGTACTGTTGCCGCCAAGCCCAGGGCCGGCCATAGGAACGTACCAATGAAAAAACTAAAGGAGATGTTGCCTGCGCGGCAACGCCAACGTCGGCGACCTTAATGAGTCAGCGCTACGTCGACCTTGCACGTACCCAGGCCCAACGATGTTCCAATGAGGTCTCGGAATCGAGAGACACTTGATCCAAGACCAATGAAAAAGCAAGCCGTTCCCAGCGCACGGCTTGCGTCAACCTGCAGCCGTCACTTGTAGAATTTGAACAGCGTTTTCAGCAAAACCAGTACAATGTCTCGCTACCTTGATAGGTAACAAGTACTCGGGTGCTAATAGCGAGACAGCAACACCAGCCGAAAGCGCAAGCGCGAACAAAAGCTGCGACATTTCGACCTAGGATGCTCCTTAGTTGGAAGTACGTCAACACATGTAAGACTCTTTTCCTGGCAACTTGTAAAAGTTCAAGGGCTGTAAGATCGATAGATCGATCCCACGTAGTAACACCGACACTAGATGCCGTACATGGACAAACGAGCAATGTGCGCAATGTAGGGGATCAATTAAAACCATCCGCTTTTGTCTGTCAGATTGATTTTAAGAAGGCCTCTGACAGCAGCAGGGTTCCCCGCGACTTGCTTTGGTCACGACTTGAGGAGCGTGGGCTTACTTAAAGTAATGAGCTTTTTGCGGCTGGGCAGCGTGCCATGTTCTCACTGATGATTGTCTCTCTCTCATCAGCCAGACACTGGACGCGAAGCAAACGAAGAACTTTGCCGGAAACGACGGTATGCGCAAGTCTGCGCCCGCCTCGCGCCTCCATAAGTTATGCCCACGCAGCTCTGGCGATGTTTTCTCTCCTGTGTCGCCTTCCTGCTTAAGAGCGGCCGTTGGGCTTTGGGAATAGGGTCGGCCGCGATACTGGCGGGCGGTGTACGAGCAATTGGGCAACCTCCCGAGGGTCTTCACGAACCCTAGCATGCGGGCCTGACGGCCACGCCTCTGCATGTTCTATAAAGTTCGGTGCCGTGTGTGTACATCAGATCTAAGGGGCCTCAAAGTTGGGCGTATGAATGTATGCGCCGTTTAAATATGGACCCAGGGACCCAGGGCCTTGACTCACTGCCGCGGGTCTATGATGACAGGTTGGGGTGAGCGGGTCTGGGTCCACCAACAAGGATATCTCAGACCCCGAAATCTTTTTCCCTGACCGCGAAAGTGCATATTTTTTATAGTAAAGTCATGAAATGACGCTGCTGTTGTTAATGTCGTACACGTCGCTGTTGAGATGGCCGGGTTTGGGGACAACTCGATGGTTCGTCGTACAGGGTACAGCAGGATAGGACCAGGAGGATTAGTTCACTGCACCAATTTAAGTCCCCCGCCTGCCCCCGCCTTGGCTGCAAAACCGCACTAACCCAAGGGTGACTGGAAATCGTGATGGGGCCGATAGCTAGGCGGACAGTGTCGATCTACAGCAATAATCTGTCGGATGCACGGGGGCGTGGGAGACCTACGGTAACGCCCCGCTGCCGGCGGGGCAGGTAGATCACACATCTTAGCAGTTAGAACCGCGCCGGTGGGACCATGTGCACGCGCAGCCAGCTATCTACTACGCGCGGTACTCAAGCAATGTGTACGTCTAGGGTGCATGGCTCAAGTTGCAGACCACGAGCTGCTGTCAGGTCTGTTGGTGCACCTATTTGTGGGGGGCCGGGGCCCGTCACCAACTGGGGAGCGAGCCCCATGGCAAATGCCCCCGTGATCGCGGATTCCGGAGCCCCGGGTTTAATCCTTCCTGTCTGGGTGACTTGCTAGCTTGTGCTGTATGGCATGGGTGTGCGTTATTAGTGATGCCCTGGTCGCCTCCGGTGCAGTTCATGGCCAGCCGGCCCGTGGAACGTCGCTACTCTTTCCCGAGTCTGGAGCCCACTGCAACAGTTTTGAGACAGATCCGGTTCGTTGTTGGCCGAGTTGTCTCTGTAGACATGCCCAGCCCCCGGCTGAGTGCCTCGTGACACTTGCAAATGAATAACCCCTCTCTGTTTTGGATGGTGGAAGAGCACAACGCAACGGGTCCTGCTGGCCAGCGGGAGTAGTGGAGGGCCCCAGCGACCGGGCGCCGAAATCGTCACCTAGCAAAACGCGAGCGAGCGCTTACGCTGATAAATTGGCCCCATCCTTCACAGGCCGACCCGTGGGCCGCTCTCCGGGACGCAGTTACTAAACAGCGCAAGTGAACCGTGATGATCGCTTATTGATCGGATCATCGTAAACTGTCCCACTGGCATATATCGGTATACGGGATAGGATTGGGCAACAGAAGCGACGCGCTGCAGCGCTGCGAAATGGGCAAGCACCTGGTCCATCGGCCCATTACATTGACTAAAACAGTCGGTTACGATATGATGAATGCGGCTTGTGAGGCTTTGTGTTCTCTCCAACGTCTCCAAAAATACAGCCGTGCACGGTTGAGCATGTCATACGATGAAGTTTAACCATGCTATGCTTTGGCGGAGAGTAATCTGTGCAACCTTTTGTTCCGGTAAAGCGAAAAGGACATCTTGCTTTTTGTACGGCAGAATCCAACGTCGGCAACCGGAGCTCATAACCTACTAGGCGGCGCACCAAACTTTTCCCATAATGATTTTTGCTGTAGCGGTTGGCTTACGGGTCCATCAGGTGCCGAGCTCCGGCTAAATAAGCCGGTTTTCATCATTGCGCCAATTCGGACGCCCTAGGGGTGTTTGCCTGACGCCATTTCTATGATTGACGTGCTGCAAAACTAGGGTAGAAATTACTTTGTGTATGGGGCTGGCACAATCTCTTGACCGCAACTCTGCAGCGATGGACCAAGCGATGGTGGAGGAGGCTGCTAGCCCGAAGGGATGGAAATTCGAGGATGGGGACCAGGTCGCTTCTCTCAACAGCCGCTTCACAGTTAACATGTGCTTCACCAACCGGACTGCACACACAGTTCACGTCTTATGGTGAGAAGGACAGCGCTCAGCCGGCGACATTCTTGCTGTGAATTTAGGACACAGCTTGGATTGGGGCTGCATTAAGAAGCAGCTGCTGCTTTGGGCCCTAGCCTGGGTTTTAGGGATGAGTGACGCGCCGCGCATTTCCTACGTCTACAGGCTAAACTTTGACGGCAAGGAGACTTCCTACGGTAGAATCGAGCCAGGCGCTACAAATTTGTAAGTTCCTCGTGTCCCTGCAGATGCTGTTTACATTCCAGTCATGCCCAACATTTGGGAGGAGCAAGGGCGCACCCGGGCAGCACACCCGCCTCGTTCCCTCGTTCCTCCAACCTATGTCATCCACCGCCACCTCCGTTATAGGCTGTACACGTATCTGACACACCCGTGGGTGTTTCGCAACATGGCCGACCCCGAGGAGGTGCTGGTCGTACACGGAAAACCGGTACGTGCTTGCCCGCGCTTTCTAAAAAAATGAAGTGAGCGTCTTTCGCGGCCTGATCTTGCGGAATTGCACCTTTACAACATTGCGATGTACCTTGAACCTGCCCGACGCGTCCTTCCTTGCAGGTGGCTTGGCCGACTCAAACCGACGCGTTTGCGGACGTGGAGGAGGCGCCCTTCCTGCCATGGAACATCGCGACGCACGCGTCGACCTACCGGAGCGCCGACCCCGCCTTTGCACGCGACGTCCAGAACCTCCTGTTGGCGTATTATGCTCAGCGGAAGGCGACCGGCAGGAGCTGCGACGTCGCCAGCTGCCGTTGCGGTGCCGCCAGGAAGAGCCGTCGAAGCAGCACCGGCGGAACCTTGGACGCGGACGTGTCGCCATCCAAGGCCGCGGTGAACTGCTGCGGCGTCCAGCTGTGGCACTGGCGTGGTGAGCATGGACGTATGTGGAGGGGTTGCCATCGTTTGCCTCTATCGCCCAGAGTTTCACGTGCATGCACCTACCCGCAATTGTACGGCGACAGTCAATCTTGCAACGTCTGTTCACAATCTTTCTGCAGCCGCGCGAACTGGATCCGCCGTAGGATTTTGGAACGCGGGGGCCAGCGCAATTGGCAGAACGTGTTGGAAATTTGTGTACCGACGAGCCCTGTGGTCTTCTAAACCCTGTCAGTGCCTCATGAATGCCGCGTCTTGTGCTCTTCACAAATGTTTCGTTCCAGTTATAAGCGCGCGGCGTGCGTTGGCCGTCATAATGGCATGTCCCGTGTGCCTCACCTGCCATCCCGCCCCGCCTGTGCGGGAAGGAAACGCCCGGCTGCTTCGACCAGGAACCATGACGCACCGCTGTCCCTAATGCAACTCGCCTTTCGCCATTCCACTCCTCCCGGTCTCTGCAGGGCTCGAGGGCTGCAACGCACTGCACACGGCACCCGCGCACAGCTCCCAATCGCACGCGCACGCGAGGAGGTCCGCCGGCGGCGTCACGCCGCCGCCGCCGCCGATGCCGTCGGCGCCCACCGCCACGGCATCGGTCTTGGAGGCCACCGCCGCCGCCGGCCACCACTGCCCGCAGTCGCCGCAGGCCCAGACCCAGCCGGAGGACGGGCTTCTGGGCCAGCTTCCCTTCGACATCATTCTTGAGATCATCGCCAAGATGGCTCCGAAGCTCCGCGATTACAAGCCCATTCTGAAGGATGACATGGAGATGATGCCGCGCGGCGTGGAGCCGGACAAGGGCCCTGTGGCGCTTCTGGCGGCAAAGTTGCTGGGCCCCGCGCCACCGCCGGCGCCCGTGGTGGAGCCAGAGGCCTGGTTTGCGGCCGTTAACGCCGGCGTGGTTCCGGGGGCGCAGCAAATTTTCGGGGAGCTCGGTGCGCTTGTGGCGCAGGACGGGCCGCTGGCACCGCCGGTGGCGCCGGCGCAGCAGCAGCTGGCGCTGCCGCAGCAGCAGCAGCAGCCGGCGGATCAGGCGGTGGCGGCAGTGTCGCCCCAGGTGGCGGCTATCATGCAGTACACGGAGGCCGCCGTGCTGGCGAATACGGCGCTGATGCACGCCGCGAGGATGGCTCTGCAACAGCAGGCGCAGGGCCAGGTGCTGCTCCGGCTCGTTACGGCCCAACAGGAGGCGCAGAACGCGGCGCAGCAGCAGGCGCAGGGCCTGCAGGCGCCGGATGGCGGCGCGGGCGGACTGGAGCAAGGTGGTGGCGGCGCCGCCCCGGTGGACGAGCAGGAGGACGGCGACGAGAGTGGCAGCGAGTACGGTGACGCTGAGGGTGGCGATGCCGATATGGACGCGCATTAGGATGCCCAACGATGGTGGCGGCCAGATGGAAGGGGCTACGACAACAACGACAGGTTTGGGGACTCCGGGCGATCCGTGGGCCGGGTCCACCGGCCCTTTTGGCAGCGTGCTGCTTTGATGACAACCGTGTATATGCTGGAGTGCGGGCAGGCGGGCAGCGAGTGTGCGCGGTTGGGTCTGGGGACTTTGGGAAGTGTACGGCGGGATTCGATGTTGATGATTTTGTCCTTGCGCGCCCTGGGCATACGGCTCGGTGTGCGGTGATGCTGCACTGCTTAAGGGTGTATGGCAAGTCCAATGCTAACGAGTGATCATGTGTGTTGGACAGACGCGATAACTCGTTCTTATGCTTCCGGCGCCGGCGTCAGCCCGCGCCCCGAGGCTCGGATTTGCGTGTTCGTACTATCAGCAGGGAAGCCGCCCTTTGACCTAATTTGTTCCAAAGCGTTCGCTTTAGCGTCTGCACGGCGTGCAAGGCGGCGAGTACGGGCAACTTGCGCGCGGCCCGGCGGTGTCGCTTGTGATTATGGTTACTGCGTGGCACTGAATTTCGGCCACGATATGGCCAATGTGACCTTGTCGTGATCTGGCCGTGAACTGTCATGATGTATGGAACTGTCAGGATGTATGCTGTGAACGGCACGGCTTGGCGCGGCCGAAGGTTGTATATGACTACCAAGCCTTAACCAAGCCCCGACTAACTGAGAGGTGCGCCGTGATTGAGGCCCCTTGGTGACGCGTGGCTGTGATTTGAGACCCTGTGTACGTGGTTGAGGCCCCCTGGAGCCTAGCCAGTTGGGGCCTCCCTAACTTATTATGACTTGTCCGGTCTCCCCCGGGCGCTTAATACTTGGTACTGGAGCTCGGAGCGGCGTGAGTCTCGGCGTGGATTGAGCGAACATCCCTCCCATGGATCTGGATGTTTATGTTTGCGGGATGGCGCTGGCGGAGGTAGCTTGCGTGTTTCGGCGGCGATGCCTGCCTGGCTTCCTTGGGATACTGGAATCCCTGGGCGCTTGGCTTAGCGCTCGCGCTATTTATGCCCGATTGGCATTTTGGGGCCAAAAGACACCGTTAAGCGATCCGAGACACATTTTTCTTCATTTGCTTGTGCGCGGTGTGTACGGCAGGGCGTGTATGGCAGGGCAATGTCGGGTTTCTGGCTTCAAGAGGTGTGAGGGTATCGGTTTGTCATACACACGCCGCTTGAGGTGGGCTCTTGTCATGTCTCGAAGGGATAAGGCTTGCCTGCGGTTGTAACGGAATGACGGCCAGACCAGCGTCGTCGTGTCAACAGCCCTTTCGCCATGTCAGAAGCCCATGCTGACATTGCCGCCTCACTCGACATCGCCTGCTCGGTGCGGCAACTTCATCGCCCTGCAAGATGCAGATGTAGCGGTGTCTTTGAAAACCTCACGCCTGCTGTCCGTGCAGCATAGCACATCCCCAGCCGACCATGAGCAAGTGCCGACTTCGTTTTCTTTTGCCCACCAAAGCTGCCGAAGCCACTGCCCACCACCAGCCCCCCAGCACCACCAATGAAATGAATAACCTCGCCGTCTAAGCCATCACTGCGCATTTCCCTTCGACGGGCCTGCAACGCACCAATTACCGCGGCGTCTTAAGCAGCGGGCCGTGGCCCTCCCCTCCTCCCGGCGGCGGCGCGGTCGCATGTCTTAAAAGCAGGACCGGAGGCGACGTTGGCGAACGGACCCAGCGATACTCAGCAAACCGGGATATATGGTAAGTTTTGCGAAGTACGGTATTGCTAGGTCCGTTCGCCAACCGTTCGCCACACCGTTCCACCGCTGCCACCTCCGTTCCGCCGCTGCCACCTGATCTTTAGTTCCTCCCTTCCGCCCACCACGCTGCGCCACCTCGCCTTCATATGCAGACGGGAAGGATTCTTCTCGTATGTTATCGTTCACGGGCTTCGGCCTATACGTGGATACCCCCCTCCCTCCACCGCTCTGCCCCCCGCCGGCTCAGCACCCCCGACCGCATCATGCGAAGGATTATCAGAATGAGAAGGCGGGTTTTAGGACGACAGTACATACGGAAGTTCCGTACTTCCTTCTAATAGTTGAGGGAATTAAGTGCCCCGCCATGGCCCCCGTGTTCGCCATGCTGTGACGCTTTACTAATGCTGCTAAATATCGTCCTTTTCTCAACGCACGAACCATCCTTTCAACCAGCCTTTGCGGCTCCGCCTACCCTACCCTACCCTACCCTACCTTCTTACCTTCCTATCGGTATCCTCACCTCTCACCCTCCCGCCTTCCCGCCCTCCCACCCCCTCACGCCACCGCCCCCTGGTACAGCCCCAGCCACCGCAGCGCCGCCATTACCGCCGCCACGTGCGGCAGCATCAGCCCCAGCCCCGCCTGCATCACCCCCGTCACCGCCTCCGCGCCCTCGCCGTACTGCTCCGTAACCAGAAACGCATTCTGCCCCACCGGCACGCACGTCAGCACCACCAGCGACCGCGCCAGCCGCCCATCCAGCCCCATCAAACTGTTCACAAACACCATCAGCCACGGCAGCACCAACAACTTGACCGCCAGATAGCCCACCAGCGTGCGCACGCTGGCGCCCTCGCCGCCGCAGGCGGGCCGGCTGGCTGTGAAGAGGCCCATCGCAAAGAGCGACACGGGCACGCTGCAGCGCGCCAGCCAGGACAGCGTGCCCTCCACGAACCCCAACTCCGGCAGGTGCGAGGGCACCTCCGGGTCCAGAATCGAGTGCAGGCCCAGCATCGAAACCGCCGTCGCCGCACCCGTCGTCCACATCAGAGCGTTGCCAAGAACCAGCTGCGCGGCGTGGCGCAGGCTGGGCTCGTCCGAGCCGGCGGCGGCTCCGCCACCGCCGCCGCCGCCTCCGGCGGCGGCGGCCGCTGCCGCGGCGTCGGAGGGGTACCATGCGGAGGACGCGGCGGCGGTGTACGGCGAGGCGGCGGTGGTGGCGGCGGCGGCGGCGAGGTCCAGGGGCAGCTCCTGGGAGCGCTGGCGGAGGACCTCCCAGTCGTGATGTGGGGAGCGGTAGCGCGGGGCCGAGTCCGGGCGCAGAGCGTCGACGGAAGGCTGCCTGAGGTGGTCCTCCGTGTGGTGGTGGTGGTGGTGGTGAGGGTGGTGAGGGTGAGAGGGCAGGCCATCACCGTCGCCACCGCAGCCTGCCGGCGTCGGCGGCGTTGGAATACCTGCCGTACGATGTCTGCCCGTGCGGGCTCCCGCCGCGGAGTCGACGTCGCCGGCGCCGTCCCCGTCGCCGTCAGCTATTGCTGCTATTGCGGCTATTGCAGCTGCGGCGGTGGAACTGGCATGCGCGCCGTGGCCGTCTTTGATCCTAGCCGCGGCGGCATCGTCCCCTGCCGCCGCAGTCCAGACACAGGGGGCGGTCTTCGCATCCCAGCGCCTTCCGTTCCTTCCGCCTGCGCGACAGCCGTTGCCGCTGCCGCCTCCAGCTTCGGCGGCGGCCTTCCCGCCGGCTGGCGACGCCGCCGCCGCCGCCACGGGACTGACCATCAAGCCGCGCTGCGAGAGCGACCGGCCCGACCAGCCGCCCGCCGCCGCTGGCCCCCGGTGGAGGTCCGTGCTGCGATGACTGCTGAGCAGCTTGACGCTCACGGCGCCAGGCGGCGTGGACCAGGTCGCTGCCTCCCCAGACGTCGCCGCGGCCACGCTCGCCGGCGAGCCGTCCCGCTGCTGCGGCTGCGGCTGCGGCTGCAGCACCGCCCACAGCCCGCCCTCCCTGGCGGCACCGACCCGCGGCTCACGACTGTCGGCATCGCCACCACCGGCGCCCCCCGCCGCGTCCCACGCGCCAGCTTTACCCTCACTCTCAACATCGTCGCTGCCGCGGCTGCTACTGCGGCTGCCCTCCCGCCCCTCCGTCATGCGGTCCAGCTCAAACAGCACCATCGCTACCGGCAGCTGTTGGAAGTACAGCACGATGGTTGCCAGCATGCCCACGGCGGCGGCCGACGGCCCGACGGCCGCCTCCAGCACCACTGGCGCCAGGATGCCCGTGTTGTTTGCGGCGAGCACCAAAGAATGAACGCAGATCCTGCGGCGAAGAACAAGGACAGCAGTGAGGGCGAGACGCGCGGCGAGTGAGGGCGAGAGAGACGCGGAGCGTGACGGCGCGAGTCAAGTACCGTCAAGCTCCGCGGGTTTGAACTCGAACTGAGCCTTGCAGGAAAGCCGGCTGTGGTGGGAAGGGAGTGGGAAGGGAGTGGACCTGCGACGCGGCAGAAGCAGGGCGTGCATGCAGAAGCAGCCTTGCACTCCGGGGGTTCACCTGCTGAGTTTGCCGCCCTCGAACAGCAGTACCCAGGTGGTGCAGGCGATCTGGACCAGCAGCGTCCACAGCATGAAGGCGCCCACGGCTCTGATGGGGGATCGGAGGGGGTCGGACGGGGTGGGAGGGGGCCGAGGATTGTGGTGGTGTTGGTGGTGGTGGTGGCACGTTTGAGGCACGAAGACGGACGCCTTGAGGGTTTTCGGAGGTGATACATAGCTGTGGAGCTGAATGCAGTGAGATCACGCATGGCTGGGCGGTGTGGGACTGGTGTACGCTCTGTTGGCGCAGTGAAGGCTCGACGTCGCCCATATACTTTTCAATCCAGCAGGCTGGGGCTAGCAAACCCTAAGTCGCGCGAAGGGCGGTGGCGTGGTTCTGGAGGGTTGGTTGGTTCACGGCTGTGGCGGGGTGTGGTGGTGTGTGTGTGTCAGGGCTGTCCGGCAGCCGATCTGGAGCCCCGGGGGGAGGGGGGGACCTCTCAACGTTCCGCCCCCTGACGCGGTGAGGCCTGAGCCAGCCGCGACCCACGCACGAGACAAAGCGCTTCCGGTAGCCTCGAGGAGGACAGGACACAAGGCCGGGCCAAGGGTCCCTGCAGCCGAGTGATGGGCTACTGCGTCCGGGAACGGCACGGCACGGGACGGCCAGACCCGGCAGCGAACCACCTCCCTGCGCCTCAGCCGGACAACTGCCGGTGCCTCTGCAGGTCTGCACAGAGCGGCACACAGAGTACCGTCTTCCTAGTCATGAAAACACCCAGGCACGGAGGCACGACGCAAATCCGCTCTGAAGCGCGGCTTTGCGCCAAGAGCCCCCCTGCCCCCTTGCAACCTCGGACAGACACATACGCAGACGCACGGAAAACCCGTCGCCCGAGCGCTACCGCGCGTTTCTGGGATGGCAGCTCCGATACGTTGCCGACTCACCGCCAGTGCTGCAGCAGTTGTGTGTTTTGGGTAGGACCGCCGCCGTGCGGCAGGAGTGAGGAGTGAGCGGACCCCGCGTTACACACGCCGGAGCGCCCACGCGAGAAGAGCGACGCGTGTCGGGGAGAGGAACAGGGAGTTGTGCATGGGGTCACGATTAGCCGGTTATTGGTGGCAGGTCATTTGGGTTGCGGGACAGCGAGGAGTTTCGGAGGAGGGCAGGCACGTCGGCAAGGAAGATTGACGGATTGGAATGAAGGGGGAAGGAGCCGGCAGCGTTTAGGTTTCACAGAGCGTCAAGCGCAAAACCCGGGTTGTGGAAGACGCGCAGACCGGCGTTGCACGTGGGTTGGTATGCTGAGCTAGGCGCTTGGAGCCGAAGGGTGGCGGGCCGGGCGAGCGGCGGGCCGTGTTTAAATGGTGCATTCCAACCACCCAACGATGTTTCCGCCAGGTAGGTGTAACGCCGTGATGACCATTGGTTCGTGCTTAATATCAGGGCACACGTACAACAAGGAAAAAAGAACTCACTTCCATATTGCGCATGTCGGTTTTGATTGCCAGCAGCCAAAACTGTAGCGCTGGAAGGCAAGCTACCACCACAAAGCGATTCAATGTGCGGCACACTGGCGCCGGGTCGAAGAGGCCGCGTGAGGCGGCCAGCCGGCCAGCTGCTATGATGCATAATGTTTGCAAGCCCGTCTGGACGACAGGCAAGTAATCCCCCCAAATACTGAGCGCAGACATAGCTGAACTCTTGCGTACAGAAAAGTCTCAATGGTCAAAGAGTTGCGTGTAAATTCGTCACGGAAAGAAGGGGACAGTAGTTCAGGAAGCAAGCGGCAATTTGTTGCGATCAAAGCTGTGGATCATTGATCCGCAATTTAAATATGATGCACTAATATGTTCATTAGGGCTTTAGTTTAGCAATGGTGCGTGATTACCTACAACTGGAACCATGATATATGCTGGGCTGCAAGCAAGCGTAAATTCGAGCTATTATAGGCACAATGATGGCATGTATCAATAAGCATAAGTATATCTTTCCTCTGAACTGGCGAAGGATTTGGATGTGAAAGCACGGCACCCGTCGTGCGTGGTCAGCCCTGCTGTGCATCGATGCACGAATGTCACTGTGCCTTGGTGCACGAAGCCAGCTTGCAGCATATAATTTTTGCATTCAATTACCCTTGCATATTTATGAGAATCGGCAGGGCAGGGTGGGTGGGCAGCAAAGACTCACAGTCATACCGTTGATAAAGTAGCCGAGTAGCTCTTGCCATGGCCTTGCGCCAAATGCTTCGAAAGGATACACCAGGTAGCTCATGCACAGCTTGCCCTGGTCGAAGATGGCGAAGCGTGCACTGCCCGCGACGACAAACCATCAAGACTTGCGCCGTGGGACCACAGCTAGCGACCAGCATTCCGATTGCTCCTGGTCTCCGACCAGAGCCCTGGACAAACGCGCCAATCCAGCAGAATGTGGGGGCGCTTTCGTGCATCGCCTGCCCGATGCTTGTCTATCTACTCGGCAACTGAACAGCTTATTTCTTGTCACCAGGCTTTGGCAGAGCTGCAAAAGCGCTTCAGTGCTGATGCGGCTCCTCCCGATGAAGCCACTATGAAGTGGTACCTTCGCGACCGATATTTTGATGTGGAGGAGGCGGAGCAGAAGCTGCGCAGTATGCTGAAATGGCGTCAAACCTTCCAGTAAGTACTGAAACATCTGTGCAGTTTGCGCTTTGGAATCAGCGTTACCATCTGGACATGTTATCCGAACTGGGACCATGCTCGGTTCACCGACCGGGGGCTCATCCACGTGGGGTACTGTGTACCGGGGGACTGGGTTTGGAGTTCCGGCTCGGATGTGGTCTGATGGGCGGGTGGCAAGCACGGGAAGCAAGTGGCCCGAGCGGGAGGGAGCGTGTGTGCGTGAAGCGGAGAGAGGCGCGGTCAGTCGGTCGGTCGGTGGGGTCCGCCACTGCCCACACGCCCGCCCGGGAAGGGGAGGTACGGGAAGGGCAGTCGGCAAGGGCACTGGGCCTCCCCGGGGTCCGTCAATCCTGTACCACGGCGGGTTGTTCCGTCGCTCCATTGCCCCGTCGCTCCGCTGGGCTTGCGCAACTTGGGCTCTACAGCGGTAACCCCCTTCCCGGCGGGTGCCACCTCAACCTGTCTCGACGACGACGCCTCAACGCGCGACTGCCGTCACCCGTCACGGTGTCAGGGGCGCGTCGCGTTGAGGAGGCGCGATTTGGGTCGCCGTGGGGTCGATGGGGTCCGCTGCACCGCAGCCGCGAGGGTTGCGGCCGGAGATTGAGCGGCCGGTTGGGCGCCGGTCCGTGCGCCCGGTCCGTGCGGCCCCAGTCCATATGCGTAGCGGACGGGTGGCTGCGACTGCGGGCGATGGATTTGCGATGAAAGGAGGGAAGGGAAGGGAAGCGCGAGCGGAGGACAAGATGAGGGCCCCACACGGGGGTAGGCAGGGGTAGGCAGGGGTAGGCAGGGGTAGGCAGGGGTAGGCCGCGAGCGGGCGCTTTTCAGCCCGCACGCTCCGCTGCCCAGGCGGCCACAACTCACGTGGCACCCTGCCCCAGGCTCGCAGCGCCCTCTCTCTCTCATTCTCCTTTAGGACAACCATATTTCGAACCTTCGTTAATGGTCATGTGACCCTGCGCCGGGCGCCCGCCCTCTTTTCCCCAGATGAGAAGACGCCCCCGGCCCCGCCTCCCTCCTCTACCCCAGTGTCTCAATGTCATATAAAGGAGCATTTAACTCCCTGACCCCCCTCTACCCCTCGCATTGCACTTACATACAACCCTCCTCCTCCCCGCCCCCGCCACCGGACCCAAATGGCTCCCGCCCCCACTCGTAGGCCGCAATCCACGACGCCTCAAATGATCGCGGCCGAGATGGCGAGCGGCAAGGCGTACGTGCACAACTGCACGGATAAGTACGGCAGGCCCGCGATCGTCATCCGTACAAAGCTGCACGTGACGGGTGAGTGGCGGGCGCGCGTGTCACGTCCGGTCGCAACGCTTCACAGCCCGGCTGGGCCGGTATGGATTTTAGGGTTTTAGGGCGGGTGACGTGCCGGTTGAGCAGCGGGGAGGGCTTTTGAATGATTTTGGGTTGAGCGGGGTGGGGGGCGGCTGGCGGACCGGCCCTTGGGCTGGGGGGCTGGGGAGGAGAAAGTGGGCGGCAAGGTGCGTGGCAGGGGGTGATCCCGTAACGGTGGCTGGGTGGGATGGGTGAGTGGGTGGGTGGATGGATGGCCAGGAGGCGTTGCGGAGCGGCGCTCTGCGTCCGGATGTGTGCGAGGTAGGACGGTTCCGGCGGGGTTGGGAACGGCGGGGGGGCGGGCATTGGGCAGGGGGCCGCGGCTGGAGGGACCACCCTCAATGCATCCCATGTCCCCATCCCACCCCACCCCTTCCAGGCCAGTTCCCCATCAACGACAGCAAGCGTCTCGCCGCCTACCTCATCGACTCGGCCATCTCCCGCATCCCGCCGGGCGGCGAGCAGATCGTGGGCATATTCGACCTGCGCGGCTTCACGTTTGCGCAGAACGCGGACTTCCAGTTCGCGGCGTTTATGGTGGGTGGGTGGGTGGGAGCGGGTGGGTGGGTGTGAGTGGGTGGGTGGGTGTGAGTGGGTGGGTGAGTGCGCCGATAAAATGGGTGGGTGGGTGTGAGTGGGTGAGTGTGTGGGT
Organism: Pleodorina starrii; assembly: GCA_030267565.1. Taxonomy (NCBI): domain Eukaryota; kingdom Viridiplantae; phylum Chlorophyta; class Chlorophyceae; order Chlamydomonadales; family Volvocaceae; genus Pleodorina; species Pleodorina starrii. Next base: position 302,211 of record BRXU01000037.1, read on the forward strand.
GTAGTAGGTGGGTGGTCGGGTGAGTGGTGAAAAGGAGATCGCGGAGGTGATTGCGAAAGCCGGGTGCCTGGCTGGCTTGGATGGCAGCTTCGTGTCACAGGAACGGACCGATCGTGGCAGACGAACGGGCTTACCTTAACGGATCCCCGGAGCGCCTCGGCCGCCTGCCGCACCCAGCGCTGTATGTGCATGTGAGCGTGCGTGTGTGTGCGGGGGATGGGGGGGATAAAGGAAGGAAGAACCAGCTGAGGTGTGTGAAGGCGGTGAACAGGAGCGGGGCACTGGGATCACCAGGGCGGGGGAGAGGGAGAGGGTGGGCTGGGCTGGGTTCCGCGCACGTGTCACGTCATGTCATGTCGGGGACATTTCGTGTGCGCGTCGGCGCTCGGTAGGCCGCTGCCAGCTCAACACCCACGCCGCTGCTCCCACACCCATGCCGCCTGTGGTTTGTGACGTCGCTGTGGCCCGTCTTGCCAACCCCTGCCAACTCGGATGGTGGTGCTTAACCCTCTTACCGGACTAGAGGTTTTTCCGTCTCCGCTGCGGTATCTTCTTTTTACCCTCCCCCATACGTGGAAACCCCACCCCACCCCGCCTGGTCTGGGCTTGCTTGCGTCGCCTCTATCCCATCGCTGCGTTTTCCTTTCTCAGACCCCGGCCCTCTCGTCCTCCCCCTCCCCCCTCTTTCCCGCAGATCGAGGCCTTTTTCGAGTTCTATCCCCGGCGTGTGGGCCAGGTTCTGTTCGTGGATGCCCCCTGGGTGTTCTTCCCCGCCTGGGAGGTCATCAAGCCGCTCATGAGGAAGTACGCGTCGCTGGTGAGGAGCTGGGGGGGCGGGGCTGGGGTGGGTGGGGGGTGCTGGGGAGGCAGGCTGTAGGGAGAGGGGGAGGGTGGGGGGGTGAGGGGAGGCAGCCCGTCGAGGGAGGGGGAGGTGGAGGAAGGGGAAAGGCGGGGCGGAAAGGATGGGAGGGAGGGAGAAGGAGACGGGTGTTCAGGGGGGGTGAAAGGGAAGGGAGAAAAGGAGGGGAGGAAAGGGAAAGGGCCTTGAACGGGATGGGAGGGAGAGTGAGGTGGATACGGTAAGAGGCGAGGCGGCAGTAGCCGGAAGCGACGTCGGACAGGGTCGTTGGCTTCAGTGGCAAATGGCCCGGGGAGAAGTGTACGTTGCATCACAGTGCTTGCGGTCCAGGCGCATCCAGCCTACGGTAGTACAGGCTAGGGCAGACACCAACTCGGGCCGGCATCCGTTGCCCCCCCTCCAACCGCGTTTCCGGTCCCTCGGTCCCGCCCCCGCAGTCAACCAACTCACCGTCCTTCGCACCCCTCACCGCCCTTCGCACCCCTCACCGCCCGTCAACCCCCTTCTCGGCCCCGCCCCGGCCGGCCCCGCCCCTTTCCGGCCCCTCAGGTCCGCTTCCTCAGCGTGTCGGAACTGCGCTCCGAGTTCTTCACATCAGAGACCCTGCCGCCCGACTTCAAGTAGACGTGGAGAGGGGGAGGGCACGGGGCCGCGATCAGGCGACAGCGGGAATGAGGCGGCGCAGGCGGGAGCCGGCTGGGGCAGCAACGCCGGCGGTAAAGGCAGGCGTCAGGCGGAGACATACGAAGTAGAGAGGGGGCCCGCGCTGCTGCCTTGGGACCCCGAAGTCGGTTGGTCGGCTCGGCTCGGCTGCCGGAGCGGTCCGCTGTCGCCGCGGCCGGCGGCGGCGATGCGTCTTCGTCTTCGTGTTGGCGCATCGCTCCCTCGTGGTCGCGTGCGGTAATGGTGGATGGACCGGTTGGTGGCTGGCTGCCTTGCGCTGCGCTGCAGTGCGTGGGGGAGAGGTGCGTGGGGGAGAGGTGCGTGGGGGAGAGGTGCGTGGGGGAGCGGTGGCGAGGTTGCGGATGCGCACACGGGGGCGCCGCGCCGGAGGGTAATAAAGACGAGACGTCGCCCGGGAGGGAGGGAAGGATGGAAGGGGGCCTTCGGGGGCCCCGCCCACCCCCTCCCTCCCCTCCGTGAGCTTGCAGAGCCCAGCGGTGTCGCTCCGCTGGTGGGCCCCCTGAGCTTACACGGCCTGAGCTTACACCGTCCCACTGCAGCATTGGGAGTGCGAGAGAAAGAAGAGAGAGGAAGAAGAGAGAGAGAGCGCTTTCACCTCCACCTCCCGATTCGAGGGAGGGGAAGGATGAGGTGGAGGGGCTTGCAGGGGGTTAGGAACACGCCGCACGGGACTACCGTTGAGAGAGGAAGCACACGGTACGGTACCGGCCGATCGCTGGGTGTCGGTCCTGTTACTGTGCTGGGTGTCTGGTGCCACCGAGGGTCTTGATGGTGGGGTTTACACTGCGCGCCGGTTAACATATGAAGATATGATTCACGGGGACGACGACGGGCTGCGCTGCTGATTGTTGTGTGTGTGTTGTGTGTGTGTGTGTGTGTGTATGTGTATGGGGGAGCGGTGAAAGTAGGATGATGCCAGCAGCAGCAGTGGAACGGGGAGGGGTTTGCGGCAGGGCCCCGCTCGCCGGCCGTCAGGCCATCTGCAGCCCAACAGTGCGGCTGTGGCTGAGGCTGCCCCTCGGGTGATCCTCGTTGGGACCGGCGGAGGGAGGCTCGGTGCTCATGTATGTATGTACTGTATGTACGTGGGGGGTGGGTGGGCGGGCTGCGGTGCTAACTCGGAGTTGCGCCACTTATCGCAGGGCTTATTTGTGGCCAGGCTCTCCCCTGGGAAGAATGCTTGTCCTGGTGCCTTTTGTCCTTGTCCGCATGTCTCTCTGTGTGTCAACCTGTGCGTTCATCCAAAACTTATTAACCGGAATATTATTATGATTATTGTTATTGCCGAGGTAGGGAGGTGGCGCCGCTGGTGGCCGGGGGGCCGGCCTGCGTGGGGGGGGTCTGTCGGCGGCCCTTCCATGCGCGATGTACGGCGGAACGTACCTTCTTTGTTTGTGCTTCTGCTTTGTTCCTTCCTTCTATATGCGCTGCCGATGGCCGCCGGATGACGCATGCGCTCGGCCGCGTTCGGCGACCTTGCTAGCTTGTTTGCTACAGAACTCACTCGTCGGGCTGGCTGGCTGCCTGGCTGGCTGGCTAAGGAGCATCGGGCGCAGCGCAGCGGAGCGTGAATCACCTGCCGGCCTTGCCGTCTGGCTGGAGGGCTGGCGGGGCGCGTGACTGGTAGATGGGCGTCCACTTAATAGTGGTTATGTGGCTGGCTGGCTGGCTGGTGGTTCGGAAGCCGACAAGACACAGGCAGGAGCTGCAGACCGATCCGTGGGTCGGTCGGCAGTGGCCCGAGGGCCGGCAGGCCTGCATCGTTGCAACAATGTGGGCCGCAGTGGGCTCCAGAACCTCGTAAGGGAAGAGCCAGCGGGCCAGCGAAAGGGCTAGGAGGGCTGCGTGTTTACCTGTATGGTGCGAGTATGCACTCGTCTGGAGCAACAGGCCCTGTCAGAGACCGGTCCGCGTGGTGATGGAAAGAGGACTGGGAAAGCTGGGGGCGTTTTTGGACATGTTCGCACGCGTTCTCGCTGCTACTAGAGAGCGCAGCTGGGGGAGTAACGAAGCGCGTGGGTAGCAGCGGACATTCCGAGACGTCGGGATGTAAGGTCCGGGCGTGCTTGTAGGGAAGGCTAGGGTGAGTACCGGTAGATGGGTGGTGAGGGCCGACGGCTGCAGCGCGATTTGCGCGGGTCTGGCAGCGACTTGATGGGCCTCCTACGGGCACGTGTTACCGCTCCAATGCCCAGTGGCAGCGGGCAGTTCGGGGTTCATGTTCGCAGGTGGGAGTCCACAGATTCCTGACGCTTGCCCTGGCTTGCCTCCCGAATCCCATGCAGCAAATGGAAGAGCCTACCCCCGAGCGCCCCAAGGAGGCCTGCCTCCGAAACCAACATCGACGGACCAGCGAAAAACTCATCCTCATCCAAAGGATCCAGCGGCCGTTTACACACCAGCTGGTTCTGGCTAACCGCAAGAAGCCGCAGGCGGTGTACATCTGCTCGGGTACAGGCATGGGCTGCCCCCCTCCCTTACTGTAATGAAGACCCGCTCCGCAGTTGCACGCACGCACAACATCATCCATTTCCCTGGCCACTCAACCTCGCAACCCCAACTTTTACACCTGCGTCAGGGGGGGGGGGGTAAGAAAATTAGTTTCAAACCCCATGCTAAAAATGTTGGCCGACCACCCCCAGACCCCCCCACCCCTGCCGTACGGTACGACGCTGCACGGCTGTCATACAAAACGCTTGTTTTTTCGCAAACCGCCATCGCAACTAACGAAATCCTATCATTTCGGTCATGAATATATAAGATTGTACACGGATGCAAGTAATGAGTGCCGAACGGAAGCCGTAATGCCCATGTTTGTCCATTTCCCAACAAACAACCAAACCGCCTTACAACATTCCAGCTTCACAATATATTGTCTCAACGTATTAAATACAATCCACTCGACAGCTGTTATTTAAGAGAAGCGCTGCCGCTCAGGCCGGGCCCTGTCCACGTTACGATGCGACGTTCCAGCCGCCGCGTTACGCACCACCACTCGCCCCCAAAGTACCCTCGTCCTTGTTCCTGGCTTTTTCTTTATTGGAGACGATGTTGGTTTGTCGTTATCGACCATACACGTCACTTGACATGAGTATGTAAAGAGGACCGGCTACACCCAGTACGCTATAGTGTCTCTGATAAGCGGAAACGATAGATATTACAATAAGGAATTGCTTTGTGAAGTTAGTTTTACAATCTAGGCGTTGTTGAATTAGTTGGAAAGGGTAAGGAAGAAAGTCTCCGAGACCCAGACCCCCCCCTCCCCCCTTGCCGTACGATCAACTTTGGCAGGCTATAACTTTTCCTACCCAGGTCCAAATTCATTTTTAAAAGCATTTTTGGACTCCTTATGCAAAGATCTTTCGAATTTTGAGCATGGGGTGTCTTTACTTCTTTCCTACCCCCCCTGCCTGCGTAGCACCCGAGACGGTCGCCATAACTCGGCGAAGTGGCGATGAAACCTAGCCGCTCCGCACAACGCGTTCAATTGGACACATGGAAGCATGTTGAACCAAGGCGGTGTGGCCGTGTGGGGAGGACGGGAGGTAGGGACGGGGAGTCGGAAACCCCACTTCACCCGTAAGCGCTTTGTGTGGGCACGCATAGTCGAGGGTGGCGACAGGCAATCAAGGGATAGGCACATGCTACACCCGCATGCGGCGGGCAAAGGCGGCAAGCGGTAGGCGCATCTTGTGTTCGCACAGCGGGTTGGTAAGGGCGAATTGTTGCGTGTTCAAGAGCGGTCGGTCCTTCGCCGCGGTGCACGAGGTGAACCGCTGGAGAATATCTTGCCATCATGCATCCCGTCCACCTGGGGCTTTAAGCACGCCCAATGGCGAGGGCAGAACCCCCAGTGGAAAAAGCCCGCGATAACGTCGCCGGGAAACGCAGCCGGGCTTTCCACGGAACGAAGCGGGATCCCAGAATCAATAGAGAGCTGAAATGAGCAGGAGTACAATAGGCGTAGCCTGGTTTGGCCGGTTTGGGCGGTTAAAGTTTAGTGGTGTGGCTTTGCACGTTCGCAGCCAGAACCATATTGCCAGGCACATTCAAATCCAGGTCATTCATTACGAGACTGATGGCTGTGCCGCACTGGATTTACTTCTGCGCGCTGGACTCGTTGCTCGTACTCCTGGCACGAGGGTCAAATCAACAACAGTTGAAACTTTCTGCATATGCAGCAGGAAAGTCCTCATATCCAATTTTTTATTAACTCTTTAACGTATTGATCAGTTTCGGCGCGAAGTTGCAGCCTCGGCGCGCTGCAGACAGGCAACTCGCGCCTCCGCGGCTGCCAAGCAGTTTCTTATTCCTTTTGACATCTGCATTCCACATAGCTGCCCCAGAACATGGCGAATTATTCAGAGGATTCCGCAAGCTCGCTGGATGACTCCGACGACCTTGACGACATCCCGCTTTCTATGGCGCCGAACGGCCGATACGAACACGATGAGCCGCCCATGACGTCTAGAGGGCCTCCAATGGGGTTTTCGCGCCCAGGGCCCGGCTTCCACCTGAAGCTGCCAACGCCGAAGCCTCAGGAGGAGCTGGTCTCGCCCGGCCCGGACGGCCTGCAGGCCATGCGCTCCGAGCCCGTGTACCTCCCGGAAACGGCACGCGTGCGGCCGCAGCCCGGGCTCTCGCTTTCCATGGGGCCCCCCCGCGGCGCCTCGTCGTCCTACAACGGCGCCGCGGACGAGTCGGGGCCCTTGCTCGCCCGGCGCGGCCCTCTCAAACCCCCCATGCTCAGCCTCGTCAATCCTGCCTCCGCCTCGCCGGTGCCCAGCGTCGCGCCCACACCGGGGGTCAACGAGGCGGGCGAGCCGCTGCTGCGCGCCCACGCCTGGCCGCCGCCCCGCCAGCAGCCCCTGCGCGTGGATCTCGTCTCCTCAGCGTTCGTGCTCCAAGACTGCGGCGGCGGCAGAGCCGCCGCCGCCGCCGCCGGAGGCGGCGGTGGCGGTGGCGGGGCGTCCACCAGCGAGCGCATCGTGCAGCGCTGCTGCAGCCAGCTGGGCATCTCGGCGAGCGAACTGGAGTTCTTCGAGCTGCGTCCGCTGGAAGAGGGCGTCATACCGGAGAGCTGCGGCCGGTTGGGCGTCATGATACGCGGATCCGGTGAGCAAACGAGCAATACGAGCGAATGATGAAGTGACAGCAGCGCGTCTTCTGACTAGGAGAGCAGAGACAGAGCTGTATTACGCGCCGCGGGCGCAGCAGCGCGGCGGGGGCAGCGCGGCGGGGCCAGCCCCGTCATCATCCCTGAGTTGCCGGGCTTCCAGAGAGGCCAACCGTCCTTCCCAGGACAGGACAACTCGAGAGGGGGGGAAGCGCAGACACCGACTGCCCGTCCGCCTCTGCTGTACCCAACCGTCCCGCCATTTCCAACTACCGGTATCCAACTACACGCTGACCGCTTTCCTGCCTCTCAATTCCCCTTGCCTCGCCTCGCCTGCCGCCGCCCGCCTTGCCTCGCCTCGCCTGCTTCCCGCCCTCCCTTCCCTCCCTCGCCACGCAGCGTTTTCCTTGTCGGCGTTGGAAGACCTTTTGGCGAGAAGTAAACGAGGTACGAGGTACCGTGCGCGTGTGTGTATGTTAGTATGTTTGTGTGGGGCGGGAGGGGGAGGATTGGCGAGTGGCGGCACCCCAGCCCTGGCATGTCCGTGGGGGCCCGCGCATATTGAGGTGGTGGCTGCCCTGGGTGCCTTCCCCCGCCTGGGTAGCGGCTTTTGAGCAGGGCGCACGTCCGGTGCAGTGTATGCTCCAGTGTATGTCGTAAGCCGATGTCCGCTGCCGACCGCTTTCCTCTCCTCTCGTGTCCCCTTGTGCGTGTCCCCTTGTGCGTGTCTGCAGACGGGCAGCTGGCTACGATGCTCGAGGGGGCGCTTCGGGACTCGTCGCAACACGCGGCGGAGGCCAAGCAGCACGCCGAAAAGCTGGCCAAGCAGGTCTGGTGGGGTGGGGTGGGGGATGCGGCATACAGCGCTGCTGCAGCGAGAGGGCGGCCGGGCGGGGGAGGGCCATGGGTGGCCCCGCGCGCGGGTGGATTGTGTGCCGGGGAGTTTGTGTGCAATTGAGGGTGCGTATCCTGCGGAGCTTATCGTGTGAGGCAAGAGGCAAAGATCATGTGAGGGGCAACAGCAAGCCAAGGGAGCGGCGCCGCCTGTGTTGCAGCTGTGCTCGACCCGATGAGAACGTGGCCAGGCAGTGCGATCAGGGTGTGCCTCGCGAGCCAGCGAGCGAGCGGGGGCGGATGGGCGGGGGCGGATGCGTTTCTCTGCTGGCATGTGGTTGCTGCTGCGGGAGTGTGGACATGTCGTATGGGACCGGGGAAGTGGGTTTGTGCGTGCCACCCATCAAGAACCCCCTTCGCCGCCGCCCTTGCTGTCTCCCTTACTCATCCCCACCGGTTTGTCGGTTGACGGTTTGTCTGTTGACGGTTTTGGTGTGTGCAGAACGAGGAGCTGGCGGTCCTGCGGGAACGGCTGCGGGGGCTGGAGGCGTCCAACCAGCACCTCAGGTGGGCGGTTTCGGAGGGTGGGTGGGCGGGTGGGTGCGGCTGCTGACATTTCCACCTGCACAGTTGAGAACCTGGCGGGGGTACCGTCAAAGGAAATTACCGCAGCGGAGACGGAGACGGCGGGGGGCGGGGGGGAGGTCCATGCAGCCCCTGCAAGGCGGAGCTAAGCGATGACCAGCCGGAACCCAGGGGGCGACCCCAGAGATGACCCTACCTACCTACCTACCTACCTACTTCCATACCTACCTACCTACTTCCATACCTACCTACCTACTTCCATACCGAACGCACCCCTTAACCTCACCGTGTAGCCTCGCCACCGCGCGGCGGGGTCGGTCGGTCGGAGGGGTTTGAGATTGCATGGCGTAACACCCTAGGTACTGGTGGCCGCAACCAGCCCCACAGAAAGCCGTGGAGGCCGGAGGGGTGCTGGCCTGTGGGTGGGGCCTGTGGGTGGGGGCCCCAGGTTGGGATGGCCATGTGGCTGATGCTCGCGCCTGGAGAAATGGAGCGACCGCCAGCAGCGGCAATGCGCACAAAAGGTTCGCACCGCCGCTTGGTCCCCCACTGTGTGACGGAGGCGCCGTGCGGGTGCCGGTCCCCACCCCCCCGCCCCCGACGGTCCGCACTGCCAACCAACAACCGACCGACTGACCCGGTGACCGCCAACCGACTAACTGACCTACCGACCGCAGAGAGCAGCTGCAGCGCAGCGACGAGCACCGGCAGCTGCTGGGCGGCACCATCCGCACCATCAAGAAGGAGTTTGAGGACTTCAAGAGCCGCGTGGTGGTGGAGGGCTCCCTAGCACTCCCGACGGAGCAGCTGCCGCCGCTGCAGCAGCTCAACTTGGGGGCAGTTGCCCCGGCGGCTGCGGGGGCGGGAGGAGGTCCGGCAGCGGGCGCGGGGGGAGCGGCGGCAGCGGCGGCGTTCCAAACAGCGCCCTCGCCGTCGCCGGTGGCGTCGCCGGCGCCGCTGATGGGCTCCCCGCAGCTGCCGATGCCCGGGCCCAGCGGGGGCGACGGCGATGCAGCGGGGGCGGCGGCACCGGCTGCGCCGCGCGACGGTGCCGGGAGACGATGACGGAGGGCGGGGGGCGGTTGGGGGAGGGAGCGCTTGACGGAGACGAGGGCGGAGGACGGCCGCGCTGACAACCTGCTGCAGCGGACTTCCGGCAGCAGCAGCAGCAGCAGCAGAAGGCGCCTGGTGATGCGGCTGTACTGGGAGCAGCAGCCTCTGTACCTCGGCGGCCCCCGTCACGGGGGAGTGGCGGCGGCTTCGCAGCGGAGCGGAGGGGAGCAGCAGACGGGGGGTATCGAGTGACACGGACGCTCTGGAGAGCGCCACGGCCACGTCTTCTTGCGGCCGCGCGGAATAAAAAACGTGAACGTAACAGTGCCGGCGTGGGGCCGCTATGCCTTTTGCCGTCCACGTTGAGCCGCCCCCCGCGGGGGGCCTGGGGCTGCTGCGGCCCAGACGCGGCGCAGATGCGTGGTCTCCCGGCTGGCTGTGAGCTAGGCTGGGTGACGAACTTGCTCAGGCGGCTGCACTCGGCTCAGGCCAGCTGAGCCGCAGTGAGGGCTGGCTGCTTCCTGGCGGCAGCGGCGGTTGCAGAGGCGGACGCGGCGGCGGCGCGTCTGTCGGCGGCGGCGGCAAGCGGCGGTGTGGCTGACAGGCCTGCAGACGGCTCTCGCAGTCCCCTGCGGCTTCCTGCAAGGGGCGCAGACAGCTGGGGGCCCACGGACGGAGCGGCTGATTGCTACGCGGCTTACGACTGGCGGCAAGACAGAGCGCTCAATGGCGGGGCGCGGCGGCGGCGAGCCCGCCCCCCCTGCCGCCGCCGGCGGCGCTGAGGGACCTGCTGCCGCTCCAACGCCTCGGGACAGCTGACGGGTTTCGGAGCTTTGGTTGAGAGCGCCGCAGGGCGGGGGGCCCAAGCGCGCGCTCGCGTTCACACCCTAAAAGAGTTGCGTTGCCGTTCCCTTTCTTCGCCGCAGCATCGGCGGTTGCTTTTACCAGCACGGGTGGGGTGGGGGGTACACACGCACATAAGAGGACAGGTGGACGGACGGACGGACGGACCCACGCGCGCGCATCCTTTTTTACCCCCCCCCCACACACACACACGTGCACATGGGCTGTTGAATGGCCACACACACACACACGCACACACACACAACCCAATGGACGGACGGATGGACGGGCGGTGTCCCGCGCTGTGTGGGCGTAGAGTAGTCACGTGAAGCAGTGGCGTGAGGCCGCCGAGTCGCAACAATCGCGACGGAGGGCCCCTTCCCCAAACGGTGTGTGACGGTGCGGACTTTTGAGGTGATGACGGTGCGGACCTGAGGTGAGGTGATCATGGTCGACTAGGCGCGGGGGAAACGTGGGGGAGGTGGCTGGACGGGACGGAAGGTGGAATAAGAGGGCCCCGGTGGCGACCGTGGACCGGCGGAGCACGGGCTGGGACCAGTCAGGTGGGATGCGTGACATTCAGGTGGGATGCGTGAAGTTTACAGTGTTCGTTATGCTTCCAGCCGGCCACATCTGGCATAATGTCGAGACCAAGCAAAGTCCGGATGCGGCAAACGCCGCTTTTTTGGACCGGACCCGGATCAAACCGTGTGCAAAGCATTTCAGGGTCCCTCGAACTTTTGTCCCTCCATATGCGCGCGCACGGCGCTGTTTCGCCAACACATCTTTTGATGTTACTATATACACTAGGTTCCATGTCCTCCACCAATCAACAGACAAGGCAACAATAACACGTCGTGGGCGCGGAGCGCTTACGCGGCCCGCCCAGCAGCCCCGGCGAAGCGCCGAGCAACACTGACGCAATCTACTACTACAGGCGCGGAAGCCGGCGGAAAACGCCGTCCAACAAACGGCACGACCCGACCCCAATGTCCTACTGTCCGGGGAGAGGGGGGTTACGAACTCTCAACGCGACAGCTGCGTTGCACAGAAACTCAGGAAGGTAAAGAAACCCAGTTTGCGTTGCAAGGAAACTCAGAAACATTTACGACGCTACCGGATGCTCCACTGCGGGTAGGCTATAAGTGGCTCGCATGCCTGCGGCTTCGTGGGGGCTTCGCCTGTGTACCACGACCCTTCCCTATTGTGAGGACGTGGCGTGGCTATATGTTGAGAAAGTACAGAGCCCTGCTGCCGCGCGTGCACAAGCAAGCAAGAGAACAAACAAACAGCTCCTGGCGGCGGCGAAGACAGCGCCGCCCCGTACTGTGCCGTATGCACACCAGCCGCCCTGGCTGCCAACCACCAACAATGCTCGTTTTCAAACCACAGCTACAGAATGTAGAAGAGAATCTATGTGACAAAACAGACGCGACGAGACCGCCCCCGGCCACCGGCGCCGGTCATTCTTCCGACCAGGGCAAACGGCACGGGCCCCGTGGTGTGTGCACGGGCCAAGCGCGGCAGCGTCCCCTACAAAATGGACAGGCTGGGGACGTCGCTGCTGGTGAAAAGCCACCTGCAGCGGTGTGCCCGTAAACCCCAGCCGCCTACAAAAATAAACTCCGATGAGATGATGAACAAACACAGCCGGGGACACGCACGCATGTCGTCCGCAGTGTTTGCAGACGGCCTGAGCGCAGCACGGCACGGCAGCACTGCACGTGCGGCCGCGGCAGGCTTTCCCCCCTGCTCTGCCCTCTCCGCAGCCCGGCAGGCGACCGCGCTCACCGGTGTAAACTACTCTTTCTGGGGTTCTGAGGATTTTATCCGACCCCCGCCCGCCCACAGTAGAATGTTCAGGGGAGTGATAACAAAAGCAGCACCGGTCGTCGCGCCTCGTCGTCGTCCCGCGAAATCGGGCCCCGTGGAGGATCGTGGAGGATTGTGGGTATAGGTACATCGCAGGAGGAAGCAAAGCGGGAGGTAACGAGAACAAAAACACCAACCCCTCTCCTTCCTCTCCGCCTCAGCCTGCGTCCTGCGCCGTTCAAGACCGGCGAGGCTGGTTGATGCTGCGGGCCATGGTGGTGCCGCAGCGGCCGCTGCCGTGCGGCTTGACATGGCGGCCCGGCCACTGCGACGGCGCGCGCGTCGTAGCCGCTGCGGCACGTTGCGCCACCTTGCCCACCATGGCGTATAGCTGTTGCGTTGCCGCCGTCGCCGCCGCCGTGGCCTTGCCGCCGGCCGCCGCCGGCTGCGTTGGCTCCGCATGCGGCGATGCCACGCCCTTGAGGTGCGCCGGCACGTTCAGCGACGCGTACGTGTTGCCGTTGTGGTCCAGAAAGAGCGGCTCGGCGGCGGTGGCAATATCGGCGTGGGTCCCGAACGGCCCTTGCCTGTGCGTTCGATTGAGTTTGCGTGGGCGGGCAAAGGGAGAAAGGTTGGCACAGAACGCGAGTTGACGGGGACGGCTGCACGATAAAGAGTTTCGCGGGGGAGGGGAAGAGGGCTGGGGTGCACGACTGCAAGAATGTCGATCGGAATGTGTCAGCGCACAGACAGCGGGGCTCCGTCATGCCACGCAGCGCGTATTATGGCATGACACGGCGCTGAAGACAATCGCTACCCAAGGTAATTTCTCTCGGCCAAATCAAGGCGCGAATCTCAATAGGGCCAAAAATTCCGGATATAAAAAATTGGACAGGGTGCCAGCAAGCACGGCTCTAGCAGGTGCGCTCAGCAATTTGAGTTGGCAAGCTATTCATCTCAATGGGTTTCGGAAAGGAATAGGGTCGCAGGCGGGGTTACACAATTTCAGCTGCTAACAGACCCCGAGAGGATGTTTGGGTCCGCAACGGCACTCACCAGGGGCCGAAAGCAACTTTGCCAGTGCGAGGATTCACCGCACTTTCCTGGTTGGGGCTCGGCGGCGATTGAGGACTCACGGGCTTCCTCTTGCTGCGGAGCCCTAGAGCCTTCGCGGCACGAGAACGCGCAACGCGGCTGCTGCCGGTGGTGAAGCATGGCTTCGAAAGCTCAGCTGCGTTACGTCCAATCTTCAGTGCCATATTCTGCAGACAGAGCGTCGGCAACATTTATGGATGTGGCTAATTTGTAATTCCAGCAACAAAGTTCCGACTTTCGACCTGCTCCCCCACCTGGGACATGCCCGGTATAACGGTGCAGTTCATAAGGGACTGGTGCGTCGTAGCCATGCTAACCCTGCGTGATTTTTGATTAAGGGCAAGTTCGTCCTCGTCAGGCCTGCTTGCTCCTGCATAAGCGGCATCGATGGATGTGTTCCACAAACTCCCAGCAGACGTTACATGTCTTACGTGCAGCACCAAGCGAAACGTCCAACGACTTCCTTCGGGACCTAACGATCCGGGGTCGGAAGCTTCTCGGAGAGTATCGAAAGTAAATTCCAACACAAAAGCAATTCAAGATAGAGGATCAGCAAAGCTGAAAGCTTATGATGACACAATCGAGTTGGAAGGTACAAAGCCCGGCATAAAATGTATGCAGAGGGTTTCGCGTTCGTACGCGTAGTACAATTGAGACTGTCCTGTGAGCTATGAGCTGTGACAGTCTCGATGACACACATCGCCACCCACTCGCACGCATTACACGCCTCATTTGTTCAGAATCGCTTTCAACCTCAGGACACGTAATCGCTAAATAAGCACATTGGCCAGCTGCTGTCATCCCACCGCGCAGTGAGGCCCGAGCACCAGACACGCCACGCCCTTCGAGCCACCTTGCATGTTGCATCCGCCTCCTGCTGTCCACCTGTCCCATGGCCGCGGGGCCCGTACTGGGTCACAAACTCACAATGAGCCAACCCAGCTCCGTGGAACGGCAATCGAGCTAAGGCCGGAGGCGCCGAGGAATCCACCATGGCAGCCCCTTGCACCGCGCCCGTGCCAGCGGAAATCAGTTCCATAGTTCCGCTTCGCCTGAGGAACCACATTCACAACGCCGGATTTCCACTGTTAATAAGGTGTGAGACATTGGCCTTGACATTGGACTTGCCAATGAACGCACCGGCAGCGCAGGCAGCGTGCGTACGAAAGGAACAGACTGGAACAGATCTCGTGACCGAGTTTCGATCGCACCTGGCTTAGCCACGAGCGCCGTTGGCTTCAGGTTCCTCACGAAAACGTGGCAGTGCCATATCTGCGGAAGAGCGGCGAGAGCAGCATGCATCGGGTTTGTCAGCAACCAACCGATGCAGAACCAGACCGGCACCGGCGTCCAGCCTGGACCCCATGCCCAAGCGGGGCCACATCCAGCCAATGCGAGGCAACACGTCCTCCATGCGTCCCCTTCCACCCAGCCCTTACGTACCGCCCGAATAGACTGGTACTGCGGCGGGTTGACAAACCACACGTACTCGGCAGTCTCGGACGGAAGCCGCTCCACAATAAGCTGTTCGACCGTTTCGTCGCTCAACGCGCCATTGCTGCACCATATATTGATGTGCGCGATGTTGCGATCGACGTAATAGGGAAACTCGTTTGCCATCACCTATGATACAGTACCACAGTTGCCCCGTTCATGCCACGGAAGGTAATTTGGTCCTGTGTAATAGCTTGCGTCCTACCAGGACGTAGCGTTCAGATGCAGTGGTGTCGGATGCGGTGTCGACGGCCAGCTTGCCTCCATTTTGCTCTTGCTTTACCAACGGCGCCCCAAATAACCTCGATCGAAGTTCATCGGTCACGGACGCATAAGTCTCCAGTATCTTTGCGCGGTGGGCCCGGTACGAAAACAAATCAGCCTCGCAACGCCCCAGCACACCGAACGCGTCAATGTCGCTGGTTTTGCCCCGATGGACCAATTCCTTGATCTCATCCCAACTCAAGCGCTCCGAAAGAACGGACGTCATTCCCTTGGTAGGAGCTTCCGCGAAATCCCTTCCTGCTGCTGCCGCTGTTGCCGAACCGTGATAACCCGGGAAAGCCGAGCGGACGCCTCCAGATGTGCCGTTGGCTCGAAACACGTACGTATATGAGCAGCGAGGCACTAAGCTTCTTGCAAGCAGCACCGCTCGTTGCATCGACATCTCATTGGGCCGCGGTCATCGCCCATCGGTACAGTCTGCAGGTGCTTTAATCTACCCTCCATTCGCACCCACAATTGTGGGTCCAATTAATGGAGCCGTAATGCAACGCGGCAACAACAGCAGGCCGAGTGGTACGACGTCTGCACGGCACTCATCAGTCCGCGCCTGTCCGAGCCAGTCGCCGTGCCTTGCATCGCAGAAGGGCCACATCGCACCGTGCCACGCTCCCGCCGCCATCAATGCCGCTTTCCGCCGCACCGCCTCACACCAGCTCACCATGACAAGAAAGAAGGCGCCCAGCAGGGAAGCCAGGAACGCTGCGACACCGGAGACGGGGTCCGAGACACCGGAGACGGGGTCCAGAGCAAAACTACACCCGACAACAACGGCCGCCTCCCATCCCATGCGCTATTGTCACCTCCCCGCCTTTTCCTGCCTGCCTTTCCCGCTCCCTCGGCCTTCACAGCGGCCCGCAACGAAACACAGCACAGCACCGCACCGCACTGCACCGCACTGCACCGGGTGCGGCCCGCCCGTTGAGTTTGTCCACCTTGGCCGGTACACGGAATCGTTGCTTCCCCGCCCCTCGCTGCCCCTCTGTCCCTCCGCCCCGCGGCGATTTCCCTGTCCCGCCACCGCCATCGCCGCCACTGCGATCCGCTCCACCCCTCTACTTTCCCCATCGGCCCCCGTTCCTTCACTGCGATTCGTGATTTCCTTACAACCAACCCCCGCCCGACACCATCCACCCGCCCACATCCATCCATCCCATCCATCCACCCACATCCATCCATCCCATCCATCCACCCACATCCATCCATCCCATCCATCCACCCACATCCATCCATCCATCCATCCACCATCCATCCATCCATCCATCCACCCGCCCACATGCAGCCGCGGTCGGGTCCGGGACAGTGCCGGCCGGCGGTGCAGCCGGGCAGGGTGGCGACCGGGTCCGTGCGCATGGCCCCTCCACCCCCCACCCCCACGCACACATGCACACACACAACACACATCCATGCCGCTCCATGACGATCGCCAGCCAACCGCACTGACCACATCTGGCCGCACCTGACCGCACCTCACTCAACCGAGCGCGTCCCAGTTGGCCTTCAGTCTCTGCATATCCCCCGCCCCCACCGCCGCCGCCGCCGGGGCCTTACCCGCCGCCACCGCGCCCTTGCCGACCGCTGCGGCCGCTGCCGACCTGGTCGCAGCAGCCGGTTTCGGGGCGGGCGAGCGCGCGACCGCGGCCGCCGTCCCGCCGGCCGCCGCGGCTCGTGCCCCTCCGGGCTGTTGTTGCCGGCAGGCGGGCCCGCTTGCGCCTCGGGAGCCAGCAGTAGCAACAGTAGCAGCACCCCCCTGGATTCAGGGGACCGTAGGGCGCAGGAATCGAACGCAGGCGGGTCGAATGCCAACGTGTGGGAGCCAGCGTGGATCAATCATAGGCGAAATTCAACGCGCGAACGGAATCGAACGCGCGGGTGACGAGGCCCGCAGGCGACCGCGGCCGGGAGGGAGTGGGAACAAGGCAGGTGGGAGAGAGGCCGGGTCGGCTGGCAACGGACCGCCGCAGGCGCCTTTTCCCATCTTGCACCTCCGCCCAAACCTGCGTGTATGGACGCGCCCGGCGCTGCCCGCGCCGCAGGGGGCCCGTGCAGCACGCGGGGTGAGCTACACGGCGCACACAAGGTGCTACAAAGTGCATCCTCATCCTCATCCTCATCCACATCCACATCCCCACGATCCCTACGCTTCCGCCGCCGCCGCCGCCGCCGTCGCATCTGTTCCACCGCTGCGGCTTTTTCGTAACGCTTAGCCACCCCCAATGACCCTTCCGCCCAACGTACCTCCCCGAGCAGTGCCCCCGACTCCGCTGACGCCCGACGAGGACCCGCCGCCGCCGCCGCCGGCACTGCCGTACCGGTGCTGCCGCTGCTGCTGCTGGATCGCTTCAGCACAGCGGCGGCGCCTGACCCCGCCGCCGCGCCCGACGGCCCCGACAGACGCGGCGCCGCCGCGCTGCCGCGGCCGGCGGCGGCCGTGCCGGCGGAGCCGCGCCAGCCCGCACCGCCACCTCCTCCGCCGCCAGTACGGCCCGTGCCGCTGGCGCCGCCGCCGTTGGCCACGTCACTATCGATCTGTCGCTGCAGCTGTACCTCGAACTCGCTCTCCTCCGGATAGTCGCTGTCGACGGCGCCGGACGACAGACGACCCGCGGGTCGCCGCGTCGCGGCGGCGGCGGCGGCGCCACTGCCGCCGGCGAGCGCCGCAGCGGCCTTCCCCATCCGCGACCCAGCGGCGACGGCAGCAGCGGCGGCGGCCGCCGCCGACGGCGCGCCGAGCCCGCCGCTGGACGCGGCGCCGGCGCGCGGTGGCAAGTACGACCCGGGCGACGCCGCCGCGCCGCCGCCCAGAACGCCAGCGGGCGTCCGCCGCGGCGCCGGCGCCGGCGCCGGACCTGCCGCTTTCAACACATTGGACTCAATTTGTTGTACGAGTCGCGCCTCAAGGTCGGCGTCGTCGTGGTCATTGGCGTAGTAGCCGTCGCCGCCGTCGCCGTCGCTGTCGTACCCCGCCGCCGCGGCGGCGGAGCCGGTCGTCGACGGCTGCCGCCGGCGGCCGCTGCTGGGGCGGTAGTTGGGCGGCAGGCCGTACTGCAAGTACGACGGCAGGGAGGGCGCCGGCGATATGGCGGGCCGGGCCCAGTCTGGCAGGCGAGCAGGCGGGCGGGGTGGGCGGGGTGGGCCGGGTGGGCGGGATGCGGGTTCGACTCTTCAACAGGACAGGTTCAGGCCCAGGTTCAGGGGTTTTGGGTTTAGGGTGGTTCCGTGCGGAGGCGCGGCGGGGGAGGGACGGCCACGGGACGGCAGCACGCGCGCAGGAAAGGGTTTTAGGGTTTTAGGGTTTTGGGTATGAATGGAGCCTAGCATTGTGTCGCCATGACGTCGCGCATGAACGTTGCGTCGCGTCGTGTAACGAACCCCCCACCCCACCCCCACCCCTACACACACACACGATGTCGCCGTGGTGCAATGAAGAAGGGGGGCATCTCCCCACCACCACCCGGGGCATCTCACCTGCCCCTCCCGAGGGTCCGCAGGAAGGCGGCCGCTTGGGCGACGGTGCCGGCAAGTCCGTGATGCCCAGCTCACGGAACGCAGCCGCAAGCGCAGCCTGACGAAGAGGGTCGGGCTCATCGGAGGCGGCGGCAGCCGTCGCGGCGCCGCCGGCGCCGTTGTACGGCGGTGGCGGCGGCGGCGGCGGGCGGCCCAGCGGCGTGGCGGCGGCGGATGCGGCGCTGCCGGGGCGCAGCGACGCCGTCAGGGGCAGGTTGCCGTAGTTGAGAGGGGCCAGGGAGACGCGGCCGGAGCCGAGCGAGGGGGCGGGGCCGGGACCACCGCCACCGCCGCCGCCTGGCAGCGGCGGCGGCGGCGGCGGTGTTAGCGACAGCCGCGGCGGCGTCATCGGCAGGGAGGAGCCGCCGGTGCCGCTGGCTCTGTCGAAGACATGGGGTGGGGAAGGCGGAAGGGGAGGCTGTGTGTGTGTTGGGGAGAGGCGGCTGTCATGACACGGTTGACAGGCCTAGTCAGCGCGCATGGGCGGATCGAAGGCGCCAGTCACGGCGCGCGACCTCTTTGTTCGCGACCTCTTTGTTCGCGACCTCTTTGTTCGCGACCAAACAAGATGTTTGCTGGCGCCTCACTCACGCCCCAACATGGCAAGAAACCAATCCGTGCGCAGTAACAACCCTGTACGACCCCCGGCGTACGGCATTAAACCATGCCGTACACCACTCGATCGAAGGAGCTACGGAAGGAGCTCCAAGAAGGAGCTACGGTGCCTTCGGATCCCGTCTGCGCACCTGGACGCCTGCGGCGGCGGCGGCGGCGGCGGCAGCGTCGACGTCGACGCCGACGGGCCGACGTCGCTGCAGTCGACGACGGTGGCGGCCGACAGAAGCTCCAGGGAGGGTTCCAGGGCGTTTCCGCGAGCGTCGTACAGTTTGCCGTTCAGAGCAAAGGCCAGCTTGCCGGCCGAAGCGGAGCCGGGACGCGAGCCGGAGGTCGTCAGGGGCCCGGTGACGGCGGCGGCGGCGGCGGCGGTGACGCTGCCCGAACTACTTGTACGGCTGAGCGGGTCGCCTGGCGGCAGCGAGAGCACGCCCGAGATGGCAGGCGCGGCGGCGGCGAGCCGGCCGTTGCCGTCGGCGGCGGCCGCCACCGCGACCGCGACACGCCCCTGGACTTTCACGGTCTTGTGCAGCACGTACGGCTGCTGTACTGCGTCCCCGTCCTCGTCGTACAGTACGTCACCGGCGCTGTCGTACGCGTTTTGCGGCTGCGAGAAGCCCTCGGGCGGCAGCTCCGGCGCCGCCGGTCGTGGTGGCGGCGGCGGCGGCGCCGCCGCCGCCGCCATCCCGTTACTGACTGAGCCCGGCCTGGGGAGCAGCGGCGCCGCGGCCGCCGTGCCTGTCGCCGCCACCGACGGCGGTCGTGCAACGCCCCCGCCCCCGCCGCCGCAATTAGGATTCGACACATCAGCCGCGAGCGACGTGGAAGTTAGCGGCGGCGGCGGCTCCGCCGCCGCAGCCGAAACGCCGGACGCGGCGGCGGCTGGCGGCGCTGCCGCCGCGCCGGCGGGCGGTGCACGGAGCGCATCGTACATCGCTTGCGCGTGTCGTACAAAGCTGTTGCAATGCGCCTCGAGCTCCTGTCGGGAGATGCGGTCGGGGGCCCCCGGGTGGGGTTACGGCCGTGGGGCGTGGGGGGACAGGCGAGCCGAATAAGGACCGGTGAGCGCATCATTGGGGTCGCATCTGCGGCGGCGGCTTTCAACGACGCGAGGCGGCAGCGGAGGGCAGCGATAAGGGGGAACTACGCAGCCCAGTGCCCCCAGTGTTGCTGCTGCTGTTGTTGCTGCGTTGCCCCGCTGCCGTGCTCAGCCACATGCCTTCCTTACCGATGCTCGGGATGTGCCTCCCCTCCCTCCCCGCGCCA
The DNA here is from genome assembly GCA_030267565.1 of Pleodorina starrii. NCBI lineage: Eukaryota > Viridiplantae > Chlorophyta > Chlorophyceae > Chlamydomonadales > Volvocaceae > Pleodorina > Pleodorina starrii. The sequence goes on from BRXU01000037.1 coordinate 322,256, forward strand.
GGCCCCGGCCGACACTCCCCCTACCGCTCCCGCCGCTGCCGCCGCCGCCCCTCCTGCCCCTCGCGTCCCGCCCGCCCGCCCGCCCGCCCGCCGCCCCCCCTGTCTCCCCGCCAGCTGCCCGCCAGCTGCTGCCACCCGGCACAGCCTTCCGCCGCCCCGCCCCGCCCCGCCCCGCCCCGCGCGGCCCCACCCCGCCCCGCCCCACGCCGCCCCAACCCGCCCCGCCCCCGCCCCCGCCCCGCCCCGCCCCTCCCCGCGCCGCCCCAACCCGAACCCCTCATCGCTGACCTTTTGCGGCGGCCAGAACGCCTTGCTGGTCAGTGCCGCGCCCGGCCCCGGCCCCGCCGCCACCGTCATCGCCGGCGCAGCAGCTCCTCCCGAGGGGGCAGAGGCGGCGGTGGGAGTGGTTTCGGAGCCAGGTGGCAGCGCCCGAACGGGCACGCGCAGACAGCAGACACCGCCCGCGAGCACCACGAGCGCATCTGGGAGTGACGACGATGCGGGGGTGGGGTGGGGTGGGGGTGGGGTGGGGTGGGGGGGTGGGGGTCGAGTGGGGTGGTAGAATGGGGGTGGAGTGGGGTGGGAGGGACGGATACACGGGCTCAAAAGAAAGGCGTGCGTGCGGGTGGGGATGTGGAAGGCGCAGCAGCAGCAGCATTGTCACGACACCGGACGCACGGGCGGGCGGGCAGGAACACGCGCACACACTGACGTCAATGAGCGCGCGTGGACAAAGGGGGAGGAGGACTGGAGGGAAGAGACGGGGAAGGGGGGGGGCGGGAGGCGGTGCCGCGCTTCGCCCGCCGTTGCGCGGGGGGGGGGGGGGGTTGGGGAGGCATCAGTCGGCCGCGTGGGTAGTGATGCTGGGAGGTAACGTTGCCCGCTGCACAGTACGCGGCACCCGAACCGCTAATCCAGCACGTGGCGCGTGCGCTGCTCTGTGGGTCGCCGCGCGCGGGAGAACAGCCTGGCTAGGATATTAGGATGGACGCCGAGCCCCACCCCAGATCCGCACGGAGTGGTTCGAGCGGCTTCATGTGCCCCTGGGGCCTGAAGCCTGGGCGGCGTCAAGGGGGCCGGAAAGGCGGCAACAGGCGCTGCGTGTTTGCGGTTGGGGGCCAGGGAGTGTGATATGCTCCTTTATATAACAACGAGTTCGGGGCTCGCAGGCGCTCCGGGGATTGCAGGGGGATCCGCCAGTCGAGTAACCTCCGCCTGCTGGCGCAGCAGGAGGCCAGGGGTGCTGCGTACTGTACTGTACCTTGCAAGTGTTGGTGGCTGCCTGCGCCGCCGGAAGTGGGTTCTGGCGGCCTGAGGTCAACAATTACCTGCGCGCAGTGTCGGGTGATGTGGATTGATGGCGCACGTGGGTTGGTGGCATGGCGGATGCGTGGGCGTGGCACAGCCGAGTGAAAACCGCGGTTGCGGGGAGGGAGGGAGGGTGGGTGGCCGCTGGCGGGCCGGCCGGCCTACCCCCCCCTGTGCAATGCCCACGGCATAATCCCACCTTGCTGGTGCTCTTCGGTGGCAGATCAAAGACCAGGTGGGGTGGGCTGGGCTTAAGCTCCGCGCGAAGGTCGGCCGGGGCGCTGAGCCGGAAGCTTGGTGAGAATGGGTACGATATGACCGTGCGCAGCGACTGGCTGGTAGTGTTCTTGATAAGCAAGTTTCTGGTTTGGGGCCCTGCCGCTGCAGTGTAGTTTTTGAATAGGACTTCCGCTGGCACGGTGTACACGTCCGCTTCCATTTGCTATAAGGGAAGCCGTTTCCGATGATGCATCGCTCTTGCAACAGTGTGCGGGTCGCTCGTCAGTTGTAATTGCTTTGTATAGAACGTGCAATGCAAGACAATCTACATTGAAGGCGATCAACGACTATTCTTCCGAGTGCCGTACGGACTACTTCCAGCCGAAGAAGATGACTACAGAAACTTCGGTGGCATTGTGTTGCCATCGAAAACGTTTTCGCCTTTGTCTGAACTTGAACCTAACCTCTTATTTAGGAACCTGCAAAGGGGCGTGCTCATGGCTCTTACAACCTTGACACGCCCCGATTGACCTTGTGGCTCCTGCACCATGACCTCCTGATAAGAATTGAACTGAATAAACATGAGTACTGAAGCTTCTGACGCGTATCAATATTCTCTTTTGAAACCATTCTTTCGGCTATCGGGTGTGTGGAAGCCTTTCAGGAACAATTAAGGGGCGCAGGTAGTTGTGGAAGGATAACCCATAATTGGTCAAAGTGGTCGTGCAATAGAACGCATTGTTAAGTGTCTGCAGACTCGGCGTCGCTAGAACTTCCCCAAGACGCCAACAGCATAATGTTTAGGCGAGTCCCTACAAAACTGGTTCTCACAGCGGAACTACACGTACGAGAGCACAGTGATGGTGAAGTTATCCAAGAAGCAAGACCCGTATCTTTCGATGCGCCCAAGATGCGACACGACAGCAATCTCCGACACACGTCATTATAAACGTTTCAATTCAATGCATTTGCAACAATTTTACAGACACTATCATAGAACTCGCCAGCAGCATATAACGAAGTATCATAAGTGGAAAGTTTTGGCGGTCAACCAGAATGAGCAGCAAGCGCCCCTTGTTCCAGCTTTTGGTTGTGTCTGGCGTTACCAATATGATGGGCTCGACGCAGCGCAAGGCCAGTAAGAATCGTAGTTGAAGGAGTCTGCGGAGACGCAAGGAGGTTCCGACTTTGTCGGTTGCCCTGTCACGGAGAAACAACCCTAGCTCTACCGCGAAACTTGCGGAGCTGCCAGCGCCACAACGCCTTTCCTCAGTCCCTTGGCTTCTATCACGACCTCCCAGGGGCCCTGCCTCCAGCCTCACCCGCCTCGACAACCTGCCCTCCACCTCGAAATGGCTCCGCATCCTCTCGACAGCGGCCCCTCCGGCGCGGAAGCGCAACAAGCCCCGGGCCCAGAGCCCATCGACACGGACGTCATAGTTATCGGTGCCGGAATCTCCGGCCTCGCCTGCGCCACGGCGCTCAGAGGCGCGGGACTGCGCGTCACCGTGCTGGAGGCGCGCCATCGCGCGGGCGGCCGCCTCCACACCGTCCCCCTCAGCGCCGGTCCCGGCCGGCCCAGCTACCCGGTTGACCTGGGGGCCGCCTGGGTGCACGGCATCGGCAGCGCCGGCGCGCCCAACGCCCTGTACGCTCTGGCGTGCAACCTGGAGCTGGGCTGTCGCCCCACCGACTACAACGACGCGGCCGTGTACGCGTGTGACGGTTCGCGTCTGTCGTACAGCGCCGTGGCGGACATGGAGCACCTGTGAGTCGGATCGGTTGGATCGGTTGGGACGATGTTCCTTTCCTGAGCCGTTTGAAACCAGTTTCTGTTCGCTGGTTGGATGGGACTTGTGTGATCGTGCTAGTGGGGACTACATGTGGCATGCATGTAGCAGGTTGCAATGTGGTCACGTTAAGGAGCGGCGCGCAGGGGGGGGGGCACCACCAGCCAGCGAGCCAGGGAGGGACTGCCGGTGTGAGTCGCACGCACGTGTGTGTGCGTGTGTGTGTATGTGTGCGCTGGAGTGACGAAGAGGAGGTTTTCCCTGGAGGGTCTTCGCCATTTGTCTGTTGTCTTGTGCCGCTGCCCTTCTCACTTCCCTCGTTCCGTGCCTTCCCTCCACCCGGGCGCATAGCTGCCCCTCCACCGTCCTCCTCCCTCCCCACCCCCCCACGGTGGCTCCTGCCCCAAAACCATCTTCTGGTGTGTGGGGGGAGGAACATCCGAGAGCGCGGCCAACCCGTGAGAAGTACCAACCAACCACGTTTCCCTTCCCGCCCCATGTTGCCCGCCCCTGCCCTCCCCTTCCTGCCTGCCCCTGCCCTCCCCTTCCTTGCCCGCCCCTTCCCTCCCCTTTCTGCCTGCCCCTACCTGCCCCATCCTTGCCCGCCCCTCCCCGCCCCTTCCTTGCCTGGCCCTCCCGCCCCTTGCGCCGTGCAGCTACCTCTCCTTCGAGCAGCACCTCCGGTCGCTCCTCCAAGGGACGGACCCACGGGTCGCACTGATGCCCATCCAGACCGCCCTCGAGGCCTTCGCCGCGCAGCGGCGCCTGTCGGCGGCTCAGACCGCCCACCTGTCGTACGCCGTATCCAACCACATGGAACACTACTGGGCGGGGGAGGCGGGCGCCATGGGCGTGGCGGCGCTGGACGAGGTCGTACTACCCGGCGGCGATGTCGTACTGGGGGAGGGGTACGGCAGGATGGTGGGCGCGCTCGCGGCCGGGCTGGACGATGTGCGGCTGGGACACGAGGTGCAGGCTGTACAGTACGGCAGCGGCGGCGTGGCGGTGACGGCGCGGGTGGTGCCTGGCGCCGCCGCCGGCGGCGGCGGCGGCGGTGGCGGCGGCAGCGGCAGTGGTGGTTTGGTGCGCCTGACGGCGCGCGCGGCGGTGGTGACGCTGCCGCTGGGGGTGTTACGCAGCGGGGCGGTGGAGTTCAGTCCGCCGCTGGCGGCAGTGGACCCCGCCAAGGCCGCAGCCATCGCGCGGCTAGGCACCGCGGTGTACAACAAGGTACGGCGGAAGGGTACGGCGAAAGGGTACGGCATAGAGCTGGCTGTGCACTGCACGCCAGCCTGCCAGCACGCTAGCCGGAAGGGTGCGCCCCAGCAGGCGCCAATGCTGGGGGAAACTAGCGGGTTATTGTTGTCGATGTTGACGGGAGGGTGTCACTCTGTGGGTGACTCGCCCGCCTGCACACCTGCCTACGGACGCGGGGGGTTATTCACGTATAAGCCGGAGCCCGTGAACGGACGCGGGGAGGGGGAGAGGTGGACGGCGCGTGAACCGCCCGAGGAAGGCACGGCCCACAGGCGCTGCCTGCTGCTGCCCACCACGCAGACATACCTTCCCCATGCGTCCCTCACCGGCGGAAGCTCAGTACCACCTATCTGCTGTCTTTGGAGTGTTGTGTTTATGAGTGTTGTCGGCGTGAATGCTGTGTGTTGTCGCATTGCTGTACACGTCTCCCCAGTCTGCCTGCCTGCCTGCCTGCCTGCCTGCCCGCCTCAACCCCCACCGCCGCCCCTTAACCGGGGATGCGCCACCGTGGGGCGTTGTACAACAGTTGATCATGTTGTACGACACATCGGACGTGTTTTGGGACGATACGGCCTTCATCTACCGCATCCCAGCCCCCTGGGAGTGCGGCCGCTGGAGCTACTTCCTCAACCTGCACAAGGTACGGCACCGTACGGCACTAGGGCCGGGCGGGGACCGGTTGGCCACCGGGGGGTTTGAGGCGGGAGGCAGTGACCAGAGGTGGTGAGGGCGGGGTAAGATGTACTTTACCCCTCACCCGACTTTTAAAAATGCCGGTGCGCTGTCGAGTGAAACGGCCGCGATATTGGGCGCGGCAGGGGCAGGGGCAGGGCCAGGGTCGCGCGTTCCAGACCGCTTATCAGCTCCTTTGAGCTGTTGGCCGTTTCTTCAGTTGGCCGTTTCTTCACTTGGCCGTTGTCACGCTGCCGTTGGGGCTGTGTCGGCTGTAGGCGTGCATTGCGAACCTGGTCGCCCGCCCCTGGTCGTAGTGTTGTGGTTGTGCGCTTGTGCTTCCAATCGGCAGCGGGGCTGGCCAGTTGAGGTCGTTTGGGTTTGTCCATCAAGACCTGGCCATCCCTCTTTCTCTCCCTCCGTCGCTCCCTCCCGCCCTCCGTCCCTCCCTCCGTCCCTCCCTCCGTCCCTCCCTCCCTCCCTAGGGGCCTGGCAGCTGCACCCAGAGCAGAGCCAACCACCAACTACCCATTGCACGCTTAAGCCTCCCTCCCTCTCTTCCTCCCTCCCTCCCTCCCTCCCTCCCTCCTTCCCTTTCTGCGCGCCTGTTTTGCCGTACACTCCGACGACAACGACGATAACAACGACAACAACGTCGACGCGGCCACTGCGTGAAGGTGTGCGGCGCACCCATTCTGGTGGCGTTCAATCTGGGGGAGGCTGCCGTACAGTTGGAGACCGCCAGCGACGAAGAGGCGGTGCAGGGCGCGATGCGCGCGCTGGCGGGGCTGTACGGCACCGAGCGTGTACGACGGCCGCGCCAGGCGGTCGTGACGCGGTGGGGCAGCGATCCGTACTCCAGGTACGACACGGCTCGCCCGGGAGCGGGGGCTCGGCCAGTCGTTCTCTGCTGAATAGAAAACGTTGGGAAAAAAGGGAGCGGGGGCGGAAAGAACCCACCGCCGGGGGCTGGGCGGCGGTGGTGTTTGCGGGTACCGTAACGGACTGGTGGAGGCACTCGGGGGGGGCATGTGGGCTTGTGGTGTCAGACGTAGGGAGGGCCCTGCCTACCTGCCTACCTCCCTTCGGGGTTGCGCTGCCACAGAAGCCGCTGAAGAGCGGCGGACGCGGGCGCCAAGGTGTGTCAGGGACAAGGGAGAGGGGAGAGGGGACAGGGGAGGGGAGACAGCACCGCAGCGGCGCCGCTGCGACTATGACCATGACTATGACTATGCACCATGACTACCCAGGGGCCTTCCTCGCCTGCACCTCCTCCCCGCCTGTTCTCTTCCCAACGAACCGCTCCTTAGTGGGGTGCTGTTCGCCCGGCTGCTGTACGGCTGTACTGCAACACCTCACACCTCACGTCACCCGATCCGGCCCCCGAACAACCATTTCCATTTCCATTTCCACCTCCACATCCAGTCTCCAATTTCTACCCGGGCATCTCCACATGACCGCATGCTCACAATCCGTGCCGCTGTCGGACGTCGTACGACGACAGGATGTCGTACACGTACGTCCCCGCTGGCCTGACGGGCGCCGCCTTCGACGATGTCGCCCGCCCCCTCCTGGGCCGCCTCTACTTCGCGGGGGAAGCCTCGCACCGCAGTCACTACGGCACCGCACACGGCGCGTACGACTCAGGGCGCATGGCGGCGGCGGCCATCCTGCAGCAGCTCGCTGCCGGCGGCGCCGCGGCGGCGGCGGCGCCGCCGCCGCGACTGCCAGCGTGGCCCATGGGTCGCATCGCGGCGGCGCCGCCACGCGTCGTCAGGTCGCAGGTACGGAACGCCCAATGGTGGGCGACTCAGCTAGCCGAGCCGCGACGCGGCGGCGGCGGCGCCGCCGCCGCCGCCGCCGCTTCCGCGGCGGCGCTGTGCTTGGCGCCGACGGGTGGGATCCAGATCCAGATTCAGATCCAGTTGTCGGCGGTGGCGACGGCTGCCGCCGACGCTGTCGGCGCCGGTGGCGATGGTTTCGGAGCGGGTCAGCCAGCGGACCGCGACGGAGTGGGGATTGGGGACGGGCAGCCAGTGGACGGGTGCGGGACCCGGACTGGGGGCGCGGCGGGGGATGAGGGACGGGCGGACGCGTGCGGCGGCAACGGCGACAGCGGCGCCGCCGCTGCAGCGGCGCCTAATGCCGCTGCAGCGGCCGGCGCCGGGCGGGTCAGCCGCTCCAAGTTGTGAGAAAAGAAGCGGCGACGAAAGGGGAGGGGGAGGGGGAGTGAAGGGGAGGAAGGACAACGCAGCGAAGTGTCAGACACGGTGGAGGGGACAGACGGGTGGGGGCCTGGTGGGGGCCGGCTGGGGGCCGGATGCGCTCAGGACTTGGTGCCATGTGAGCGAGGATGAGAGCACGAGACCGCGCGCGCTTCGTTGGCGGTTGGTGCCCGAATCAGCGGGAGATGAAGAGTTGTCGCGGTTGTCGCTTGGCTCCGGATGTGGGGGTTGTTGGCAGTTCGATTTGTTGGCACAAACCATGACATGAAATGCGCAGTAAGCTGTGGCCGTGTGGCGTGGGGAGGAAGGTGGTGGACGGTGGCTGCCGACGTGTGGGGGAAGATGTACGGCATGCCCACCGTGTGAGGTTGGCGGGGGGGGGGGGCGGCGGCGCGCGCGGGAGAGAGGAAGGGGTCGGAGGGTCGACGTGTCGGGTCGGGACGGGGGGTGTCGTTATGCGGCGTGGAGAGGGGGCCGGTGGCAGCTGTACCGCAACCTGATAGGCTGATATCCCGATACCCCCCAGGTTTCGGAGCACGGACATGCGTTCGTAGGAATTTGAATTTGCGTTGCGTGCGCACGTGTCCGCATCCCGGTCCCGGGTGGGACGCGTGCCGTACACGTGGTCCTGGTAGTACGACAGAAACCTTCACCTTCCCATCCCACCGCCCAGCACAAAATGAAAACAACAAACCGAGAACAAGCAAAGCAACGTTGGAAACGGTCATGCATGGCCCCAGCTTGTGCGAGGCGTGGCCTTGCCGCTTGCCGTCTCCGTTCTCCAAGTAGTACTAGTATCGTGTTATGTAGTAGTATCGAGTCGTGTTATGTAGTAGTATCGAGTCGTGTTATGTAGTAGTATCGAGTCGTGTTATGTAGTAGTATCGAGTCATGTCATGTAGTAGTATCGAGTCATGTCATGTAGTAGTATCGAGTCATGTCATGTAGTAGTGTCTCGAGTCGTGTGTCATATGATGAGAGCCCCCTGACACGTCGTTCGCGTCTGGGTTGAATCCTGGATGCGGCTGCCGTGGTGTGATGTGGTGCGCCGCACTGGTCGACTTGAGGGGAGGAGGGCGTCGTGCTGCTCTCTTTTCCGGTCGTCCTGACCTGTCCTTTTCCTTGCTGTTGCTGTTGCTGTTGCTGGGTGTGTTAGTGTGTGTGAGTGTGTGTTTTGTGCACACGCTTGCTGCCGTGCCGTCTCCCTCCATTTTCAATGGGTCGCAGCAACGCTGTTTGTCTTTGGTGGCGTTTTTTCCACAATGTCCTCTTTTTTGCGACGGCCGGTGGATCTGATGGATCCTGGCGGATCCGATGGATCCTGACGGATCCGATGGATCCTGGCGGATCCGATGGATCCGGTGGATCCGATGGATCCTAGCGCATCCAGGGTATCGATATCAACGCCGCGCCAATACCCACAGAGAACGGAGCTGGTGGGGGCGGTGGTGTGGGCGTCCTCCTCCGGTCAAGCTGGTCCTGTCAAGAGGGTGCCGTACACCTGTACGATTACGTGTATATCCCGTGTTGTGCCCGGATGCATGGTGCGCTGTCGGGCCGTCCCACAGCCGGGTCGCGCGGCTCCTTTCCCCCTTTTTTAGGTTTTGCGCGCACCTCGCGCCGTGACCCAAAGTTCCCCCACGACATGCCTTACATTTGTATCGTATTGTACATTGATGGTTGCACGCGTGGCTTAAAAGTGTCGCAACCAAGGGGTGTGAGGGCCTTGTTGCGACGGCGTTGTGAGGGCGTTGTTGCGACGGCGTTGTGAGGGCGTTGTTGCGACGGCGTTGTGAAAAGTAGAATTGACAAAATGTTCTTAAATGTTAACGAATTTGTCAGTTCGCCTCTTATGTATGGTTGTTACAGTGTCTCGTGTTGGCTGTCTCGGCTCTTGGCTCTTCGGATCTGGATTCCGGTATACCGTTGGTCGTTTGTGTGCCGTTGGTCGTTAAGGAGTTTCCCAGGGCGTCATACTATGCGCTTTTTGACTTCCTCTCCCGAGCATGAAAGCCCTTTCATTCTCCTTTCCTCTCCTCTCCCTTGTACAGGCAAGCCCCTCCTTACGGACATCGGGACATGTATGGCGGAAATAAAGCTGCGCCGTATAGTGTAGTACCAGCGTATAGTGCATCCCTGCGTGCGCAATGTCGTTGCGTTAGCGATGACTGGTGGTAGGGATCGGGACGCAGCTTGCAGATTTCTGATCACGCCTCGCTTCCCTTGCCACACCGGGACCCTTCCCATTCCCCCTAATGACAACCCAACCCGAAAGCACCCGAAAGACCGAGACACGGCTCCGGCTGCTCATCCCTCTCTCGCCAATCGGTCGGGCCGTTTAAGTCCTTAGTGGGGCTGCGAACACCGCCTCGCCCCTCAGCAGCGTCCCCGAGACGCCCGGGTCGCTTGGCGGCCCGACCCTGACCCCGTGAGCCGTGACTGGTGCGCTGGTTCCGTGATCGTACGGCGGTTGCCGTACCGGCAGTTCAACAGAGTCGGAGAGCGCTGCCTCGGGGGGGAGTGTGGGTACCAACTGCCCAGCCCCCCCCCCGGGTAGCCTGTACCCGTTTCAATTTACTTGCCCCTTTTGTAGGCTGCTGGGCTCAGATGGCTCCTGGCTGCTGATTTAGCTGGCGCGGCTTCCTGCTATGTGATGGCTATGCCCCAGCCCCCAGGAGTACGGGTATCGAAGGGTGGCTGAGTACTGAGTAATCCGCTGGTAGTCGGTACGGCCAACGATCGGTGTGACAGCTGGTCCTCCTCTTACATTAACGAATAACAATCAACACGTCTTTGAAAGGTGGGCAAGACAGATCACATATTGTTGTATGAACAACCGGTTACGGAAGAGGCCTGGGCGGAGCAAACTGCGGGGGCTGTGGTGGGATAACGTAGCGAGGATAAGAGGGGTTGTGCAGACTGGTGCGGATGCGTGACACAGCTGGACTGCAGCCGGGCTCACTGCATCCAGTACTGGCCCCGAGGCCTGACCGCTGGGGCGAGGCCGCGCTCCTTCTTCCTAGCGTGAGGTCCGAGCTCGGCGCCTACGTGCGCGCGAGCAACAGTGCTGCTGAGCTGACTACTATAATGCACAAGCGATAAGGCAGCCAGCCAGGTTGATCAGGCCCGGCCGGCGCCGCGCTAGTGCATGTGAGACACCATTGTGGCGGCTTGGGCTAACGCCACAGCGAGAGTCGCTGCTGGGGATCTGATTGTATGTTACAATATCATATATCCTTCGGCATCGTAATGACCAAGCGAAGCGCTTCCAGCAGGAAGCGCTCGCGCCTAGGTAGGAGCTCGTTTGGACGAGCAGTACGACCGTAATATCTCCCATAAGATGGAGATACGTCCAGATACGCTCGAGGGTCCTTCCTAGCGTCTCTCCGCGCCCTCACCGGGCATTTGTCCCGGAAATGTACCGACACCAACGGTGCACGACAGCTGTCATGCCCCAACGCTGGAAGGCATGTGCCCGCGACACTGGGTACGCGGACTCCCCCCCCCGAACGTAGCAGCGAAGCTAAGCGAGGGAGGTGCTGGCTATGACGCGCGGCGCGAGTAAACAGCTACCGATCCTGAAGGACAGCGAGGCTAGACCTGCAACTGTCCTGCGACTATCCGGCCGGCACGGAAGCCTGACGCCGGTCGCAATGCAACTACTACGGGTTTCCGCCCACCACATAAACGAGGGTGTACGGCGCCGCTAAACGGCTATTCGTCTATCTAGCGAGGCGCTCGCGGCCTAGCATGCACAAGTCAAGGCGCGCTATCGTCCGGCAATAAGAGCTTCGCGCCCGTCTCGCGGAGGTCGCCAAGATCCAAATCCGATTACGCGGGTTGCCCGGAGTCTGCTGCTCTGGAATCCGAGGTCTGCGTTCGCACAACGTCGTGCCGTCCTGCGCCAGTGGCGCCCAGCCCGAGCACGTGCGCGCTATACTTCACTCTCCCCAAGGCAATAGCACCGAAGAAACACTCGAGTGCGCCTTTTCCAAGCGCGGCCATTGCGGCCAAACTGCGCCACCGTGGGCGTCTACGTCCCAACGTCGAGGACACTCACGCGAGAGCCCCCCCGAAGGAACACCCCTGCAACCTGCGTTAGGCAAGGCGGTTAGCCGCCTTCCCGCCGGGTCTAAGCCCGGAGCCCTGTCTCCCCCCCCAGCCGCAAGGCGGCGATCTGCCGGGGCGAAACAGTCACACAACGCGCCACGCGGCGCAGCCCCGGAAGGTTCAGTTCCTCTAGTCGCGCGCGCGCGCAGTCTGACGGCCTGTTCAGGCCCAAGCGACCCTTCGCGGATCACCACCAGGTCAAAGGTCCGTTGCCGCGCACAAGCGGTCTTCCAACCTCCGCTGAGTACCCGGCCGTGAGGCAACCCAGTAAACCACTGCACTAAGCCCCCCAATCATCCAGTCACCAACAGGCGGTTGACCGCGGTGATGCCCATCGGCTCAGCTGACCCCTCGTCCCACTCGACGAGAAAGTAGTGGGGCCTAGCCAATGCTCCGCGATACCGCACCGTACCCCAAACCACTGACCTCGCCCGCTGCCTTCCTTGCCCCGTGTACACGACACGCTTGACCCGGACACCGTCGAGTGCTGCCGCTTGCTCGTCCCGCCGCCGCGTGGCGGCGTTGGGGAACAGGACCGGCGCCGCCTTGGGCAAGGCCATCTCTGGCCCCACCGGGGCCTCGCGCCTGAGCTTGACACACTCAGGGCAGACCCACTGTCCCGGCGGCACCGCGCTCAGCGGCGGGGACAGGCACTGCAGGTGCCAGCCTGTCCCGCACGCATCGCACAGCAGCATGCGCGCCTCATCTTCGGGCGACTCACAGACCTCGCAGGCGAGGTCGGTGGTTGGCCGTTGCAGCCGTACATCGACGATCGGATCAAGATCGGGCAGGTGGCACGGCACCAGCTGCTCTATCCTACGTCTAATTCGTCCCCCATCACGCCCTAACAACACTGCTACTCCCATGGCCCCGACCCGTTCTACGCGCAGCACCTCGTCGTACACCGGCATCTGCAGAGTGTTGTGCACCGCTGACCGGCGCACATACACGTAGTCGCCTGGGGCGAACTCCATAGCCGGCGGCCGGTACTTGCCTGAGCGCACGTGCGCGTACCGGCGCGTGTCTCGGTGCTGGGCGATGAGCAGATTTGCCGCAGCGATGGGAGCATGCCGCTGCAGAAGTGCGGCGCGCTCTTGGAGCGCCGCCGCGTAAGCTCCCACCGGGCCGGCCAGCCCCAGCGGCTCCGCCATGCGCTCCCGCACAGCAGGCGGTACGACCGGCGGCACGCCGAACATGAGTTCGTATGGCGAGTACCGGGTCGACGCCTGAGGCGAGCAGCGGTAGGCGAGCGCCAGCCAAGGCAGTTGCAGATCCCAATCGTCCGTCCTTCCCGTGTCCTTGCAGTGCTTACGCAGCGCCGCCTTGACGACCTGAACCAGCCGCTCGGCGGCCCCGTCTGCTTGGGGATGGCCCGCCGAGGTCAGCCGATGGTCGACGAAGCATTGCCGAAGCAGCGCCGCGAAAGCCCCTTGGAACTCACCGCCGCGGTCGGTCACCACTTCGGCTGGGGCCGAGAACCGGGCCACCAGCTCCAGCAGGCCGCGGGACGTCTCGTCAGGCTGCTTGCTCCGCAGGGCCACAAACTCCGCATGCTTGGTGAAATGTTCAATGCATACCATGACATAAGTGTAGCCGAACGGCGCAGTCGGGGGCAGAGGTCCCGCCAGGTCAACGCCCCAGCGGTAGAACATGCCCCGTATGGCCAACGGCTGCAGCTGGATCGGGCGCGCGACGCCGCCGCTGTTGGTCATGTCGCACAGCTTGCAGCTGCGCACGACCCGCTGGACGGTTTTTCGCATCCCGTGCCACCAGTGACCCAGCTGCACCAGCGCCAAGGTCCGACGTATGCCCAGGTGGGCCACCGCGTGCACTTGCCGCACGATGGCCTCCCGAGCGTCGGGCGGTGGGCAGACCCGCGTCGAGCCGTCGCTGCAGGCCCTAAGCAATTGATCCCCCGTCCACCGGTACAGCGCGGCCCGTCGGAGCACGCGCCGTTCCGGCCGCCCGTCGGTCCCGACCCCCGCCGGCGCGCCCTGGAGGTGCGCCAACGTTGACGCGTCAAGCCACACGTCAGGGTCGGTCCCTTCCGCCAATGCGCTCTCCTGCGCATCCACAGCCGAGGCAAGCCCAGCCGTGGCCATGACCACCGCCAGCCCAGGCGCCCGCTGTGTCAGCAAGGCGCAGGCCAGCGGCGTCAGCTCCTCATCCCAGGCCGCCGCCGCCGACCAGCGGACCGCCACAGCGGAAACCGCTAAGGCCGGCAGCGGCGGCGCTGCCCCTCCCGCCAATCCTGCCACCGACCCCGAGACCGCTGCCGCGGCCCCAGTAGAAATCGGCGGCGCCAGCTCACTTCCCCCCCCCTGCGGTGAGGCCACAAGGTGCCGTGCCGCAGGATACTGCATGTCGTGCGGCGTGACGAACGCGCGGTGCAGCGCCATGCAGAAGGAGAGAGCGAACTGGAAGACCGGCGGCGGGGATGACGTCTCCAGCAGCTCCAGCTCCAGCTCCAGCTTTGTGTGCCGCGACGTCCGCAGCCAAAAGCCAGCCGCCGCCGAGTAGGCGGCCGCAGTGACCCGGCTGGGAGTGCGGTTGGGCCCCGCCCGTAGCGGCGCGTCCGAGACCGAGGGCGGCGGTAACGCCACCCATGGCCGGCCCGGAATGTCGAGCGCCGCGTAAGGCGGGGCCATGACCGTGCACGCCGCCGCCGGGCTATGCCCAGGCGGCAGCAGCGCGGCCAGGCTGCGGCCCTCTGGTGGCCGCAGCTGAGCGAGGCAGTGCTGCAAGTGCACCGCGTTGGCGAGGTTAGTGTAAAGGCAGCTCAAGCGGTGAACTGCCGCGCCAGTGACGGCGGCGTCGAGAGGCGATGGCAAGCCCAGGGGCCAACCCGCCTCCGGCGCCGCGTCGATGCTGATGTGAGGGCCCTCAAGAAGGAAGGCCGGCGGCGGTAGACGCCGCTCTCTGCGATATTGCTGCAATCCCCCCAAGAAACTAACTACGTGCTGCGTGTCCCAGGACGTGGATCCCCCCCAGCTGCCTACTACTAAACACACAGACGTGTCCCCCAAGCCCATTGCCTCGACGGCTGCTGCTGACGCTCCCCAGTGAAGAAGCTCCGTGGGTGTGCTAAACTCCGGTACTAGCCCCGAATCCCAAGCCCCTGCTGAAAGCTGCCCATCGTAATGCATCCCCCAAACAGGCACAAGTTGTGCCACCGCGCGCCGCTCGCGGGCGTCGCATGAGAGGTGCACGTAGCGCTGTATCTGAAAACCCAAACCCAGGCACGCGAGCAGGCCAGAAGCGAGGCCGCCCGGCAGCTCCAGAATCGTAACCCCAGTGCCCCCTACTGCTGCCGGAAAGAGGACGTGTTGAACAAGTGCTGTGTTGACTCCGAGAATCTCCCCCGTTCCAGTGCGGAGGCGCAGCGCAAGCACCGAAACCGCGCGCAGCCGCCGTAGTGCAGCGGCTTCGTCGCGAACGAGCGCAACGGCAATGTGCAATGTAGTATCGCCGGCGACCGGCGGCCCCGAGGGGCTGCCAGGCGCCGACACCCCGGCGGCAGGTTGCCCCGCCGCCAAGGCCTCCAGCTCCCCAGCGGCAGGTTGCCCCGCCGCCAAGGCCTCCGTATCCCCGGCGGCGGGCTGTCCCGCCGCCAAGGCCTCCAGCTCGTCGTCGATTTCCAGCTCCGATGCCGCCATGACCGGCAGCCCCACACTGACCACAGCACACACCGCGTGCACGCAAAGATATGCGGCGCGTGCAGCGGGCACTGGGCCAGCGAGGTGTGTCAGACCAGCGAGCGGCCCGACTGCCTCGGGGGCGGCGGCCAGGCTGGTGGCCGGATCCTCCAGGTCATGCTGCACTGAGAAACGCCGGGCTAGGGCCGCTGAGCACCTGGCTACGGCTGCCAAGTGCGTGACGACCGCTGCCGGCGCCTGCGCGCCTTCCGGCGCACGCGAGTATGCGTACAGCGGCCAGCTCGCGCCCGGGTACTGAACTAGCACGGGTGGCGGGCGCAGCGGGTCGCCCTCCTCGTCGACGCGTGCGCCTGTGCCGTCGTGTGCAGACGTGAGCGGGTGGCGGCTGAGGGCGTCGGCGTTTTGGTGCAGCTTGCCGGGCCGGTGCGCCACGTCGAAAGCAAACGCCTGCAGCTGCAAGGCCCACCGGGCATACTGCGCCGGCAGGCCGTCTTGCTGCGACATGAGCCACAACAGCGGCGCGTGGTCCGTGACGACGGTGAAGTGGCGGGCCGCTAGGTAAGGGTAGAACATCTTGCACGCCCACACCACCGCCAGCAGCTCGCCCTTGTAGCTGTCGTACCTACGTTCGTGCACGTTGAGCGATCTTGAGACTGCCGCGCACAGGTACTCCTGCCCACTGTCGTCCAACTGCCCGAGGATGCCGCTGATGCCCACGCCCGAGAAGTCCGTATGCAGGATAAGCGGCCGGTCCGGCTGGACCCGCCGCAACACCGGCCCGTCCATCTGGGTGTAGATCCGCTTGAGTTCGTCCAGCGCTGCCTGTTGCTCCGGCCCCCACGAGCTGGGCTGCCACACGTACTTGGTGCTCGTCAACGGGTTGAGTGGCGCGGTGATGTCAGCGAAGTGCGGAACAAGCCCCCGGTAATACGAGAACATGCCCAGCAGCCGCCGTACAGCCGCCGACGAGTTCGGCGGCTCCAGCGCCAGCAGCGCCTCCACCTTGGCGCGCGTCGGCGACAGGCCCTGCGCCGACACCATGAAGCCCAGGAACTCGACCGCGTCCCCGCCCACCAGCGTCTTCTCCGGATGGAGCCGGATGCCAATCTCCCGCAGCATGGCGAACACCCGAGCCAGGTGCTCAAGGTGCTGCTCCGCCGTTTGGCTGTAGATAAGCAAGTCGTCCACATAGCAGACGACGAACTCCTGCAGGCCGTGCTTGCGGATGGCGTGGTCCATGACGCGCTGGAAGTGGGCGGTGGCATTCCGCAGGCCGTACACCAGGCGCTTGTACTGCATCAGCCGCCGGCGCCACCAGAAGCTAGTGCGCTCCCGGTGCTCGGGCGCCAGCGGGATCTGCAGGAAGGCGGCCCGGCAGTCCATCTTGGTCAGCCACGTAGCATCGCCCACTTGCTGGAAAAGCTGCTCTGGCAGCGGCGATAGGTGCAGGTCAGGCAGCGTGGCGGCGTTGAGCTCGCGCGCGTCCTGGCAAAACCGCCGCTGCGTCCAGGTGACGTCCGCCGCACGCTTGGGCGGCAGGGTGGAGTTCATGGCGAAGGAGCTTGAGCGGCTCTCCTCGATGATCCCGGCTTCCAGCAGCTCCTGGCAGGCTGCGTCCATGGCGGCGTACTCCTCCGCGCTGTGGGAGCGCGGGCGCTGATAGATCGGCCGCTGATGCGCCAGCTCGATGCGGGCAGGCCCTACGTCGCCGTGGTACTCGCCCAGATCGCGCATGCTGCGCGCGAAGATGTCGTCGTTGCGACCCACCAGGTCCAGGAACCGCCGCTTCAGCTCCGGAGTCATCTCGCTGCGCTGGCACAGCAGCCACTTGCCTGGCGTGACCTCGTATTTCGCCTCGGGTGGGAGCATGCGCTTCCCCTCCGGCGTGAAGTCTGCCGGCTGTAGCAGCCCGTCGTCATACTCGCTGTCGCTGTCGCTGTCCAACAGCCCCGGCATCCAGGCGGCGGGGTCCCGCATCCCCGCCGCTTCGGCGGCGCTCATAAGGAGCCGCCGCCCCCCGCGAGAGGGGGCGGCTGTGGAAGTGCGGGCGCCGCTGTGCTCGCGGCTAGTGGTGCGACACCGCCGCCCAGGGACGGCCAGCGGATGATGATGGGAATGCCAAGGTACCCGTGTCCCGGCGGCCACATCTCAAGTTTCTCCCGGCCCTCACGCAGGTCGAGTCGGGACTGAAGCGGCTGCAGTGCGCGCATGCCCAGCAACAACTCATAGGCCTCGGCGCCGGAGTCCGCTGCCAGCATGGCCGGCAGCCAGATGGTGTGGCCCTGAGCAGCACCGGCACCGAACGTGAGCGTCAGGCCCCCGCACACCTCGCCAAGCAGCGTCGAGCGGCCCGCCGCGGTGGTGACGGTGTACTCGGGCCGTGGCTGGCACCGCAGCTGCAGCCGATCCGCCAAGCGCTGCGCGACTATGATAATGGCACTGCCGGTGTCGACCAGCACGTCGCGCACCAACTCGCCGCCCACCAGCAGGCTCTCTGCCGGCCAGGTTTGCTGCAGGTACGGCAGCGGCCGCGCCAGGTCGTCGTGGTCCGACAGGGCCGTATTGGCTGGGTGGAGCGAGGCGTCCGTCATCGCCAGTGCGGCTGCCGGCGTCGCGAGCGCCACCAGCGCCGACGCCGATGGCGACGGCGGCAGGGCGGCTGCAGGCGACGCCAGCGCAGCGGCCGGCGGTGCTGCCTGCGCTGCCGCCAGTGGCGGCGGCGCTGGCTTTACCGCGGCCAGGGCCGACGACTGCATTCGGACGAGGCAATTTCGTGCATTGTCCAGTAGCTGTATGGCCTGGGTCAGCGGGTCAGGCAACACGGCGACGGCGGTGTGGTCGTAAGAGCCGGGCGCGGCTGCCGGGCCTTTCTCCGGAGCCTTGGCAGGTGCATGGCTGTTCTGCTGCTGGAAGCCCGGCGGCATGCGCTCTGCCACCGTCGCGCCGACCGGGCAGACGGCGTAGGTTCCGAAGGGCAGCGCTATGGATGAGTGGGGCGCTGCATCGTATGGGCCCGGCATGGCGGCGGGCATCGCCACCGCTGCCGGCCAGGGTGGCGGTGGCGGTGGCGTGGAGGGGGCCGCGTACGACGCAGGCGGGTGCTGCAGCTGGGGCGTTGCCGGGTGCCGGTGGTAGGATACTGCCGAGGGGGCCACCGACTGTGGTGGGGGCGGTGGCGCCTGCGCTGCTTGCTGCCGCCATGCGAGCATCTGTACCGGCAGCGGGGCCGCTGCCTCCGATACAGCTGACGACGGGATGCGCTGCGCCGCCAGCAGCTGATGGAGCTGCTGAAGCTGCGCGTCCATGCGGTCGACCTGGCGTTGCGAAGCGCTAGGCGCCAAAGCCAACGCTGGCACAGACTTGTCCGTCAAATCCGCCGGCAGCCCCCGCCCTTGCCGCGCCTCGTGAACCTTCGCCTGCATCTCCGCCAGCAGCCCCGCCGGATCCGTCGCTATGCGCTGCTTGGACCCCCTGCAGTGCCGCTGCTTGTGGTTGCTGCCCAGGAAGGGGTGCAGGCGGCAGGTCTTGTCCTGGTGGGCTACCCAGCGTCCTTCGGGGCAGATCCGGTCTGCCGCCGCGGCCGCCGCCATTGTGACCTGGTCGTGCTCGGCGCGGGGGGCGTTGCCCTTGGACCTGTTGCCGGACGGCGCCAGCGCATTGACCGTGTGGTTCTTGCGGCCGCCTCCGCCGCCTGTCCCATTGCCGCTGCCGCTACTGTTGTTGCCGGAGCCACCGCCGACTATGGCACTGCCGCCGCCACCTGTGCCCCCGCCGCTGCCGCTGTAGACGCCGTCGTCATCCTCCTTTAGCGTGTGTGGAGGCCGCTGCTGCAGGCCGGAGAGCCCCGATCCCCCCACCATGGCGCCGATGATGTTGGCCGCCTGCCGGAGCGTGAGCAGGTGGAACTTGTCTTCGGTCCGGAGGCGCAGGACGGCTTCCTTCAGCTGCTTGTAGCCGGCGAGAGCGCGGATGGCGGCACGCAGGAACCATTGCGCCTTCCTTGGCTCGGCGTACGTCTCAGCGGGCAGCAGCGAAAACCGGCTGGTGAACTCGGTGACGGCGGTGTTTGGGTCCACTCCGACCGGGTACACGTACGCGTCGTACTCCTGCTCGATAACGGCGCCGTTGCCAGCCGTGATCTGTAGCACGTTGGCGAGCCAGAAGTCGACGAAGTTGCGCGCGCCCTCCCGCGGCGCTGCCTGACCGCGGTAGAGCGCCGCGTCCCCGCCAGCGGCCGTGTACTCGGCGAAATGATCGTCGAGCAGCTCGCCGATCCGCTGCTGCGTGTACGTCCGCCGGGGCGGGCTGTCCGCCTTCAGGAACATGCTGACCAGCACGATGACGACGTGCTTGTAATCAGCGTGCTTGTAGCGCGCACTAGAACGTGGCCCCAGCGCGGTCACAAGATAGTTTTCCACCTTGCTCTTGAAAGCCGTATAGTTTTGCGGCTTCCCGTCGAACTCGTAGCCCTGGCCCTGGACGGGTTTGGCGGGCTCCCAGTCGTCCTGGGGGAGAGCGACGATCTCGCCCGGCCGGCGTTGCACGCCGGCCGACGTGTCCGACGGCGTCGTTGTCACGGCTGGTGTCACCGACGGCGAGGCGCCAGAGGGGGACGGCAAAGGCGAGGGAGGTGGTGGGGGATTGGGGCCAGGCGGTGGCGTGGGCGGCGTCGGCGGCGCACCGCCGGTTGGGGGGGCCCCTGGTGGCGAGGTGGCATTGGCCGCTTGCGGTGGCGGTGCCGCAAGTGGGGCCCCCAGCCCCGCCGCACCCGCGGGCAGCGTGGCGCGGCGGGGTACCGGCGGGTAGGTCCTGTTCAGGTAATGACGGAGCTCCACCCAGTAGAGCTCGGCCTCCGTGCAACCCTGCTGGGAGGAGGCATGGGGGACGTAGGACAACATTAGGGAAATTGTCCAGATAGCCGGATCCGCCTGTGTGGGCAGCGGGAGCCCGACTAGGTGATTGGCTGTGGGCGTGTCGGGCAGAGTGCGCAGGCTCGCCAGGGCATACAGCTGCGCGACACGGCCCCCCCTTGCGCCCCGCTGCTGGTGGTAAGAGAGGATGGTGTCCACCTGCCCAACAGTCCAGAGCAGGTCGGGGGGCGTCTCAGGGCCGGGTCCGAAGCTGGCGGCCTCCATTTGTAAATCTTGCCACCACGGCCGGCCCCCAACCCCGTTGGAGCCTGCCCTATCACGGGCGGTGGCAGTGTTGTCGCCGTGCGACTCCCGGCGCTCTTGCCCCCCTCCCGCGCCGTCGCGGGTGCGCTGGGTTGCGTGGGGAATGTAACCAATGGACCGCAGGGCGTGCAGCACGGCCTGCAGCTCATCGGCATCCCGCGCAGGCGGGCCCACCGGAGGACCCGCTCCGCGCGTCACCGGCCTGGTGCCAATCGCGCCACTAGCGTGCAGTCGGGCCATGAGCCTCTCTACGTATTCGCGATCCGCCCCCTCCTGATTCTGCTCATCCTGCACGCTCGCATGCCGGCGCGCGCCCCCCTGTGCCGCCTCCCCGTAGCCTAGCACAGTCCTGACCATGCCCTCCGCCGGACCCCCCGGAGGCAACTGCACGCGCGGGGCGTCAAAAACAAACCCCGGGCTGTCCCCTTGCAGGAGGTTCCCCCGTCCTACACCGCCGTTCCCCCGCAGCCCGGGCTCGGTCCCCAAGGGGCTCGAGCCCTCAAACCTCCACCCTGTGCGACCATCTTCGTCCGCTGTGTGGTAGACGGACAGGGGCGTGTAGGGCGGCACCGCGGTAGTCGGCGTGTCCTCGAGCGTGTGGTCCGGCACCAGCACGCGACAAGCCCCTCCAGCGAGGGCGTGGCGGCGAACGGGCAGCCGGTCCGGATCAAAGCCGGGGCCGCCAACGTTGGTGGCCGCCGCGGCGCCAGGCGCTGCTGCAGCGCCCAGCGCCGCCGCGGCGCCCATAGCAAGCCCGTCCGCCAAGACTGTGACGCCCGGCTCGCGTGCGGTGGCCGCACCCGCCGCGGTCCGTTCCGCAGCCGCGCGTGCCGCCGCGTCGGTGGCCGCGGCGTCCATCGCCGCTGCCACCGCCGCCGCGGCTCGCATGGCCGTGGTGTGGCCCTCCCCCGTCTCCGCTGCTATCTCCGGCCCCGAAGCTCCCACTGCCCGGGGGCGCCCGCCTGCCGCCTCGGGGGCGGCGGCGGGCGCCTCCAAGGCCGTCAGAGCCTCAAAGCCGCCACCATAGGGGTTAAGAGCGGCAGCGGCCGCCATGAGCGGCCAGCCGCCCTCTAATGAGCCCGGGGTAGGCAGGGGTGACGGGGGAGAGCGTGGGCGTGGTGGTTGGGCGCCGTGGATGCTCCTCAGGCTGCGGAGAAAGAGGCGGGAGCCGGCGCCAGAAGGAGGCGACTGCTGGCGGGTGGGGGTGCCGCCGTTGGTTGGTTCAGGCAGGTGGCGGAGGCTGAGTGACGAGCTCGGGTTGGCCGTCACGAGAGAGGCCGGCGATTCGCGAGGGCTCAGGCCGCCCGCCAGGCGGGCCTGTGTGGCCCGGGCGTCTTGTGGCCCGACCCTGTTCAGGGCGCTCAGATGTCGCCGGTCGGCTGGCGACGCAGGCACGCGAGGTAGGAGCCCCGTCTCGCGCGGGGCGTCATACTCGTCGCCCACGTCAATGTCGTCGGCGAGCTGGAAGGCTGACATTGCGTCCTCTAGAGCCTCCAGCGTGTTGGGCGCCTCGTGGCGCGAGGACCTGGCCTAGGTCCTGAGCTGCTCCGTGGCAGCGATGTGGCAGCGCTCGCGGCTACCCTCCAAACGGCGTGCGTGCCGTTGGAAGTTAACACCTAGCCGTGGTCTGCAGACCTCAGCTGGGTGCCGAAGCCCGAAAGCCGCTCGCGGACGTCCGCAATGGCTTGGCTTCGCTTGGTGTGGGCTCGCGCGGGGCGTGCGCGACAGCAGCTGGACTGCAGCCGGGCTCACTGCATCCAGTACTGGCCCCGAGGCCTGACCGCTGGGGCGAGGCCGCGCTCCTTCTTCCTAGCGTGAGGTCCGAGCTCGGCGCCTACGTGCGCGCGAGCAACAGTGCTGCTGAGCTGACTACTATAATGCACAAGCGATAAGGCAGCCAGCCAGGTTGATCAGGCCCGGCCGGCGCCGCGCTAGTGCATGTGAGACACCATTGTGGCGGCTTGGGCTAACGCCACAGCGAGAGTCGCTGCTGGGGATCTGATTGTATGTTACAATATCATATATCCTTCGGCATCGTAATGACCAAGCGAAGCGCTTCCAGCAGGAAGCGCTCGCGCCTAGGTAGGAGCTCGTTTGGACGAGCAGTACGACCGTAATATCTCCCATAAGATGGAGATACGTCCAGATACGCTCGAGGGTCCTTCCTAGCGTCTCTCCGCGCCCTCACCGGGCATTTGTCCCGGAAATGTACCGACACCAACGGTGCACGACACGGAGAGGAACCGGACAGGGCGTGCACGGGAAGGTGCGTGGCGTATGTGTGCGTGTGTGTGTGCATGTTCCCGATTTTGGTTCTAGTGCAAAAGAGGGTTATGCCTTGGTGTGTAATGAATCTAAGGAAAACGTTCCAAAGAGGTAGGCTGGGGACTGCTGGGGACATGTACTGCGGGAACGAACGAAACTGAACGAAATGGCCTACGGTAGGTTGGCAGCTTTGCACGGGCGGCCGAATGCTGTCCAAAAGACGCCCGTTTTGACGAGCCAAACGAAGGCAGGGAAAGGCCGGCACGCTGCCGAGCACGCCGAAATCCGTCTTGGTGCTGTGCCGCCGGCGCTGAAGATTTGCACTAAATGTCAAAGAGGAAGGTGGGCAAGGAGCGTGGGGGTTTTCGAAGGAGTACCAATGCGCGCAGAACATGAAACCTTCGGAGCGTCAGTAATCGGTACCGTTGAAATTGTTCACTTTGCAAGTGGAGTCAGATCTCAGATGCATATGTACGCGCAACCTCGCGGCAGCGGTGTGGCCAGGTGTGACGGGGTGGGTGGGTGTGTGGTCGGGGTGGGCGCGATTACTACATATCTCCATCTCCATATCTACATCGGATTCCCTGTCGAACGACTCGGACCACCAAGATGAACAGCAGGTTGGCTCCTGCCCACTCAATACCTCCACCCCGCATCCGAAGATGTCCTCTGGATGGACCCGATGACTAATCTGATTTGTCTGGTTTCGGGGCTCCAGGGGGAGGGACAAGTTGACAGGAGAGGCTGGACAGAAGACTTGCTCCGTCCTTGAGGCACTGAGGGAGATCCCTTGAGGCACTGAGGGAGAGGGAGATCCCTTGAGGCACTGAGGCACTGAGGGAGATCCCTTGAGGCACTGAGATCCCTTGAGGCACTGAGGGAGATCCCTTGAGGCACTGAGGGAGATCCGCGCCCCCTTCCCCTTCCCCTCACAAGACCCAACCAAAGGGCGAGTTTCATCGCAAGGCTGTGTCTGAATCCGGGCCTTCCTTCCAGAGAGAGAGAGTGCTGCCTGGTGCTTGCTAGGAGTGGGGTCCGTCAGCGTCGCCGCCCTCGCCCTCGCCCTCGCCGCCGTTGACGTTTGTGCATATCAAAGCTTATTGTCTTCAGTTGGGGAGCGCTAAGGACAGCTGCCACGCACCGTCGTCGTCGCCGTCGTCGTCGTCGTTGCAGTGGGCTCCAGGCCGCCACGAGTTGCGGTGGAGTCAGCGTTGCCGATCGATGCGTGCAACCGTAACTCGGCGTCATTCAGAAAAGCAAGCCTTTGACGGCAGCATGAGTGAGTATTTTCCCCTACAGCGGTATCCCATTTTTTCGCAATGCGGCCCGCCCACCGCCCAAGGATTAAAAGTACGGCCGGGCGTGAACGCATTCCTTTCTTCGAGGCCGGGGGTCCGAGTTGATCATCTGTAAGGAATGATCTTGTATCAAGCCACTGCATTGCCGCCGGAACGCTGCGCCCCACCTTGTTATTTGTTTTGCCGGTGGTGGTGGGCGGACACGGCGCCTCACGGCGGGCGGGTTTCCCTTTGAGAAAACGATTTGCTTGTCCATGTAGGCAAAACATGGACACCCTTATTTATTACGGATGAGCAAATAACAGATTACTCGTATAGATAGCAGGATTTACGTGGCGCGTTGAAACGGACGGTGATTTGTAACGGTGCGCCAGGGTGAGTTGTGTGTGCCCGTCTCACGAAGCGCAGAGAAGCTACAACATAGGTGGAAAGATGTACAGAAAACCCCGACAGCGCTTAGTTAAAACGCAACCAGACAGGCACAGGCGACAAAGAAGGGACGTGAAAGCGTGAAAGGGCACCTGGCGAGCATGGACGAGCGAGCTGCACTGTATGTATGCACCTTGATCCCAATGGGTCAGCCAATCTGCGTGCATGCTGCACGAGGTTTCGGAGTATATTCAAGAGCTCGCAGGAGGGCATTCCATCTGCCACGTAGCGGGCGTGACGGCTTACCCGCCGGTGAGGAAAGGAGGAAGGCCTGCCGCGTGGTTCCTCCCTAGGGCTGACTGCGCTCTATTGGGGTGTAGGGCGAGGATGCATGTGCAAAGGGATGCGCCCCTGACCCTGCACGTAAGGAAAGGTTGGCGCAGGCAGGATGCATAGCCGATTGCCGTGCTCGTCCAGCGCGCGAGAGGACGCATACTAAAATTGCCTTGATCTTAGGGGCAGGGCGGGCGCCCGGCGCACGTGCGTGGCTTTCGTTTCTTGCCAGCGTGAGCGGGCAAACCTCAGACGGGACGGCAGGGGTCGGTGCAGCGCTTGAGGATTCGACCTGTGCCACAAAGAAGCAGAGTAATTTCAGCATTTAAAGAAGGTCTTGTGGGCTTGTGCTTTTTGGGCGGGGCCCCAGCGCGAAGCGCCCAGGGGGGCCCCGCCCTGTAGCCGTAGCGCCTCTAGCGTAGCTAGAGAAGCGGAGGACTTACTCGATTAAATGGTGTCCGTCCGTCCGTCCGTGTGTCAGATGTAATTTGGATTTCCCGGAATTTCGCTTTTCGTTTCGGCATTTCGGATAGCATAGTGCATCCTGTATAGCTGATATGCGTTCGTTCATGTGTTCATTGAAGTTGAAATTTGAAATAGTAACAGTTGATCGCGGCCGAAGTCGCATCAACGTCTCCGCGCGTGGAAATCATCGCAATCGCCGTCAAAATTTAAATAATGGAATTGTGACATTGCGGCGCGATGTGAATCGTATTGCTATCGTGAAGGAGAATTGCTCGGCTCCGAAACCCCGACGCGTAAAGTGCATAAATTTTTTGGGCGTCGCGGGTTGTGCTGCATGCATATAGATATATAATAAAAATCATTTATGTGCGATATCATAGCGTTAGGCTTGTCAAAGTTAGTCGCCTTGCGATTTGCGAGGAAAATGCGATCGTGCACTCGCGCTACTTAGGATGCTGCATAACATATCGTTGCGTTGCATAGCGTTGCGTAGCGGATCGTAACGAAGCATAGCGGAGCGTATCGCGGAGCATAGCGTCGCGTCGTGTAGTTGGTGAATAAAGTCGTGCACGCCTGCGCAGCGCTCCGCTACATTCTGCTGCGCTTCGCTACGCTGTCGCTCGCTCGCTCGCTCGCTCAAAGTTAGTCGCCGCTCGTCGTGGCTCGTCGCTGCTCGCGTCGTCGCCGCTCTTTATTCGTTGCCGCTCGCCGCCGCTCATCGCCGCGTAGCGTAGCGTCGCGTCGCGTACCATAGTGTGGTGCAGCGTGCACGACCGTAAATCGCACGTCACATTTCAACGTGCACGATTGAAGTCGCGCACGCGCCTTCCCGCGGAGCATAGTGTAGTGTAGCGTCGTGTCGCGTCGCGTCTCGTCGCATCACGTTGCGTCATGTCGCGTCGCATCATGTTGCGTCGCGTCGCATCGTGTCGCGTTGCGTCGCGTCGTGTCACGTCACGTCGCGTCGCGTCGCGTCACGCCGCGTCACGTCGCGTCGCGTAGTGCAGCGCAGCATGCAGGATCGTATTGCAATGCTACGCAACACAACGACGCCGCGTGGTCGCGTCATGTAGCCTAGCGTAGCGTAGCGTAGCATAGCGTTGCGTAGCGGATCGTAATGGAGCGTAGCGGAGCGTAGTGTGGAGCATCACGGAACGTAACATAGCGTCACGTCGCGTCATGTAGCCTAGCGTAGCGTAGCGTAGCATAGCGTTGTGTAGCGGATCGTAATGGAGCGTAGTGGAGCGTAGCTTGGAGCATCACGGAGCGTAGCATAGCATCGTCGCGTCGCATCACGTCATGTAGCCTAGCTTAGCGTACTGTAGCATAGCGTTGCGTAGCGAATCGTAATGAAGCATAGCGGAGCGTAGCATAACGTCGCGTCGCGGAGCCTAGCGTACCGTACCGTAGCATAACGTCGCGTCGCGTCGCGTCATGTCGCATCGCGTCGTGTCGTGTCGCGTCGCGTCGCGTCCGCATCCGCAAGGGGCGCTACGGCAGCCCGCGGCCCGCAGGGCGCGCGCTTGTAGGATTGCCCATGTCCGTGTGCCCGTGGGACGTGGGACGGTGGACGGTGGTGGAAGTAATTGGACAAGTAGCCGTAGCGCCTCTAGCGTAGCTAGAGAAGCGGAGGACTTACTCGATTAAATGGTGTCCGTTCCCGGAGCAATCGAAGATTGCGGAGGGATACGACCCCATAATTGTGCGTCAGTGATCCGTCCGCCGTCACACGTCAAGTCGTGCGCTCTGGGAATTGGCATCCAGAAGTTTTCAGGAGATTGCATTCGCTATTGTTAGCGCCAATTTTCCGACTCGGAGGAGCGTGCGCGGCTGTGCAAAGTGGGCGACAAGTGTCCATGGCAAGTCGACTTTGCAGCGCGCGCCGCCAAAAGGCCCCGAAAATTAGCCTTTCAATAACTGGTTTTCCAGGGATCATATGACATGAAATTCTGGGTGGGAAAGAAGCGCGCTTGCAAAAGTAGTGGACTCGCGCAACCGTGGACCCGACTCGTGCGAACCCGTAACGGCTACCTAAGAACATAATATATTAAAAGGAAACACCATATAGAATTGAAGGATGCAAATTACGAACCGGAAAGCAAGCGGGTGGGACAAGAGTACAACTACCGGGAAGACATAGTTGTGCACCTGGGGCACATAGTGCGCTCTGGGCTTTGGCAGCCAGAAGTTTTCAGGAGATTGCATTCGCTATTGTTAGAGCCAAGTTTCCGAGTCGGAGGAGCTTGCGCGGCTTTGCAAAGTGGGCGACAATGTCCATGGCAAGTCGACTATGCAGCGCGCGCCGCCAAAAGGCCCCGAAAAGTGGCCGTTCATAAAGTCAGCGGTAAAGGTATCGTATGACATCAAATTCTCGGTGAGAAAGAGGCGCGCTTGCAAAAGTGGGCTCGCGCGACCCGGTCTGCATGCGGTCTGCACCTGCGTGGTCAGTGTGTGAGAGTGTGTGTGAGAGTGTGTGATTGTTTAGGTGTGTGAGTGAGTGTGTGCATGAGTGTGTGAGTGTGAGTGTGTGAGTGTGTGTGAGTGAGTATGAGTGTGTGAGAGTAAGTGAGAGTGTGAGTGAGTGTATGTGTGTGTCGTTACAGTATCTGACCGGGCCCTGACGCTGGCCAGGGGCTGCTAACCCAGCCCCGACGGAAAGACCGCCTAAGCACTCTCCCCCTTGCGGTGGGAGAAGGGCGTGAGGGGCCGCTACCCCCTCCTGCTCGACGCGGAGCTGGCTGCGTCGTACACCCCATATACGGGTGTACGGCGCAGCGGCTCCCCAAAGGCTTGAGCTCACAGCCTGCCATATACGGCAGCTGGGCCCTTCGTCCGCACAAACAGCAGTCGCGCCGGCGCGCTACGCGGCGCCCGCGCTGTCCTGCCCGCCCTGAAGTCCTTGCAGCGTGAGTGTGTGTGAGTGTGAGTATGTGTGTGTATGTGCCCTTACGCTGGCCAGGGGCTGCTAACCCAGCCCCGACGGAAAGACCGCCTAAGCACTCTCCCCCTTGCGGTGGGAGAAGGGCGTGAGGGGCCGCTACCCCCTCCTGCTCGACGCAGAGCTGGCTGCGTCGTACACCCCATATACGGGTGTACGGTGCAGCGGCTCCCCAAAGGCTTGAGCTCACAGCCTGCCTTATACGGCAGCTGGGCCCTTCGTCCTTCGTGCTGGGCCCTTCGTGCGTGTGTGTGCGAGTGGGTGTGTGTTCGTGTGTGCGAGTGGGTGTGACTGCTTGTAAGTGCGTGTGAATGCGTGAGTGCGGGTGAGTGCGTGTGAGTGTGTGCGAGTGCGTGTGAGTGCGTGCGTGTGAGTGCGTGCGTGTGAGTGCGTGTGAGAGCGTGTGAGAGCGTGTTAGTGCGTGTGAGTGCGTGTTAGTATGTGGAGTGCGTGTGAGTGCGTTTGACTGCGTGTGAGTACGTGTGAGTGCGTTAGACTGCGTGTGAATGCGTGTGAGTGCGGGTGACTGCATGTGAGTGCGTGTGAGTGCGTGTGAGAGTGTGCGAGTGCGTGTGCATGCGTGAGAGGGTGTGTGCGTGCGTGAGAGAGTGTGTGAGTGTGTGAGAGAGTGTGTGAGTACGTGTGAGCGCGTGTGAGTACGTGTGAGTGCGTGTGAGTGCATGTGAGTGCGTGTGAGTGCGTGTAAGTACGTGTGAGTGCGTGTGAGTGTGTGTGAGTGCGTGCGAGTGCGTGTGAGTGCGTGTGAGTGCGTGTGGGTGCGTGTGAGCGCGTGTGAGTGCGTGCAAGTGTGCGTGTGTGTGCGATTGGGTGTGTGTGCGTGTGTGCGAGTGGGTGTGACTGCATGTGAGTGCGTGTGAGCGCATGTGAGTGCGTGTGAATACGTGCGAGTGGTGCGTGTGAGTGCATGTGAGTGCGTGTGAGCGCGTATGAGTGTGTGTGAATGCATGTGAGTGTGTGTGAGTGCGTGTGAGTGCGTGTGAGTGCGTGTGAGTGCGTGTGAGTGCGTGTGAGTGTGCGTGTGTAGGTGAGTGGGTGCGTGTGTAGGTGAGTGAGTGCGTACGAGTGCGTGTGAGAGCGTGTACGTGTGTGTGAGTGCATGTTAGTACGTGGAGTGTGTGTGAGTGTGTGTAAGTGCATGCGAGTGCGTGTGACTGCGTGAGAGTGCGTGCGACTGCGTGTGAGTGCGTGTGGGTTAGTGAGTGTGTGTGTGTGTGTGGGGGGGGGGAAGTGTGTGACTGTCGCTCCGTACGCTCGACCCACCCGGCAAAGTCATACTCGCGCCAAGTTTCCGACTCGGAGGAGCATGCACGGCTGTGCAAAGTGGGCGGCAAATGCCCATGGCAAGTCGATTATGCATCGCGCGCAGGCAGAAGGCCCCCAAAATAAGCCGTTCATAAGACTGTTCTATAGGCATCATATGACGTGAAATTCTGGGTGGGAAAGAGGCGTGCTTGCAAAACCCTGGACTCGCGCGACCCTGGACCCGACTCGTGCGAAGCAAATAACCGCGACCTAAGAACAACAGAATTGTAAAGCAAAGAGCATAAAGAATGAAAGGATGCAAATTACGAGCCGGAAAGCAAGCGGGTGGGAAAAGTGTACAACAACCGGGAAGACATAGTTCTGCACCTAGTGCGCTCTGGGCTTTGGCATGCGTGCGTGAATGTGCGGGAGTGCGTGAATGTGCGGGAGTGAGGGAGTGAGGGAAAGAGTGTGTGAGTGCGTGAGAGAGTGTGTGAGTGCGTGAGAGAGTGTGTGAGTACGTGAGAGTGCGTGTGGGTACGTGTGGGTACGTGTGAGTGCGTGTGAGTACGTGTGAGTGCGTGTGAGTGCGTGTGGGTGCGTGTGAGCGCGTGTGAGTGCGTGCAAGTGTGCGTGTGTGTGCGTGTGAGTGCGTGTGGGTGCGTGTGAGCGCGTGTGAGTGCGTGCAAGTGTGCGTGTGTGTGCGAGTGTGTGTGTGTGTGTGTGTGTGTGTGTGTGTGTGTGTGTGTGTGTGTCGTTACAGTATCTGACCGGGCCCTGACGCTGGCCAGGGGCTGCTAACCCAGCCCCGACGGAAAGACCGCCTAAGCACTCTCCCCCTTGCGGTGGGAGAAGGGCGTGAGGGGCCGCTACCCCCTCCTGCTCGACGCGGAGCTGGCTGCGTCGTACACCCCATATACGGGTGTACGGCGCAGCGGCTCCCCAAAGGCTTGAGCTCACAGCCTGCCATATACGGCAGCTGGGCCCTTCGTCCGCACAAACAGCAGTCGCGCCGGCGCACTACGCGGCGCCCGCGCTGCCCTGCCCGCCCTGAAGTCCTTGCAGCGCCGGGGCGCCCGGCCGGCCTGCTACCGGCTGGCGGTGCTCCTCTAGGCGCGAAAACAAAGCGCTGAGAACCTGCCCCGAGCTTGGTCCGGCTCGTGGGCGGTCAGCACCAAAGGAGAACCCAAGACAGCGCGCGTCCTACCCCTGCTACTACTCCTACTACGACGGCCCCGGAGAGGCCGGGGGGTGGCCCCTAGAGGCCGAGCTCCAGAGCTCCGCTTGGCCTCGAGGCGGCAGGAGGTCGGGCGCGGGCCTTGCGGCAGCGGGCTAGGTGACGGGGCTATAGTTCGCACTAGGCGGCACCTCGCCAACTCGCCTCACTCTCGCTATACCCGCTCCCTAAAGCCTCCCTCGCCTACAAAAGGCAGCCCGCGGCGGTCTCTGCACCCTAAGTCCTCTCGGACCCAAAGGAACCCCCCCTCATCCCCTCCTCTCACGCCTCCCTGCCTCGACGCCCTAAGTTCCCTCCCTCACCCCTAAAGCCCCTTCATCCCCTCACTCCACGACCCCTCCCTCTCCCTCCATACCCATCCCTGCGTGCTGCACACACTGAATGTGGCCGTTGACCACCGCCAGGATGGGGTGGTCAGGCCCTACCCCCTCCCATCCCCGCCTTGGCACGTCTAGCTCCGCAAACCCCCGCACACGCTGCCAAAAATCTAGTGCTGCGCGCGCCTTGGCCACCTCGACTGGGTCTGGGGCGTCCGGGGCGGTGGGTGAGTTCCTGACTGCCCACAGCCCCACGCGCGCCCGTTCCATGGCCGTGAGTGCCGCCAGGCAGATCACGTCCCACACGCACTGCTGCACGCCTGGCGGTGGCTCCGCCAGCCACACGTTTGCCCGGGTGATGGGCCCGGGCACGTGGGCGGCGATCTGCTGCACCACCGCTTGCGCCACCGGGCACTCCCAGAAGTGGTGTGCACGCGGCGAGCATGCGTGTGGGCCGGCTCCCCCGTACGCGCCGCACTTGCATTGTTCTGGTGCTGCTCCCCTGATGTGGCTGTTGCCGGGAAGCGGCACGCCGTCCTGTGCCAGCCGCCAGAGCGTCTCAAAGTGTTCGCGCTCCCATTTGATGGGCCACATTCGCCGGAGCATTGCCAGTACACTTGCTGCTGGCGCCACTTCGGCGGCGGCTGGCTGATGTCCCGGTGGGTGGGCTCCTGCTGCTGCTGCCGCCGCTGCGGGCTGCTCCCGGGCTTCCCGCTCGTAGGCTGCGTGCAGGCGGGCCCGGCGCTCCGTTACCGGCTGCATCTGCAGTAGGGTGGCTTGGCGGACGGAGAGGTCGCGCAGCTTGATGCTGAGTGACCCCCCAAACCGCCAGCCCACCCGCCCCACGAACCGAGCTCGTATCGTCTCCTCCGTATCCAGCCCTGCCGCGCGTTCCGGGTGCGCCAGCACCGTCGCTGCTGCTGCACGCCATTCCGGGCTAATATCCGCCGTGAGGCGGTTGATGGCGTCGATGGTCGTCGTCCGCCTGAAGCCTGTCAGGTCGCTGGGGTCAAGGTTGGCGGTTACCCAGGCCTCCCACTCGCCAGCTGCTCGCGGGGCGGATGCGGCGGCCTGCGTCACCCTCATTAGGTCACCCACCGTGCGCAACGCCCTGCATGCCGCCAGACGCCTGTGGCGGCTCTCTAGTCCTGGCCTAGGAAGCGGGTTGGGAGCCATGTCCCAGTCCTCCTCCTCGGGCGCGAAGTCTGGATCTGCCGCCTGCGCGTCCGCTGCATCCCCCGCTTCCGCTGCCCCGATGGTCGGTTGCGCACCGTTCGGCAAAAGGGGGTTGCCCCAAAGCGGGATATTAAGGCACCAGTCCCCGGCGGCCGGCAGCGGCGTCGTGTCAACATCTTGCACGGGGGGGAGGTAGCTGAGGGCGACGAGGAGTGTCGTGACGTCTGCGGGCAGGGGGTCCGTTCCTGGGTGGGGCATCCCTCCCTGCGCCACACCCGTGGTGAGCACGGATCCGGGGCTCAGCAGCGGGTGGTAGCCACGGAGCAGCTGGGCGAACGTTCGTACCGACGAGTGGGCGTTGTCTGCTGGCTGGCTGGCGGTCCGGGCGAGCTTGGCCGCCTTCACCGCCTCCCGTGCGCGGGTGTGCAGGGTGAGCGGCAGCAGCCCGCATCCGCCGTCTCGCGCCGCGCCCCACATGAGCTGCCCTGGGAGGCCGGTGAGGCGCTGACATGGCTGCATGGGGCTGACCCTGCGGTCGCCTGCCTGTGCTGCCCATCTCTCCACCTGGCGGGCCTCTTCCCCCCCTCCTCGGCCGCCGTGCTCCCAGTGGTACGTCCTGATCTGTAAGGCGTATGCCGATATGAGGTTGCAGCTGCCGAACACCGACAGCCGAAGTCGGGTGACGCGGTGCATCCGCTTGCGGATCTCCTCCCCGGCGCGGTGCCAGTTGGATTGCTGGCCTGTTGGGTTATTTGAGAAGCCAGCTCCTAGCGCAGTCGCGGCAGGCACCAGGCGCAGGCCCTGGATGTTTGGCACTGCGGGCGCATGGGCTGGTGCTGGCGCTTGCGGCGGGCCTGGTGCTGGTGGCGGCGGCGCGGGCGGTGGGAGCTGGGCGCCGGCTTCCGGCGGGCCTGGCGGCTGCTGAGGTGGGGGCTGCTGGGGTGGCTGCTGCGGCTGTGCCGGCAGGTGGCCAACTCTCAGGAGCTCCACTTTGTCACGGTTTAGCCGCTGTCCGGTGGCCTGCGCAAACGTCTCCGTGGCGTCGAGGAAGGCTTGGACGGTGTGGTCGCCCTCCAGGAACACCTCTCCGTCGTCCGCAAACTGCACCGCCGTGGTTAGCTCGGCATCTGCTAGGTCCAGGCGAATGCCCAGTCCCTTGCGTTGTAGCCATGACAGCAGCGCTTGCGCGACGAAGAGGTAGAGCAGCGGGGCGAGCGGGCAGCCTTGTCGGACGCCCGCCGCCATGCTGACCGGCTCTGACTGCCTCCCCCCCACCAGCGCCCGGGCCTGCGTGTCCGCCAGCAGCGTCTGTACCCACTTTCGGAGCTGTTCGGACGCGCCCAGCTCCGCCATCGCTGCCACTAGAAAGTCCCGGTGGACCGTATCGTAGGCTTTGGCAAAGTCGAGGAAGGCGACCAGCGCGTTGCGTCCCTGGCGTCGGAGGAGGTGGGGAAGGTAGCGGAGGGTGAAGATGCTGGCGCCAATGTGTCGCCCCGGGAGGAAGGCCGTTTGCTCCGCAGAGATCGCGGCATTCAGGGCGGGGCCAAGCCTATTTGCCATGACTTTGGCGAGGATGCGGTAGTCCGTGTTGAGCAGGGTGATGGGGCGGTAGTTGCCTGGCTGTGTGGGGTCGCCCTTTTTGTAGAGCACCTTGATGATGCCCTCGGTGAACCGCGCGGGCATGTTGCCTGTGGTGCCGATGGCGGTGTATAGGTCTGCCAGGAGGGGGGCGAACTGCCGCTGGAAGGCCCGGTAGAGCTCTGCGGGCAGGCCATCCCACCCCGGCGCTTTTCCGCGCGGCGTGGCCTTGAGAGCCGCGGCCACCTCGGTGCTGCCCACTTGGGCCCGGCCGACTGGGTCTTCCGGGTCTGCCGGCAGTCGCAGCGGGTGATCTCGGAGGGCCTCCAGGACCTGGGCCTGCGCCTGCTGCTTCACCGATGCCGGCAGCTCGGCCTCCGATGGCAGGGCGCTGACGTCCTGCCAGAAGTTGGCGATGATCTGCGGCAGTCGCCTGGCATCGCTGACCAGCTGGCCCGTGCGGGGGTCGCGCAGCATGGAGGGGCCGGGGCCGCCCCCGTTGCCGCCATCGCTCTGTTCCCGGATGAGGGCGGTGAGGGCCCGGGAGGGGCGCTCGCCTTCACTGATCCGGTTCCGCCGGGCGTCCCGGGCCGCCTCGTTGGCCGCGGCCCGCATGCCCTTCTGTACTGCCACCTGCGCCTCCACTGCCGCCGCCAGCCGTTCCTCGTTGGAGGGGTCGGCGTCCAGGGCGCTGGCGGCTTCCTGTGCTGCCGCCGCTAGCTGTTGCACGCTGGCGGCTGGCCGGACGCGGCGCGTTTGTGCTTCTCGGTTGAGCCGGGCCACCTGGGCTGTGAGCCGGCGTTTGAACGCCGGCCACCAGTCCAGCACGGCCTGCTGCGGGTGCTCACCGCCGGTGGGGGCCGCTCCCACTTCCTCGTCTAGCCAGTCGCCCAGGCTGCGTTTCAGGTCCGCATGCGCTAGGCAGTGGAGGCGGAGGCGGCGCGGGAGATTGGTGTTGGGGGGCGGTTGGCGGGCTGCGATGTGGGCGATGGCGAGCCGATGGTCAGACGGCGAGGTGACGTTGATGTACGCTTTCGCGAGGTATGGGCAGGCCGCCTCAGGCAGGTAGATGCGGTCCAGGCGGGAGCCCCCAGGCCGCGGTCCCCGGTATAGGTACGTGAACTCACGGCGCTGGGGGTGCAGCGTGCGAAAGCTGTCCACCATCCCTGCGGCCGCCGCCGCCTCCTGCAGCTGCATGGATGGGGCCGCGTCTGCTGCGCGCAGGTCCGGGCTGGGGCAGTCCAGGGCCGGATTCTCCACAAAGTTGAAATCGCCGCACCACAGCAGTACCGAGCCATCTGCCGCCGCATCTGCGGCGGCGGGGGCCAGGCCTGCCTGACACAGCTGTTGCCGCAGGCCCGCGGCGCCATCCCTTCCGGCCTGTGGGAAGTAAACGCTGCAGACCCGCACATGATGTCCGCCCCACTGAAATCTGCACTCCGTGAGCCACCCCGCGGGCACGCCGGCGGGCGCGGGGAGGGCCTCGATGGCGCGGGGGGGAAGGAGGTTTGCACGGACGAGGATCGCCACGCCCGCGGTGTGTTGGCTGTTTGAGTACGAGTGCGCTGCTATGGTCCAGCCCGGCTGGTGGAGCCGGTCGGCGGCGGCCGTTAGGGCCGCCTCCAGTGCGCTCCGGTCTGGGTCCCCGGTGTGGTGAGTCTCCTGCAGACACACCACGTCGAGCTGGAGCTGGGCCCAAAGCTGCATCGCCGCTTCGAAGCGCGCTGCGGCGCGCGCCTCCCACACACGCAAGCCTCCCATGTTATGGGACGCCACTCGCAGTGGCCGGGTTATTTGGGCCCGACCTCCCTGACCCCTTGCTGCTCTCATTGCTGTGGAGCCAGCGGCGTTGCCGCCGCCGGGGCCTGGGGGGGTTGGTCTGCGTTAGTCTGGGCGCCGTCTTGGCTGGCCTGGGATAGCCGTAGCTCCAGGCTGAATGCACGCAGGCTGGCCGCGGGGGTGCTGGCACTGCTGCGCTGGGAGGGGCTAAGGCTGCATGTGTGCGCCTGGCGGGCGGCCGAGGCGGGGGTTCTGTCCCCTGCCGGCTTCCGGCGCGTGCTGGCGGATTTTTCGCGCATGGCGTCTCCGACTGTGCCTCTCACCTTGGCACTCCGACCCCGCAGCCGGAGCACGACTGCTGCGTCCGATTCGCCCGCTTTGCGCGTCCATCCGCCGCCACCTTTTGCCTGGCGGGCATCAGCTCTGGCCAGGATCTCCGCGTCCGTCAGGTCCGCGATGCAGCGGCCCTGGCTGGGTCGTTTCCTGGCTGAGGCCTCCTCTGGGCTCGTCTCGCACGGCGAGCGCTGCCGCCCCCGCTCTTTCTGCGCACTGGCGCTGGGGTCAGCAGGGGTCATCGCCGTCGGCGTCTCAGTGGCGGCGAGCCCCGTAGGGCAGCTGCCTCCTGCCCCAGGTGTACGCTGGGTTTGCCGTGGCGTTCTCCGGGGTGCCGCCGGCGTCAACTGCTGCTGCTGCGGCTGCCGCTGCTGAGGCGGCTGCTGTGGCTGACCGACGGCTGGTTCCGCTGCGATGGCAGCATGCTCCTCGGCCGAGTCCGCATTGGCGGGCGCCGCAGCCTGCTCCTCCTGCTGGTGTTGCCGCGCGTCGGCTGGGCCTGCCGTGGTGGCTGCCTGGACTGTGGCCTCGTGTGCTAGGGCCGCCGTGTTGGCAGGGCCTTCGGGTGTGCCGGCCGTAGCGGTCGCGTCCGCGGCGGCGGCGCGCTCCGCGGCGGTGGCGCGCTCCGCGGCGGCGGCACGCTCCGCGGCGGCGGCACGCTCCGCGGCGGCGGCGCGCTCCGCGGCGGCGGCACGTTCCGCGGCGGCGGCACGCTCCGCGGCGGCGGCGCGCTCCGCGGCGGCTGCTGTCCGCCGTTCGAGCCCCAGCTGCTCCCTCAGCGCTGCCTGCTGGGCCCGGGTTTCCCGGTCGTTTTGTTCCCGGATCTCCTTGGTCCGCCGGGCCAGGGCGGTCGCCGCGTCATCCGCGCCCAGTTGTTGGGCGGTCCCGGCTACCTGTGTGGTTGCCGGTGCTGCGGGGGTCGTCCTTTGTGGCGCGGTCGTATCTGCCGCTCGGGCTGCCGCCGCTGGCCGGGGGTCCACGGGGTGTTCCGCCTGCGGTGCTGTGGCCCGACCGGTGGGTTGGGCACGTGCCCGCGCCTCGGCCTCCAAGCGGACCAGGTGATGCGCCCAGTGCAGGTCCTGGGCAGCGTGCCACTGGCGCGCCTGTCTGTCGGCAGCCAATACGCGTGTGCTGGGCGGTGGCGCGCGCGGAATTGTGATGTCCAAGCGTTGCCACCACTGCTGCTCCGCCTTGAGGGTGTATGCCCCTTGCTGGCTGGGTGCGGGCTGGGCGGGGACGTCCAGCGAGTCCGGCAGGGGTGCTGCCGACGCTTTCAGGGTAGCCAGCACGCGATGTGTGTGGTCACAGCGTCGGGCCCACACGATCGTGTCCACCGACCGGCCGTATGCGGCCATGAGCACCTTTTTGCATCCCTCGGGGTCCTGGATGCTGTCCGGGATTCCGTGGATCCAATATTGCTGGAAGGCCACTTTATTGGCTTCCAGAGCGCGCACTTTGATGGGGACCGATTCGAGGCTGCCGGGCTCCAACGGGATTTGGCCCAGGTCCAGGGTGCCGTCGGGCGCCAATGAGGCCGCGAGGCAGGCCAGGGAGCCGGTCGGGGCAGCCACCTTAACCTTCACAGCGACCGGGCCCGCGTCGACTGGGTCCATTCTTCTCCGGTACGTTAGTACCTTCGTAATGGCGACCCGTTTTCCGTCGCCAGGCTGCGCTGCGGCGATCCGTTGGTGTAGGGCCATGGCCGGGGTTCCATAATGGAACCAAACGCCACAGTCCCGCTGGTTGCTGCCAGCTGGGAATTCTGCTTCAAAAATTATGGTTTCATAGCCGCGGTCGGCTGAGCTGGAAGCCTCACCGCCGCGGTTCGCGCTAGTCGCGGCTGTAGCCGCGTGGACCGCGTCAACGGTCCTCCTCGAGCCCCGATACCGGCTCATTTTCGAGCCGTAGAAGAGCTAAGATATTACAAGCAAATAAATGACAAAAAGAAATAACGTTGAGAAGAAAGGTCAGGAATTTTGTCAACTGGACAAATGGACATTTGGTCTGGTGTTGGTGCGAGGTTAAGTAAGTAAGTAAGTAGCGAGGTTAAGTGTGTGTGTGTGTGTGTGTGTGTGTGTGCATGTGTGCGAGTGGGTGCGACTGCATGTGAGTGCGTGTGAGCGCATGTGCGTGCGTGTGAGTGCGTGCGAGTGCGTGTGAGTGCGTGTGAGTGCGTGTGAGAGCGTGTGAGTGTGTTAGACTGCGTGTGAATGCGTGTGAGTGCGGGTGACTGCATGTGAGTGCGTGTGAGTGCGTGTGAGTGCGTGTGTGAGTGTGTGTGAGTGCGGGTGAGTGCATGTGAGTGTGTGTGAGTGCGAGTGGGTGCATGTGAGTGTGTGTGTGAGTGTGTGTCGTTACAGTATCTGACCGGGCCCTGACGCTGGCCAGGGGCTGCTAACCCAGCCCCGACGGAAAGACCGCCTAAGCACTCTCCCCCTTGCGGTGGGAGAAGGGCGTGAGGGGCCGCTACCCCCTCCTGCTCGACGCGGAGCTGGCTGCGTCGTACACCCCATATAGTGTGTGTGGGTGCATGTGAGTGTGTGTGAGTGTGTGTGTGAGTGTGTGTGGGTGCATGTGAGCGCGAGTGAGTGCATGCAAGTGTGCGTGTGTGTGCGTGTGAGTGTGTGTGAGAGCGTGTAAGTGTGTGCGAGTGCGTGTGAGTGCGTGTGAGTGCGTGTGAGTGTGTTTGACTGCGTGTGAGTACGTGTGAGTGCGTTAGACTGCGTGTGAATGCGTGTGAGTGCGAGTGAGAGTGTGTGAGTGCATGTGAGTGCATGTGAGTGTGTGTGAGTGCGTGTGAGTGCATGTGAGTGCATGTGAGTGCATGTGAGTGCGGGTGACTGCATGTGAGTGCGTGTGAGTGCGTGTGAGTGCGTGTGTGAGTGTGTGTGAGTGCGGGTGAGTGCATGTGAGTGTGTGTGAGTGCGAGTGGGTGCATGTGAGTGTGTGTGAGTGCGTGTGAGTGTGAGCGGCTGCATGTGAGTGCGGGTGAGTGCATGTGAGTGCGTGTGAGTGCGTGTGAGAGTGTGTGAGTGCATGTGAGTGCATGTGAGTGTGTGTGAGTGCGTGTGAGTGCATGTGAGTGCGTGTGAGTGTGTGTGAGTGCGTGTGAGTGCGTGTGAGTGCATGTGAGTGCGTGTGAGTGCGTGTGAGAGCGTGTAAGTGTGTGCGAGTGCGTGTGACTGCGTGTGAGTACGTGTGAGTGCGTTAGACTGCATGTGAATGCGTGTGAGTGCGGGTGAGTGCATGTGAGTGCGTGCGAGTGCGTGTGAGTGCATGTGAGTGTGTGTGAGTGCGAGTGGGTGCATGAAAGTGCGTGTGAGTGTGTGTGAGTGTGTGTGGGTGCATGTGAGCGCGAGTGAGTGCATGCAAGTGTGCGTGTGTGTGCGAGTGGGTGTGTGTGCGTGTGTGTGTGTAACTGTTACATATCTGCCGGGCCGACACTGGCCGGGGGCGCTAACCCGCCCACATACGGGAGACCGCCGAAGCACTCCTCTGTTGAGGAGGGGCGTACCACCTTGTCTGCACACTGCACCGGGAAGTGCTAACCGCTGCGCCGTAATCGTCACAGGACAGCGTCCACCTGATTGTCCATGTGCCAGCTAAGCTAGCCCCAGGCGCCTACTGTCCTCAGTCCACCGAACGCATGCTCTACAGCTGCGTAATCTACCAGGGCACTCACACCGGTGCCATTGCCACCTCCTATGTCCTTCGGAAGCCTGCCGCCGCCCGATCTTAGTTATCCAACCACCACCTGCTATGCAGTCTGGTCCAGGCCCTATGCAGACTCATTCCTCCACCACTGCTCTGCGGCAGCGTTGTAGTCTTCTAGGTGGCATCCCACTCCAGCCGCCCCGCGCACCAGAGGACACCATTGTCTCCAGCCTTCGACACCCCGATCTCTTTCACCCGGGGGACCAGCGGTGGGGTACGATCCCACGTCTTCCGGTTGAGTTAGTGCCGACTCTGGGGATCGAACTCCAGACCCGCCGGTTACTAACCCGGTGCTGTGTGTGAGTGGGTGCGACTGCATGTGGGTGCGTGTGAGCGCATGTGAGTGCGTGTGAGTGCGTGTGAGTGCGTGTGAGAGCGTGTAAGTGTGTGCGAGTGCGTGTGACTGCGTGTGAGTACGTGTGAGTGCGTTAGACTGCATGTGAATGCGTGTGAGTGCGGGTGACTGCGTGTGAGTACGTGTGAGTGTGTTAGACTGCGTGTGAATGCGTGTGAGTGCGGGTGAGTGCATGTGAGTGCGTGTGAGTGCGTGTGAGAGTGTGTGAGTGCATGTGAGTGCATGTGAGTGTGTGTGAGTGCGTGTGAGTGCATGTGAGTGCATGTGAGTGCGTGTGAGTGCATGTGAGTGCGTGTGAGTGCGTGTGAGTGTGTGTGTGTGTGCGTGTGTGTGCGTGTGAGTGCGTGTGAGTGCGTGTGAGTACGTGTGAGTGCGTGTGAGTGCGTGTGAGTGCGTGTGAGTGCGTGTGAGTGCGTGTGAGTGCGGGTGAGTGCGTGTGAGTGTGTGTGTGTGTGTGCGTGTGTGTGCGTGTGAGTGCGTGTGAGTGCGTGTGAGTACGTGTGAGTGCGTGTGAGTGCGTGTGAGTGCGTGTGGGTGCGTGTGAGTGCACGTGAGTGCGTGTGAGTGCGAGCGGCTGCATGTGAGTGCGTGTCAGTGCGTGTGTTTGCGTGTGAGTGCACGTGAGTGTGCGTGTGTAGTTGAGTGGGTGCGTGTGAGTGTGTGTGACTGCGTGCGAGTGCGTGTGAGTGCGTGTGAGTGCGTATGAGAGCGTGTAAGTGTGTGTGAGTGCGTGTTAGTACGTGGAGTGTGTGTGAGTGTGTGTGAGTGCATGCGAGTGCGTGTGAGTGCGTGTGACTGCGTGAGAGTGCGTGTGAGTGCGTGTGGGTGTGGGAGTACTTTTGGGTTTTAGGGTTTTAGGGTTTTTAGGGTTTTGGGTTTTAGGGTTTTACGGTTTTGGGTTTTGGGGGGGGAAAGTGTGTGGAAAAGTGTGGGTTTTAGGGTTTTAGGGTTTGTGGGGAAAGTGTGGGGAAAGTGCGGGGAAAGTGTGTGGGGGGGGGGGGGAAGTGTGTGACAGTCGCTCCGTACGCTCGGCCCACCCGGCCAAATCGTACTCAAGTTGACACTCCTCATTCTTCACACAAAAATTGCTCCGGGCAATGAAGCGAAGCTTCATGGGTCATGTCCGTCCGTGTGTCAGATGTAATTTGGATTTTCCGGAATTTCGCTTTTCGTTTCGGCATTTCGGATAGCATAGTGCATCCTGTATAGCTGATATGCGTTCGTTCATGTGTTCATTCAAGTTGAAGTTTGAAATAGTAACAGCTGATCGCGGCCGAAGTCGCATTAATGTCTCCGCGCGTAGAAATCATCACAATCGCTGTCAAAATTTAAATAATGGAATTGTGACATGGCGGCGCGATGTGGATTGTATTGCTATCATGAAGTAGAGTTGCTCGGCTCCGAAACCCCGACGCGTAAAGTGCGTAAATTTCTTTTGCGTCGCGGGATGTGCTGCTCGCGTATAGATATATCATAGAAATCATTTATGTGCGATATCATAGCGTTAGGCTTGTCAAAGTTAGTCGCCTTGCGATTTGCGAGGAAAATGCGCGCTACTTAGGATGCTGCATAGCGTAGCGTAGCGTTGCATAGCGTTGCGTAGCGGATCGTAACGAAGCATAGCGGAGCGTATCGCGAATATAGCGTCGCATCGTGTAGTCGGCGAATAAAGTCGTGCGGCTCGCGTCGTCGCCGCTCGTTATTCGTTGCCGCTCGCCGCCGCTCATCGCCGCGTAGCGTAGCGTAGTGTAGCATCGCGTCGCTTACCATAGTGTAGTGCAGCGTGCACGATCGTAAATCGGCTCCGAAACCCCGACGCGTAAACTGCGTAAATTTTTTTCGCGTCACGGGATGTGCTGCTGGCATATAGATATATCATAGAAATCATTTATGTGCGATATCATAGCGTTAGGCTTGTCAAAGTTAGTCGCCTTGCGCTTTGCGAAGAAAATGAGATTGTGCACTCGCGCTACTTAGGATGCTGCATAGCGTAGCGTAGCGTACCGTAGCGTAGCATAGCGTAACGTTGCAAAGCGTTGCGTAGCGGATCGTAACGAAGCATAGCGGAGCGTATCGCGGAGCATAGCGTCGCGTCGTGTAGTCGGCGTGTCACGCCCGATTACCGTACTCGCTGGGTTTCACACACTCTGGATACCAGAACTCCCCCCCCAGCCGACAGAAACGGCGGAAGGCGCCGTAAGGGCGGCTGACACACCAGAGCAAGGAAACTGCCCGACTAACGCTAACCTGCTGCCAGTCACTAAGCAACAGCAACGCAACACCGACAGTGGCAAAACGCCAGGCTCACGACAAAGCACGCCAGAAACAACTGCTCCAGCCAAATCATGTCCCGCACAGCTCAACCAGACCGAGAAAAGGTACCTATCTAGAAAGGAAAACCCTGAAGCGCAGACCGGCAAAGCAGAAACAGAGCACCGCCAAGGCAACGAAGGAGACAAACTACACCCAGTGCACAGGCTCAACAGGCCTGCACCGGGCAAAAGAAAGGCTGCGGGCTGGACCTACTCACATGGCATGCAACAGGTGAACACGGCCGACTGCTGGGATAGGCTAGCACTCCCTTGGGCCGCCCTCGCCAGCCAGGACTCTCTTCCTGAGGCTCATGCACCAACCAACGGACGTAGCGAAACTCAGCGGCACACCATGAACGGAACACATTCAATGGACTCAGGACTAAGGACTTTTGAGCCATCGCATTCCGTATACATAATCCAATCCAGGAACTCCTCGGCCCTGCACGTGTGACTCTCGAAGTCGCTTGCACGGCAATCTGCATATCCCCTGGAAAACCCTGGCCCTGGTAAAACACTATTCTACAGAACATCCCTCGGAAATCCCCTGGAGAACCCTTGTCCAGCACGGCTGGCAGAAACGGTGCACTAGAATGACACGTCTGCAGTGAAACACGGTGCACCCGCGCGGCCGGAATAAAGCCATTCCCGGAAAGCGCCACATACAAAAGAAGACCGCCCTATCAGAGGACCAGATGTCTGCGCCTGGAACGCCGCACTCGGGGGAAAACCCTGGCTAGCACGCCCCCCCTGGGTATCAAGGCCGTACACAAGGGGCCGCCGGTTGTCAAAGCTCTTCACGCTGCCGGCTTGCTAAAAGTCAAACCCGTCGGCTATCACGCATTATGCCGTAAGGAGCCGGCACACATCGCAAGCTACTGACCGCCGCTTATCTGCGGGCACGGGCAGGCTCTCCGTTCGGCCCCCGTCCCTTGGCTCACCCTCGCGCTGGTGGCTCGGCACGCGCTGCTAAATC
Organism: Pleodorina starrii; assembly: GCA_030267565.1. Lineage (NCBI taxonomy): Eukaryota > Viridiplantae > Chlorophyta > Chlorophyceae > Chlamydomonadales > Volvocaceae > Pleodorina > Pleodorina starrii. The sequence continues at coordinate 365,375 of BRXU01000037.1, forward strand.
ATGCCAAACAGGACCCCACCTGTGTAACCTCCTAATTAAGGCTATAATAACGCTGCCCGGTGACCTGCAACCTTCCCGCAAAGTAACTCGCAAGCGACGGACAACCCTATCGATGGCCGGCGGGTACACGACAAGGAGCCGGACGCGTTTCGCACTCATTAACCCACTAAAAGGCATCCAGATCATGCATCGGTCTTCACAAAGGGTACTTGATCTCCCTTCCAAACGCTCAGGTCTCGGCGGGCATCACGATGAACATCACAGGCCGGCACTCGATCATAATCGCCGGCATCTTCAAGGCATAATCATCAATTAATAGCTCCATCGCGTAATCACCAAGCGGTCTCGTAGCTCGATCCTGGCTGAAGCCAGGCATGGTCTCGTGTCAGAAGGTTGTGGTGTTAAGGTAGAAAGAGAAGGAGGAAAGTGAAGCAATGGCAGCAGATAGGAATATTCCGCCTGCAGCACCGAAGCTGGAATAACGGAAAGCCGCCGAAGGAACGCCATCAGGTAGCACCATCAGGCTGACGAACTCGCTGCTCCGTAGCCCAATTCATAGACCGGCCAGTAGTCTGACTACGAAATATGTCAGGGTTCCGTTACAAACGAGTAGTGGTCCTCGGTACGCGACTTCCGGGTCTCATCGTTCCACGGGAGGCCTGGGCTACATTCGCCCAATGATCCTAATTCCTCACATGATACTCACTGTCGCGAATCAGGCTACGACTAAGCGTCGAGCAGTCAATCGTGACACGAGACGCTGGGACAGCGTCGAAATGACCCTTAAGAACCAACAGATCATGACTGCCGTACCAGAAACCAACCACAGGTATGCAAACCACCAGACTGCCAGGAGATCAACGCAATGGAAATATTCCAACCACAAAACACATCTTCCAAACCAACCACATCTCAAATATGATACGCATCAGCGACCCACAGACCCATGCGACATTACACCGTAACCTCGCCTTCGACCTCAGACCAGCGCGCCTGTCCCGCAAATCGGACGAATTCAGCAATCCGTCATGACAGGCGAATAAAGTCGTGCGCGCCTGCGCCACGCTCCACTACGTTCTGCTGCGCTTCGTTACGCTGTCGCTCGCTCGCTCGCACGCTCCGCTGCGCTTGGCTCAAAGTTAGTCGCCACTCGTCGCGACTCGTCGCGGCTCGCGTCGTCGCCGCTCGTTATTCGTTGCCGCTCGCCGCCGCTCACCGCCGTGTAGCGTAGCATCGCGTCGCGTACCATAGTATAGTGCAGCGTGAACGATCGTAAATCGCACGTCACACTTCAATGTGCACGATTGAAGTCGCGCACGCGCCTTCCCGCGGAGCATAGTGTAGTATAGCATCGTGTCACGACGCGTCGCGTCACGTGCACGATCGCATTGCAATGCTACGCAACACAACACGACGTCGCGTCGTCGCGTCATGTAGCCTAGCGTAGCGTAGCGTAGCATAGCGTTGCGTAGCGGATCGTAATGGAGCGTAGCGGAGCATATTGTGGAGCATCGCGGAGCGTAGCATAGCGTCGCATCGCGTCATGTAATGTAGTGTAGCGTCGCGTTGCGTCGCGTCGCATCGCGTCGTGTCATGTCGCGTCGCGTCGTGTTGCGTCGCGTCGCATCGTATCGTGTCGCGTTACGTCGCGTTACGTTACGTCGCGTTACGTCGCGTCACGTCGCGTCGCATAGCGTCGCGTCGCATCGTGTAGTGCAGCGCAACATGCACGATCGCATTGCAATGCTACACAACGCAACACAACGTCGCGTCGTCGCGTCATGTAGCCTAGCGTAGCGAAGCGTAGCATAGCGTTACGTAGCGGATCGTAATGGAGCGTAGCGGATAGTAGCGTGGACCATCGCGTCGCGTCGCGTCCGCATCCGCAAGGGGCGCTACGGCAGCCCGCGGCCCAAAGGGCGCGCGCTTGTTCAGACTTTCGGCCAACGGAAAGTCTGCATAAGTAATAGATTACATTCTTTATTGCACGGTAAATTTATTATTGGAACCCAACCTCGTATGAGTAAAAGCCAGTTTGGCAGTCTCCATGGACCGAGGCCGAGGTCAAACCAACACCTCTCGGCCTATAATTACTTCCAGAAGATTCATCGTTCCTTACAGTGGAATTCTGACATGACGGCGTGAAAAGAATCTTCGTTTCGGCAAGCAACCAACTATGTTTGCATTGCGAACATACATTCTTCCCGCGACCACACCACAGCAGCTCTGCTTGCCGGTCCGACCGACTTGAAGCACATTTCTATTACAAAGGTTGCAAGGAGCAAACCATGAGGGGCAAACTGTTGGTTGTTGGACGCCAAGCCGCCAATGCACGCACGATGCGGCGCTCTTCTGCGGGCCGCCCGACAAGTCCAGTCGGCAACCTAGGGGGCTTCTACAGTCCTGTCCTAATGTTAATGTTGTCAAGCCTGCTCTACCATACGGCGGATACTTCGGTAGCGAAGCCTGTGCACTCTCGTCGGCAACTGCACGTCGTCGCGACCCTCGCAAACAGTTCCGCTGTCCTTCTATTGGCAAGTCAGCCTGCGTGATATGTGAATGATACACTCCACGTCTACTGTCATGTTCCTTAAGCCAATGCGCTCGCGGGAAGAGTTGCACTGTGCCGAGACGGAGCGCGATGCTGAACATGGGGTGGATTGCTCAAGCCGCAGGCATTTCGGATATAAAGCTCTGGCTGCCTATCAGCAGGACTGTTAGGACACTCTCACACTTGACGCCCTCGCCGCTCGCTTTGGAAATGATGCCGTATTTCGATCGATGCGCTCATGCACCCGGCGGAATGACGTGATTCGTGCGGCGCCGGCAGGCCTTGCTGACGACTCCGCAAGCAGGCATTTCGGGGATAAAGCTCTGGCTATATATCAGCAGGACTGTCCACACTTTCGCCCTAGCACTCAACTTAACCCGTACGGATTGAACGGGGCCCCGCCCTTTTTCCGGCTTCAAGGAAGCCGACACCAACCCCTTGTTCAAGAGCGGAGCGGGCCTAATCACAGGCGCCATCCGGCCGGCGCGGATCGCTTGCCGCTCCTGGCCAGGTTAGGACCACTGCAGACGTCGAAGGCTTTCCTCTGCTGGTCATGTTATTATTGCCGTTGACGGACGGTTGCAAAGTTTGGCATATCTCGTGACATCGTGATGGGGCAAAAGAGTGAGGACTTCTCGGACGCAGACTCCCTTTTGGTACTGAGCATTGCATAGGAGCTGAGAGGTTCTTGACGGAAACTGCTTCGTAACGCAGAACTGCGCGACTCGGCGGGCCCGGGATGTGATGCAAACCCGGGCCAAGCCTCCACTCAAGTCATATGTAGATATGTGCTCATCCGGTGGGAATCGCAAGAGGTAAACGTGTTAAAAGTCAAATCCCTCAAGCGATATTGCCCGATGGGAAACGGGACATCGGATAAGCATCAGGCAAACCCTTCCAGGCAGGCAAACACATACAATACCGTATTTGGGCGAATGTTAAACTATGCAACTTCCATTACTACAAGAGAGATAAGCGAGATAAGTGTTCATAAGAAACCAAGACTACTTTTAATTCCTAGCTCCTTTAACAGCTGCGTCTCCTAACTACTGACCCGCGTCGTACCCCTGAAAGGTACAATCTTCTGCCAGCCTCCAGTTAAATGCCTGTGACGTGCCTGTTATCGACTTATTCGATAACAGTGCAAGAGCTAATCCCTCATCCTTTAGTGATTCTGGAATGTACGGCACGTCTCACTCAAAGGGAGGCGCACCCGTCGTGGTTCCAATGATACTTCAGGGAGGGCATCTAACCTTCAAGATTTAGTGTTCAGTCCTAGTTTGCAGTGTACTGAGGCGGGATATACGTTGAGTCTGTCGGCAATCATAGTTTGCGCCCGCCACGAGATCCGGCACTTATCCGCCAGCAGACATACATACTTCAGCATTAATTAGTGTTTAGCCGCCTGAGGCCCGATATAAGTCCTCCAAGTTCTTACCTGTTTATTGGCTCGGCGCGCGACCATCGGCTGGCTGAGAGCTACGTGACACTAAGAGGTGAGCATCTAAGCCTCATAGTGTCGCATATGTTGCCAGCTTTATGGTGAACCTTGTATATGATCGTGGGCTTTGGAGATCATGTGTCAAGGCCGTCACCCGGGAGAGGGATTACTTCACTTGGCTACCCAACGGCCAGCAAACAGCCGGCGTCGGTGCCTGTACTCTGTAAAGCCTATTAACAAATACTATTCCCAAAGCTTCCCAACTTTGGTGCGCGTGAAGCGCCCGCAGCGACGGGTTGCGGGCCACTGATGGCGGCCCTAGTTGCCGCGTTGTCGCCCGAGTTACGAGAAATTTCTGCTTGTCCGGAGTACAGACATGGTAAACGAAGCAACGGAAGGTATCTGACACCTGGAATTTGTTACCTAGTCGATCTTACTAACTGAAGACATCATTACTACCCATCGGGTTCACCACACGTAGGCGCCCGCGATATCCCTCCAAACGCGGGCTAGCATGGCAATGCGGCCTCAACGGGCTGCCCCGCCGCTGATACCGGCGGCGCTGCTGCTGCTCATGGCCGTGGCTCAACAAGCAGCGGCGCAATATACGTGTCAGGAAGACTTCTACTTTGCCGCGAAGGGGAGCGCGCCGGTCTTTCCGTCCGCATCTCTCGACGGCACCGTTTACACGCCGGCCTATGACGGGCAAACCGATGATCCCACCACGATCATGGCCGCGTTGTCGTCCATCTCAACCTTCTCAAGCGGCCAACCCTCCCAGTCGCTCGTGCAGCTCTTGGTCACGTTCCTAAGCACTGCTGCTGAGGGAACCACCATCAGGGCGGCCGTGTACAAGGAAAGCGCCTTCCGATCCCTCATCACGAACGCGGACGGCAGCTGTCGACCACCGACTGTTTCTGGGAAACTCTATGGGCTGACAGACAACCAGAGGCTTGAGTTCGGGTGGACGGTCAATCGTACTGCCATGATGCCCACCTATTGCGTCAACCAGCTCTATTACGTGGTACTCTACATCGTCCAAGGGGACGGCTCCTCCACGGCCTATGCAGCAACATCGGACGGCTGGGTGAATGCCGGCGACGCCAGCAACGCCCTCTGCCCCAACTCGCCCACCAGTTGGGGTTACGCCACCTACCAATTGGTCTACTGCCCCTGCGGATCACCGGTGGTGAGCTCTCCGCCTCCGCCACCAAGCCCGCCGGCGCCGTCACCGCCGTCGCCGGAGCCGCCGTCGCCACCCGCACCCTCGCCACCGTCGCCGTCACCTCCCGAGCCTCCGTCGCCGCCTCCGCCATCGCCGCCTTCGCCACCGCCGCCTTCGCCGCCGTCGCCGGCACCTCCCTTGCCGCCGTCGCCATCGCCGCCATCACCTCCGTCACCGCCACCGCCATCGCCGCCCAATGCGCCACCGTCCCCCAACTCCCCACGGCCCCCAAGCCCAGAGCCGCTGCCACCCAGCCCACCCTCACCACCCCCGTCTCCCAGCCCTCCATCTCCACCTCCTTCCCCAATTCCGCCTTCCCCGCCGCCCCCTAGCCCAGACCCGCCCTCGCCACCCCCGCCCAGCCCACCATCGCCGCCGCCTCCATCTCCTCTCCCACCCAGCCCTCCGCCGCCGTCCCCACTTCCTCCCTTGCCCTCGCCGCCTAGCCCGCCCCCGTCCCCACCGCCCCCGCCACCCCCCAGTCCCCTGCCGCCATCTCCACCCCCGCCATCCCCTCGTCCCCCCAGCCCATCACCACCGCCTCCTTCTCCCTCCCCACCACCTCCCAGCCCGCCGCCACCGCCATCACCCCCATCCCCATCCCCGCCGCCACCCGCCTTTGTCGGCAAGCCGCCCCCCCCGCCGCCGCCGCCGCCGTCGACTACAACGCCGTCTCCGCCGCCGCCCGGGGCGACCACCTCCCCGCCACCACCTCTCAGCCAGCCCCCTCCGCCGCCCCCGACTCCGATGTCCTCTCCCCCTCCCCCTCTTGCCAGCCCGCCCCCTCCCTCACCCCCGCCTCCCTCACCCCCGCCTCCCTCACCCCCGCCCCCCTCGCCCCCTCCTCCCTTACCTCCCCCGCCCTCCCCGCCCCCGCCCTCCCCTACTCCTCCCCAGCCACCCTCCCCACCGCCCTCCCCGCCTCCCTCCCCGCAACCGCCCCCGCCCTCGCCGCCGCCAAGCCCCTCGCCACCGCCCTCCCCTCGCCCTCCGTCGCCTCTACCACCCTTTCCCCGCCCGCCTCCTCCCACCCCTCCCACGCCGCCTCCCGCCCCCCCATCTCCGCCCTCCCCGCACCCGCCGCGCCCCAACCCGTCTCCTATGCGGCAGCGCAGGACCCCCCCTTCCAAAGCCTCCCCCAGCCCCAATCCTCCTTCTCCGGCACCATCTCCACCGCCTCGATCGTCGCCTCCCCCAACCAGTCCGCCGCCGTCGCCGGCCCCACCTAAAAATCGCCGGCGGACGCCCCCCAGCCCCAGCAACAGCAACAGTGGCTGAGGGCTCTCTGGAGCGAGCCCGTCGATTAAGAGAGGCGCCCGTGACAAGAGGTGAGCAAGAGTCAGGCCACGCCGCGCCGCGGTCATTTGGCCACGCCATCCTTCCTGCCTGCCTTTCTGCCTTCCGTGGCTGCCGCATTATTACCGCCGCCGCTGGCGCTTGGAGGCTACGAGGTTGAGGTTGAGGTTTATGGATTGCAGGGAGGGGCCTGATCCGGGTCAGGGCCTGAGCGCTACCGGCAACCTCACCGGAAAGCGGAAAAGGGCAGACCGGGGTTGTCGTACTTTCCGGTGGACGAGAGAGTGTTTTGGGGCAATGGATGGGTGTTTTGCGGTTGTAGCAGTCACATGGTTCGTTAGGGTTCGTTGGTTCGTTGGTTCGCTGCCAATGGGAACAGCGACTGGGGCCAGCTGGGCAGGACAGGCGCTTACGGCGGAGGCTAAACGGAATTCCAATCAGAAGCAGTACAGGGCTATTAAAACCTCGCCCGCCCGCCTCAGCCCGGACCTTGAACCGTCGCGATACAGCCGGGGGACCTCTGGCCATGCGCGCCTCTTTGCTCAACCGCTTTGTCGCCCGCGCCGCCCAAGCCTCACGTCGCCCGCCCGCCTCCGCCCGTATTTCACAGGCTCGTACATCCGTGCATACGTTCTTCGAGTCGCGCCATGGCAGTCGTCGGCTGGTCCGTGCGAATGAACATATCGAGAGACGCGAGCTCTATTTGTGAGATAATGCTGTTGGTCCGGTCACGAGCAGAGAAAGCCAGGGAACGACCCACATGTGTGTCGAGGCCTCTCGGCTGGGGCTTGTCAATGCGTGAGTGTTTGTGCGGTTTTATTGCATCTTGACGTTTCCTAAGTGCGCGCGTGTTTGGGCTCGCGCGCACATCTTCTTCTTTTAGTCTTGCTTGTGAAATGAACATTTGCTAGTCTTACTTGGCGCGGTCCGTTTTTCGGCATTTTCAGCCGGAACTGTACGACCTGAGAGCCCGTCGAGTTGACGAAGTCAGTCGGGCGCAGCCGCGGCGAGCGCCGCATCCCCTGGAGCTGACCGCCATGTTGACTCGCGACAATACTATGATGATGATGATGATGGTGATGATGATGATGGTGATGATGATGATGATGATGATGATGATGATGATGATGATGATGATGATGGTGGTGATGATGATGATGTTACAAGCTTTAACGAGCTCGTACGGCTCAAACGAACCCGGAGGCTCATGACAATACTAACAACGCCATGGCTTCTTACACTCCCGTAATTGTCCTACCGCAAGGTGTCGTACCATGCACAAACACATGCCGAACTGCCGGAATGGTGAGGCAGTACTGACACCGATATACACTCCGTTGATTCGTGGGTTAATAATACATGCAGGGAAAATTCTTTCCTGCCCCTGACACGTTCTTGGCTCTAGGTCACGATCGTGGTGGTGACGACTAGAATGAGCGTCGTCCTAAGCGTATTTGTTTGGGGGTGTCGCGATTTGAAAGGGGCACGTTTGCTGCTGCTGCTGCTGCTGCCCCGGCGGGCGCGTCTGGCACGCGGCACGCGGGGTCCGTGTCACGTAAGGCTCATGATGTGGGCGTGGGGAGGGAGGATAGGGAGGATGCGTGCGATGAAACGTACTGCTGCCACTTGGACGAGCAGGTGCTCGCTGTGCCGTACCCTTTGGCGCGTGTGTGGCGCTTTGCGATGGCTACGGCACCCGGGTCAAAAGCAGGTGGGATGAAGCCACCGTGGGCCTGTCAGTCAGTCATTGCTTCCTTTCGCAGGTTCGTGCGGTATTGCTGATGGGCGCGTGCGTGATGATGCGTGGACCGATGACGGTATTGGGCCCCTACACACTCGCGGGCTGAAGTGCGTTCGGTGTTTTCTTAGGGCTGTTTCTGGAAGATGCAGCCTGCAGGTTGGGCACAAAAGATTCAATCATTTTTTATCGTACCGTATGTCTGCCGTACGTGTTGGGTGCGTGGCGTGTTTCCTGTTGTCTGCCCCCATCACCCTCTCACGCGTCTGTGTTGAGGTAGGCATCAGCAGCGATTGTACCTTTGTACGGATCATACAAGTACGAGCAGAAGCACATTGCGTATTACGGGGCCAGACGCGCGGACACCTGATGACAGGGCAGGGGGAGGTGGGGGCGACGCCAATCGGTCCGATTCTGTGCAACCGCGCCGCAAAGCCGCATCGGACGCTTCACCAGGGTCTCTTGGACGCAGCAGGCAGCTGGTCCAGAGTCCAGAAGGTCAACGCCCCTGTAATACGCCATTTATACGTATACAGATCCTGACACATACTCTCAGCGCTTCTGAGCCACGCAGGAGTATCTCTGGCGGGAGGGGTGGCGCACGGGGGGAGGGGTGGCGCATGGGGAAGCGCGCGCCTGCGTGCGCAGCGCCGGCCTCCGTCCGCCCGCTATGACGACGCGACGCGACGCCGGCCTGCAGTTGAGGGCGGGCGTTTAGCTGGAGAGGGTCGCCTACCTGCCGGGCCGCGCCGCAGAGGAGAAGGTGTACCTTTCCCAAAGTAGCTTTAAGCAGCTGCTGCAATACCTTTGTTTGCGGCATATGCGATCTAGGTCTTTGCCTTCTCTTTCTCACCAGTCGGCGTTGGGACAGATTGGGACTTGAGGATTGGGCAGACCCTGGCAGACGAACTAGCAGATCGACCGCATCCTGCGCAGCGCGACGAGCGGCGGCCTGTTTCCTTCAACACAATCGTCTGCATCGGCATTTGCAGCGGCGCTTTGTATTTTGGGCGCAACGCTCCATTGGATGTGTGTCATCGGAGGAGATGGAACGCAAAGGCTGTTGTGAGTGAGCAACACTCATATACAAAGAGAAGTCGTAGCAGTCAATACGGCCCATGGAGGGGCCGGGCGCTTTGCTGACTTCAACAGGTTATGAGCCATCTCGCAGCAGCGCTACGTCCTGGAGATGTTGGAGAAGTTCGGGATGAAGGGCGCCAACCCGCGGTCCATTCCGATGGACAAGGATCTGCGGTTTTCCGATGAGAGGGTTCTGCTCGATACGGCGAAGTACCCGTACGCCGAGTTGGTTGGTGGTCTGCTGTATCTGTCCGTTTGCTCGCGCCCGGACATTTCATACGCCGTGGGAGTGCTGTCCAGGCACATGATGAAGCCAACCATGGAGCACTGGAATGCGGCCAAAGGGGTGTTGCGATATCTGTCGGGCACTTCGGGCATTGGCATCAGCTACAAGGGCGGCGGAGGCGAGTTGATGGGCTATTGTGATGCCAGCTATGCTGATACGCCGGGCCGTCGGTCTACTTCTGGCCACGTGTTCCTGCTGGCCGGTGGAGCTATCTCTTGGGCGAGCAAGGTTCAGCCCACGGTTGCCATGTCCACGGCTAAGGCGGAATACATCGCTGCGGCCGCCGCTGTGAAGGAGTCGTTGTGGTTGCGGCACTTGATGGTTGATTTGGGGTTCCGTGTGGGCGCTGTGCCGCTTCGTAGCGACAACAGTGCCTGCATCGCGCTGATGGAGAGCCCTGTCTCGTCTGCCCGCACGAAGCACATTGATGTGTGCCATCACGTGGCGAGGGAGCGTGTCGAGCGGGGGGAGATTCGGGTCGTGTTTTGCAAGTCCTCCGAGCAGTTGGCCGATTGCCTTACGAAGGCGCTGCCGGAGGTCAAGCTGAAGTACTGCTTGGCGGGCATGGGACTGAAGTGAGCTGCGTGCTTCGCCAACTCTCAACGCGAATTGGGCTTATCCGTTTTTTCGCTGACTCATAGTTCTGCGTAAGGATGCCTAGAAGCGTTTGCACATGAGCGTTATGAGTTTACGTGGGAGCTCCTTGGCTTATCGCCTTGGGTCTCCGTGGGAGCTGTAGTACAGACTGCCGTCGTTGCGTTACTATCTCGTGTTTCTGGGCGTTGGGTTTGCGGAAGCCTGTCCGCGTGGGAGTGTTAAGTTTCGGACAGTCTTCCATATCAAAGTCGGCTGGACAACTGGCTCACACTGAGTGAGCAGTGATTGCGGTGGTTTCGGTGGTTTCGGATCAGTACGACAATCTATGATCAGGGCCTGCTGTCCCTATATCAGTCTGGTCTGAGACTGCCTCATCAGCTATTTGTAAGACTGGCTTGCGTGAGACTTGGTCTGTCTCCTTAGCGCCGTCATTAGCTCATGGCCGGTCAGGCCGATCGCTCAGGAATTTGACAAAGGCGTGGCCGGCGGGCCGGCACTCCCATAAAAGGCGTTATGAAATCAGCTTCCTGTGTGCCTTCCTAAGGACGACGGTAAATCAGCGTAATACCGTGACCCGCGAGGGTGTCATTGATTGCTGGCAAAAGTAACAATGGTAAAATGGTGGGCCGCACTGGCGCGCTTTCGTAGACCGGTATGAGCGGCTACGACGCGTCAACAAGCTTACGGATCCACGGTTTCTGCATACATGCTTGAGTACGAGGAAATAAATGGCAAGCGCAGGCTCATCGCTCCGCTATTACAAACGCGCTCGTGCATCTCCTGTCGATGAAGGTGAAGGTGCGTGTGTGCAAGCAAGCACTGTAACGAGGGATGACGAAGGTGGCAGATTGCTGATGGCGCTGCTGCGGGCCTCCTTATCATTTATAATTGTGCAACACAATCGCTATTAACAAATGCAGGCTTTCATGTTGCACTCACACCGCAGTATATATAGTGGTATAGTTGGTTGTCGAAACGAAGATTCATTTCACGCCGTCATGTCAGAATTCTTTTTTGAGGAACGATGATTCTTCTGGAATTCATTATAGGCCGAGAGGCGTTGGTTTGACCTCGGCCTCGGTCCATGGAGACTGCAGAACTGGTTTGATCAGTATTTGCTGCGCAAAAGAAAGATGCCATGCAATAAAGAATATAATATATTGCTTATGTCGCGTTTCCTCTGGCCGATATTCTGCACACTTTTTCGTGATACATCAGACATCACACGCACGCACGGGCATGGGCAATGCTACAAGCGCGCGCCCTCTGGGGCGCGGGCTGCCGTAGCGCCCGTTCCGTTTGCGTAGCAAAGCGTAGCGTTGCATTGCGTTGCGTTGCGTTGCACGCGAGCAGGCGCGCGCGACTTCAATCGTGCACGTTGAAATGTGACTTGTGATTTGCGACTTGCAACGAAAATGCGATCGTACACGCTGTGCTACATTATGCTTCACGACGCGATGCAACACGACGCGATGCAACACGACGTGACGTGACGCGACGTGACGTGGCGCGACGTGACGTGACATGACGCGACGCGACGCTGCGCTACGCTACGCTACGCTGCACTATGCTCGGTTACACTCTGCTACACAATGCTATGCAACGCTACGCAACGCTATGCAACGCTACGCAACGCCCTAAGTAGCCATCTGCACGATCGCATTTTCCTTCGCAAATCGCAAGTCACAATTTCAACACTACGCAACACTATGCTTTGCTATGCATTGCACGTGAGGAGGCGCGCGCGACTTCAATCGTTGCATTGAAAGGTGGCTTCCGGATTGCGACTTGCAACGAAAATGCGATCCTGCACGCTGCGCTACACTATGCTACGCTACACGACGCTACGCTACACTGCACTACAATACACTATGCTCCGCGAGAAGGCGCGTGCACGACTTCAATCGTGCACGTTAAAATGTGACTTGCGATTTACGATCGTGCACGCTGCGCTACACTACGGTACGCGACGCGATGCTACGCGGCGCTACGCTACGCTACGCTACGCTACGCTACGCTACGCTACGCTACGATTCACTATGCTAGTCTACGCTCCGCTACGAAACGCTACGGTCCGCTACATACACTCGTGCACGCTGTGCTGCACTATGCTTTGCGACGCTAGCCGAGCGCAGCGGAGCGGAGCGTAGCCGAGCGCAGCGGAGCGCAGCGGAGCGGCGACGACGGCGACGACGAGCGGCGACGACGACGAGCGGCGGCGAGCGGCGACGAATAACGAGCGGCGACGACGCGAGCGGCGACGAGTCGCGACGAGCGGCGACTAACTTTGAGCCGAGTGCAGCCGAGCGCAGCGGAGCGCGCGCGACTTTATTCGCCGACTTGCGTTAAAGCGATGAAAGGGAGTGAGCGAGCGAGCGACAGCGCAGCGAAGCGCAGTCGAACGCAGCGCTTGTGTTCTCGCCGGTCGCTCACACACGCCCCAAGCACGAACCAAGGCGCAGTTGCGCCTCTCGTAACGGCGCTCGCTCTGCTAGTCTTGGACGACCCGAAAGCGACCCGCCTCAGCCGCCCACGACATGAGCCCCAGTACGGAGGGCCCGACACGCCACGCTGCAACACCTGCCCACAAAATCGGCACAAACAAGGCGCCACGACGCCCCCAGGACGTCCCCTGGCCGCCACCTGAACACCCGCCCGCACAGGAAACCCCCACCTACCACGAAAGGCAACGAGCGCAGATGTGCATGATTCACGCCATTAACAACCTGCTCGGGGGCCCGTACATCGACCCACCCCACGTACGAAGCTACTGTCGTGCCATGACAACACACATGCAGCAGCAAGGCCTCCATGCAGCGGCCGCCAACTGGAAGCACGCGCACAACCCCAGCACGGGCCACTTCTCCACCATAGTGCTCAACCACTACTTACGCCACAACGTACGGATCCGTGACGCCCGCGGCAACACACTCCATGACACACACACCGCGTCAGTGAGCACCGAGCTCCCGATACGCAAAGGGGACCAGCTCCACGCCCTCTGGGCACAACTCCCCCCCCCCCCGCCCAAAGCTGGGGGTTCCTAGTACATCTCGAAGGCCATGCCGTCGCCGTCCGAAGGCAACACACGCATTGGTTCATCATTGACTCGCAATCGCCGCGCCCGACACAGCTGACAACCAATTGGCCCCTCGCTCACGGCGCCATCTACTTCCTTCAGCACCGGCACAACAGCGTCCAGTGTCAAACGCATGTCGACCTCCGGGACGTCGCGCCACCTCAGCAGTGGACCACAACCCTGACGACCAACACACAGAACGGACCCGCCGCCACCATCACGGACACGACGGAACAACACCAGACTGGCCACGAAACACGCACACCACCGGAACCCACCCCCACCGAAGCGCTCCCCTCGCCCTCCCACGAGGGGAGAGCGCCTGCAGAGCACGCGGCACCCCGGTACGCCGCCGCCAGCCCAGACCCCACCCCGATGGAGGTTGACGACGCGGGCTCCCCCGGAACCGAGGCACACTTGCAACCGACGGAACCCGGAAGCCCCGAGGGCCGCCCGGCACGAACTCCCGCCGACCCCAGCCCCATGGACACCGACGACGCGGAACCTGATGCGGAAACACTCCAGCCTCCGCCAGGCGCCGACGAAGCCGCGGGGTCCCCGCGGCCCGCGCAGCAAGACGTCCCCAGGCCCCGTAGAGCAACCGCGAATGCTCCCGAAGCGCGCCACGCTGACACGAGATGGGCCACCAGGCGCGCCTCCACTCCGGAGGCCGCGGCACCTGCACGTACCAGCAAGAAGCGGGCCAGAAGGGAAGCAGGGCCCGCGCCTGCAACCCACACCATCACATATCACCTGCGCCGCATGCTAGGCCTCCCCATCCGACCGGGCCGTAACCGCACGGCCGCCGACGCACCTGACGGAGCCGAGACAATCCAGGCACCGCAGCACAACCCACCCAACCCGGCCCCTGACCCTGTACGAATGGCGGCGCAAGGCACGACGCGCCCCACTCCGGACCCGAATGCAGCACGCCCACGCCCTCGCAAGCGCCCAGCGGAAAGCCCCCCCCCCTTGCGCAGTCCCGCCCCATACCAAAAGCAGGACCTCAGCAACAACACGTGACGAAGTACGCCCACCCCAAGAAGCCAAAGACAGACGCCCCCACCGCACCTGCCAAAGCGCCAGAGCCGACCGCCAGCGAGCCGCCCCCGGCCGCACCAGGTGCACCACCGACAGGCTATCTCAAACTCATTACGATGAACACGCGAAGCCTGCAAGGGCACCGTGAGGGAATCATGCGCCTGGTCGATGACCACAAGCCAGACGTGCTGGTGCTCACCGAAACCAAGCTAAGCGCCCACCATCGGCGGGCGATTGCCAGTATGAAGCAAAGCATGCAGCCATACCAGACCTACCTGAGCAATCGCCCGCATGTCGCCGATCGCGCCAACCGGGAAGCAGGCGTCCTGATCGGAGTGGCGGAGCGCCTCAGTAGACAGGGCAGCGCCACCGCAGAACCTATACCCACTGAACTGGAAGGGTACATAGGGCATGTGCGTATAGCCCCCCCGGCCAGCTCAACCCTCCACATCATAGGTGTATACTGCCCATCCGACTTCACCACACGGCAGAGAATATACGAATATGGGCGAGCGGCCTCGGTGCAGGCCAAAGCGAAGGGTGAACACCTGGTCATGGCGGGCGACTGGAACGCCGTGCTCAGAACTAACGAGTGACCGGTCGACAGGCATCTGCAACTCGGACGACAGGGCACACCGATGCTTCTCTGCGGACAAAGACCTACAACCAGTAGACGCCAGGCGACGAGAATACACCTACACGCAGACGCAGCTCGGACTCGACACCTACCTGAGCCGCATCGACGACGTCCTCCTTGCTCCCCAAACCACCGCCGCTGTGGCCAAGGAGGGCAAGGCGTACGAACAAGTGTACGACTGTGGAGGCAACTTCGACCACCGACCGCTGTGTACCCTCCTTCCCCTAGCGGGACTCCGCCTCTTCCCTGCCCCCGCTGCATGCCCAGCCCCCCGCAGACCTGAACCCCAGCTCATGGAGCCGCATCCAGCTGCCCATCCTCAAAGAAAGCAAAGACAAAGCACGCATGGAAATGGAGGCGACCCTCACGGGCGCAATTATCCACCTGCTGGATGCTCTCCGCCCCGCGCACGAGACCAATTGGAGCGCGCCGCCTGTAAGGATGAGGCGCGGACGACCCTTGGCCACCTGCGCAATCACGCGGCCGTGCAAGCCACGAATATCACTTCCCTAAGCCATGAGCTTGGGACGCTCATGCTGCAATGCCTCGGAATCCTCGAAAGTCACTGCCAGCAAATACCCTCCCGATCAGGGGGATTGCATGCGCGACGGGGCATTGGCAGGCGCCTGACCCGCTTACATGAGGAGCACAAAGCGCTGAAACGCGACCTTACGCAAGCACTGCACCCGCCGGGCCCCCTCTCCCCACCCGACGAAAGCGACCCCACAACCCCCACCATGGCACCCCCAGGAGGCAACGCCTGTCCCGAAAGCCACAGATCAGTCCCCCGACCCACCTGAAACTGGTACCGCCCGCAAACCACAAGGCCCGGGGAACCCATGGGACAACCTTGAAACCCGCGACCTGCACATCGCGATCCGGAGCAAGGGGGACGAAATCAGGAAGGTGGTTAATGAGACGCGCAAACTGCACATGCGCAGAGCAAGCAGGCGGCTCCAACGCCTTCTCACAAAGAAGCCAAAGCAGGCGCACAGGCAAATCCTAGAGCCTGACGATCAACCGCGAGGTATTGCGGCTATACGCCACCCCGAGGACGGGCACCTGTGCACGGACTCCGAAGGCATTCTCGACGCGCTTCACACACACTTCGCCCTCCTAGCCAGGCCAGTCTCCGGTCCTCGCACAGGCAAATACCTCCCAGGCGAAGCCCCACGCAAATACCCCTGGGAAGAGGCTGGGGCCCCTGACCCACTCAGACAAGGCCACATCTCTACCCCCCGAGCTGAGGCTCATTCCAGACAACCCCGGCCCGACCGGCCTAACCGACGCAACGGCTAGACCCCAACCCATACCGTACGGACGTATCACCAAATACCTCGCCCCCAAAACCCCGTGACCCGGCTGAAACCCTGCAAGCCGCACACCCTGACACAGCCCCCACACCCCAAGGCGTGATATTCGCCAACGCGGCAACCGAACCGACGCCGCCCGGGGGCGCGACGGCAGACCCCACCACACGACGCTCGTCGCCTAGATGTCACGCCCGGTAACACCAGCCACGACCGCTAACCGACCGTGACCGCCTCAAAGCATACCTCCTGCGTCAAAACCTCAAACCGGTAACGGGCATCACGGACACCGACGCCATCGGCTGGAACCCCCGGCACACCCCACTCACCATCCAACATTGCGAAGAGCTCCTACGCCACCCGCACCACAAGGGCCTGCTGACCAGGGTCGGCTCCGCCGAACGGCTCCTTCAGATGCTGCTGGGCGAGGAACCATGGCCTGCGGAAGTCCCGGCGCAGTATGGAATCAGCATCACGCAACTCCTCTTCGGGGACCAGGAAAGGGTGGCGTGCATCAATGCAGAAATACGTAAACGGGTCGCCATCAAACCGAACCCAAAAAAGCCGCGCATAATCTACCCACCGAGCCAGGGCACCCACCGCACCTACTACCTGGTCGACTGGGAACGCACGGCAGTAACCAAAAAAGCCCTCGCCCTCTACGCCGCCAACGGATACCACCCCAAGGCGGTACAACCCCATGCGCCTCCCAACGGCACACCACCACAGGTGGGCCTAGTCGAAGTGGACTGGGCGCGCACTGAAGACGAGGGCACGCGCCTGGCCCAGCAGGATAACTGGATCGAACTGCTCAATGCATTCCGGGATCGACACGCTCAGGAAGTCGGACATGACCCGGGGCGCGCGGAGGAGACACGCGACATGCACCTGACGGAAAGGCAACAACAAGGCAGATGAGAAGTCGAATGCCTAAACACGACCCGAGGACAGCGCCTTCTCAGACAGTATGTTGAAATCAACGTCCAACCGGGCAACCCGGACAAGGACATCTACCCCACAGGGCGGTACACTATTCAGATCGGCAAACACAACGGCCTCCTCCGCGGGACACCATGGGAGGGTGACGGGGACATACGGCTGACAATAACCCACGTAGCCAATACTGGTGGCTGCGGAAGATGAGTGGGCCTGAGAAGAATGCCGGACACTTTGCCAACGACCTCAACCGGGGCATCGAAGCATTAGTACGTCCGGAAACGCATTCGGGCTACACAAATGAGACGGATTACATGAAGTATGTCGCCAATACCACACCTGACCTGGACATCAACGCCAGCGCACGAACCCCCGTATCCTGGGCGGCTGCCGCCACTCAAGGATGCGCGCTCTGTACATCCTACGGCACAACCAGGCGGTCCAAACCATCACAAGTACGCTCGCCCGGGGAACCAACGGGGGCTGCTACACGGTCATGGATGCCGGCCCCGCAGATGACCGGCCAGACTATGTAGCAGGCACAAGACGACCTCAATGGCTGCTCCCAAACACCCCAACGGAAAAACGGCTCAAAATGCGCCCTGATCTACTCCTAATCCCTAGCATCCCTCTCCACGAGGCACAAGAGATCGGATACATGGGACCTCAGGACCCTAGTCAACACACCGTGCACATCATCGAAATAGGCTATCTACACAGCAGACACCAACCACAAGCAGAAACAACACGACAAAGCCCTCCAACACACCGAGCTAGCCCAGCTTCTCACGATGGAGGGATGAAAAGTCTGTTACACGGCACAGGAAGCCATCAGCCTAGGCTTCGCCGGCACCATCCGAAAGGACCTACGCCCCCTTCTCCGCACCCTAGGGGCGGGCAGTGAACCGGCCAAATCATGCTGCAATGAACTCCACGATCACGCTGTCCGGGCGCTCAATAAGATCGTGATAACCCGGCGGCAAATGGAATGCGCCCCACACGAGATGCAACAGCCGACGGGCACATAACTAACACATCCTCGCTCCCAACCCCACAGCGGTGGTGGGGGAGGGCTGGGACCGGGGAAACCCGTCATCCCACCTCCTCTGCTCCCTTAACCCACGCATCGGCCTCCGGTCGGGCGTATTGTTATTATTATTATTATTACTATTATTGCACCTACCTACCTACCTAGAAGCCTAGAACTATCGCAAGCATGCGAAAACCTGGACCCTCCAGGCTAATACACAAGCAGCATGCACACGGCGGGAAAGCTTGCCTCAAGGTAAGCCTTTCACCGCCCGCTCGCGGAGACACGCACGGCAGCGGCCCTCTCCGTCGTCGTTCAGAGCCTCCTGCTGGACCTTGGGCCGCGCGGTCTCGCATGCGGTGGCGTACGGCGGGGCGGCTGTGAAGGCATCAGAGGACTCGGAGGACTCGAAGGGTTCAAAGGTGGGGCGGGAGACGGCGGAGAGGGTGGTGACGAAGGCGGTGGTGTGTTTGGGGCGGCGGCGACTGGTTGCAGCGGCGTTGGCGGCCGTTGCGATCTACGCCGGTTTGGTAGGGAGGAAGCGGGCGGCGTTGTCGGCGAGGGAGAGGGCGACGGTGGCAAGGGCGGTGAGGGAGGAGGCGACGGCGGCGGCGAGGAAGGCGAGGGAGGTGAGGGTGAGGGCAAAAAAAATGATACCGCAGCGGAGACCCCGGGTGAGGGCGGGGGCGGGGGCGAGAGCGGGGGCGGGGGCGGGGGCGGGGGCGGGGGCGGGGGCGGGGGCGGGGGCGAGGGCGGGGGCGAGGGCGGGGCGGGAGATGGGGGCCACGGAGACGGGGGTGGCGAGGGGGACGGCGGCGATGGCGACGGAGGAGGGCTCGGGGGCGAAGGGGAAAGTGGCGTGGGTGGTGTGGGCGATGGGGGGGCGGGAGGGCGCGGGGAGGGCGGCGCCTGTGGGGCGGGTGACGGCGGCGAGGGAGGTGGCGGCGACGGAGGCTGTGGCAGCGGAGGTGACGGAGGAGTAGCAGGAGGGGGAGGCAAGGGCATGGCCGGTGACGGCAGCGACGGCGATGTTGGCGACTGCGGCGGCGAGTCGCAGGGGCAGTGTGTTAGCCAGAAGCTGGCGTAGCCCCATTTGGTGGGCGAGTTGGGGCAGAGGGGGTCATTGGGGTCGTTTGGCTCCACCGTGTTGCCCTCGACCAACCCCCACATGAAGGCGCCATCGGCCTTGGTGATTAGGACGAGGAGGTAGAAGAGCTTCGGCTCACAGCGCACCAAATTGAAGGAGCTGTGACGCATGGCGAATGAATACTCATACCTCTTGAAGCCGGTGAGTACCAGGGGTGTCGCGAAGTCGTGAGGCGGTCCGCGGCAGCCGCTTCCGTCGGGTGCGGCGATGAGTGCTGCGAACTCGCTTGCGTTGAACAGGCGGACCGTGGCGGTGGTGTTGGGCGCGAGAGTTGGGTAGAACGTGGAGTAGGCAGTGACGATGCCGGGTGTGGGATCATTGGGTGTCAGGGTAACTGCGACGTAATAGCTGAAGTCGTCCATTTCAGAGAAACCGAAAATATCGTTCGTCAGGTTGCCGTTGTGGTCGGCCATATAGTACGGATCCTGGCATGCGAGGCCCTGCGCGGTCGCCGCTGCTGTGACGTGGAGAGCAGCCGCCAGCAGAAGAAGCACCGGAAGCCAGCAGCAGCGGGTTGCCTGCTGTTGATGATGGGGCCGTGTCGTCGCCATTGGCCTGATGATGGGCTCGTTGCGGCTTGATTGCAGCGGGCGGGCCGGGTGGGCCTGCTATCTGTGTAACGAGCAGGCTCGAACCTAGGACCTCGATGCCAATGAAACGATCGACCAAACGATTAAAAACCAGCCGATTACGGCCTGCTCGTTACAGTCTGGGAAGCGACCGCTGCGTATGCTGCTGCTGGTTGCGCATCTGCGTGGGCAGAGCAACACGGATGGTTGAGTTTGGTGAATTCTGTGTCACGCTTGTCGGCGGTGCGATTTGCTGTAGCTAGGATTGCTTGACGGCAGGCAGCAGGAAGCAGATATCCTTAGGAGGCACGCAGCAGGTAGAGGGGTGCTCTCCTGGCTGGCTTTCAGGAAATGAGACGGCGGCAGCAAATTCAAAATGAGAGAGCCGTCGTGCGCTGAGCCAGCTGTCTGGATTTACCGTCTGGTGAGCTTCCGAGACGAGCTTCAGTTGTCCTATCTAGGTGTGTAAAGAAGCGTGTGTTGGGTTGTGATTTGTTGAATTTGTAGAAGCCAAGCCCGGTAGCTTGGAGGAGTGTCTTTCTTGCTGATGACATGTGCTCTCGATTACCGATTACCAAAAGAGGTTTATGCCCCCCGGGAACGGAGTAAAACGCCGTACGCGTGGGACCCAACACAGCAGTAAAACGCAATACCAGGAAGGTACGCGCAACGCGAAAATGGTTTGGGCGTGCTCGCTGCACACTTCCAACTGCCGAAGGCCCGTTCGTCCGGCCGGACGAACAAAACGCCGGCCGAAGGCCGGCGTTCGTCCACCAGCCAAACGAAAGAATGGGACCGGAATGTAACCCGTACGTCTACGAACAATTCCTCTTCTGGCTCGGGTCCGGACCGGGGCCCATGCCCGCGCCAAGGCGGAATTAATTAATTACAGAGGATCTGGATAACAGCTACAAGGCGGGCCGGGGCCTGTGGCGTGCAGTTTGCTGCAGCGGTATTTGCCGTACCCAGGCACCCGAAGCCGGGTAGTACCTCGAAGCATAGTATACAGTTTACAGCATTCGGCAGGTGTTCAAGTGAATCGGGTAAAGTGTTCAAACTTTGACGGTGGAACGGGTAATCGTAAGGGTTTCC
The DNA here is from genome assembly GCA_030267565.1 of Pleodorina starrii. Taxonomy (NCBI): domain Eukaryota; kingdom Viridiplantae; phylum Chlorophyta; class Chlorophyceae; order Chlamydomonadales; family Volvocaceae; genus Pleodorina; species Pleodorina starrii. The sequence continues at coordinate 386,430 of BRXU01000037.1, forward strand.
GGCCGGTTTCACGCGTTCGTCCGGTTAGCTAGTCCGGCTGGACGAACGAAAGATGCCCCCGGAGGGGCCGTTCGTCCGCCAGCCAACGAGCTGTTATCCAGCTGTTATCCAGCACCTCTGTAATTAATTAATTGCCAACGAGCGACGCGGGCCAAATTAGGCCCCTTTCGTCCACAAGAACTAAAGCCCAAAATTAAGATACGGGCACTGGCGCCAACCGAGGAAGAATCGTGGTCAAGCGTGGTGCGATGCTTAGGCTGGAGAGTTGGAGAGACGGCAGTGCGCAGCGGTTGGATGCTCCAGTTTCGGCCTCCTGCATCCTGCGCCTCGCGCATGCGTAACTGTCGCTTTGCAGCTATGCGCCATTCATATTGGATTTGTTCTTCTAATCGCGGTGGCGGTTCCGTCGTTTGCCCGAACGGACCTCATTAGGAAACGCGTTGACGCATGCGTAATCAGCAGGAAGGAGAACCCCTGGAGAACCATGCACCTGATCAAACGTTGCGTAAAAACACATGCGAGAAAGGCAGAAACAATGGAATCCATTTGTGCGAGGCAAAGCACGGGAGCGCGAACAGCGGCGGGAAGGAGAAGGCCGAAACCGGGAAGCGGACAATGCAAAGACCCTGAAAAAGGCAGCGCAAAGGAGTTTCATCAAATGATAGCGAGAAAAGGCAACATGACTTAAAGACCAGAGCTGTGACGGTTACGCGAACGGTTAACGCAATACGCGGAGACCTCTGTACTGCGCTGTGTGTCTGCGAGGGCCCGTACAAGCGCAGGTGAAAAGTGACATGCTTTTGAACAAGTAAGGGCCTCCGGCAGTCCCGCTTTTGGTGTAAGCAGGCCGTGTGTAGCGGACCAGTGCAAGGCAACACATAAGCCGAGGCATCGGGAATAGGGAGAGGTAGGTAGTCAGCAGTTGCCCTTTATCCAGGGGGTACATGTGCGGTCAGGGTATGGCTCCAAAAGCACGTCCTAACACGGATGCAAGGCCCAACACATCAGGACCGCATGTCCGCACGACAACGCGAAGCTTACAAGCGGGCTCCATCATCAGGGGTCGTCCAACACCAGCACCTCGCTCGCGACAGACACAAGCAAAGGCACGGACTGTGTACATACATTGCAGAGAGCACAAACCACTCGCGACAAGTGAGCGAGCAAAGTGTGCAGACCGCGTGTACAGGCAAGCTACGAAGTCCGTGCATAGGCGCGCGCCAGGCCCGGCCACCCCTGGGCCGTGCAACGTACGTACGAACGCGTCGCCACAGCGGAGCACAAACTATAAATCTGACTTGCGTGTATCGGTGCGCTAGCAAGCACAACCCACAGCTGTACACTGCCGCCCAGCACCACGCCCCAAGGAAAGCCGTGAAACCCAATGCCCATGCACAGGTGAGCACGCCCTCTCCCAGCGCCGACCCTTTCCCAGATCAGAAAGGTGATGCCCCCAACCTCGGTCCTCGCGCAGCATATGGAAATAGCATTCATTGTCCCCGGATAGACGTACATTCCGCGCCGCATTTCGGCTACCGTACATCTCAACGTGACAGACGGCCACTTTGCTCACGGGGCCCACTCCCCGGGCAGGGCCGAAGCCCCACCAGCGGAGCCGGTTCGATTGCACCACGTTTTCAGAGCCCCAGAGGCGTTCTCGCTTAGGCAGCGGGCATCCATGCCAGCAGTTCGGCACAAGTCCTGAGCAATCAACTCCACCCGTACGGATTTCACGGGGCCACGCACCCCCAACCATGTAACAAGCACACTCACATACACACACATGCAAGGCAGTCGTTTTATGGGCATTAGCAGGGGACGCCAGACACCTGCTAATGCCCATCCGGTTGCCTATCCATGGTGCGGTGCGCGGACAGGCGTGCGAGTCGGAAGAGACTAAGTTAAGGGACATGTCGTCGTCTATCTACTTGCGCGGGAAACCCCAATGGGGGCAACAGCTCTTCAGCAGCTCTTGACAGCGAATTTTGACAGCCATGGTGGAACTCGTACGGTCCGGCCTTCCAAATAAACCCCAACACCGCCGCGTGCCACGGACACACGGACACACGGCCACGGAATCCTACAGGGCGGGGCCCCCCTGGGCGCTTCGCCAGACCGCGACTTGCTTGCACTGCCAGACTTGCACTGCCAGACCGCGCTGCTAGTGTAAGCCTTTAATATGATTCGCTAAAGCTTGTGATATAGTCGCAGATGCCCGTGCATTATCATAACAACTTGCGCTGCCGCGCCGACTGAGGCTCTTCTTGCCGTGCCCTAGTCGGCTGACCTTTTGGCAACTCGTCAGCAGCAACGCCGTAACAATATACATTGCTGTTGTATATATATCTCTCGTCATAAGCAAAATGGTATTGGGCAGTCCTGATATTTTTTCTTCGTTCAAATGCGCGTTTATTGGTCTTTCCGGGTCTGATGACATCGTGCGGTCGTGACATCATTTGGTTTCAAGCGCACATTAATCCCGGACCGCCCTGAAAAACCTCCTGAACCTATGCAAACTGCGAATTCCAGAACTGTAAGCAAATCCACATTGCTTATATAATTAGCACGCTGTCATTGACGTAACAGGTAACGTCATGGCGAGTAGCACCAACTACGAGCTGACCGACGGTCGCCATGTCTGGACGCGGCTCCTGGAGGGCGTCGACGACGCCGCGACCGACGTCAAGGCCCACGTCGACGACGGCCACCTGCTGATGAGCGTCAAGGGCAAGCAGACCGAGTAAGCCGCGGCGTTGTGGCGCCCCCTGCTGTCCCGGAACGCAGAACGTCCCGTGGGTCGGCGTGAATCCAAGCGCGCCGCCGCGCCGCCGCGGCGCCTCTCCTCGCCGGTGTCAAGGGATCCGCCTCACCTTATGTCACATTGCGCGCTGACTACAGCCAGCGCGGCGCTGACTACAGCCAGCGCGGGGCTTCCGACAGTCGGCCGCATTTTAGGGCGGCGCGCCGCCGCCAGGACAGCGCAGAGGCCGCTGGCAGCGTGAAATGTTGCGCCTTCGTCAAGTAGCAGTTCACGCAAGTAACTTCGCCGGGAAGAAAACATGAGATCAAAATGCCAACAAGAGTTTGTTCGACTGTGCGCACTATGCGTTCCGCAATGGTGCTGCTTTGTAGCGAGACCTAGCGAGACGCGCGTCAATGAATTTCGGCACACGCACTTATGGTGATGTGCAAAGTGCTGTGATTGACGAGCCCTCGGCTCCGCGACTCCGGCTGAGGGAGCCGCTCGAAGCCGGCGCCCCTCCGCTGTGGCATCGTTTCCATTATACCGCTAGCACGGCCCCGTGTTGCCGCTTTGCCGCATGCAGCCACACTCGCACGGCACCCTGGCCAGCCAGGGGCGCATTGCATTGCCACCCCCAGAGAGCCCGTCCCGACATTCCCCGCATTGCACTGCATTGCACTGCATTGCACCGCATTGCACTGCATTGCACCGCATTGCACCGCATTGCACCGCATTGCACTGCATTGCACCGCATTGCACCGCATTGCACTGCATTGCACTGCATTGCACCGCATTGCACTGCATTGCACTGCATTGCACCGCATTGCACTGCATTGCACCGCATTGCACCGCATTGCACCGCATAGCACCGCATTGCACCGCATTGCACCGCATTGCACTGCATTGCACCGCATTGCACCGCATTGCACCGCATTGCACCGCATTGCACTGCATTGCACTGCATTGCACTGCATTGCACTGCATTGCACCGCATTGCACTGCATTGCACCGCATTGCACTGCATTGCACTGCATTGCACCGCATTGCACCGCATTGCACTGCATTGCACCGCATTGCACCGCATTGCAATGCATTGCACTGCATTGCACCGCATTGCACTGCATTGCACCGCATTGCACCGCATTGCACCGCATTGCACCGCATTGCACTGCATTGCACTGCATTGCACCGCATTGCACCGCATTGCACCGCATTGCAATGCATTGCACTGCATTGCACCGCATTGCACCGCATTGCACTGCATTGCACCGCATTGCACCGCATTGCACCGCATTGCACTGCATTGCACTGCATTGCACCGCATTGCACCGCCTTGCACTGCATTGCACCGCATTGCACCGCATTGCACTGCATTGCACTGCATTGCACCGCATTGCACTGCATTGCACTGCATTGCACCGCATTGCACTGTATTGCACCGCATTGCACCCCATTGCACCGCATTGCACCGCATTGCACCGCATTGCACCGCATTGCACTGCATTGCACTGCATTGCACTGCATTGCACCGCATTGCACTGCATTGCACTGCATTGCACCGCATTGCACTGCATTGCACTGCATTGCACCGCATTGCACTGCATTGCACCGCATTGCACCGCATTGCACCGCATAGCACCGCATTGCACCGCATTGCACCGCATTGCACTGCATTGCACCGCATTGCACCGCATTGCACTGCATTGCACTGCATTGCACTGCATTGCACTGCATTGCACCGCATTGCACTGCATTGCACCGCATTGCACTGCATTGCACCGCATTGCACCGCATTGCACCGCATTGCACCGCATTGCACCGCATTGCACTGCATTGCACTGCATTGCACTGCATTGCACCGCATTGCACTGCATTGCACTGCATTGCACCGCATTGCACTGCATTGCACCGCATTGCACCGCATTGCACCGCATTGCACCGCATTGCACCGCATTGCACTGCATTGCACCGCATTGCACCGCATTGCACCGCATTGCACCGCATTGCACCGCATTGCACTGCATTGCACTGCATTGCACCGCATTGCACCGCATTGCACTGCATTGCACTGCATTGCACTGCATTGCACTGCATTGCACTGCATTGCACCGCATTGCACCGCATTGCAATGCATTGCACCGCATTGCACCGCATTGCACTGCATTGCACCGCATTGCACCGCATTGCACCGCATTGCACCGCATTGCACTGCATTGCACTGCATTGCACCGCATTGCACCGCATTGCACCGCATTGCAATGCATTGCACTGCATTGCACCGCATTGCACCGCATTGCACTGCATTGCACCGCATTGCACCGCATTGCACCGCATTGCACTGCATTGCACTGCATTGCACCGCATTGCACCGCCTTGCACTGCATTGCACCGCATTGCACCGCATTGCACCGCATTGCACCGCATTGCACCGCATTGCACCGCATTGCACTGCATTGCACCGCATTGCACTGTATTGCACCGCATTGCACCGCATTGCACCGCATTGCACCGCGTTGCACCGCATTGCACCGCATTGCACCGCGTTGCACCGCATTGCACCGCGTTGCACCGCGTTGCACCGCATTGCACCGCGTTGCACCGCATTGCACTGCATTGCACTGCATTGCACCGCATTGCACTGCATTGCACTGCGTTGCACTGCATTGCACTGCATTGCACTGCGTTGCACCGCATTGCACTGCATTGCACCGCATTGCACCGCATTGCACCGCGTTGCACCGCATTGCACCGCATTGCACCGCGTTGCACCGCATTGCACCGCGTTGCACCGCGTTGCACCGCATTGCACCGCGTTGCACCGCATTGCACTGCATTGCACTGCATTGCACCGCATTGCACTGCATTGCACCGCATTGCACTGCATTGCACTGCGTTGCACTGCATTGCACTGCATTGCACTGCGTTGCACCGCATTGCACTGCATTGCACCGCATTGCACCGCATTGCACCGCAATGCACCGCATTGCACCGCATTGCACCGCAATGCACCGCAATGCACCGCATTGCACCGCATTGCACCGCAATGCACCGCATTGCACCGCATTGCACTGCGATGCACTGCATTGCACTGCGTTGCACCGCAATGCACCGCATTGCACTGCGTTGCACCGCATTGCACCGCATTGCACCGCGTTGCACCGCGTTGCACTGCATTGCACCGCATTGCACTGCGTTGCACCGCATTGCACCGCATTGCACTGCGTTGCACCGCATTGCACTGCATTGCACCGCATTGCACTGCATTGCACCGCATTGCACTGCGTTGCACTGCATTGCACTGCGTTGCACTGCATTGCACTGCGATGCACTGCATTGCACTGTGTTGCACCGCAATGCACCGCATTGCACTGCGTTGCACTGCATTGCACTGCATTGCACTGCATTGCACTGCATTGCACTGCATTGCACTGCATTGCACTGCATTGCACTGCATTGCACTGCGTTGCACTGCATTGCACTGCGTTGCACTGCATTGCACTGCATTGCACTGCATTGCACCGCATTGCACTGCATTGCACTGCGTTGCACTGCATTGCACTGCATTGCACTGCGTTGCACCGCATTGCACTGCATTGCACCGCATTGCACCGCATTGCACCGCAATGCACCGCATTGCACCGCATTGCACCGCATTGCACCGCAATGCACCGCATTGCACCGCATTGCACTGCGATGCACTGCATTGCACTGCGTTGCACCGCAATGCACCGCATTGCACTGCGTTGCACCGCATTGCACCGCATTGCACCGCGTTGCACCGCGTTGCACCGCATTGCACTGCGTTGCACTGCGTTGCACCGCATTGCACTGCATTGCACCGCATTGCACCGCATTGCACCGCAATGCACCGCATTGCACCGCATTGCACCGCAATGCACCGTATTGCACCGCATTGCACTGCGATGCACTGCATTGCACTGCGTTGCACCGCAATGCACCGCATTGCACTGCGTTGCACTGCATTGCACTGCATTGCACTGCATTGCACTGCATTGCACTGCATTGCACTGCATTGCACTGCATTGCACTGCATTGCACTGCATTGCACTGCATTGCACTGCATTGCACTGCGTTGCACTGCATTGCACTGCGTTGCACTGCGTTGCACTGCGTTGCACTGCGTTGCACTGCATTGCACCGCATTGCACTGCATTGCACTGCATTGCACCGCATTGCACTGCATTGCACTGCATTGCACCGCATTGCACTGCATTGCACTGCATTGCACCGCATTGCACCGCATTGCACCGCATTGCACCGCATTGCACTGCATTGCACCGCATTGCACCGCATTGCACCGCATTGCACTGCATTGCACCGCATTGCACTGCATTGCACTGCATTGCACCGCATTGCACCGCATTGCACTGCATTGCACTGCATTGCACTGCATTGCACTGCATTGCACTGCATTGCACCGCATTGCACCGCATTGCAATGCATTGCACTGCATTGCACCGCATTGCACTGCATTGCACCGCATTGCACCGCATTGCACCGCATTGCAATGCATTGCACTGCGTTGCACCGCATTGCACCGCATTGCACTGCATTGCACCGCATTGCACCGCATTGCACCGCATTGCACTGCATTGCACTGCATTGCACCGCATTGCACCGCCTTGCACTGCATTGCACCGCATTGCACCGCATTGCACTGCATTGCACTGCATTGCACCGCATTGCACTGCATTGCACTGCATTGCACCGCATTGCACTGTATTGCACCGCATTGCACCCCATTGCACCGCATTGCACCGCATTGCACCGCATTGCACCGCATTGCACTGCATTGCACTGCATTGCACTGCATTGCACCGCATTGCACTGCATTGCACTGCATTGCACCGCATTGCACTGCATTGCACTGCATTGCACCGCATTGCACTGCATTGCACCGCATTGCACCGCATTGCACCGCATAGCACCGCATTGCACCGCATTGCACCGCATTGCACTGCATTGCACCGCATTGCACCGCATTGCACTGCATTGCACTGCATTGCACTGCATTGCATTGCATTGCACTGCATTGCACTGCATTGCACCGCATTGCACTGCATTGCACCGCATTGCACTGCATTGCACCGCATTGCACCGCATTGCACCGCATTGCACCGCATTGCACTGCATTGCACTGCATTGCACTGCATTGCACTGCATTGCACCGCATTGCACTGCATTGCACTGCATTGCACCGCATTGCACTGCATTGCACTGCATTGCACCGCATTGCACCGCATTGCACCGCATTGCACCGCATTGCACTGCATTGCACCGCATTGCACCGCATTGCACCGCATTGCACTGCATTGCACCGCATTGCACTGCATTGCACTGCATTGCACCGCATTGCACCGCATTGCACTGCATTGCACTGCATTGCACTGCATTGCACTGCATTGCACTGCATTGCACCGCATTGCACCGCATTGCAATGCATTGCACTGCATTGCACCGCATTGCACTGCATTGCACCGCATTGCACCGCATTGCACCGCATTGCACCGCATTGCACTGCATTGCACTGCATTGCACCGCATTGCACCGCATTGCACCGCATTGCAATGCATTGCACTGCATTGCACCGCATTGCACCGCATTGCACTGCATTGCACCGCATTGCACCGCATTGCACCGCATTGCACTGCATTGCACTGCATTGCACCGCATTGCACCGCCTTGCACTGCATTGCACCGCATTGCACCGCATTGCACTGCATTGCACTGCATTGCACCGCATTGCACTGCATTGCACTGCATTGCACCGCATTGCACTGTATTGCACCGCATTGCACCCCATTGCACCGCATTGCACCGCATTGCACCGCATTGCACCGCATTGCACCGCATTGCACTGCATTGCACCGCATTGCACCGCATTGCACCGCATTGCACCGCATTGCACCGCATTGCACCGCATTGCACCGCATTGCACCGCGTTGCACCGCATTGCACCGCATTGCACCGCGTTGCACCGCATTGCACCGCGTTGCACCGCGTTGCACCGCATTGCACCGCGTTGCACCGCATTGCACTGCATTGCACTGCATTGCACCGCATTGCACTGCATTGCACTGCGTTGCACTGCATTGCACTGCATTGCACTGCGTTGCACCGCATTGCACTGCATTGCACCGCATTGCACCGCATTGCACCGCGTTGCACCGCATTGCACCGCATTGCACCGCGTTGCACCGCATTGCACCGCGTTGCACCGTGTTGCACCGCATTGCACCGCGTTGCACCGCATTGCACTGCATTGCACTGCATTGCACCGCATTGCACTGCATTGCACCGCATTGCACTGCATTGCACTGCGTTGCACTGCATTGCACTGCATTGCACTGCGTTGCACCGCATTGCACTGCATTGCACCGCATTGCACCGCATTGCACCGCAATGCACCGCATTGCACCGCATTGCACCGCAATGCACCGCATTGCACCGCATTGCACTGCGATGCACGGCATTGCACTGCGTTGCACCGCAATGCACCGCATTGCACTGCGTTGCACCGCATTGCACCGCATTGCACCGCGTTGCACCGCGTTGCACCGCATTGCACCGCATTGCACTGCGTTGCACCGCATTGCACCGCATTGCACTGCGTTGCACCGCATTGCACTGCATTGCACCGCATTGCACTGCATTGCACCGCATTGCACTGCGTTGCACTGCATTGCACTGCGATGCACTGCATTGCACTGCGTTGCACCGCAATGCACCGCATTGCACTGCGTTGCACTGCATTGCACTGCATTGCACTGCATTGCACTGCATTGCACTGCATTGCACTGCATTGCACTGCATTGCACTGCATTGCACTGCATTGCACTGCATTGCACTGCGTTGCACTGCATTGCACTGCGTTGCACTGCATTGCACTGCATTGCACTGCATTGCACCGCATTGCACTGCATTGCACTGCGTTGCACTGCGTTGCACTGCATTGCACTGCGTTGCACCGCATTGCACTGCATTGCACCGCATTGCACCGCATTGCACCGCAATGCACCGCATTGCACCGCATTGCACCGCATTGCACCGCAATGCACCGCATTGCACCGCATTGCACTGCGATGCACTGCATTGCACTGCGTTGCACCGCAATGCACCGCATTGCACTGCGTTGCACCGCATTGCACCGCATTGCACCGCGTTGCACCGCGTTGCACCGCATTGCACTGCGTTGCACTGCGTTGCACCGCATTGCACTGCATTGCACCGCATTGCACCGCATTGCACCGCAATGCACCGCATTGCACCGCATTGCACCGCAATGCACCGCATTGCACCGCATTGCACTGCGATGCACTGCATTGCACTGCGTTGCACCGCAATGCACCGCATTGCACTGCGTTGCACTGCATTGCACTGCATTGCACTGCATTGCACTGCATTGCACTGCATTGCACTGCATTGCACTGCATTGCACTGCATTGCACTGCATTGCACTGCATTGCACTGCGTTGCACTGCATTGCACTGCGTTGCACTGCGTTGCACTGCGTTGCACTGCGTTGCACTGCATTGCACTGCATTGCACCGCATTGCACTGCATTGCACCGCATTGCACCGCATTGCACTGCATTGCACCGCATTGCACCGCATTGCACTGCATTGCACCGCATTGCACCGCATTGCACTGCATTGCACCGCATTGCACCGCATTGCACTGCGTTGCACCGCATTGCACCGCATTGCACCGCATTGCACTGCATTGCACTGCGTTGCACTGCGTTGCACTGCATTGCACTGCATTGCACCGCATTGCACTGCATTGCACCGCATTGCACCGCATTGCACTGCGTTGCACCGCATTGCACCGCATTGCACCGCATTGCACCGCATTGCACTGCATTGCACTGCGTTGCACTGCGTTGCACTGCATTGCACTGCATTGCACCGCATTGCACTGCATTGCACTGCATTGCACTGCATTGCACTGCGTTGCACTGCATTGCACTGCGTTGCACTGCATTGCACCGCGTTGCACTGCGTTGCACTGCATTGCACTGCATTGCACCGCATTGCACTGCATTGCACTGCGTTGCACTGCATTGCACTGCATTGCACTGCATTGCACTGCGTTGCACTGCATTGCACTGCATTGCACTGCGTTGCATTGCATTGCACTGCGTTGCACTGCGTTGCACTGCATTGCACTGCGTTGCACTGCGTTGCACTGCGTTGCACTGCGTTGCACTGCATTGCACTGCATTGCACTGCGTTGCACTGCGTTGCACTGCATTGCACTGCATTGCACTGCATTGCACTGCATTGCACTGCGTTGCACTGCATTGCACTGCATTGCACTGCATTGCACTGCGTTGCACTGCATTGCACTGCATTGCACTGCATTGCACTGCATTGCACTGCGTTGCACTGCATTGCACTGCATTGCACTGCATTGCACTGCGTTGCACTGCGTTGCACTGCGTTGCACTGCGTTGCACTGCGTTGCACTGCATTGCACTGCGTTGCACCTGTAGAACCGCCGCACACTGAACACCTGCACCCTAAGCCCTGACCCACATCTCATCGACACTGAACACCTGCAACCCCCCCCCCTGCGCCCCTCCGTGACATCCCCCTGCCCCCACCGCCTTCACGGGCGATGCTCGCGCCTCCTACCAGCGGGGCCTCCTGCGTGTGGACATGGCCTGCAAGGACCCCGGCGCCCCCGCCATGGTGGAGAAGGCGCTGATGGACCCCGACCGGCCGCACCCCCGGGAGCTGCCCCTCAGTGTCACCACCGGCCGAGGAGGCAGCCACGGCCACGTGGTCGCCAACACCGGAGTACCCACCCGGGAGGATCCCACCGGGTGGGGGAGGGCTGGAGGGGGAGGGGGAGGGGGAGGAGGAAGATGCTCTTTACTGGGGGGCAGGCAGACATGAAGACGTTTTGGGGGCAGGCAGGTTCTTCAGGCAGGTGCACTGTCGAAGTGGCTTGGGCTGGGTGTGCCCAGCCAAGTCATTGTTTTACTGTTCGACTCGCCTTGATACTCTTGCTGTCCCCCGCCCTCCCCGCCCCTCCCCGCACTGCCCTGCCCCACCTCTCCCGCAGCCGCGGCACCCCGATCCCCGCCCAGGCCGAGTTCGGCGAGTGCAACGTCTGTACTTTTGGGGCCTAGTGTTGACACGGTGTTCGGTCTGTTTCAACATGGCCGTGTATTGCAAAAAGATACGGATAGTGTCATACACGGCCGCTTCAACACGGCCGTGTACAGATGGCCGTGTCCAACACGGCCATGTATATCGCCCCGTGTAGACACGGTTGGACATGGTCGTGTAGACACGGCTTGTGTATAGTCTAGCTATAGAGTCGAAGAAGAGGCAAACCGAGGATTGCCCAAATCCAGTATAGTATGGCGGTTAAAACCACCGAATGCCTTTGGCAGATCCTATTCACCCGTCGGCTGGGAGAATAAGTTCGCCCGGACTGGATCGTGCCGCCCCTCATCAGGCTGACGGGAGCAGTGCCGCTGTGCACTAGTCCGCTGGCTAGTCCGTTAGCTTTCGACCCGGCGACCCTTGACTATCCAAACTATTCACACCACTGTAACAGCGGGGCAAAAACACACTGGATACCGAAGATTCTAGCTCCTGTTACAAGGGCTTGCTGGCTATCATGTTGCAAACACGACCGACGGGTTAACGTCCCGAGAAGCGACAGCCGTACTCACTTAGAAGAGCTATTCGAGCGAGCCGCTGATACCTGCCAGTCCTCTCCCGCTAGCGCTACGATTTGCCAGCCACAACATACCATGTTCGGGGAATCCACGCCAGGCCGCTAGCTCCGACCTGCTCGCCACCCAGGCCGCCTGAGTATGTGTCCCAGCCTCAACGCACGTGCACCCTGCGATTAAGGAAGCGACAGCTAGGCGTACTCACTTGCTTGGGAGAGCTATTCGAGCGAGCCGCTGACACCTGCCCAGTCCTCTCCCGGCCGCTAGCGCTACGATTTGCCAGCCACAACATACCATGTTCGGGGAATCCACGCCAGGCCGCTAGCTCCGACCTGCTCGCCACCCGTGTCAAACACGAGCCGTGTTGAAACGGTGTCAAATTTTCCCTCATTTATTACACGGGGTTGCCATTTATACACGGCCCTCAAGATTACAGACGAACCGCTGTTCGGCCGCCCTGGAGTCAACACCATCAGGCCCCAGGCCAATCTGTCCTCCTTTGTTGTCACCGAGATGCCGCTGGTCACCAATCCGGTGTGGGGGGGGAGGGGGGGGGAGGGGGGGGGGGAAGGGCCAAGGGGGGGAGGGGGAGGGAGGGTTTATCCACGTAAAGGCCGTCAGCGTAGCTCAATTGGTAGAGCACTCGTTTGTCAATTCGGTGGTCATGAGATTGATCCCATGCTTGGTCGAATTGGTAATGGGTAGATGTGGGTTCGAATCCCACCGCTGACCCCTGGCAGTAGCCAGGGTGAATAACGGTGAGTCCGGCCCGCTAAACTCCGGATCGTGCAGGGGCGCTCGAGAAAATGTCCCAGATCAATCAGTCCGCCCGTCAGGTCTGATTCACCCTGGTGATCGCGCCGAACGGAGAAGAAATTACTCCCTAGGCCCGGTCCCCTAAACACACGCGAGAGTCTGTCTCCGCGTAAAATTAATTAATTAATTAATTAATCCACGTAAAGGCCGGAGCCCGTAAACGTACCGTAGCAGAAATAATCCTGCCCGTCTGCAACGTCTGCAAAAGGACAGCGAGGTAAACTTGCAAGCAGCAGGGGGCGTTATTCACAAACCGAGAAGTTGGAGCTGAGCCGCCACACTGTCGAGGCGCGCGCTCCACACGCCTCCACACGCCTCCGGGCCGCTGCGTGACTTCTCCGCCCCACGAAACCAACAGCGCCGGTCCCGTATGCCTCCCACCACCCACCACCCCCACCCTCACCCCAATCGCCTTTAGCGAACCTTGAGAAGAGGCTTCTTGTCAACCCACCCCAGTACCACTGCCAGGTATCCCTTCCATAGCCCCCTCCGGATGGTCCCAAACGAAGGCCCCAATCCCCTCCCGCCCCCCCGCCGCCCCCCCTCCCCTGACATCGAGCCACGCCCCTCAGGGCGCCGCCATCGAGTCAGCGGGTGACAAGGGCGAGACGGTGGTGGTGGACCCAACCGCCTCAGATACCAGGCTGCTGGCTCCCTGGGTGGACCAGGTGGGGCTGACTGGGTTTAGGGCGGTGTAAGGCGGTTTTAGAGTGGTTTTAGAGTGGTTTTAGAGTGGTTTTATGTATGTAGAACAGCGTTTGCGGGCCGCGTATTATGTGGTGGGCGCCTCGAGAGCGGCGCGGCTAGCGAGCCCGCGAGATGGTGGGGAAAGGACGAACCGGAACCTAGCGGCTCGGAACGACCCGTGGGTCAACACTACCTTGGCCGAATTCGCAGTCCCAGGAGGACCAGCCCCTTTCCAAACTGAAGTTTTGAGTACTCGGCGACGAGACAACCAGCCCAACGTCCTTCCCTCCGCCGTCCTTTTCCGAGCGTTCGCCCCTCTCACCGCCTGAGCCCCCCCCCCTTCCTAAGATGCTAACTCCCTCCTTCCCCCCCCCACACACCCCTCCACTGCCTGCAGCTGGCCGAGCAGCTGGGTCGCGCCGATCTGGCCCCCGCCGGCACCACCATCATCCGGGGGGCTCGTGACAAGGTGGTGGAGGCCGAGTAGGAGCAGTCCGGGGGCGGGGACCGGGAGCCGCACACCGACCATGGCTGGCGAGCTGGATGGATGGTTGAGCTGGTGTGGTGTGGTGTGGTGTGGCTTCCCTCCCTCCCTCCCTCCCTCCCTCCCTCCCTCCCTCCCTCCCTCCCTCCCTCCCTCCCTCCCTCCCTCCCTCCCTCCCTCCCTCCCTCCCTCCCTCCCTCCCTCCCTCCCTCCCTCCCTCCCTCCCTCCCTCCCTCCCTCCCTCCCTCCCTCCCTCCCTCCCTCCCTCCCTCCCTCCCTCCCTCCCTCCCTCCCTCCCTCCCTCCCTCCCTCCCTCCCTCCCTCCCTCCCTCCCTCCCTCCCTCCCTCCCTCCCTCCCTCCCTCCCTCCCTCCCTCCCTCCCTCCCTCCCTCCCTCCCTCCCTCCCTCCCTCCCTCCCTCCCTCCCTCCCTCCCTCCCTCCCTCCCTCCCTCCCTCCCTCCCTCCCTCCCTCCCTCCCTCCCTCCCTCCCTCCCTCCCTCCCTCCCTCCCTCCCTCCCTCCCTCCCTCCCTCCCTCCCTCCCTCCCTCCCTCCCTCCCTGGTCATGGACATGGCTGCACATGACAACGTGTGCACTATTTCTGTGCGTTAATATCTCAGACAGGGTCGTGTTCTGGTGGTCTTTGGTGGACGTTTCAGTTTTGGTCATCACGGGGGCGATTATGTCGCCCAGCCCTGCCCGGGCCGGCCTTTTTTGTGCTTTCCGTTCCTCATTCTGTTCCGTCTCCTCTACGGCCGACGGCAGTGTGCAGTGTGCACGCTCAAGGCATTTTCGTGTTGCGTGTACCTTCCTGGTACTGCTTTTTACCGCTGTACGGGTCCCACGTCCTGGGTCCCACGCCGTTTCTGGGGACATAAACCTCTTTAAGTTCTTAGAACCAAAATCGGTAATCCAGCGTTCATTTATTCAAAAATCCCGGGGAATTAACTATTCCGAACCAAGGAATGAACTTTTGAGGTAAATCACCTCTCATTCCTTAGCCGTGAGGCGCTGGGGGGGCTTCGGCCCCCACAGACCCCCCCATTAAGTTACAAGCTCCGCTGCTTGGCTACAGGGCGGGCGCGTGTGTGTGCCTCCGCGGCCTCACCGCCCTCGCCCTCGCAGTCCGCATACGTATTGTCCACGCCATCGGTGTTCCCATTCTTGCTGTCCCTGTACTCGCCTCCGCTGCTAGCATGTGGTGTATCTTGCTGCTAAGGTGGCCTTCCGCAGGTGATATTCGTACTTTCGGAGTACTTTGAAGCGCTCGGGCCAGTCAAGAATGCTCCTATTCCACGTTGACCAACGGGTGCGACCTTCGTCATATTGTCCATTTTGTCTGGTATCCATATCTATGTAAGAGTAAAGTGTAGGCCTGGCTTTTGGACGGCCGAAGGTGTAAGGAGTAAATTTGGCGGAAGGAACGAGATAGTGTGGACCGAAGTGAAACCATTTTTTTTCAGGGCCCAAAACCCGATTTATTCCTTTTAAGGAATCTATTCCTTAAAAAATGAACACTGGTCAGATATGAAGAAACTCTATCCCATGCTATTATAATCAACACAGTCATCATACTACAGTACAGCGAACGCCGGAAGCACCTTCGGTGCACGTGGTCGAGCAACTGGCTGGACCTCTCGCGAGAACCTGTACATGCCTAGGTTGAAGCCAGTCCGGACGTTAATGCGGCACCGCGTGCACAACCCAGTTCCGTGGGGCAGAGGATTTCACTTAAGGCCCTTGCGGAGAAGGAGTTTAAGAGCCGTAACGGCAATCTAGGCCAGTTCCAGAATAACACTGGCAGGCATGGGTGTCGTGGGCGCGGTAGCGGCAATGGTGGTCGGGGCTTCCAGCAAAATCGGGCCACCGCGGCAGCCGCCGCCTCGGGCGCGTCACGCAGGCCCGAGGCAGAGTGATGAAGGCTCAATGCATGGGTGCCCCCGCCATCCCTCTGCATGCGTGGATCACGGAGTGGGTAGCTGCGAGAAAGGCGATTGGATCGGATGCACGCACGTTGCACGTGTTCAAGCACGGCGTTCCCGTCGATTTCTTCGGGGGTCGCCCACCGCCAGCATTTGAGCTTCCCAGTTTTCCTGTCGATGCTGCGCAGCATCGTTGGTGGTTACTGGTTGGAGACGGAAGAACCGCGTCTGGTTGCGTTGGGCGCCTCTTCCCGGGTGGACCCCGCCCGGTCTGTCGATCATGTGGTGAAAGCGTTCTGTGTGCCCAAGCTGGGCAGCGTGCGTGTCTCTCCGCACGCTCCGGTGCATGGGGATCCAGGACGCCTGGAGGGTCAAGGTTGACCTGGCCGATGTCAGGGTAAATCAGCATCGCTGAGGAGTTGGCGTCACGGAACAGTTAATGTAACTGGTTAGCAGTAGTTGATACTGTCGGAGGCCGTTGGCCGTTAGTAGCAGTTGTCATTTCGGCGGGAAGCAAGCCGTTGCATGCAGTGTAATTACGCGTAACTGTGCTAAGTTGAGTTATCTCCGTCTGGTTATACGTTTCATACGTAGCATACCTTGGCGGCACCTTCCGGCCGGCTGCGACGTGTTGCACCGTGCTTCAGGCGTATTCGGAACAAGGAACAAGCTTGGCAGGATAATTGGCCAGCATTGTGGAGTCAGGTCGTACTAAGACAGGATCATGGTTTCGCTGGTGATAAGGCTGTTCCGGCATCAGACCGGGCCCTATGGCGATGTCGTTATTATGGGTGGCGGCATAGCCGTCACCTCCAGGCACTGCTATGCGTAGCTGCGCAGAGGCTTTACACAACTAAGGACTTGCCTCCAACGTACAACCGGGCTGCGGCTCGCTCGTAAGCATCCTGCACAGCCCGCTCCAGAACATGTTGGCTCTGCTGGGCTGTCCCGGCAACCAATAAGCGGACTGCAGCTAGCCCGCTCCCAGGCCTGTGCACAGCCCGCTCTAGCACATATTGACTCTGCTGGACTTGCTGCGCGTTCTCACTCCGCAACTAACGAGCTCGCCCAGGTGGGGCCGCCCTGCCCCAGAGGCCATTCCCACCCAGGCTGCGATCCATTGATAGACGCGACACCACTCTCCTGAAGAAGCGCGATCTGCCCCAGCTATATATGCGCCGATGGCGCTCCTAGATGGCTGTGCAGCTGATGGCTGTTCGCCAGGTGCACCCATGCGGGTTCCCCCCCCCAAGCAAGCTCCGGGCTCCGGCCTATACGTGGATAACCCCCCAAGCAAGCGCGTGTCTAGGCTGCGGCAGCGAACGGAGGTCACCTTGACAGTGACAACTAACCATGTTTGGCAAGCCGCCATCACTATGACGCCGCCCTCATCATTGTGTGCCTGTAATCGCTTATACCGGCGACGTTCTTCTTCCTTCCTGAAGTTGGGGTTTTCCTTCGACTTGCAGCTCCCTGACACCCACGCACCTGTCGCAGCCGCTGCTGATGCTGTTGCGCCAGTCACTATCAGAGCTGCTGCTTCCGGGCGTTCAGCTGTTCGTGCAAGGCCGGCCGGCCCCACAAGCCATTCCTGCTCAGGCCGCGACCCATTGATAGACACGACACCACTCTCCTGAAGAAGCGCGATGTGCCCCAGGTGTGCACCGATGGCGCTATGCTCCTAGCCGACTGGGCAGCTGATGGCTGGCCGTCCGCCAGGTGCGTTCATGCGGGTTGCCCCCCAAAACACGTCTCTAGGCTGTGACAGCGAAAGGAGTACCCCTATACTGACTGTGGCAACCACTTATAGCGTTTGGCAAGCCGCCATCGCCCTCTGCCATTCTCGCGTCAGAACCTGCGCAGCGTATGTATGCTCCGGTTTCGGCCTCCTACGTCCTGCCCCTCGCGCATGCGTAACCGGCGCTTGCTGGCGCTTGGCATCCAAGCGCCATTCATATTGGGTTTGTTCTTCTGATGATCGAGGCGGGGGTCCAGAGCTATCCGCGTAATGCGTCAACCGTTCGCGTAACCGTCACAGCTCGCCATCTGGTCGTTAAGTCGTGTTGCCTTCGCTCGCTATCATTTATTTGTTGATACTACTCCGCGCTG
Source organism: Pleodorina starrii (assembly GCA_030267565.1). Classification (NCBI taxonomy): domain Eukaryota; kingdom Viridiplantae; phylum Chlorophyta; class Chlorophyceae; order Chlamydomonadales; family Volvocaceae; genus Pleodorina; species Pleodorina starrii. Next base: position 404,902 of record BRXU01000037.1, read on the forward strand.
CCTTTTTCATTGTCCGCTTTCTGTTTAGCATTTTCGCATTGTCCGCTTCCCGGTTTCGGCCTTCTCCTTCCCGCTGTTCGCGCTCCCTTTTTTTGCATCGCACAAATGGATTCCATTGTTTCTGCCATTCTTGTGTGTTTTTACGCAACGTTTGCGCCCTCCAGGCGCTTGGGTCTCCTTCCTGCGCATTACGCATGCGTCACCGCGTTTCCTATTAGGGGTGTTTCTATGGTTTTTAGTTCTGGGCATATCTACCTCGTACATAGAATGCGCGTAGAATCCGTACAGGGGCCGTTTCTAAAGACCTCCTGAAACCATAGTGGAACCAGCCAATACAATTTTGCACCATGCTCCGACCCAATATCCCAAATCAAATGGATTATATAAACAATTATTTATTTTCCGATCGATTTGATAACTCGCCACGAAGTGGTATGCTGCGGGACCGGGAGCCACGATCCGTGGCTCGGGGGGCCTTCCCGTTCCTCCCGGAGATGGCCGCCCCGGTCCCCCGGAGATGGATCCAAGGCAACCGACTACGGCAAGCTCGCAAGCACCAATGAAGCGTTTAACATCCTTTTATGGACGGCAAAATTCGGCTGAACACGGCAGACGTTGAGAGAGCTATAATTATTGCATGTTGGCCGGACGCCGTACCGTGTCACACACTTCTGACCAAAGCCTACTGGATTATGTTTTGCACTTGGTAAATTACATTATCGGCTAAATTGCAACATAAGATGGACGGCTTAGCACTGTTACAACAGGATACAGCGGCAGCCGCTTACTCTGACGAGGTTTTGAAAGAGTTCGAAGATGTCATACATGCAGCTTTGGGATACGCGTTACCCGGCAGCGCTGGTGCTGAGGCGCCCGGGCGGGGTCTCGGCGGTGCCGGCAGCAGCAGCGGCGTCGTGGCTGTTGGCGGCGCCGGCAGCGCCGGTGCTGAGGCGGTATGGTCAATACAGTCAAACCAGGGCTGTCGGCTGATTGGGAGCCATCAGCGGGGAGGGACGGGTAGACATTAGAGCACGGGCGCCTAATGCGTGACTCATACCCGGGGTGCTCGGCTGTACTCCCCCGGGAGTATGCAGGTTCAATTCCTGCCGTCCTGTTGCTATCGTTATCCCCAGATACGGCGGCGTGCCTGCGGGCTGCGGCGCACCCTACGGCGGGTACCCCGGCAGCGGCTGGAACCCCAGCGCTTGGAGCCACAGCATCGAGGAGGGCGGCAGGGGCCGTCGCAGGGCGGGGGGCCGCACGCGCGAGGGCCCCCAGGCCGCGGCCTCGCGTGCAGTCGGGCCGCAGCTGTCGGACCGGCGGAGGTGGAGGTGCTGTTGCGCCGCGCTCTCCAGTCTGCCTTGGGGCGTGGCGGGGGTTGCAAGCACCGCCCCACGTGCTGTGGTGCTGCCCCGCCCCGCCCCTCCCCACGTGCTGCACCCGCGGCGGCGGCGGCGCGAGTCGGCGCCCGCTGCCCCCCGCCGGTGTGCTGCCCCTGTGGTGCCCTTCCAGCCTGCCGGCCGGCCGGAACCCCAACCGGGCGGCTGCGGCACCGCACTGGTGCCATGTGCCGGGGTCGGGGTTGGGGCGGCCCAGCGGGTATGGGTTGGGAACCGGCCGCGCGGCCCAGGAGCAGGCACTGGGTGCAGGTGCAACAGCAATTGCTCCGCCGTTTGGTTGTTGCCCCTCGACGGGGCGGGGCAAGGGCGGGGCAGCACGCGGCGCTCGTGTGAACTTGGGTGGCGAGTTATGCACCCGGTGAGTGGGAGATTAGTCAGGACAGGACAGGAGCAATAAGCGCCGACCGGCCGTCAGCGGCATGGGCGGCTGGGGCGCATGCCTGAGCCCCGCAGCCAGGGTCGGTCCGTTCCTCAGCTGGCGGTTGCACCGTCGCGGCGGTGTGGGGTGCCGCCACTGAGGATACCGGAAAGGCCGCAACCCCGCCTTTCCGCGTCGCTTCGTTGACGTCCGGGCGGGCGGCTCGGTTCGGGGAACGTCTGGACAGGTGGGCCATGTTCCGCGCCCGTCGATGTGGCAGGGGTGCGGTGGGGAGCCAAGGGGAGACTGGTTCCCGAAGGGCTTAGGAGCGAGAAGGGGCGTACGTCGGTGGTGGGCAGTGCCGCTGGTCGAGTCCTCTGCGGGCTGGTGGGTGTTGCGGCTGCTGCTGAGGCCCTGTGCCGTGCATAAAATGATGGAATTGTGGAAGTCAAGCTTTTGAGTTGAACGCTTGATTTCCCTGCTAAAGGCCTGTATAATGATACACACAAAGTTGAAAGCGAGCGAGTTGGGGCGAAGATTCTGCTCGAGTCGGTCGCCCGTCAGCGGGCCCTATGCCCAATATGCGCGGCCTTTAGGCAGGTCCGATTCCAGGGCAGGGCAGGGCAGGGCGCGCGGGCGGTTGACTAAGCCGTTGGACTGGGTGCGGCCGCCAGCCAGCTGGGCGCAACGACCCAACCCACAAAACAAACGCCACCATAGCAGAGACCCACCCGGCCATTATTTTTTCAATGTACTCAAGATAACTCTGCCGGAGCAGATGCGCGAAAGGAATACTACGTCCAAAAGATCCGGGGTAGGACAGGCACTGAAAGCCGGGTTAGCGGCCCTGGGGCAGGGTGTCAGGTGGCGGAGGTTGTGAAGCGCGAATGCGGACGGCCGACGCTGCGCCTAAGGCTGTGGTGCGGGTGACGCCAGCCCCGGCGCGCAGCCGGCCCGCCACATTGTGCGTCGTCGAGCGACCCGCGGGTCTGTGCAGGTGCCGGTTTGTGTCGGAAGTTTGGATCCGCTGCCCATTTCGCCAGCGGCTTTTCCAAAGCGGGCGAATTCGGAGGATTACCTCGCATACCTGTAATCCGCAATGCAGGCCGCGCAAGCGATTGCTGGTCGCAAGCGAGTACGTTGGGTTTTTCCGTCCTGAGCCACAATGGGTGGCCGCCCAAGCACAAGCTGATATCCCAATTCAAAAGTATTATTTACTTACTTCTCTTATATTCGATCGTTTGTAAATGGGCATACTAGTATTGTCGCCGACGGGCTCTACGTAGCTGTTTATAATTCGTTGTAGCGTTCGTTGTTCGTTCGTTGGATGGGCGCCGGCACACTGCACTTTGATTGCGTACCGGCCATATCCTTTCACTTGTCGTTACACTCGTATAAACGACACCCACCACCGACAACACATCTCTCAGTTACCGTCAGCTCAGCGGTCGGTCACTCGCTGTCACACGGGTCAAAGAATGCAGTACCGACCTCGCAATACGACTTTCTCATGGAAGGGTTCCGCAGCAAAGGCAGCTAAACGCGGGAAAATCTATCGCACATTATTACAACCGCTGAAACAGTGTAACCATCCACCAAGGTACCTATCACTCAGGTCAAATCAGCAACGCTAACGCTACCTGCCCAGCCATAAAGCATCACCCAACCGACGATAGATACGTCCCGTTCAATCCCCTAGGAGTGCCTGAGAGTTAGGGCACTAAAATTGGTGACCGAGAGGTCACCAGTTCGATCCCGGCCTTCGCAGAGGGCTGGGTGACCGATGGGGGCCCTGGTGTGGGAACGAACAGCAGGTGATCGCATGGCTCTTTAGCCATGTCCCTGTCCCCTGCACTGGTAGAACTCATCACGGTTGAATGTTCAACAATGATGTGTCTGGCATATCTGGGAAAAGTGCGTGCGGGTACCCAGATGTGATCCGAGTGAGACGGAGCCCAGACACGGAGTGGGTGGGAGAAGCAACCCATCTTAGTCAAAAAGGCGGTCACCGCGGTAATGGGCTGAAAGTACCCGCCGAAGAGGCATCAGTCTGTTCCCTTAACCCACGCTCGGGCTTACGGTCCAGTGTAAAACTTTCTTTCTTTCTTTCTACGTCCCGTTCAACCCTGGTTGCTCTATCTACCAACACGTGCGCATCACCTTTACAGGTGTTCAGGATGCAAAACGCACAAATAAGCCTGTGTCTTTTTCGTCCTGACACGACAAGTGCGGATACCGTTCACTGCCATGTAGTGTGTTGCTATACACAAGCCGTACACCCGTCCCCACTGAAACCTCTTCTATGGGATAACATACGGTTCCGTACCTCAGGGTATCGTCACGCATAACTAAAATAATAATAATAATAATAATAATAATAATAATAATAATAATAATAATAATAATAATAATAATAATAATAATAATAATAATAATAATAATAATAATAATAATAATAATAATAATAATAATAATAATAATAATAATAATAATAATAATACGCCCGACAGAGCCGAGGCGTGGGTTATGGGAGCAGGAGGGGTTGGGTGTCGGGTTGCCCCGATCCCATGCCTCTCCCGCTACCGCGGTGAGATTGGGAGCCCGCCGTTAGGGCGGGTTAGTAAATGTTAATTGGGTGACAGCGCATTAGCCTGCGCGACTCAGCAAAACTCCAGGCACTGGGAGCGGGACAAGCGCAAGGCGCAGCTGGACGCTCCCGGAAGGGCCATGTCAGCAAGGGCGCCACGCTGACAAAGGCGGCGGCTCGGGTGAGCGCGGTGAAGGCCGCCGCCACAGCAACCCAAAAACTGCATTTTACGGAGAGTCTACGGATGGAGAGCCTTTACGGTATATATATATATATATATAAACCGCATATTACTGGAGGAGATAGACGGCAACCTAAAAATACCAAGTGTCCAGTACGATGGTAGTGAAAACCACCGATTACATGACTGAATGATCCAAAGTTTTCCGGTGGCAAGATCCCGCCCTTTCCACGAAGTCCCCTAGCTGGGGATTGGGTTTGGCCACCGGTAGTTCAGGCCGGCCCGGGCCATACGGGTACGTAGTTCAGCCCGCTGCAGCCCAGTCCATACACAGGGCAACAGCAGGCCGGACTGGGCCAGACGGGTAGAGATAGAGATAGGTGAGGGCTGACAGGCCTGCACAGGCCGCACTTACGCGCCCCGTGCGTGGTCGCTCGCCTAGGCGCTTTTTCCCTGGGTTTGCTCCTTCCTGTCTGGGCTGGCTCGTGCTGTCTGGGCTGGTTGGTCTTTCCTCGGTCCTGGTGTGTTCGCTGCAGTGCACGGCCAGCTGGCCAGCTGGCTCTCCCGTTTTGGGTCTGAAGCCCGCTGTAACCACTATTATTACTTCCTTGGGAGGGCGGTCTTGCTCCTGGCCACTAGCTCCCCCGAGCCGGCCCGCCAGCACAGCTACTCCCGGCCGCTGGCTCCAAGTCCGCTCCAAGGCTGCTAGCTCCAAGTCCGTGCACTCCGTGCTGAACTGCGTTGCTGAAGGGCATTGGGGTGATTACGTACATGAGGGACGGAAAACGCATAGCTACACATACAGCTGTTAACGACCATTGGCGCCAGTTATTGAGATTGTATTAAACATTTGCTTCTGAAATTGGTCCGTTGACAAAGTTCCGGCGTGGAAGAGACTGCAAACAAAGTTGATCGGTACTCGGCGAACAGCGGGACGGACCTCGTCGATGAGTCTGATGCTTTCCGTAGCTTGTGTCACATGATTACCTGATGATACCTGAGGCTGGTGGTTAGTGGTTGGTGATCCTTCTGTTCTCACCTCCTGTGCCCTACCACGCAGCTTAGGGTTTTTAGGTTAATAAGGGTGGATATCTATAATGCCCTACGTCTCTATCGGTGGTCAGTGCTTCAACGTTTCGTTTCTGGACTGGCAAGTTTGTGAGGGAGGGGAAGGACGAAACCGGCGATCCGGCTTCTCTGCAGCAGGATACGCACGGCATGTGTCCGCGTGCGTCCATCCATCGATCAGTCAGATGCCGTACCAACAAACCTGCGTGTATATATCCCGACGGCGGGTCTACTTAAGCCGATCGGGCACGGCATGAAATAAGCAGCGAAAACGACTTCCAGCGTTATTTGCTTTGGTTCTGCTACTCGCTTCGCTCGCATTCGTCCATACGTATATATATATACTCATTCGCCTACCCGACTTGTCAACTTCCGCAACTACCGCCCGCTCGATTCGGCTCCGCTGCCGACGTGGCTCGCTCCTCCTTTCTCGCTGCACGCATCGGACGGCACACGCACCTAACGTACCTGGCAGCAGCAGCAGCAGCAGGGTCTCCATCCCCCCTCCCACTACTGCCTTCCCTGCCTCCCTTCCGCCCAGCACGCCCCTCTACTGCTGGTAAGTATGTACGTATATATATATATATATATGTAGGTAGAATGTGTGCCGCTGCACGCATGCGGGAGGTGCGTGTGCGTTGGGCTAAACAAACAAGGCTGATGGCCGCATGTGCATACATGTGTCCTACGTATCTGGCAGTTATGGGCACATTAATGCACATACGTACGTACGTGCTGCACCGCTGCGTCACACGCTGCCAGCAGATGTACGGACGGAGCGGTCACCTTCGTTACTTCGTTACTTCTTGGCTGCCCGCCCCTCTACATGCTGCATGCCTCCTACTATAAGAATGTCTGCTTCCTGCTGCCTGCCGTCAAGCAATCAATCCTACATCGATATCGCACCGCCGACAAGCGCGACGCAGCATTCTGCCAACTCAACCCTCCATCCGTACGTGTTGCTCTGCTGCCTATGCAGATGCGCACCCAGCAGCTTCCCAGACAGCAGGCCCACCCGGCCCGCCCGCTGCAATCAAGCCGCAACGAGCCCATCATCCGGCAAATGGTGACGCGGCGTCATCATCAACAGCAGGCAACCCGCTGCTGCTGGCTTCCGGTGCTTCTCCTGCTGGCGGCTGCTCTCCACGTGCACGCCACAGCAGCGGCGACCGCGCAGGGCCTCGCATGCCAGGATCCGTACTATATGGCCGACCACAACGGCTTCCCGGATAACGATATTTTCGGTTTCTCTGAAATGGACGACTCAAGCTATCATGTTGCAGTTACCTTGACACCCAATGATCCCGCACCCGGCATCGTCACTGCCTACTCCACGTTCTACCCAACTCTCGCGCCCAACACCACCGCCACGGTCCGCCTGTTCAACGCAAGCGAGTTCGCAGCACTCATCGCCGAACCCGACGGAAGCGGCTGCCGCGGACCGCCGCACGACTTCGCGAACCCCCTGGTTCTCACCGGCTTCAAGAGGTATGAGTATTCATTCGCCATGCGTCACAGCTCCTTCAATTTGGTGCGCTGTGAGCCGAAGCTCTTCTACCTCCTCGTCCTCATCACCAAGGCCGATGGCGCCTTCATGTGGGGGTCGGTCGAGGGCAACACGGTGGAGCCGAACGACCCCAATGACCCCCTCTGCCCCAACTCGCCCACCAAATGGGGCTACGCCAGCTTCTGGCTAACACACTGCCCCTGCGATTCGCCGCCGCCCGCGCCCTCGCCGCCCACACCGCCGTCGCCCCCGCCCTCGCCGCCAACAAACCGGCGTAAGTCGCCACCGCCGCCACCGTCGCTGCAGCAGCCAATTACCGCCCCAAACACGGCACCACCCTCTCCGCCGTCTCCCGCCAACCCACCTTTGACCCCTTCGATTCGTTTGAGGCCTTCACCACCGCCGCCCCGCCGTGAGCCACCGCGCGCGAAGCCGCGCGGCCCAAGGTCCAGCAGGCGGCTCTGAACGACGACGGAGAGGGCCGCTGCCGTGCGTGTGTGTGTGTCTCCACGAGCGGGCGGTGAAAGGCTTACCTTGAGGCAAGCCTTCCCGCCGTGTGCATGCTGCTTGTGTATTAGCCTGGGGGGTCCAGGTTTTCGCATGCTTCCGTACGTCGTACACGACTCCTGCTGCTGTCTGCTGTTTGTTCGGGGGGAAGTAGAAAGGGGGTGCGTGCGTGGTGCCGCATCACGGCGGTGTCAGCTGTCCGCAGTAGATAGATAGACACGCACCGACGTTATCTATCTGCTGCAGGGGATAGATAGATAGACACCGTTCTATCTGCGGATGGATGGCAGCCGATTCGTTAATAATTTACGCAGTGCAGGCGGTCCGGGCACATTTGCTTAACTGCAGCGGCTAGCTAGATAGCTAGTTGGGTTGCTACCCCTGCGTGAGAGATCATGAACGAAGTAAGGCGCTTGCCGCGCGTGTCTGTCTTCTTCCGTTCAGCAGCTGCGGATTACGAACTCAAATGTACAAACACGAGCGAGGAACTTGAAAAGACGATCGACATGAGGGGCGCGCGGTTGCAAGACAGTGCCGAACAGTGGCGTATGTGGGTGCGTCGCGTTTTTGTACGCTATGTGGGCCCTACCCCCGGAAGGGGTCGCACCGTATCGATCGATCGTCGCAGCGGCAGCTCCATCGTCCGGTAGGCGGGTATGTAGGTGCGCGCACACCGCAACCGCAGAAGTAGACTATTTCAGTTCGTAGCCAGACATCGCACATCTTCATTTATAATTTGCGTAGTGCCGTACGAAATGCAGTACGCAGGGCATCACGCATCCGTGCGTTGATTGGGAGTACGTTGATGTGGATGTGGATGACTGGCAACGAAAATGTGTGTATTGTCGTACTTGATTATTATGCGCCGCAGCCGTGCGTGCATGCTCCTTACGGTCGACCTTGAATTATCCGGGATACCTAAGATTAGGTAGGTAGGATATATGCAACAGACCGTAATTATTGAGAGCGAGGTCCATTCTGCCGGGCACTGCGAGGTATTTCTGCACGCCCGCCCATCTTGGCGGCTGATTAGTTCCATTTGTTTGGCACGGTCCTGTTGGACACGTACGAGCGCGAGCGCAGTACACAGTTCTGCACGCCCATCGTGGCTAGCTGCTGGTTACGTACGGTACCGGTAGTTCCATTCGTTGCCTGCGGTAGGGTTAATAGTGCATGGGGATAGATGTCGATCGAAAGAATAGAGTGGCAGGTCCTCGGCTCCTCGCTGCTGCCGTTCTGCATCCGACCCTTCGGGCGACGGGCTAGGAGGGCTGGCTGGCTGGCTCGTGGATAGGCGGCACGCACGCAGGGATCCTGTCAGGCACTTTGGATTGGGGCTCACAACCACCCCACACGCCCACAGAAGTAAGTGTCCAACCTTAACGCACAGGATATGTATAGATACGTAGCTGTTTCGATCGGCGGAGGTCCGTCCAATGTAACGAACACTGAAGTATGTAATCCGCCCACTCGCGAAAATACCGGTACACGCGTCCCCGGCCCCTACAATACCGGTACCCGCGTCGTACAATTACCGGTATCGCAACCAACCCCATACCCGCTGCTGTATGTGGTACCTATCGTGGTGGACGAGCACCGAGCAAACCCTGCAACGCCCGGCGGGATCGTTCGCGTGCGTGCTCCTGCTGCTGTATGTACGGCTCGGTGGCTGGTGTGTGCCGTACATACGCCCGGCCTGGTTGGGCCTGCGTGCGTCCGACCCGCCTCTGCGCTGCCGTACTGCCGTACTGGCCCGCTGCTAGCTCTCTACCTCCCTACGCAGCTACCGTAAATGACTCCGATGACGATCCTTCGGCGGCGGCGGGGCCGCATGCATGCAGCCAGGCTACACACACACACACACACACACAGCTGGGCCTCGCTCTCCAGCCACGGACCCGCTGGCCACATGCATGCATGCGTGCGTGACGTCAAAAGACCCACCAACACTCCACCCGCCCTGCGGTCCTTCATCCGCTGCGTTGCATGCATTAGACATTTAGACTGGACGTCTGGAACCCACCCACCGACCGACGGACGAACCAGCCAACGAACGAAGGGGCTGGCCAGCAGGGCACTGCACGCACGCACGGCGGCGACGGGCCGCAAGGGAACCCTCAGCAGTATCGTCCCATTGTGGTGTGCACGCTTGCTTGCACGGAGATCGATGGATGAACCGGTTGGACCGGTTTACAAAAGGTGAAGAGGGACCTCAAGCAAAGGGTCACCACCTATCGCTCGGCGCCATACCGCTTCGCACTTCGGCCGCACCTCTGCTGCGGCCTAAAGGCGGCGCACATACACCGTGGGAGTCAGGCGGCCCAAGCGACCAGAAGCTCGAGAGATGGGTGCTTGTCGTACTAGTACGACACGTACAATAGTGTAAAGTTGTACGGCAGCCTGACGAGGCGGATACGGTATGGCCTTTCACCGTGGCTTCGAAATAGCGTTCAGCTGCATCTCACGGAGAAAGGGCCCCCGCAGCGGTAGGGCAGATGTCAGGAAGAGCTTCCATACCATACCATACCATGAAGTACGCCCATCCGTCCATCCACCCATCCATCCGTCATTCCATCCGCCCATCCATCCATCCATGTGCTACTCCTATCGGTCCACTATTGGCCCCCCGTCAGGCGCTGCCGCGTCAGAGCGTTCCGCTCCGCCAGCAGCTGAACCAGCGCAGCCTCGGGAGGTACGGCAGTCGCACCTGGCGGCGGCGGCGGCGGCGCCGCCGCCGACGCCGCGCCGGCGGCCAGCGCCGGAAGCTCCCTGGCGCCCGTCGGCGACGCCGCGCCGGCGCCGGCGGCGGCGGCGGCGGCGGCGACGCTGGTGCTTGGACGAAGCGGGGAGCCGACGCCGGCGCCAAGGCCCGCCGTCGCCGCCTCCACTGCCATCCTCGCCGGCGCCGCCGGCAGAAGCTTTCCGGTCGTACTTAGCCGTACGCCACTGGTCAGTGCACGGCTTGCTACCGCATGTCCCAGCTCCGATAGACGCCCGGTGCTGCTGGCGGCGGCGGCGGCAGCGGCGGTGGTGCTGCTACTGCCGTTCCCCAGTGAGGCCCCTGAGGTGGGGGGCCTGCCACCGCCGGCGCCAGCGGCGGCGGCACCACCGGCCCGGCCGGCGGCGGCGGCGGTCCCGCCGTCGAGGTCGCCGGCATCAGAACCCTCGTATGGTGCCGTCATCGTCGCCGCAGCGCTGCCGCCACCGCCACCGCTATCGCCACCGCCGCTGCCACCGCCACCGCCGCCGCCGTTCAACTGAAGCACATTTCGCAGCTGATCGACCGTCAGCGTCTTGCTGCTACTGCCGCCACCGCCGCCGCCGCCGCCACTGCCGCTACTACCGCCTCCGCTGGTCTGAGTCCTGGGGACGCTGACTGGCCGTCCGCCACCGCCGCCGGCCGTTGGCGGCGGCGGTGGGAGAACTGCCATCAGAACATCATTTGGGACAAAGGGGTTGGCGGCGGCCGCCGCCGCCGCCGCCGCGGCAGCGGCGGCGGCGCTGCCGCCACCGCCGATCCGCTTTCCGGTCCCTGTGGGCATCAGTGCCCCGGCCGACTGCGCGCGCTGCGCCTGCTGCTGCTGCTGCTGCCGCCGCGCCCCCGGACCACCCATCCCTGGACCCCGCGCCGCCGTACTTCCCGTACCCGACGCCAGCCCCAGGCCGCTGGTGGTGGCGGGCCGCGCCGCGCCGCCGCGCGACGGCGCGCTGCGCCCGCCGCCGCCGCCGCCACCCCAGGCAGCGGCCGTGCCGGGCCGCAGGCCCGCCCCCGATGACCCACGGGTCGCTGTAGCCGTTACGACGACGCCCGACGGCCCGATCTCCGGTTCCAACAGCCGCAGCCGCTCGTGCAGCAACGCGTTCTCCCGCCGCAGCTCCTCCAACTCAATGAGGGCGGCGGTGGATGCGGTGTAAAGCCCGCCGCCGGCGTCCGCCGCCGCAGCCGCCGGCGGAGACTGCCCCATGGGTCGGCCTTCGGCGCCGGCAGACGCCCCGACGAGCGCCTCCAGCATCGACAGCCGGTCGCGCGCGCGGGCGTCTTCCGCCGCCAGGGTGTCGTATTCGACGCGGAGGGACTCCAGGGAGGCGCAAGCGCGCGCGTAGGCGGACCGGAGGCCAGCCAGCGCCGCCGATGAGGCGACTGCCACCCGGCTGGCGTCAATGACGCTTCGAACCAGAACCTCCACATCGGAGGAGCGAAGCCGGCTGGCGTACAGCGCCTCGTTCTCGCCGTCGAAGCCGGCGGCGGCGGCGGCGGCGGCGGCGGCCGCCGGCGCCGCTGCCGCGGCGGCGGCGGCGCCTTCGGCGCCGCCGCCGCCCGGCGGCGCCTTCGGCGCCGCCGACGGCGGCTTCGAGATGGCGGCAACGGAGGAGCCGCCGCCGCCGCCGCCGCCGAAGGCGGCGGCCAGCGACGGCGGCAGGGGCGGCGGAGCCGCCCCTGCGGCTTCGAGCTGTTGTCTGAGGAACGCCACCTCGGCTCGAAGCTCCCGGATGATGCGGCTGCGCGGGTCCTCGTTGACCGCCACCTGAGATTGGGGATCGGGCGTTGGGCATATGGCGGCAGAAGATGGAGCTGGAGCGAGAGATCGAGTCACGAAGCCACGGAAGTTGCACTGTGGTAAGTTTGTGGGCTGGGCAGTGGCGGCGGATGGTGGTTGTGGTGGTTGTGGTGGTGGTGGCGGGCGGATGGTGGCGGGCGGCACGTGAGCCCCCAGGGAGGCGTGTTGGCCCAAACAACAACGCACTCCCACTCCCACTCCCGGAGAAGCGCCGCGCCGCGCCTTGCCTTCAGCCCCGGGTCTGTCGGTGAACGCTCGAACGAACGAAGGAACGAATGACCAATCGGTGATTTCGGCGGACGACCGGCCCCGCACTACGCACCGCACTTCGCCCCGCACTACGCCACGCGCCCCGCACTTCGCCCCCCACGCCCCTCCCGTCCTCTCGCCACCGCCTGCCCAGGGGACGCACACGGACTCCATGACACACGCACCGGTACTGCGGTATTACGGTACTACGCTCCCACTAAGCCAGACTATGCCAGACTACGGCAGTGCGCCGACCCGGTAGGTGATCCCCCTGAGCTCACCAGCCCTATGCCCACCACCACAGTACCACCACAACTGCGCCAACCCGGTCCACACGCTCTTCTCCCGTCCCCTCGGCCCGCGCCCGCGCCCGCGCCTCCCCGGGGGACGCCCACACGGGGAACAACGGGACCGACAAGCCACAAGGGACGACGGCCCACAACCCCGCTACCCTCCTGACCCGCCTCCGCCTCCGTCTCCGTCTCCGCTGTGGTATCTTCCTTTTACCCCCCTGACCCACCGACCCACCGACCTGGTTGGTGATCCGCCGGGCTCGTGCCGCGTAGTCCAGCGTGCTTGCGTTCTCCTCCAGGAAGCGGTCGGCGGGGGAGAGGCAGGCCAGCATCAGCGTCAGCGCGCTGCCGCCCAGCGAGTGCTTCAGCAGGCAGGTCAGCTTGGAGTCGCGGTAGGGCACGTGAGGGGGGGGCGGGGGCGGAGGCGTCGCCGTCGTTGGGGGCTGCTGTGACTGCTGCTGCTGCTGGTGCGGTGCTGTGGCTGCTGCTGCTGCGGAGGCGGAGGCGGCTGCGTCGGTGAGCGCGGTGATGACTTGACGGAGGGTGAAGAGGGACTTGTTGATGGCGACGCTCTCGTCGCGGAGGGCGCCTGGCGGTGTGGAAAGAGGGGGAGGGGGAGGGGTAATTATAACGGCCCGGTGCGAGGGAACGCAACGCAGTTACCTGGGATATTACCTGAGGATTACCTGATATCTCCAGCAGAAATAAAACGAGCGCGAGGGAGGGGGCGAGGTTATCCACGTATAGTGGAAAGAGGGGTACTAAGAGGGGGGGTTGGGGTAGGGCAGGTCGTGAGCGCATTGGTGTCATTGGTGCGTATGGAAAGGGTGTGTGTGGGGTGTGTGGTGGGGGCGGTGTATGTGTGTGCGTGTGTGTGGGAATGGGCGGTAATAAAGACGACGGCTGCAGGACGCTTGTATTGTGTTGTTTATGGGGGGGTACGTCGCTTCCCGTCCCTTCCCTTCCCTTCGGCTCGCTTGCTCTCCACAAACCCCCCCCCCTTTACCCCCCCTACCCGCCCCCGCCCCGCTAACGCCGTCTCCGTCTCCGCTGCGGTATCTTCTTTTTACCACCCAGCCACCCACCCCAAACCCCACCCAACCCTCAACCCCCAGCCCCAAGCCGCCAGCCCCACCTTCAGTGGCCCCAGTCAGCGCCGCCCGCTCGCTGCCCGCCAGATCCACCAGTGTCAGCCTGGCCGCCCGGGTCTCCAGCGGGGAGGCCAGCGGGGCGGAGGAGACGTGCAGCGTGAAGATGCAGTGGGAGCGACTGGAGGCGGCGTTGAGGCGATGGGAGGACATGACCTGGAGTGTATAAAGAAATAAAATCGCAGCGGGGGGGAGGTTCAGGGAGTGATCTGCTCCATTATATAACGAGAGTCATGTGGGGGGCGGGGCAGGGCATGAGGCCTTACATGTGTACGAGCCAAAAACTGGCTGGTAACATGTGTCCCCCACACACAACGGTTATCCGGTAGGGGGTTGGGGGGTGATAACTGTTAAGGGGCCGGCCGGATGGCGCGCGGGATATGGGTTGCGGGGGCGGGTGGGCGCAGGCGGGAAGGAGGGAGGGAGGGGAGGGGTGAGCTGACCCACGGGTCGGGTCGAGGCAATGCGAAAGGAGACGGGAATCGCAGGCAAGTCACCGCGTGCAAAAGGCAAGAGGAAGCATGCCGGTAGGGGGGATAGTTTCAACAGCCGTTGCTCCTCGGCAGGGGGAAGGGAGGGAGTTGAGGGGAGCTGGTTCCTGGAGGGGAATCCTTGCGGCAATCTGACTGGTGGCGCTCTTAGGGTCGGTGGACCCACGGGTCGGTACCCGTAAAGTCTTCCCCCCAAACCACGTCCACCACCACCACCACCACCACCACCACCACCACTCTGGCGGCTAGCGCCGTCCCCCTCGCTTCGCTTGCGGTACCTCTTTCTTCTCACCACAACTCAGGTATCAGTCGTGAAGCGCCTGGCGAACCCTTGTTCTGATCGGCGCAGAGTGAAAGCGCGTGCGGGGCCCTTTCCGAGTGCGAGATAGCCGAGATACCGTATACAGTAACCTCAAGTAAGTAGCACGTGGAGCCAGTGGCACACGAATCCCTGGATCCAGATTCCATGGAACCATGAAATTATGGATCCACGGATTACCATTGACGTGTTTCGCACAGGCCGGAGGTAGAGCCCGAAGGACCGGCCCGCACCGCACCGCACGGCACCGCGCGCACACGCGGGCTCTGCAGTGCGGTGCAGACGCTGCAGTGCGGCGCCCACGAGATGCGCACCTTGTTAGCCACCCCCGACTGGAAGGCGCCGATGGCCTCCTCCGCACTCTCCACCTCGGGCTGTGACGGGGGGCCGATGAGGCGAGGCCAGGCGAGGCCAGGCGAGGGAAGGGGAGGGGAGGGGAGGGGAGGGGAGCGATCAGAGGTGGGCGAGAGACGAGGCGAGGAGAGGCGAGACGGGCCGAGGGGGGCCCGGGCACAGGAGGAGGTCGAGGAGGAGGAGGAGGCCACACCCACCCCACCCCACCCACCCACCCCCACCCACCCACCATGAACAGGTTCTCCAAGTAAAAGCCCTCCTGCGACCAGCGCATCCGCAGCGGCCCGCCCGCAGAGCCGCCACCGCCCCCAGTTCCAGGTCCAGGGCGACGCGGGCCTCCGGGCCCTCCCGGTAGGGCTCCCAGGCTGGCCGGGTTCAGCAGGTCGTACACCTGCTCCCGATAGATCTGTACGAACGAACACCTGTACGGCACATGGGCCATGGACAGCGCCAACAATCGTGGACATATCAACAAACAAACTTGGATCTAGATCTTCGCCAGGTGGTGATGCCGATCTCCACCTTCCCCTAACCCCCAGGCTGCCGGGCACACCAAGCCGGTAAGGGTTTTAGGGTCGATCGTTTGGTGTGCGCGGGCGGGCGGGCCCGGCCTAGCCGTGCCGCGCAAGCATACCCCGGCAGATACCGCACCTGATCTGGTACCGCCGGCTTCGGTCCCTCGCGGCCGCCGCAAACAGCTCCCGCACCGACCGCGGAGTGAGGCCCAACTGTTCGTCGGGAGTTGCCGCAAAGTCCGCCTGCGGCGCCGCAGCCGCGCGCGCCGCGCCGCTGCGCCCGCCGGCGCTGCCCGCCGCCGCCGCGGGCTTGCCGGCCCCGGCCGACCCATGGGCCACATAGCGATAGCCCTCCATGGTGAACGTCTTGCCCGAGCCTGCGCAGATCCAGTGCCGTACCACGACAAGCGAACAATACCAGGAAGCACTCGGACAGGTCGCAAGTGGTGGCAACAGCGGTCGGTTTGAAATGAAATGAAACAGCGTAAAATTCCGACGCGTTTGGCCCTAACAGCGCATATCCACGAACCCAGATGCGGCTCCTTTCCCTTTCCCACACGTGCTTACCGGGTATGGGATCAGCGCTATGTGCGGCAGCTTGAAGTACAACGGTAAACCGAAACGCAACCACCGCAACCGAATAACGACCTACCCGTCTGGCCGTACGCAAAGATGGTTGCATGGTATCCGTCCGCCACGGCCGCGACCATGTCCGCCACGCCCACTCTGGCGTACAAGTCGTACTGTACCGCAAGCGTGGTCACACGGTTTTAAGGAGGCGGCGCAAAACAAAACAACACGGCTTTTGAGTTGTGGGAGTGCGCCACGGCGATTAGCCTCTTGACATAGTAACAGAACGCAAAGCGGGTTTGACTGGCCGGAAAATCACGCCCAGAGAATCATATGCCCAGAGGCAGGCGTGCTGGGAGGAAGTGGCGTACAGGAGGGGAGAGGAGGGGGAGTCTTCGGAGGGCGTCTTGACTCGCGGCTCACCTGCGACACCTCCGGGCCGAACACTTGGTCAAACGTGTAGCGCCGCGCCGTACGCCGGTCGCTGCCGCTGCCCAGCAGCACCTCGTTGGGCCGACCGGAATCAAGTTGGAGGAGGGAATGGTCTGTGGCGCCATCGTTGGGGAGCAGGGGCCTCACGCGGACCGCGACTCGAATCGATTTGGTCTGCCCGGAGGCGTCCATGGCCAGGCGTCCAGCACCCGCATCGCTGGCCCCAACGAGAGGTTGAGACCAGTTTTGGGGTATTATAACATGCTATAAATTTCGTTGGATAGCTGTGAAGGCTTTCATGCCACGCGTATGCATTGCATGTTGCGGGCTTTTCACGCACAAAGATATTTATGGTTTGAACGACAACCTGTTGGGATATCGACACCGACAGCGGTCCAATAATGCATTCCCATACTTGTTTCTTGGTTCTTGCTGTCGTTCCAAACTAAAGGTTCGTACAGTCGGAAGAGAAGCTCGAAGCACAAGCATGCAAAACTTTCTTGAAAGCTTTCTGGCAGCATATCTTTGTAAACTGTTGTTAGACAGCGGTGATAATTTCATTCCAAAGCCAAAGTCCAGCTTGTTGCCACAGGCGGATGTTGCATTGAGGACCCTGAGCCTGCGGGCGGCCTTCGGGCCGGCGGCTCCCACAGCATGGGTCTCAAAAAGACTGGTGCCGGTGGTACCTCCGGCGTCGGCCCCGGCTTCGCGACCTCCTCCTCGACATCGCGTCATTCAACCCGCAACCAGCAGGTGCCCAAGCAGCGAGGCCATGACCGTCCGCAATCTCCATCAACGCCTGCTCGACCGCATCGCACCCACCGCCTGGGCCACTCAAATGCGCTGAAGCTCCTGGCCATCTTGGTCGTATTTGCGGCAATGGCGCAGCTGCTGGGCGTGGGATCCATCCTACGACGTGCGCTGCTGTCGCGCTGCACCGCTTATACTCACGACAGCCACGCCATGAGCAGTAGCAGCAGCGACGCCGGCAGTACCAGCGACACCGGCGGCAGCGGCAGCAGCAGTATCGCTGCGGGCGGACACCACGGCGCCGGGCTATGGGAGCAGCTCTGCGGGCGGGAGGCCGCCGCCGCCACCGCCACCGCTGCCGGCGGAGGATCGTTCAAGTCTGACGTGTCGGCGACATCCGCTGCCAACACCGGCGCCAGCACCGCGGCCCTCAGCAGTAGTGGCGGCATCAGTGACGGCGGCGGCGGCGGCGGTCTCGTTGCCGGCGGAGGATCGTTCAAGTCTGACGTGTCGGCGACATCCGCTGCCAACACCGGCGCCAGCACCGCGGCCCTCAGCAGTAGTGGCGGCATCAGTGACGGCGGCGGCGGCGGCGGTCTCGTTGGGGCTGCGGAGAGGATCCGGGCTTTCGAGGCGGCGGCGGCGGCGGCGCTGGCGGCGGCGTCGTCGTACCACCCAGCGGAGTGGCCCCGGGTGTACGGCGGGCTGGCGGAGCCGCACAGCCGCATCCTCAAGCGCTGCACGGGTGAGCCCGAGGCCGGGGGGCTGGGTAATTTCGGGCGGCTGGGACGAGCGGAAGGGCCTTGGGACGAGCATGGACGAGCGAAGGGACGAGCAGCGATAACAAAGAACACATTCTGTCTGACCTGGCCACTCTTTGGGGGCCGCCCAGACCAGACCAGACCAGACCAGCACATCCTCGCACGTCCTGGGAGGGCTGTCCTATGGCCCCATAAGTTGTCCCCTCATCTCACCTCACCTCACCTCACCTCACCTCACCAGGCAGCCTCTTCTCCCCCCCGCTGGGCCCCGGATCGCGGCCCGGTGAGGGCCTCGTGGGCGTGTGGCTGCCGCAGCGCTTCCATCTGGCCTTCTGTGACCCGCTGACGGGCAGCAGCGCCACACTGAGGATGAAGCCCGTGTCAGAGGACGCAGCAACAGGGGAAGCAGGGGCAGGGTCAGCAGCGGCAGGGTCAGCAGGGGCAGGGGCAGCAGGGTCAAGGACAGGGTCAAGGGCAGGGGCAGCAGGGGCAGCCGACAAGGTGGCGGCAGTCGGCAGCAGGGCGACCGGAAGTACGGCAGCAGGGGCGACCGGAAGTACGGCAGCAGGGGCGTTGGCGCACACCATTGAGCTGGCGACCTCCCGGGCGCTGGTGGCGGATGGAGGTGGGTGTGTGTGTGCGTGTATGTGTGTGTGTGCGCGTGTGTGTGTGTGTATGTGTGTGTGTATTTGTGTATTTGTGTGTGTGTTTGTGTGTGCGTGTGCGTGTGTGTGTCGTTACAGTATCTGACCGGGCCCTGACGCTGGCCAGGGGCTGCTAACCCAGCCCCGACGGAAAGACCGCCTAAGCACTCTCCCCCTTGCGGTGGGAGAAGGGCGTGAGGGGCCGCTACCCCCTCCTGCTCGACGCAGAGCTGGCTGCGTCGTATACCCCATATACGGGTGTACGGCGCAGCGGCTCCCCAAAAGCTTGAGCTCACAGCCTGCCTTATACGGCAGCTGGGCCCTTCGTCCGCACAAACAGCAGTCGCGCCGGCGCACTACGCGGCGCCCGCGCTGTCCTGCCCGCCCTGAAGTCCTTGCAGCGCCGGGGCGCCCGGCCGGCCTGCTACCGGCTGGCGGTGCTCCTCTAGGCGCGAAAACAAAGCGCTGAGAACCTGCCCCGAGCTTGGTCCGGCTCGTGGGCGGTCAGCACCAAAGGAGAACCCAAGACAGCGCGCGCCCTACCCCTGCTACTACTCCTACTACGACGGCCCCGGAGAGGCCGGGGGGTGGCCCCTAGAGGCCGAGCTCCAGAGCGCCGCTTGGCCTCGACGCGGCAGGAGGTCGGGAGCGGGCCTTGCGGCAGCGGGCTAGGTGACGGAGCTATAGTTCGCACTAGGCGGCACCTCGCCAACTCTCCTCACTCTCGCTAAACCCGCTCCCTAAAGCCTCCCTTGCCTACAAAAGGCAGCCTGCGGCGGTCTCTGCACCCTAAGTCCTCTCGGACCCGAAGGACCCCCCCCCTCCTCCTCCCCTCCTCTCACGCCTCCCTGCCTCGACGCCCTAAGTTCCCTCCCTCACCCCTAAAGCCCCTTCATCCCCTCACTCCACTTCCCCTCCCCCTCCCTCCATACCCATCCCTGCGTGCTGCACACACTGAAAGTGGCCGTTGACCACCGCCAGGATGGGGTGGTCAGGCCCTACCCCCTCCCATCCCCGCCTTGGCACGTCTAGCTTTGCAAACCCTCGCACACGCTGCCAAAATTCTAGCGCTGCGCGCGCCTTGGCCACCTCGACTGGGTCTGGGGCATCCGGGGCGGTGGGCGAGTTCCTGACTGCCCACAGCCCCACGCGCGCCCGTTCCATGGCCGTGAGCGCCGCCAGGCAGATCACGTCCCACACGCACTGCTGCACGCCTGGCGGTGGCTCCGCCAGCCACACGTTCGCCCGGGTGATGGGCCCGGGCACGTGGGCGGCGATCTGCTGTACCACCGTTTGCGCCACCGGGCACTCCCAGAAGTGGTGTGCGCGCGGCGAGCATGCGTGTGGGCCGGCTCCCCCGTACGCGCCGCACTTGCATTGTTCTGGTGCCGCTCCCCTTATGTGGCTGTTGCCGGGAAGCGGCACGCCGTCCTGTGCCAACCGCCAGAGCGTCTCAAAGTGTTCGCGCTCCCATTTGATGGGCCACATTCGCCGGAGCATTGCCAGTACGCCTGCTGCTGGCGCCACTTCGGCGGCGGCTGGCTGATGTCCCGGCGGGTGGGCTCCTGCTGCCGCTGCCGCCGCTGCGGGCTGCTCCCGGGCTTCCCGCTCGTAGGCTGCGTGTGTGTGTGTATGTGTGTAGGCTGTGTGTGTGTATATGAGAGAGAGAGAGAGAGAGAGAGAGAGAGAGAGAGAGAGAGAGAGAGAGAGAGAGAGAGAGAGAGAGAGAGAGAGAGAGGGAGGGGAAGGGGGAGGGGGAGAGTTGAGGCGGTGGGGGAGTGAGGCGGTAGCGGCTTTGGGCTTTGCGCGGCGACGAGGTCCTCGGATGGCCCCCAGGGGAATGAGAACGGAGAAGGGGAGGGGGGCCCTCCCCGGACCCGGCAGGCTTCGCCGTGCAACCCCGGCTTAGTCCCAATCTCCCTTCCGAAGGCATCAAGTGTTGGCCTCGGGGCTTTCCTCTATCTCCCTCTCCCCCCTTTGCGACCCTCCTCCCCCCCCCCGACCCCATCCACATCGGTCTTTCGACTCCCTGGCCTGTCAGCGAGTGCCGCATGCTACTTACATCCCGCCCTCCCACCACCAACCCCTCCCTCGCTCCCTGGCTCCCTCCTGCGCACCTGCCTCCGCCTTGTGCCTCTCTGCCACAACCTCCCTCGCCCTTTTTTTATTACCTCCCCCCCCTAACCCCTATACATGGATAACGCGCCCCCCCCCTATACGTGGCGAAACCCTCCCCCCTTCACCCCCCTCCATTCCACCCCCTTCATTCCACCCCCCTCCATTCCACCCCCTTCAGGCTCCGTCCGAATCGCCTGGTCCAATGGATCCGCTCTGTTGGCGGATGGAGTGCTGGCGGTGCTGGAGGGGGGCACTCCCTGCGGCAACCCAGGAAAACCAACCGCCACAACAACCGCCACAACAACCGCCACAACCGTCGTTTCCTGCGTGACGGTGGGCCGCGGCGGCATCGGCGGCAGCCGCCGCCTGGCCTGGCTGGGTCGCGAGGGCGCCGGAGACGGCGACGGCGAGGGCGAGAGCGGTGGTGGCGGCGGTGGTCGGCGAGGCGGTCCTGCCGCAGGGGGCCGGAAGAAGGAGGAGGGGGAGGACGGGGAGGGGGAGGACGGGGAGGGGGAGGAGGTGGTGGTGGCAGCTAGTGCCCCTACGCTGGTGTTGGCTGCTGCAGAGGATCGGTTGGTGCTGATACTCGTGGAGGAGGGCGGGGACCTGGCGGTGAGGGCGGACTGGGGGGTGGGGGGGTGAGGGCGGACTGGGGGGGGGTGCGGGGTTGCGGGGGGGGGTGGGGTGAGGGCGGACTGGGGGGGTGAGGGCGGGGGCCGGCTGAGGACCCTCCGGAGGGCCTCAGGAAGGGGCCGGCGGAGGGAGGGGGGGAGGGGTCGGGCCGCAGACCCAGCTTTACGTAGCCCTCCTTACAACCAGCCTTCGGGTCCCTCCCCGGCGGCCCCAGCCCCCCCTTGTGGTGCCCGTAACGTAACGTAACGTAACGCGGTCCATGTGATCTGTACCTGCGCTCGCTGTCTGTTAACGCGCAGTAGTCGGCAGTAGTTCGATAGCAGTTCGACAGGAGTCGCCGCGAATCGTTTGGTCGTTCGTTGCAGCGCTGAGTACACGCAGCACCCTCACACGCCTCCGCACCCACCCCTGACGCTGCTCTCTCGCCCCCCCCCTCTCCCTCTCAGGCCGCCGCCCGGTCGGCTTCCAGGCTGGTGGCTTCGGTTGACGTCTTTACTCGGCGGTTGGAGGCGGCGGTTGTGGCGTCGTACGAGGCGCTGCGGACGGTGCCGTACGCTATCGGGCTGCCGACGAACGCGCCGGCGGAGGACAAGAGGTGCGGGTGTCCGCGTGTGTGTGTGTGTGTGAATGCCACGTGCATGTCGCATGTTGTGTTGGGCCGTCCTATGTTCGGGTCGCCTGCGCCTGCACGTGCGCCTGCGCGTATGCATGCATGCACGCATGTGTGTGTGCGCGCGTATGCATGCATGCATGCACGCATGTGTGTGTGTGTGTTTTGCCACGTGAGGTGTGGCAGTCCAGGAACGATCTAATGAATGGTTTGGGTGGACTGAACGCATCGTCGATGCGGCATCTCCTCCGCCTCCCATCCAACCCAACCGACCCACGGGTCATTCCGCCCCGCCCCGATCCCTCCCCTTCCCTCCCTCCCCTCCCCTCCCCTCCCTTCCCTTCCCTTCCCTCCCCCCCCCCTTACCCCTCCCCCTCACCCCCCCCCCTCTCGCGCCCTGCTCGTCCAAGCCTGCCCCCAGGCTGTCCCGCAAGCTGTACGACATTATGTCCCTGAACACCGGCCCCGGCTGGTCCACCCCCGACCGCACCCCCCACGGTTGGCAGTGGATGTGGGACAGCTGCTTCCATGCGCTGGGGATGAACCCCATTGACCACACCGCGGCATGGGAGCAACTGAAAGTGGGTGGGGGGGACTGGGGGGGGGAGGAGCAACGTAGGGGGCGGGAGGGAGGGGCGGGTGGGTGGCGGAGGGGCGGGTGGCGGAGTGGGAAGTAAATAAAAAAGATCGCAGCGGAGAAGGAGACGGCGTTAGCGAACGGACCCAGAACCCAGCAATACTTACCGAACAAGAGGAGCAGCGGTGAGAGGGGATGAAGAGGGTCGAGGCGGTGCGTGGTGGTGGTGGTGGTGGTGGTGGTGGCAGGGGGGGGTAGAAAATGATACCGCAGCGGAGACGAAGACGCAGGGGGGGGGAGGGGGGGCCAACACTGCACACAGGAAGAAAACCAGTTGGGAAGGGCACATACTGGGCTCGCGACATTGCCGTACTGAGCCACCACACGCTGTGCCGTACTGCGCAGCGGCGGCCAAGATCCGGGTACCGGGTTGGGGAGGCCGGCGTGTAGGCCTCAAGGGGTGGGGTGGGGGGTGGCCCACCCAGCCGGTCGCCTCGCCCTGTTGCGAGTGAGAGTGAGGCACTGCCCCCTCGTGGCGGCCACCCCCCGTCCCTCGGCTCGGCTCCGCTCCACACGCCCTCCTGCCCCTCCTGCCCCTCCTCACTCTTTCCCTCCTCCTCCTCCTCCTCCTCCTCCTCCTCCTACGTCTCAACCTGCTCCCTCTTCTGCCCTCCTCCCCCCCCACACACAAACACACACGCGTTCCCCGCCCCCTTACTCATTGTTATATAAAGGAGCATATCACTCCCTGACCACCCCCCACACCCCCTGACTCCCTGCCCCCCCCCTCCCCCCCCCCATTCAAGGGTTTGCTCCGCTGTCAGCAGCCCGACGGCTTTCTGCCGCACATCTGTGGGGCCGGAGGAGGAGGAGGAGGAGGCCACGACGAAGACGGCGGCGGCGGTAAGCTAGGCAGCGACGGCGGCGGCGGCAGGGGGAGGAGGAGGGGGAGCGGCGGCGGCGGCTCGCCTTCCGCGCCGACCAGCCAGCTGACTCAGCCGCCGCTGCTGGCGTGGGCGGTGTGGGACAACTACCTGTTTGCGCGGGACAAGTGGAGGCTGGAGTGGGCACTGCCCAGGATTGTGAGGTGGGGGGGTGGGGGGGGGGAGGGTGGGGGGGAGGTGGGAGGGAGGTGGGGTGGGCGGGCTGGGGTGTGTGTGTGTACATGGGTGGGGTTGGGGGAGTCGATCGTGAGGTGGGGTAATAAGAACGGCCCGGGGCGAGGGAATGCAACGCAGTTACCTGTGATATTACCTGAAGGGAGGTGGGGTGGGTCCTGAGGGGGCTCCCGTGGAGGAGAGGGGGGGGAGGGGAGGGGAGGGGAGTAGACAGCAGTCAGAATCTGCGCGGCCTCTGCCCACCTACCGGTGCCATCTCGCGTCCCCCGCCCCTGCAGCTCCTCATTCAATCATTCATCCATTCATTATACCAGCTGCTTGCAGGTTGCAGCTCCCACCCGCCTCCCCTGCCCTGCCCTGCCCTGCCCTGCCCTGCCCTGCCCTGCCCTGCCCTGCCCTGCCCTGCCCTGCCCTGCCCTGCCCTGCCCTGCCCTGCCCTGCCCTGCCCTGCCCTGCCCTGCCCTGCCCTGCCCTGCCCTGCCCTGCCCTGCCCTGCCCTGCCCTGCCCTGCCCTGCCCTGCCCTGCCCTGCCCTGCCCTGCCCTGCCCTGCCCTGCCCTGCCCTGCCCTGCCCTGCCCTGCCCTGCCCTGCCCTGCCCTGCCCTGCCCTGCCCTGCCCTCCCCTGCCCGGCCCTCCCCTGCCCGGCCCCGCCCTGCGCTGCCCTGCCCTGCCCTGCCCTTCCCCACCCTGCCCTGCCCTGCCCTGCCCTGCCCTGCCCTGCCCTGAACTGCCCTGCTCTGCCCTGCCCTGCCCTGCCCTGCCCTGCCCTGCCCTGCCCTGCCCCGCCCTGCCCTGCCCTGCCCTGCCCTGCCCCGCCCTGCCCTGCCCTGCCCTGCCCTGCCCTGCCCTCTTGGGACTCTTCGTACTCTCATACTCTTAAACCCTTCCCCCACCCCCCTCTCACCGCTCTCCGGCGCTTCGCCACGGGCCCTCCCACCCCCTCACCCGCCCCCCGACCTTCAGACTACAACGTCCGCAGGGCTTTCTTATTTCATCCTTGAAAAGCCACTCTTCAAACCCGCCCCTCCCTCCCTTCCCCCCTCCCCCCTCTCAGCCTACTGGAGTGGCTAGCTCGGCACCGCTCCAGGGACGGCGGCCTCACCTACTTTTACGTCCACGGCTTCGAATCGGGCATGGACAACTCCCCTCGCTTCGACAGCAGCACCCTGTTCCCCTCCTCCTCCTCCTCCTCCTCCTCCCACGGGGCGGGCCGAGTACACGGCGGGGGGTTGGTGGCGGCCGTGGTGGGCCGTCTGGGCTCCGCGGCTCGGTCTTGGCTGGGTGACCCGCGGGTCGGCACCTGCGCGCTGTGCACCCCCCACCTGCTGTCGGTAGACCTGAGCTCGCTGGTGGCGCGGGAGATGGGGCTGGTGGCGAGGATGATGGCGGAGCTGGGGAGGGGGCAGGTGGGGGGGGGGGTGGGGGGTGCGTGGGGGTGGGGGGTGGGGGGTGGGATGGGGTGGGATGGGGTGGGGTGGGATGGGGTGGGATGGGGTGGGGTGGGGGTGGGGTGGGGTGGGGTGGGATGGGGTGGGATGGGGTGGGATGGGGTGGGGTGGGGTGGGGTGGGGTGGGGTGGGGTGGGGTGGGGTGGGGTGGGGTGGGGTGGGGTGGGGTGGGGTGGGGTGGGGTGGGGTGGGGTGGGGTGGGGTGGGGTGGGGTGGGGTGGGGTGGGGTGGGGTGGGGTGGGGTGGGGTGGGGTGGGGTGGGGTGGGGTGGGGTGGGGTGGGGTGGGGTGGGGTGGGGTGGGATGGGGTGGGGTGGGCACTGGGAATGTCGGGATGTAGTCGGAGGGGGTTGGGGGGGTTGGGCAGGGGGGGTGGCGGGGGGTGGGGGATGGGGTTCAGTCTGTCGCCCTTCGGGGCCGGAGGGGGATTCGTGGGGGGTGGGGGGAGGTGGCAAGAAACCGGGGGGGGGGGTAAAGTCCGGGTAGCCAGCGGGGCCGGGGGGGGGCGGGGGGTAGCCCCGTGGAGAGCCGCCCCCTGTGGTGGGAGTTCTGGAAGGTCGTGTTTTGGGTTTGTGTGGTGTGGTGTGATATGGTGTGGCTGTGCTGTGGTGTGGTGTGATATGGTGTGGCTGTGCTGTGGTGTGGTGTGATATGGTGTGGCTGTGCTGTGGTGTGGTGTGATATGGTGTGGCTGTGCTGTGGTGTGGTGCGCTGTGGTGTGCTGTGCTATGGTGTGGCTGTATTGTGCTGTGGTATGCTGTGGTTTGGTGTGCTGTGGCATGCTGTGGTGTCGTGTGGCTGTGCTGTGTTGTGCTGTGGTGTTGTGGCTGTGCTGTGTTGTGATGTGGCTGTACTGTGGTGCGCTGTGGTGTGGTGCGCTGTGCTATGATGTGGCTGTGCTGTGCTGTGGCATGCTGTAGTTTGGTGTGCTGTGGTATGCTGTGGTGTCGTGTGTCTGTGCTGTGGTGTTGTGGCTGTGCTGTGTTGTGGCTGTGCTGTGCTGTGGCTGTGGTGTAGCCAGCCACCAACCGACGCAACCAACCTTGATGTACGACATCTTACCCCCAGGAGGCGGACCATTGGGCCAACCGCAGCCGCGAGGTGGCGGCGGCGCTGGCGGCACACGCCTGGAGCCCAGAGCAGCGGATGTACGGCGATGTCGTACACGGCGGCGGTGGCGGCGGTGGCGGCGGTGGCGGCGGCGGCGGCAACCTGCTGTCGGGGCTGCTGAGGCCGCTGCTGGGCGGGGGCGGGGGCGCGCTGTCCCCTTCCCCTCCTCCTCCTCCTCCTCCCCCTCGGATGGGTCGGGTCTCCCCTCTGTTGACGGTGGCGGGTCTGATGCCGCTGCTGGCGGGGAGGTTGCCAGCAGAGCACCTCAGCGGGCTGCTGGCGCACCTCAAGGTTGGTTGGCGGTTGGCGGTTGGTGGTTTTTTCGGTTAGCGGTTGGAGGTTGGGAACTTGGGGTGGAGGCGGTCACTTGACGGTCACTTCGTGCCATCGGCGCGGTGAATTCCATTCTCGTGTCGCCGAGCAGGTTCTCTACTTCTCCTAGTTGTCTTCTGAAGTGCTTTCGTCCTTTACCCACACACACCTGAATGCCTTTACCCACACACCTGAATGCCTTTACCCACACACACCTGAATACCTTTACCCACACACACCTGAATGCGCACACCTGTATGTACGGTATGAATGAGTGAATGAATGAACACGCATTAACACGCACGCGCGCGTGCGCGCGGCCCCACAATCCCACAATGCTGACTCCCTGCGAACCCAGCCGCCGTTCTTGTTACCACCACCGTCACAAGTCCCCTCACAAGTCGCGCCACCCCCACAACTCCCCGGCCCTCCCTCCCCTCCCCTTTCATCCCCCACCGCCCCCATACGGCGGTTCCATATCAACTACCCCCACCCCCGGATCTGGATCCGGTTCCGGTTCCGGAGCAGGACCCCATCTCCTTCGCCACCCCCGTGCCGCTGCCCAGCGTCGCCGTCTCCTCGCAACGACGCGGTCAGCGGCGGGAGCCCGCCTCCTCCTCCTCCTCCTCCTCCGCTGTACACACGAAAAACACCGACAAAAGCACTCCCACGAAAAACACGCACACGCACAAGAATGCCGACACGGTTGGCGCCGACAGGGACATCACGTGGGGGGCGCATTCGGATGCGGATGCGGATGCCGACATGGACACGGACATGTGGCGGGGTCCGATGTGGGTCAACATGAACTATCTGGTGGCCACTGGGCTGAGGGAGCAGGGGGGTGGAGGTGGAGGTGGAGGCGGGGGTGGAGGTCGGGGCTGCACGGAGTGCGAGCAGCTGGCGAGCTGGATTGTGAGGAGGTGAGCAGCGGGAGGGCGGGACGGCGGGACGGGAGGCGGGAAGGGAGAGAGAGCGGGGCCGGAGGGGTGGTGGGGCCGGGTGCTTGACGATGGGGGGCGGGGGTTAGGGAAAGAGGAGCCGCCGGCGGATGGTATCGAACGAGATACGGTACCGCAGCGGAGGGAGGGAGGGTGGGTGGGAGGGAGGGAGGCCAGAGAGGGAGGGAGGCCAGGGAGGGAAGGAGGCCAGGGAGGGAAGGGCGATCAAGGAGGCAAGACGCAGCAGACATGGCCCGTGCACCAAACCGTCTGAGATCCATCCACCGGGGGCCCCCTCCGGCTCCCGGCTCCGAAACCCCAAAACCCCACCGGGAAAGCCCAATCCCGCACGCCCACTGTCTTCCCCCGACCCCCTCCCCAACAGTACCATTGCCGAGGTACGGAAATGGTACGACGGCGGCCTGGACGACGACGAAGATGAGGACGAGCACCACCGCTACCACCGGCGCCCCAAGAACGTCTCACACCACGCCGCCGCCGCCGCCGCCGCGGCGGCGGGCCGTGGCACGGTGTTTGAGTTTTACGACACGTACGGACGGGTGGCCCCCACCGGTCTGCGTCGCAAGGGTCTGGCGGGGGTGGGCGGAGTTCGGGACTATCACTGGACGGCGGCGCTGACCATTCGGATGATGGCGGAGGAGGCGGCGCGGGAGGCGGCGGCAGCGGCGGCGGGGATCAGCCGCCGAGGGGGAGGGGGAGGGGGGCTAGGAGGCGGCGGTCTGCTGCCCGAGTGGGTGCCGACGGCGCGGGGCGGGTAGCGCTCCGCTGTGGAAGCGGGGGCAGCAGCGGCAGGGGGAGCTGTAGCAACTGCAGCAGTAGCGGGTAGCAGTAGCAGACCTACGGCAGTAGGAGGTGTAGCAGGCGTGGGAGGAAGAACCCTAAGAAGGGGGATGGGTAGGTACCAGCCATCAGGTAGGGGCAAAGGGGCATCTCGGAGCTATCGGAATGAGGTCGGAGGCTGGCGTATTGGAGAGGAGAGGAGCAAGCATCCACATCCAAGGCTATGATAGGACACAGGAGCGAGGTTGAGACCGAGAAAACGGAAAGAGGTCCGCATGCACGCATCTCCTGAGGCAAAGCGCGGTAAGGACAATAGGGTTTTTGAATGTGTCCGGATGCACGGAGCCTGCGTCCTGCAGACGGATCCGGGTGAAGGCCCGAGATGAACGAGTGTACGACAGGCACGTGCGTCCGTACTCGGCGAGGACACCTCGGTGGAGAGCAGGGAGTCCGGGGACAGATAGACAACTAGTTTGAGGGTTCTGGAACGCGGGGGGTTGGGGTTTTAGGGTTTTAGGGTTCGAGTGCAGGCAAGTACGGTGCCGCATGACGCACTGTCTGGAGCCTCCAGGGAGGGACGTTCGAGCAAAACTGTGTCCATTCTTCGAAAGGA
This sequence comes from Pleodorina starrii, assembly GCA_030267565.1. Lineage (NCBI taxonomy): Eukaryota > Viridiplantae > Chlorophyta > Chlorophyceae > Chlamydomonadales > Volvocaceae > Pleodorina > Pleodorina starrii. The sequence continues at coordinate 433,875 of BRXU01000037.1, forward strand.
AAGGACGGAAACGTTCATTCGGAGAGCTCACTTGTTACCGTATGTGTGCCCCGTATGGGGGAAGAGGAAGGGTGCAGGCACGTGGATGGAAAGACGGTCGGGCTCGGGGGAGGACATTCGAGGGGGATGCAGGGCCCCCCCCCCTCGAGCCTCATGCTGCATGCTCGAGGGGCACCTGCCCACACTTGACCGCTCCAGATGATCGGCGGGTGGTTGGTGGTTGTCGTTACTGTCGTTATCATCGGAGGCACTTGTGGCGCAACTACCGTAAATGAGGGGGCTGGGCGCCCCACGTTTCTTCTCCCCGCTGCGGCTTCCGCCTTCCTTCCCCCTTTCTTATGTGAGAAAGATGAGCAGAGCAGCGGCTTACCCCCCGCCGCCGAGCGCCGGCACCGCGGCACCTTCCTGCCGCCGCCTCTCCCCTCCCTCCTCCCTCCCTTTCCCCCCCCCGCCAGGAGACGCGCTCCGAAGCCCCTCCCCTCTTTTCCGGGGCCGACAACTCGCTGCCAGTAAAAACACCCTTGACCCTACTCGGCCGCAGGACACTACCTGAACCGCGTCTTCTCTATCCGAGCACCATTACTACCGTACCCCATATCCCCATGGCGGATCCTTAAGTCTTACCACCCAATGTTGTACCACCCAATGTCTTACCACCTAATGGCCCCGGTCCACCGCCTCGCGGCGCGACCCCACAGGACAACGACGAAACGTCTCTGCCTGCACACAAATGGATGCCGACCTACCTGCCGTGCCGTTACCACACGTCGTCAGATACATGCCCCTCCGATTCAACCCTTCGCGGGGTATGAAGCCCCCGCCCCCCACCTGCACTACCAATACCTCACTAGCCCAGTTGCCCACACCAGCCCATCCACCTCATGCAGCCCAGCCCACGCCGCAACCCGGCGGCGCTTCCTCGCACGTAAGGCCCTCCTCCCCCGTCGGTGCCCCAGTCGCACATGCCAGCATACGCCTGTGGTATCCGCAGGCTGATGTGCCCTCCGTCCTCAAGAGGGCGCGCACAAACACAAACCACCCGGCGGGGGAGGACCGCAGCCGCCCGCGGCCGACCCGTGGGTCAGCCCATACACCGCCTCCCCTTCCCTCTCCCACGACCTCCCCCTTCCTACCCCGAAAGCAAGTCGGGGAAGCTCCTGGGGGAGCTACTGGGGTTTTACCACTGCAGTACGACTACCACGGCAGTGCTGCTACGACGTCGCCGCCGCCGCGGCGGTGGGGAAGGGCAGCACGTTCACCCCGCGACACCACTCCACGAAGCTCGCCGCCGCTGCCGCCGCCTGCTTGGCCTGCGCCGCCGGCAGACCCGCCGCCGCCGCCGCCGCGCCGCCCTCCCTGAGCTGCTTCGACAGTTGCGCCGCCACCGCCTGCCCCAGCTGCTGCAGCTGCGGATGCTGCAGCGACTGTTCGGCGTAGGCGTCCCGATGCACCGGGATCAGTCGGGCAGCCAGAGACCCGACGCCGGCCTGCGCGCCCGGCGCCAGGACCACCGACGGCACCGGGAAGCGACCCACGCCGCCGGAGGCGGCGGCGGCGGCGGCGGTCAACGACGACGACGCCACCGCCTGCAGCGCCGCGGCGAGCAGCGCCGGCGACAGCTCGCCGCCGGCGGCGGCGGCGGCGTCGCCGTTGTGGCCGTGCCCCGGCTCCTCCGTCGGGCTGACCAGTACGGCAGTCCCGACGTCGAGCAGCAGCGGCGCCGTGCGCGCCATCACCGCCGCCAGGCTCACGCACGGCAGCGCCACGAGCTGCGGCGGCGGCGCCGCCGCCGCCGCCGCGTCAGCGCCGCCGCCGCCACCGCTGGCTGCCGGCGGCAGTACCGCGTAGAGCTTGGGCGCCATGGCGCGGTACGCGTCCACCCAGGCGGCTCGCAGCAGGGCGTTGAATCCGGAAAGGCGCGCGTCGCTGTCCCACAGGCCGTGCGCGGCCGCGGCCGAGGCGGCCGAGGCTGCGAACAAGGTACCCGGCGGCGGCGGCTTGGGCGGCCCCAGCAGCGGGCCCCGCTGGAAGTGGTACAACGCGTACGCCAGCGGCATCAGCTCGGGGGGCCACTGCCAAGCCTTGCGGGCGCCGATGCCCAGCACGCCGCGGCGGGCCTGGATGGGGTGGGGATTTGAGGGGTTTGGGGTTGTGGGGTATGAGGGGTTGTGGGGTATGAGGGGTTGTGGGGTTTGAGGGGTTGTAGGGTTTGAGGGGTTGTGTTCTGGGGAGGGCGAACTGGGGCAGTGGTACTGGATTGGAGGTTGGGGGCGCGGGTGGACGTTTTGCACGTTGTCATCATGTCATGGTTTCGGGGAGCTGGCCGTACCTGGGACGTGACGTCATCCGCCGCCGCGCCGTGACACATAACCCCCTCAGCCACACTCCTCTGCCTTGCTCCCTTCGCCTTAGTCTGTCAGCCTATCCGCTCCTGTCCCTTCGGATTATCCACACCCCCACACACGCACCCAGCCCCGCACCCCGGTCCTCCCGACCCCGCAACAACCCCCCCCCCACACACACACACACAGCCCCCTCCCAGAGTCCCAGTCCCCCCCAGCCCACCTGCACCTCCTGTCCGCAGCGAGAGGCCACCAGCCCCAGTTGGGCCGCCACTGCGTACCGCACCTCCTCAGCCTTGCGAGCGTCCCTGAGCACACCCAAGGGGGGGGAGAGGGTTGAAGAGTGAATTTGAAGAGTGAATTTGCAAGGGGGGGCCGAATCCGCGGCGAGGCGAGGAGACGGGGGGGGGGCCAGGAAGGGGTGAGGCGAGGAGACGAGGGCGCGCTATCACGGCCAGGGGTAAAAAGAATATACCAGGCCAGGGGTAGGGCCCGCCCCTAGGGTGGATCTAGTTGGCAGACACGCCACATGCGGGCGGGCAGGCAGGTGCACCCGCCGGAGGAGTTCACGTCCAGGGAGGGAGGGCGCTGTGGAGGGCACTGCGGACGGCAGGTGGGGCCACAGGCCCACACGCCCCGATAAGCTTTTCCCTTAAGCACCTTTTCCGTTCCCAGCTCCCCACGCCCCCAGCCCTGGTTCCGTTCGGCTTCTTCTCTATTACCCCAGCAGCCCCAGCCCCAGCCCAACCCTGCCCCTCACCTGAACGCCGCCGCCTTCTTGGCCTCCAGCACCGCCCGCTTGCCCAGCAGCGCCGCCGCCGCCGTGGGGTTGACGGAGCGCAGGAACTCGCCCCGGCTCTCCACCACCGCCAGCCGCCGGGTCACCACACGGACCACCCGGCAGCGAGCCACCGGGTCCAGCCAGTGCAGCGCAACCTGGGGGAGCGGGGCGGGGGGGGGCGGCAGGGGGGAGGGGAGCGGGGGTCATCCACGTTTAGCCCCGAGCCCGTAAACGGTAGGGGGAGGGGGGGGGAGCGGGGGAGCGGGGGTTATCCACGTAGCCCGGAGCGGGGGCGGGGGTTATCCACGTATAGCCCGGAGCGGGGGCGGGGGGCGGGGGAGCGGGGGGAGCAGGTGACGGAGAGGGAGGGGGGGTTGGGAGGGAGGGAGGGAGGGAGGGAGGGAGGGAGGGAGGGAGGGAGGCGGTTGAGGGGGTCAGGGGTGGAAGGAGGGAGGCAGGGAGGCGGGGAGGCAAGGAGGCGGGGGGGGGCGACAAGGGGAAGGGGGCAGAACAATGGTGGAGCGCGGAGTCGAGACAGCGCCGCGCGACGCCCGCCATCACCACCGTCACCATCACCACCACCAGCACTACCACCGTCACCGCATAACTCGCCTGCAGCAGCACCGACGGCACATCGTCCAGGTCGCGAGTGACCTCCAGTCTCAGGGAGGCGCAGCGACCCGCCTCCAGCGCCGCCACACCGCAGGCAGACGGGGAGAGACGGTAGGGACCGCCACCGCCACCGCCACCACCACCGCCGCCACCGCTGCTGCCGCCGCTGTTGCCCGCTGCAGCGGTGCCGGACGCGGCTGGCGACGGCGCTGCCGTGCCGGGGGCGGCGGTGGCGGCAGCCGCCGCGGGCACCGCCGCGGGGCCCGTCTCCAGGTCGACCTGCGGTCGTAGGTCGGCGGTCGGGTCGTGTGCAGAGAGGGTCAATATTTCAGGCGGGAAACGGCCATGAGCGCCATGAGCGCCCATTAGTGCTGTTGGCGCCGTCAAGAGCCATTAGCGCGCGGTTGCTGGACAAAGGCCCCGGGAGGACACGCCCCGCCTGAGTGTCGGTCGGCGCCTGCGCTGCCTGCGCTGCCTGAGCTCCGAGCTTCGCGCTTCGTGCCCAGAGAAATTCAATGGCAAAGTGGATGACGGGAGAAAAGGGAAGACACGACGCGTCCGGAGAGGAGTGCAGTGGAGTGGATAGGCGAAGGGGCAGGGAGTGCTGACGGGCGGGTGGGTGGGTGGGTGGGTGGGTGGGTGGGCGGGCGGGCGGGCGGAGCGTGGCCGCCATGGGGCCCCCGTGAGGGGGAGGGGGCACACACGAACGCAAACACAGCAGGCCCGGAGGACATGTCAAGTACACACACGCACACACATACACACGCGCGCGTGTGTCCCCGCAGTCACACCCCCCCGTAACGCCCCCACCCTTGGCCGCGCCGCGACCGAGCCAACCCCCACCGTCATCACCCTTCTGGTGCCGTACTTTAATGGGCTCCTCTTGCGGGCCCATCGAAGCACCAGCACCACCTCCCCCCATTTTCCTTAACAACCTGTACAACAACGCTTCTCCACTATGTCTGTCTGTCTGTCTGTCTGTCTGTCAGCCCCTGTCAGCCCCTGTCAGCCCCTGGTGCCTATCTGGACTGTCGTACTATAACCCCCCTCGCCCCCTTCCCCCCTCCACGCACCACGTCGCCTCCGTCCCATCGCTGCACTACCTTCTTCACTACTCCCCACCCACCGCCCCCCCAAACCCCCACCCACCCAAACCCCCCCGACCCCCCCTACCCACCTGCACGGGTTCCAGCGGCCCCAGCCACTGCACCAGCCTCAGCCCCTCCGAGCAGTAGCAGTCCAACCTCCCCTCCAAACCGAACCGACGAACCAGCGCCGCAGACAGCTGCCGAGACAGCAACACACCCACGAAACCGCCGCCACCGCCACCACCCCTAGCACCCACAGCACCGCCGCTAGTCAACGCGGCTCCACCCGCCGTCTGGGGCGCTGCGCCGTCTCCGTCCTGCGGTGTCTGCCCGGATGCGGATGGCGGCGTGGTGGGGGTGGTGGGTGGTGATGATGGCGAGGGCGATGAAAGGGAGTGGTGGTGGGGGTGGGGGTAGTGGTGGGGGTGGTGCGGGGCGGGCTGCTGGGTCATGAGCTCCCCTCCGGCGCTGCCGTGCGCGATGGAGGTAAGAAGCCGGGCGTTGATGCCGGTGGAGCCGCCTGGAGAGGGAGGGGGAGGGGGGGAGAGGGGGGTGAGGGGGGGGTGAGGGGGGGGTGAGGGTGAGGGTGAGGGTGAGGGGGGGGTGAGGGTGAGGGTGAGGGTGAGGGTGAGGGTGAGGGTGAGGGTGAGGGTGAGGGTGAGGGTGAGGGTGAGGGTGAGGGTGAGGGTGAGGGGGTGAGGGTGAGGGTGAGGGTGAGGGTGAGGGTGAGGGGGTGAGGGTGAGGGGGTGAGGGTGAGGGGGGTGAGGGGGAGGGGGAGGGAGGGTGAGGGGTGAGGGAGGGGGGTGAGGGGGAGGGGGAGGGAGGGGGAGGGGGGGAGAGGGGGGTGAGGGGGGGGTGAGGGTGAGGGTGAGGGTGAGGGTGACGGTGTGGGTGAGGGGGTGAGGGTGAGGGTGAGGGTGAGGGGGTGAGGGTGAGGGTGAGGGTGAGGGTGAGGGGGAGGGGGAGGGTGAGGGGGAGGGAGGGGGAGGGGTGAGGGAGGGGGGTAAGGGGGAGGGGGAGGGAGGGGGAGGGGGAGAGGGGGGGTGGGGGGGGGGGGTGAGGGTGAGGGGGGTGAGGGGGAGGGGGGTGAGGGGGAGGGGGTGAGGGGGAGGTGAGGGTGAGGGGGAGGGGGTGAGGGTGAGGGGGGTGAGGGGGAGGGGGAGGGAGGGGAAGGGGTGAGGGAGGGGGGTGAGGGGGAGGGTGAGGGTGAGGGTGAGGGTGAGGGTGAGGGGGTGGTGAGGGTGAGGGGGAGGTGAGGGTGAGGGGGGTGAGGGGGAGGTGAGGGGGTGGTGAGGGTGAGGGGGAGGGGAGGGAGGGTGAGGGTGAGGGGGTGGGTGAGGGTGTGGGTGAGGGTGAGGGGGAGGGGGTGGTGAGGGTAAGGGGGAGGTGAGGGGGGGTGAGGGTGAGGGTGAGGGGGAGGTGAGGGTGAGGGAGGGGGTGAGGGGGAGGTGAGGGGGAGGTGAGGGAGGGTGAGGGTGAGGGAGGGGGTGAGGGAGGGGTAATAAGAACGGCCCGGGGCGAGGGAGGGGGTGAGGGAGGGCGTGAGGGGCGGTGAGGGCCAGGGAGGACGGGAGGTGGAGGGACAGCGGGTGGGGGGGGGGGGCAGGGTTGGAAGGAAAAGGCGTGAGTGGGGCAGAGGGGGAGGAGGCGCAGGCCACAAGGAGGCGGTGGCTTGGCGGGGCCTTCGTGGGGTGTGGTTTGGAGCGATAGGGAGTTTAGGGGGTTCCAAGGCTGGTTGGGGTGGCACGACGGCCGACTGGCTGGCTGGCCGACCAGAAAGAGAGAGGGGCTGCAGGCAGACGGCGGACATTGCCCGGAGGGGAGGGGGGGTCAGGGAGTGATACGCTCCATTATATAACATGAGACACTGCGGGAGGAAGGGGGCGCGGAGGGGGGGGCTCAGGCGGCACTGTCCAACACGCCATGTCCGTCCACTCAGCGCAACGGCGGCTGTCACAGCAGCAGCAGCAGCAGCAGCAGCAATAAAGAAGCGATAGCGCAGCGGAGGGACGTGGGCGGCTGTTACAGTGGGGTAGCGGTCCAAAATGCCGGGCAGCAGCCCTGCGCGTGTCCTTGCCGCGCTCTCCTCCAACACCCTCTTGTGTCCCCTTGGCCCCCTGTGCACCCCTGCCAACCTTGGCCCCCTGCACCCCTGCCCACCTGTCCCCCTGCACCCCTGCCCACCTGTCCCCCTGCCCCCCGGACACCCCAACCCACCCCACCCCGCCCCAGCAGCGCACTACTCACTCGTGAAAATGTCCACCGCCACGCCAATCTTGGCTGCCATGGCCCCCAGGGCCACACCCACGTCCAGGGCGGCGGCCAGGGACCGGGCCTCGGGGCTGCGGCCCTTCTCAGGGACGGCCTGCGCGGGGGGGTAAGCGGTTGATCGGTTGGACGTTGGTGGTCGGTTGGTTGGTTGGTTGGAGGGGACATGGGCTGCGTTCGGACTAGCGCGCCTTGCCGTTGATGAGGGGTTACGTTTGAGGGGCGCCGCGAACCGACCAAACGGCGCACCGCATCCGAATCCGAACCGCAGCCAATCCAACCCAATCCAACCCATCTCTCGAGCCGGTGTACCCTCCTATTTAGAAAAGGCGCCCAGGGCCCATCCCCTCCGTAAACCATCAGGGAGGCTGCGGAGACAAACCGCATGCCGCCCAGCCCGTCCCCCGCAACCAACACCACCGCCAACCAACCGCCGCGGACTCACCCAACTGCCCAACCAACCCACCAACCAACCACCCCATCCACCTGATCCAACAGCTCCAGGGGCACCGCGCCCGGCCCGCGGGTCGCCGGACCGCCCGCCAGAACCACGACCCGGCTGCCGTACAGGTTGTGGTGACGTGTCAGGTCCAGGGCGGCATGTGCTGCGATGAGGCGGAGGGCCGCCTCCACCGCCGAGCAAAGGCACCTGGCGGCGATTGAGTGCGTGAGTGCGTGAGTGCGTGAGTGCGTGAGTGCGTGAGTGAGTGAGAGAGAGTGAGTGTGTGTGTATGTGTGAGAGAGAGAGGCCTGATTGGAATGTCCTTCTCTCTCCCATTTCCCCCCCTCCCGCCCCCCCGTTTCATTCTTGCAGCAAATTCACTCTTCAAACCCCCTCCGCCTCGCCCCCCCCCATCCCACCTGGCCCTCGCCCTGGGTGGCTGCACATCCGACTGCACCGTCCGCAGACTGGCCAGTATCTTGGGCAGCTCCGACCCACACGACCCCAGCTCCGAAACCAACGCGCCACCACCACCGCCGCCCGCCTCCCAACCGCCACCGGCGCGCCTGGCCGCCGTGGCGGCGCAGTGCCGATCCAGCAGCTGCTGTACGGCAGACTGGAGGTCCAGGGGGGTCGAGGAAGAGGAGAGCGGCGGAGCCGTGCCGGCGCCGCCGGCGCCGCCGGCGGCAGGAGCTGTGGCGGTTGGCAGCACGTGGCTGCAGCGCTGCGCGCCGAGGTTGTGTACGGCAACGCAGCCGTCAAAGGTAATGAGGGAGACCAGGGTGTTGGGGGGCAGGGGCAGGCCCAGGCCTAGACCCAGGCCGCTGCCGCCGCTGCTGCTGCTGCTGCCGCTGGTGGTGGTGGTGGTGGTTAGGAGGGCGAGCAGTGCCTCCCGTACTGCCTGCAGGTCCCCCGGCTCCAGGGTGGTGTCCACTGCAAACACCAGGTGGTGGTGGTGGTGGTGGTGGTGGTGGTGGCCGGGGCCAGAGGAGGAGGAGGGCGGGGGTGGTGGCAGGGCGGGGGCCAGGGGGCCGGAGGGCGGCAGTGGGGCCACGTACTCCACCGCCTCGGAACACAGCTCGGGGAGGGCCTACGTGGGGGGTGTGGGGGGAGGGCGAGGGGGGAAGGCGAGAGGGCGGATGGGGTCGTTCAAGGGGGCCGGCGGGGGGTTGGGGGGGAGGGTCTCAGGGCGAGGGTGTAGGGTACCAGTACCAGTACGAAGCCCCCTTATCCCCACTCTCATCCCTCCGCCTCTTGTCTTCCCTGTCCCTACGTCTTGCAGCCTAGGGAGGGAGCTCCCCGCCTCACTCGGCCCCGCACTTCCCGCCCCCCCCTCCCCCGCCGCGTCGCCGCCGTTAGTTTTGGGTTCCACGTATTCCTTCGTGTCTTTCATTCCCTCAGGCTGACATTCGTTCCCGACCACTAACACTTTTTGCTTCGGATCCGCTGCTTCCTGCTGCTTTCCCTTTTCTTGCAGGTGAGCAAGCCATCGTTCCTTTTGTGATGTCCGGGCTGTGTGTCTGTGTTGGTCTCGTGCTGTCGTGTGCCGGTCCGTCTGGGGTTGGTCGGCGTCGACGCGGCCGCGCGCTCGTTTTATTTCTGCTGGAAATATCAGGTAATCCTCAGGTAATATCCCAGGTAACTGCGTTGCGTTCCCTCGCCCCGGGCCGTTTCAATTACCCCCACCACCACCCTCTGCCTCCCCGCCTCCCAGCTCTCACCGCCACGTCCGTTGCACCCCCTAGTTGGTCCTTGTGGATGTTGACTCCCCCGCACATGTTGCACTTCCACACGCCCTTGGGTAGGTTGGTCTGGGGGGGGGCAGGGCAGGGAGGGCGGGGAGGGCAGGTTGGTCTGGGGGTAAAAAGAAGATACGGCAGCGGAGACGGAGACTCAGGCAGGCAGGCAGGGCGGGAGGGCGGGAGGGCAGGTTGGTCTGGGGGCAGGCAGGGCGGGAGGGAGGGAGGGGCCAGGCGCAGGGGACGCGTGCCAAGGAGGGAGGAGGAAGAGGAGGCGAAGGAGCACAGCAGCTGGGCAGAGCGCCGGATTTGCGGATTGAAGCGACAGCGGCAGCGGCGGGGAGGACGGTGGATGGGCGGTGAGGCCTGGAGCTTCATTCGGTAACAAGCTTTGCCTGCTGCGCAGCCAAGCGAGGCTTCCTGCGCCGCTCAAAGACCCGGTCTGGGCCTGGCCACCTCAATTACTCCGCGGCTGCGCTTCTTCTCTCCTTAACCCCCCTTCCCTTCCCCCTCCCCCCTTGCTCCACCTGTCCCCTGCCCTGGCCCTCGAGCGTCGGCAGGAGGAAGGACTGACCGCTGCCACAGCCCCAGCCGCCGCCGCCGCCGCAGCCCCAGCCGCAGCCCCAACCCCAGCCACGGCCGCAGCCACAGCCCCAGCCGCCACCGCAGCGCGTGGCCGGCGCCTGCAAGCGCGGCGCTGTCTCGGACCCGGCCGCCTTCAGCTTCCCCCCTTCCCCCTCGTTCCCCATCCCCCGCCCCAAACCCCCACCGCCGTCTCCGTCCCCCCATTGCGGTACCTCCTTCATTACCCGCCCCCCAGCCGCCTACATCTACCAGAGCCACCCCCGAGACACCCCCGCCCAAACGAACCCAACGAACCCCAGAACCCGCAGTCCCCCGACCCGCAATCCCCTCTGCCTACCCTCTTTACAACCCGCCAGCCCAAGCCACCCGCAGCCGCTCTCCCCTCACCCTCACCCTCCCCCTCGCCCTCCCCCTTACCTTGCAGTACACGTTCAGGAATGCTGAGCAGCCGTTGCACCTCAGCGGCTGGCGGCATGCTGCTGGCACCTGGGGCAGGCGGAGGGCGCTGCTGGGCTGCAAGTCCAGGTGGGCGCCTAGGGGCACTCCGCAGGTGTTGGCGAAGCCGCGCTGGTTGACAACCTGGGAGGGAGGGAGGGAGGGAGCAACGGAGGGAGGGAGCAACGGAGGGAGGGAGGGAGCAACGGGAGAGGGACGGAGGCAGCGGAGGGACGGAGGCGAGGGGGGGAGGAGGGGGGATTGTGATAAGTGCCATGCAATGCGAAGTTGAGGGGGGGAGGTGGAAATGGGCGGGCGAGCAGGGTGCGGATATGGGAGGAATCGCCTTCAGGTGTGCCTGGCGACAGCCCACGCCGCTCATCTGGTAACGCCCCCCACCCCGGGATCTGGGCCGTGTCGATGTTGTGGCCACCTTTCATTTACTGTTGGACATCGTTGATTTCAATTATTGTAGGACATCAATGATGGCTCCATTCTGGATTCTGGTTGGTTCATATCTTTAGGAGGGGGTTGAACAGGTCATTCCGCCGCACTTAAGGAGCCGAGTCAACGTCGGCTAACGGACGCAGCCGGCGGATGGAGGACGCGGGGAAGGGAGGACGCGGGGGAGGGAGGGAGGTAAGGGGGGAAAGGGAGGGAGGGAGGGAGCGGGGGAATGAGAGTGAAATGCGCCATTGGTGAGGTGCAAGGGGGTTGTTGTCTTGGGAGTGCAATGCGAAGTTGGTTCGGGTCGCCGCAACCAGCCCCTGAATCACCCAATGAAGTCAAGATGTAGGCAAGGCCAGATCATAAAACCAAAATATTCGCTGTGGGAAAAATGCGGAACCAGTAGTCACAATTAATCCTTCGAAGTCCCTGTCTCCCGATAGCTTCCGGGGGATAAGAAAGATGCTACCAGGGAAGGGGGAGGGAAGCGGAGAGGGAGCGGTTTTTGGGTTTTGTTCAGTTCAGTGGTTTGTTGCGGGGGGGTGTTGAAGGAGTCCTACAAGAGAGGAAATGTGTCTTTGGTGGGAGCGGACTGTGACCGGGCGCCAGGAGGGGGTAAGGTGGGGGATTTGCTGGAGATATCATGGGGGTTATGAAACAGGAAGCTTGCTTAGAGGCCGTGCTGCCAAAGGCTGAGGTTGCGCTGAGCGGAGGAGGAGGTGGCGGCGTGAGAGCCCGAGTAGGGAGAGGAACGGTACAGGAAAGCGAGGACAGGGGCGGGGATGAGCCATGGCTGCACGTGCGTAGGGGCTTGTTAGGAACAGCGGGCTGCGCATTAAATAACGGCCACGTGTGCATGCACTTGCAGGTACATATATTGTATTTACACTGACGACTATGGCCTTCACCGCTTGCGTGTTCCATGCCCGCTGATCACACAACAGCAACACACCTTCACGGAACTTGAAGCAAGCCGCAAACCCACGTATCACTATCAACGCCTACGGCTATGCAACTGACATCCGGAAGACCCAACTTACGCAGCTAGACACCAGCGTAAGGACATGGTCCGCAGGTGCAACAGTCACGGCAGGCTGCGCGGGCGACGACGCCATAGCCGTTTGTTCTTTCGGAAATGGGACACGTTGATCCGGTCTAGCCACTGGAGGGGCCTCGCTGACGGCAGGAGGAGGAGTGGTCATGCTAACTTGCTCTTGGTCGAGAGCAATACACCCTTCAAGTACAAAGGAGGGTAATTTCTTAAATATACATTACATTGAAACGCATTGTTAAAATGTGTCGTTGAGCACGAAGCTCCGTGCTAGCTTCCAAAAGGCTATTTGAAGTTACCAGGTAAACTGCTGGTGTATGCAAGCCTGATGGATCAGCATAAGTTCAACGATAGCCTTCGAATAGAATCGGTCCTTGACCGTGCATTCTCGGAAACGTGTAGGGTAAGTACGGCACAAGCGGTCGTCGAAACTTTCCCCCTCTCTCCTTCAGTAGGGTCTCCACATTGAGGCCTACAAGAGGCATACACGACTAGGTTAACACTCTGATATCTCATTGCTGAATTGTAACGGCAAAGATACATTGCCTTACGTGAAGGTAGACACAGATCTTCTATTGGACTGTGCGACCCTACCCGCGACCACAATGCAAATCACCGTGACCACGCCAGACGGGGAGCACGTCTTCCCAATTGAGGTGCGGCAGGGCTCGACCTGGGCCCCGCGCGTCCGACTGCCGCTCTTTCGGTTGGTCTCGCGCATGGAGAACCCTCGGTGGAGCGCTGCAGACAGCTGCGTAATAGCCCATGCGTACCAGCTACTCATGCTTCCGGCGAACAGCTCTTGGCTCAGTTGCCACGTAGGTCGACGCCGGAACTTCTTTCGCGGACATCAAGGCAATCTGCGAGGTGGAGACTGGCGTGCCGTCGGCCTCATTTGTCCTTGTCCACAACAACCGACCGATCCTGGACAGGTCAGGACACTCCGAATGTGCTTCGATGTGGACCTCTCGGCTCCGAGAACCGCGTATGCGACTATGATTGTATTCTGGGGGGAAGAGAGGCCGGGGGGGGGGGTTCGCAGGTGTCTCGCATGAAGTTCCCAAACGGTTGTTGCCCTTGCGCCGTCTACCAAACTTGTGATTCCCGGCCATCTTTCACACCACCTCATCTGGGTTCCTTCGGCCAAGGCCTTTCGGTCCCTCCGCAGCCCCCATCCCCGCACATCTCACCGTCGTTCGTCCGCCGCTTTGCCGGCCGCACCCGCCCTTCCCCCCCTTCCCCCTTTTCCCCTTCTCCCCCCCCCCCAGCCTCAACCACACACCGCTCTCACACCCATCCGCCTACCCGTCGCTGCGCTATCAGTTTTCTTACCCCCGCTTTCCCTCCCCTACGTTCCGTAACTATCGGGCGGCAGAGATTTGACTCGGTCGTACAGGACGCCAACAGCACGTCTTACTTGTTACAGCCCTTCTACTTATCTCTCTGGACTGCTCAACAAATGGGCTACATGGTTTCCCTTCTGTTATCTTTTTGTTACCTGGCGGCAGCCAACCGATCCGATTTCGCATTGCACATACACAACACCCCCCACCCCCACTCCCCATACACACACCTGTCCTCTCCCCTAACCTTCTTCCCCCCGCCCTTCCCAGTGTCTTATGTTATATAATGGAGCACATCCCCCCCTTCCTCCCCCTCCGGCCTATACGTGGATAACCCCTCCCTCCCCCGCCGGCCCCGCTGCACCGCAAGCAGCCAAACGCCCGCCACTGCCGGCGTGCAGCCCGGCGACATGATCATTCTGGTGCAACCAGCCCAGCTGGCCCAAGCAGCCGCGCAGCAGCAGCAGCAGCAGCAACGTCGCGGCGCAGGCGCAGGCGCAGCAGGTGCCGCCCGCGGCGGCGGCGGCGGCGGCGGCTCTCCGCTGCTGGAGCGCCAGGCCGATGGCAGCCTGAAGAACCCCGCTGCCGCCATTCAGGAGCTCAAAGGGAATCGGGAGATGATGGACGCGTTCCGGGTGCAGGCGCCGCGGCTGTACGACGCGATCATGGCGGATGACGTGGCGGCACTGCAGGAGGAACTGCGGCGGGCGCACAAGTGAGCTGCGGGAGGGGGGGAGAGGGTTGCTAGGAGGGGGGTGCTGGGTGGGGGTGCTGGATGGGGGGTGCGGGAGGGGGGGAGTGCGGGAGGGGGGGGTGCTGAAGGGGGGGTGCGGGAGGGACGGAGTGCGGGAGGGGGGGAGTGCGGGAGGGGGGGAGTGCGGGAGGGACGGAGTGCGGGAGGGACGGAGTGCGGGAGGGGGGGGTCAGGGAGGGATATGCTCCATTATATAACATGAATTACTGCGGACGTTGTTGACCTAGCTGCTGCGGACGATAAGCCTCCGTGACTGCAAATATAAACCCACCCGTCCCGATACGTTACCGAGGAGGGGGTGCTGGATGGGGGGGTGCTGGATGTGTGTCTTATGTGCAGTGCGACGGGGCAGTGCAGTGCAATGCGGCGAGGCGAGGTGAGGCCAGCCATGGCGATAGAAAGCGGGGGGAGGGGGGTGTGCATGCAGATATGAGGGGCAGGGGAGCTGAGGCAGGTGTGTATGTATGTGTGAGGGGGAGGGGGTGGAGGGTACGGGGAAAGGGGACGTAGGTTTAAGAGTGCGGTGCGATTGTTGGTACTGCGACGGGTGGCAGCAACCAGAGCCGCCGCCTACATGTGGCTGAACCATACAGCGGGCGGGGGAGGCAGCAACCAGAGCCGCCTGCAGGACGACGTACCAGGGGAAGGGGAGGGGGCAGGGAGGGAAAGAGCGGGGCCAAGCAGAGGAGGGAGGGAAGTCGAAGGGGGTCAAGGGGGGTTCGAGGAATGGGAACCGCAGCGCTGGAATGGTGGAGGGGGGGGCGGGTGTGCTGGAAAAAAGGGGGAGCCGGGCGTGAGGGTTGGGCTCAGGGAAGGGGGGAGGTTGGGGGGGTTCGGGCTAGGACAGAGGCCGAAAAGCGGGGAGGACAAGGAGGGGGGAGACGGGGACTGCCCCGCTGACACAACGCCGCGGCGGGTGGGCATTGGTGGTCCTGCCCTCAATCCCCGCCCCCCACACTGCCTTAGAACTCCCGAACTCCGTAAACAAAAACCCATTCTCCTCCTTATCCCCCCTCCTTGTCTTGCGCTCTTTCCGCTTGATCGGGTGGCTGCATCCAGTAACCAACTTCGCATTGCACGTTTACGCACATGCACTTTTGCACACCCCATCATCCTTCCCCTGATCTGATCCCCTGATCTGATCCCCTGATCTGATCCCCTGATCTGATCCCCTGATCTGCTCCCCTGATCTGCTCCCCTGATCTGCTCCCCTGATCTGCTCCCCTGATCTGATCCCCTGATCTGATCCCCTGATCTGATCCCCTGATCTGATCCCCTGATCTGATCCCCTGATCTGATCCCCTGATCTGATCCCCTGATCTGATCCCCTGATCTGATCCCCTGATCTGATCCCCTGATCTGATCCCCTGATCTGATCCCCTGATCTGATCCCCTGATCCGCTCCGCTGTGCTGTGCTCCCCTCCGCTGTGCTCCCCTGCCTCAGGGCCCAGCACCAGCACAATGAGGAGCTGGAGGCGCTGTATCGGATGCAGGAGGAGGACCCATTCAACCCAGAGCTGCAGGTGGGGGGGTGGGGGGGGTATGGGTGTGCATGTGTATGGGTATGGGTGTGGCGGGGGGGTGAGGGGGGTGAGGGCATTCCCCGGGGGGGGCAGGATAGGCCGCAGCCAGCCCCGGGGGGGGGACTACCGAAGGGAAGTACGTAATACGTGCGTAACGGGTGGCGGGGGGTGAGGGCATTCCGGGGGGGGCAGATAGGCCGCCACCACAGCCCGGGAAGTACGTAGCGCAGTCGGAGGTCTTTCCGGGGATGTGATTGTGGATGTGGGGGAGTGTGCCCCGGGAGCCGGGGTGTGGGGGGGCCCGAGGGAGAGAGGGAGAGAGGGAGGGAGGGAGGGCGCGAGGGAGGGAGGTTGAGAGGGAGGTAAAAAGAAAATACCGCAGCGGAGGGAGGGAGGGAGGGGCGGGCCTCGCGCTTCCCTACTGTGGCCGCGACGGACGCCCGACCGGCGCGAACGATCCATCCCCCACCCACCGCTCGTCACTCATCCGCCATCAGCCCTGTCTGGATATGCTGGTGACCTATCCAGGGGGGGGGCGCTGGTCGCTGCAACCGGATCCAGATCCAGATCCAACGACACGTTCCACCTTACGAACTTTTTAAACCTTGTAAACCTCATAAACCCTCTGATAAAACCTCTGATCCCTCCAAACCCGCCAGGCCAAGATTGAGGATGCTATTCGCAAAAAGAACATCGACGAGAACTACGAGGCGGCGATGGAGCACAACCCGGAGGTGGGTGAGAAGGGAGGGAGGGAGGAGGGGCGGAAGGGGGAGAAAGAGGGGCGGAAGGGGGCGGGAGAGGGGCGGAAAGGGGGTCAGGGAGTGATATGGAGGTGGGCGGCACGGGGGAGGGAGGGAGAGGGGAGGAGGGGCGTGAAGAGGGGCGGAGTGTGGCTCGAGCGTGGGGTCGCGGGCGGGGGGGTGCTTGGGGGTGTTTGGAGGGGGATATGGCATCGTGTCATGTCGTTCCCCGAGCGGCTGAGGGGCGAGCTCGATCTGTGCGGTGGAGGGCCGATGGGTTCGATGGGGTTTAGGAGGGGGGGAGGAGGGGAGGAGGGAGGAGATGGCTATTATGGGTTTGGGGGCGGCGTGACACGTTTGTTTTTTGAGGGGGGGGCGGGCCATACGCCATCCGCCCTACCCACCTCATAACTCCATTTCCGTTTACCGTACACACACATGTTCTACGGCTTTCCACTCCCCACTCCCCTTCCCTTTACCCGCTCCCCGTACCCAACTACCCACCCCAGAACTTCATTTCCGTACACATGTTGTACGTCGAGATGGAGGTCAACGGCGTTCACGTCAAGGCCTTCATCGATAGCGGTGCTCAGATGACCATCATGACGGCGCCCTTTGCGGAGAAGTGCCACCTCACCCGACTGCTGGACGAGCGGTTCAGGGGTACGGCGGTGGGGGTGGGCTCGTCCAAGATCCTGGGCAAGGTGCACCAGGTGAGACAAAGTCACCGGGGGGGAGGAGGGGAGGGGGGGAGGGGGAGGGGGGAGGGAAGCACGGGGGAGGGGGGAGGTAAGCACGGGGGAGGGGGAAGGGAAGCACGGGGGAGGGGGGGTAGAGAAGCCCGGAGGGGGCGAGAGAAGCTGGGGGGAGGGGAAACATGTGTAGCAGGGGTGTAAGAGAAGCAGGGAAGGAAGCAGGGGGGGAGAATGAGAAGCAGGGGGGAGAAAGAGAAGCAGGGGGGGAGGAAGAGGAGGAAGGAAGGGAGGAAGGGAGGGAGAGGTGGGGAGAAGGGGAAGTGAGATTGGTCGGTCATTCGTTACCGGTACACATCCCCCCACCCACACATAAACACACATCGATACACAACCCATACACACACCCCATACGCATATCACTCCCTGAACCCCATACGCACACCCCATACACACACTCCATACACACACCCCACACACACACCCCACACACACACCCCACACACACACCCCACACACCTTCACACTCTATAAAGGAGCACATCACACCCACACACCCCCACACTCTCCCCCGCCCTCCCTCCCTCCCGCCCGCCCGCCCCCTCCTGCTTCAGGCCAAGATGAAGGTGGGTGACCAGGTGGTGACCTCCTCCATAACGGTGTTGGAACAGAAGACCGGTCCGCAGTTCATTTTCGGACTGGACATGTTGAGGAGACACCAGTGCTGCATTGACCTGGTGAGGGGGGGAGTGGAGGGGGTTGAAGGGGGAGGAGGAGGGGGAGGAGGAGGGGGAGGGGGTGGATGAGGGGGAGGGGGGAGGGGGGTGATGAGGTGGAGAGGGGCGGGGGAGGAGGGGGGCGGGGAGGAGGAGGGGGGGAAGGGCAAAGGGGGAAGGGGACCGAAAGCGGTGGGGTTGAGGAGGAGGGTGAGGGGGAGGGCGGTGGGCGCGAAACGGCAGCTACGCGCTCCCCCTCCTCTCCGGGGCCCCCTCCGCTTCACCCAATCAAAAAGCGCCCCGCGCCCCGCCGCCCCCCCCCCCCTTCCCTCTCTCGCTCCTTTCCCCCTCCCCCCGCCCGCTGGCCACCCGCCCTCCTCCCCCCTGTAAATTGCTACTTCAAACGCTTCCCACCTTTGTTTACATCCCGCACCCTCCCCAGTCGTCTCCGTCCCTCCGCTGCGGTATCGCCTTTAGTTACCCCCCTCCTTATCCCCCACCCCCCACCCCCCCTCCCACACACACACACACAAACAACACACAAACAACACACAACCCCCGATCCCGTCCCCCCACCCTCCGGCGTTCGCTAACGCCGTCTCCGTCTCCGCTGCGGTATCATTTTTTACCCCCCACCCGCCCCCCCCCACCTGCTGCTACTGCTGCTGCTGCTCAGGCCAAGGGTGTGTTGCGCATCGGCTCCTGTGGAGTGGATCTGCCCTTCCTGGCTGAGGGCCAGATCCCGACCGACTTCTCGGCACACGTGGAGGACGTGAGCGAGGCGGAGGCCAATCGAAGAATGGAGTCGGGTGCGCAACCTCCGAGTACCCGACCGATGGGGGTGGTGGGGGCGGGCCTGGGGGGGAAGGGAGGGTGAAGGGTGCGCGTGGAGGGGAAGGGAAAGGAAGAGAAGAGAGGGAGTCAGGGGCTTTTCTTTTCCCTTGCACCGCTCCTTACCGCTCCGTTACGCTCCTCCGCCTTGCCCGTGGAAGGGCAGGGATGAGGAGAGAGAGAGAGAGAATCGGACTTCCCATTTTCCTCCCACCGCTCCTCCGCCTTGCCTTGCCTGCCCCGCTGCGTTGCCTTGCCTGCCCCGCTGCGTTGCCTTGCCTGCCCCGCTGCGTTGCCTTGCCTGCCTCGCTGCGGTTGCGTTGCGTTGCGGTGTTGCGGTCTTGGTCCGGAGACTGAGCTTTGAGAGCGCGGGGTCACGGAGAGACGAATGAGCAGCAGGGTTTTAAGGTTTTAGGTTTTTAGGCAACACGTTTCACCCCACAGGACCCCAAAGGTTCACCGGAACGGTTGAGTGGCGGCGCAACTGGGGGCCGGGGCTCGGGGGTGGGGTGTGGTAAGCATGCGGTCACGGAGCCGTACAGAGAGCGCGGCCTGCGCTGGGGCGGCTCCGGAGCCTGTTTTGCACTTTTTGCGTTTATTTTCATAATACCGTAAAGCCCTTTCTGCAGAGGATGCAGAAAGGGCCACACCGTGTCAGCGCGATCCCGCGCGATCCGCGGAGAGTCTACTGCCATTATACTCCATTCCCATCCGCATCCAAACCCCCTCACCTCACCCCCCCCCACCCGCAACCGAAACCGCAACTAAAACCACAACCTTAACCGCAACTAAAACCGCAACCGCAGATGCGGCGGCGGGGCGGGACAAGATGGACACCGACGCTGGACCCTCGGCCGCGCCCGCCCCGGCACCAGCGCCCGCGCCTGCGCCCGCCCCGGCGCCGGCTCCAGGCCCTGTGGCGGATGGCGGCGGCGATGAGGCCAAGCTGTCACAGCTGATGGCTCTGGGTGCGGACCGAGCCACGGCGGTTCAGGCGCTGCGGGCGGCCAACGGACAGGTGGACATGGCCGCGAGCCTGCTGTTCGACATGTGAGGGGGGGTGAGGTGAGGTGGGGTGGGGTGGGGTGAGGGGGCGTGTGGGTGGGTGGGCGTGTGAGTAGTGTGGTGGTGGTCTGGGTTTGCTGTGGCTGATGGCTGTTGTTAGGCTGGGCTGTAGGCAACCGCGGAAGAGGAGGAGGAGGAGGAGGAGGAGGAGGAGGTGAAGGACAGGGGCGAGGAGGGCCTTCGCAGCGCCGCGCGCGCAGTCGCGAGGGGGTTGGGTTTCCAGGAATGGCGCCGCGCGCGCAGTGCCCAGTATCCCGTGTCCTGTGCAACGGCACGGCGCGGTGGACGTTGGGGTGTGGGGATGTGGGAGAGGGGCGACAGGGGCTATGCGCGCTGGCGTAGGGGGCCCGGAGAGGCGACGCAGCGGCAGAGGCAGAGGCGAAGCGCGGTTAGTGAGGTGGGGGTGTGTATGTAGAAGGAAATGTAAGCACAGGTGGAGTGGGGTGGAGTGGAATGGCTTGGGATTGGATGTGAGGCGCGAACGAACTCTTAACACAATCACATTACAGCAAGGTACGACAGTGGCAGATGGCGACGGACGGCGCAGGGGCGTTTTTACCTCTTTTGTCACACATGCATGACGTTGAGGCTTGACACAGTACCGATGCAGTACGACGGCAGTACGATGACATTGTCGGTCGGTCGGACCGTCCGGGTCTGGGCGAGTTTCCTACCGGTCAACTGAACTAACGGTACATATACGGGTCAACGACCCACAGCGAGGAGGAGGAGTACCGGTAATGACCATGTACGCATGACCATGTACGATATGACCATGTACGGTATGACCATGTACGGCAGCAATATCCATGGTGCTCTCTTTCAGCGCCGGCCAGCCAGCTCCTAGAGACCCAAGACGGAGCTCCCCCGTGGTGCCCCCAACCGCCAACCGATCCACAAACACGCATTCAAGAGTACTGCAATATCGGTATCTCAGTACGGTACGGAGCGCGAAAGTTCCCCCGGCCCCCACCCCAACGCAATGTTGGGGTCCGTCAGTTACGTGTCAATCAGTCAGTCAGTCCTCCAATCCCATGAGAATCGGATCTACGGGACAAACGGCACGACGCCGCTTCACATGCACACGTGCATTCGCCCCTGCCCCCTGCATCCCCCATCCCAAAACACACATACACACGCACGTGTGTGGTTTCCGTGCGCTTGCGCTCCGTCATCCCGTAACGGAGTCCCCTGTTTGCCTGCTCGCCTGTTTGCGAAGTGGCCCGCAGAGCTCGCCCGACACCCCTCCAGTCCCTCGAGGCTTTCCCCGCGCTTTGCATGCGGCACACACTACACATGCATGCGGCACACACGGGACCACACACGGGCCTGACGAAAGCCCAGATCCATTAAACCGCTGCTGCTGAAGGCGCTGATGCTGCCGATGATGCTGATGCTGGTGCTGCTGATGCTGATGCCACCGCTGCTGATGCCGCTGCAACCGGCAGTTGGCCAGTGACATAGCCGCCAGCCACTTCCTGGTATGGCCGGTCCCGGAACCGGCCCCAAGAGGCCCCGAGATGTGCCCGAAGCGCCGCCCAACCGCCGTTTCTGCGCTGCATCCTGGGTGGCTGGGTGGGTAGGTGGGTGCCATGTGGCTATGCACGGCCGCGCCGACATGCCAGCCCCGACAGCCGCCGCAGAGGAGCAGCAGGACGGCAGGCGCGGAGGCAAGAGGCACAAGGCCCGCTCGGCGGTCAGGAAGGAAGGAAGGAAGGCCCCCATCGGCGGCACCGGGTCGTGTACAAACCCCCAAACCCACCCGCGTCGCGCCCCCCGCAGATGAATCGGGCGCCCCCGACAAACAGCGCCCGAGGAAACACAGCCGCCCACAAGGCCCCCACAAGTCCCCCTGCCACCCACACAGGGTTTACCCGCCTCTTGCTCAGAGGTCAAACCAGCACCATGGGAGGGCATACCAGCACCATGCATGCATGCACGCACGCACGCTACCCCACTGCCGAATTTCCTATGTCCTCCAATTCCATCTCCACCCACGAGCCCGTCAACCAACCGGGGTCGGGGCTGGGGTTGGGGGCCGGCGAGCGCTGTTTGGTCAGTCGAGAGGGGCGGGTGGCGGGAGAGCAAACAGACAGCAGCCCCTGCATGGCCCACGTCCCCGTCCTCCTCCTGCCGCCACCCCTCCTCCTCCTCCCCTCCTCCTCCTCCTCCTTCTCCCCTCTCCTCCGCGCCCCCCCTCCTCCTCCTCCTCCTCCTCCTCCTCCGCGTCCGTCTCTTCCTCTCTCTCACGTCACCGTCACCGTCACGCCTCACGTCTACCTTGCTGCACCGTCGCGTCGCGTCTCGTCTACTTGCGTCACCGTCACGTGCTCACGCCTCACGTCTCTACTTGCTGACAAACTTCTCCACCGAGTCCAGCCAGGACTGGTACTCCCGCTGCTCCTTGTCGTAGATGAGGAAGCGGAGGTACTCGCCCAGCTCCGAGGTGACACCGCGCTCCTCCAGGAACGTAGCGAAGTGGCGCTGAGGGGGGGTTATCCACGTATAGGCCGGGGGGGGGGGCGCAGGGGGATTTAGGGTAGACGGGTGGAGGGGGTGGTCGCGGGCAGGAGGGTGCAGAGGGCGCGTCGATTTTCGGAGGAGGATGACGAGCGGGTGGGTGGGTGTGAGAAAGAAGACACCGCAGCGAAGCGGGCGGTGGGTGCGGGCGGTCGCGTATCTTACCCGGAGTGCCGAAGAAAAGGGAGGAGCGGATGACGGGCTGTGGGCTGGTGTGTGTCTAGTGGGTTGGGAAGGCGGTGGAGAAAGGTGGACTATGGACTGCTGTGGGGCTGTGGGATCCTCGCGGCGCAATGCCGCGCTTGCACCGGCAGGTGGCCCCTCCGCGTCCAGAACCCAGATCCCAGATCCCATATGGGCCATATCCCTTTAAACCACCCATCAAACAACCCCCACACACACATCCCTCCCCCCAGCACGCCCCCACAAGCCACGTCCCCCCCCTACACACAGAGGTGTCGCGGCTCCCGCAGGTTATCACCGTTAGGTATCACCCGTTAGGTATCACCGTTAGGTATCACCGTTAGGTATCACCCGTTAGGTATCACCCGTTAGGTATCACCCGTTAGGTATCACCCGTTAGGTATTACCCGTTAGGTATCACCCGTTAGGTATCACCCGTTAGGTATCACCCGTTAGGTATCACCCGTTAGGTATCACCGTTAGGTATCACCCGTTAGGTATCACCGTTAGGTATCACCCGTTAGGCATGTTGGCATTGAAATGTAACACCGGTATGTTGTGATTAAGATCAGTATTGCTGGGTCCGTCCGCCCGTCGCCAACGTCGCCTCCGTTCCACCGCTGCGGTTTCACCCACCATCTGATGACATCTCCCAGCTAACAGCCAACAGGCTCCGGAACCTCCTAACCTCCGCTCCGAATCCCCCCCTCTCTCGCAAACCCTCCCGCTCCGAAACCCCCCCACCCCGAGCTCCGAAACCCCCGAAACTCGTACGGGGGTACGTGCTGACCTGCAGCGAGTCGTCCAACTCGTCGAATACGGGCCCCGAGTACATGCTCTCCGACGCCAGTCCCTCCTTGGGCTCCAGGCTCACGTGGTTAATGACCACAGAGCTGCCGTCGCTCTCGCACTCGAACAGAAGAACCTTGCCCTCCTTGGCCACCGAGACGTTGAAGGCGACGGTGGTGATGCCCTCCTCGTCGGCGCCCTCGTCGCCCTCATACTGCGGCGAGGGCTGGTTATTGACGTGCAGGTCAACAGAGATCTCCTCGTTCTTGAAGGAGCGGGTGAGGGTGAGGAGCGTGTCACCCGGCGCCTCGGTGAGCTTGAAGGGCGCGGGAGGGCCGCCCGCGACCTGCTCCGAGCGCACGTAGTTCTTCTTCTCGTAATCCAGCTCCTCGCGAAGCAGGCTGCCCAGGCCGCTGCTGGTGTTTTGGAGCGGAGCGCTGGTGGTGAGAGCGCGAGAGAAGGCCGCGGAGGCTGCGCGCAGCAGCAGCGGCGCGGCTTGATGGTGATGAAGATGCGATACTTGCTGCGCCGCCGAGGCGATCAGCGCGCCGGCTGCCTGCTGGCCCTTGCAGGCCGCGGGAGACTGCTGCTGCGCAAGCAGGTTGAGGATGCCGCGGGCGAGGCGCTGACGGGCTGCCATCGTGATGGCGTGCGAGAGGAAGGATCTAGTAGTGAAGAGTTGCGCCGGAAATGCGATACCGGAACGGCAAGATCGCTTCAAGTGCACAGCCTGGAATTTGTGAATCTGCAAGACGCATATGCATCACGCAAGTTTCAACCCAAATAGCTTAACGTAAACTTCCGGTTTCGGAACTGAAGCCGTACATGCCAACCACGGCCTTCACACTCTAATTCGCTCGACGAGTTAGCAGTCGAAAACGTTGAAGTTGTTGCTAACATTGAGACTTGTTGGTTTGACGCGTTGCGGGCATTTCCGCGAGGTGGTGTGCCCTGGGCCGCGTTGCAGCGTCGCCTTCTTGTGCAGTAATTGCCACATTGTCATCCACTACAGGTCTTTGCTGACAAGGTACAAAGCATCGGATACTAGGCACTAGTCACGATAGGGCTCGCCTCAACGCATCGAAGCTAGAACCTAGAAGTAAAGGATGCTGCCAGTACGCGACGAGCCGCAACATCGGTCGGTGGTGCGGCAATTCCCGGCAGACGCTTTTCCCAAAAAGAACCACCTGCGAGGGAGCGAGTGTAAGGTGCGGCCCGACTACGATGATCCCCCGCCAAAAAGGACGGTGCCCACGCCAAAGCTGGAGGCACTCAGAGGGCTTGAGACGCACTTCATAAAGACGCGAAAGGTGTGTGTGCGTGCGAGCGCGCATTGTTGGACCACGTTGTTCCCGTTGTGTACGCACAGCACAGCACGCTGTCCTTAGGCTGTAACCTCATTTTGCGCCGGAGCTTCCAGCCCCCCGTGCGTCGGCCGAGGCAGGGAGGCTGTAGAGTCTAGAATTTTGCGGCTAAACCATATTGTTTTTACTACTTGTTTTTACTACTTGTTTTTACTTACTTGTTTTACCTTCCCCCTCACGCGGCGAACCCACTCCAAGTGGAAAACGAGGGGCCTGTGGTTGCGATTCCGCGTTGCGCCATCCTGCCACGACATGGCATGACGTGACATACCGTGCCAATGCTCCTACGAACCTGCACGGGCTCTGTGCCGCGGGCTCCGTGCCAACGCCCACGCAACCTTCCCTGGAGCTGACCCGACCCCCAAACGAGCCCCACTTCCCTCTCTTTTGAGGACATCTTTGGTTATCTTGGTGCCTGGCAGCTGACAGCAACAAGTACCGATATTGCACTTGTTATATTATACAGTCTCCCCACCCCCCTCGGGCTCCGGCCTACACGTGGATAGCTGGATACCCCGCCCTCCGATTCTTCTGCTACGTTACCGTGCACGGGCTCCGGCCTACACGTGGATACGGTACCCCGCCCCCTTTGCCCCCGGCCTATCCGTGGATACTCCCCGCCCCCTCTTGTCACGCTTACATCATTGCAAGACGCCGTAAGGGGCCGCTCGCTGTAACGCTCACTGTAACGCACGCACGCACGCATCCTCCTCGCTCCGCGCCCACTCTTCTCCCTCAAGACCTACACCCACGCATGTCGCCCCACCTTGTCGCCCCACCTGTCGCTAACGCCGTCTCCTCTTCCTCCCCCGCTGCGATATTTTCTTTTTACCACCCACTTGTCACTTGTCGTCCCGCCATCCACGCCTGTCGCCCCTCCATCCACGCCTGTCGCCCCTCCATCCACGCCTGGCCCACGCCCTTCACGTAGGCGGCGGAGTCGCTGAAGAGCCGCCAGAACACAAGTTCACTATACACGCCCGGCAAGGGCTGGGGCGGCTGAGGGCCACATCCCGCATCCCCTGAGGGCCACCCACCCGGGACGTACCTGCTGGGGCCACGGCTTTGCATACCAGATACCGTTGAGCGGTGATACCTCCCCCCCGTGGTGGTGCGAGCTGCGAGGAGCCAGCGAGACACCGTAAAGTAACGTAACGTGCAGCTACTCTTTTCCTCCAGGGAGGGTGGTTCCGCGCCCCTCCCCTCCATGTTTTAGGGATTTCTTGTCCCATCGCGTTGCGGGTTTCGCGTTGCGGACGTTGAGGACGCAGACGGCTGCAGACGGGGTTGTTTTGCTTTGCTTTGGGTTGCTTTGCTGTTTGTTGGGCAGCAGCAGCAGCGGCAGCAGCGGCAGCGTTCCGTCCATGTGGTGGTGTCAGTGGGTACTGAGTTGGGTTGGATTTCACTCTTATCTGACTCTGATGTCTATGATCTGACTTTGGCTCTGATGTCTGATCAGATTCTTGTGGGTCGGACTCGGGGAGCTGGCTTGTTGACTCGGACGAAGTAGACTTAGGGCTCGGAAGTGGGCGTGCCTAAAGGACTTTGCAATTGGATTGAGCCGCCGGCGGTTGGATTGGGCGTTGTACTGTTGGTCGTTGGGAAGTTGGTTCTGGTTGGTTGCTACCTTGCTTGCTGCCGCCGTAGGTTCGCAGCAGTACGGTGCTCGCCTACCCACCGCAGATGCTTGCAAGTATGTGATGAGCTGATGACACGGCGCTGTGTACGACAACGACGGAGATTGCGTTGTGCTTTCTCGTACACATGACGCCGCCTTGCACGCGGACACGGGGACACCTTTGCAGCGCGCGGTGCACTGTTATAGTGAGAGCTCTAAATGGCAGTTGGTACGACGTTGGTACGACGGAGTCGACCATCAGCATAGTTTTAAGAACGGCAGTTGTGGTTGTTGTTGCTCCCAAGGGGGGGGGCTCCCAGATCCAGATCCAGAAAGGGATCCGATCCACCGGCAGCGCATTGCCGCTGCCGACCACAATTACTGTGTTGTTGAGTGCGGGTTTCGTCAAATGGACGCGA
The DNA here is from genome assembly GCA_030267565.1 of Pleodorina starrii. Classification (NCBI taxonomy): domain Eukaryota; kingdom Viridiplantae; phylum Chlorophyta; class Chlorophyceae; order Chlamydomonadales; family Volvocaceae; genus Pleodorina; species Pleodorina starrii. The sequence continues at coordinate 460,227 of BRXU01000037.1, forward strand.
TGGAGATGATTTATGGCTGCATTGTGCTGTACTGCGTGTTTCGGAGCGTTTCGGAGCGGGTTTCGGAGTGGCGGTTTGACGGCGGCGGATGTGGACTGGGCCTCGTTTGGGGAACGAGGAACCCCCCTGGGATGTGTGGCGGCTCCAGGTTGGTTACTTAGCAGTTGATTGATTTCAGTTATCAGTTGGTGGTCCAATGGGTTTCCAGATGAAAGAAAGAGACTCTGTTGGAAGTGGCAGCCCTGCCTGGAGTGGTGATGGGTGCTGGTGATGGGTGATGGTGGGTGACGTCGACATCCACTGTTGATTTCACCGGTACCGGTGGTATCAAGGGTTAAAGGGTTTATACGGTTGTAGGGTTTTAGGGGGGCAGCGAAGGGTGCAGGGGGGCAGCGAAGCAGCTGGTCGCAGTCGTTGCGGCGCAATCGGCGACACAGCAGCAATACCGAAGATAGAGCGGAATACCGAAAATATTCCTTGGATGGGGTGCTTGCGTGTGTATGTGTGTGCGTAGGTCTACGGGCAGCCGACCTGACAAGTGGGTGCGTAGCGAAGAAAACTTGCCGTCTGTACTGCGGTTTGTATTGCGGTTTGTACTGCGGTTGTGCTGCGGTTTGTATTGCATCTGGCCGTTGCATGGGACGATGCATTCGGAGCGCTGTCCTGTCTTTTTGACCTGGGGACAGGAATGCTAATGAAGGGAATGAATGAATTTTTGTTTCATGTGCCAACTACGTAGTTGTATACGCTACGGAAAGAATGTTGTGCCGTTGTCGGTTGTTGGTGGTTGCAAGCGGGCAACGGGAGAGGGCGACGAAGCGCAATCACCAGTCAGCTGATGACGGGGAAAGCGGTTGGGACGATGTACGTCAGGATGTCGCCGTACATGCTTCTTAAGACCACGACGGGACTGCCAAACACGGCGCAATACACCTCATGTCACGGTGGAGAGCTGATGTACAATGTACCGCTGCCGTACCAACCACCAGCCCCACGACTGACCTCACCCCTTTCGCCCGCCGTCTCAACCGCAGCGCACACTCGTACACTCGTACCTCCTATTGCTGCCGCAGCAGTTGCCTCCAGAGTCGTACAGTTGCCGCCAGAGTAGGTACATAGGTATACTAGGTAGGTAGGCGCCGGACGAGCATCCCACGCACGGCCGGCCGCGCATCGTCACCACCGAGGGACACTGATGCCAATGAGTCTGCGCCGGACGGGAGGGCCGACGGAGGACAGGTTTCGGAGCTGCAGCGGCGGAGTTATCCGTCGGAAGCCCACCGACGCGACTGAGAGGAGACGCGGAAGGCCTGGCGGGCGGGAAGGGCGGGCGGGCGGTTAGGGGGTCGTTAAGGCCGTTAAGGCTGTCGTAGGGCCTCTGGAGCGAGGTATGCGGAAGGGGAACGCGCGCCTGGAGAACTCCGCAACCGACAACTACTAACAAACTATTACTATCACTATTACAGTACATGTGGCCCTGGCCCGTGGCCCTAAAGCATCTGGGGCTTTCGGAGTCAGACGAGTGCGATAGGCGTGGAGGTTCGTGTTGGAACTTGGAAGCGGGCAAAGCGATGCCAACAGCGGGCCACGAACGCAGCGACGTGGGGTGTTAATGGAATGGACGCTATGACGGCCAGTCGCCATTCTTCGGGGTCAGCTAATATGGTTCACTATAAGAAGGAAATGTTGCGAAGCGAAGCGAAACAACAATCAGCGACTCTGGGGGTTGGTCCGGTCAGACAGCTCCGGCTTGGCTTCGCTCGTGTCAACCGACCTGGATGTCGCCGCCGGCAGCGCCCGCATCAGCCTCCTTGCCTCGTCAGACTATCCGTGCAACGGCCGCAGCGTTCGGCATGCGTACAACAGAACGTTGCAACACAACGCATGAACTATCCCCTGCCTTACCCTCCCATCCCCTCCCATCCCCTCCCGATCCGTCCCGATCCGTCCTGACCCGTCCCGACCGGTCCCGACCCGTCCCGACCTGTCCCGTCCCGACCCGTCCCGACCTGTCCCGACCCGTCCCGACCCGTCCCATCCCCTTCGATCCCCTCCCATCCCCTCCCATGCCCTCCCATCCCCTCCTATCTCCTCCCAACCCCTCCCATCCCCTCCCATGCCCTATCATCCCCTCCCATCCCCTCCCATCCCCTCCCATCCCCTTCCATCCCCTCCCATCCCCTCCTATCCCCTCCCATCCCCTCCCATCCCCTCCCATCCCCTCAGATCCCCTCCTGGTGACACGTCGAGAAAAGAAAGCATGCATTTCGTCGAAACTTGACCGGGTTCCGCATGGATATGCTATATGTTGAGCACGTTAATGCGTCAAAGCTTCTTTCCAGGAGTTCAGTTTTGGTCTTTACCTGCGGCGTGGGCGGGCCTTCACTGGGAGTGACCCATGGGTCAGGTTACAGAATGTCGCGTGGAAACATACTATCCTTCCCCAGCCTTGGAACTACACAACGATCGGGGCAACGAGCAAGCATGGCACGCGTCAAAACAGAATCACCCTGCCGGATGTAGTGGTACACCAGCACCATACCCGTACCACCCGTACCTTTGCAGGGATCCTTTTGTACGGGTATTTTAATTGCCACTACGTTTCGGCAACACATTGACAGACGAAATAAATATGCAATAGAAGTAAGCACCCCTGCCTCTCCATGGGCCGCAACGCGTCCTAAGTTCACGCCATGCGGAAGCCCAGCGTGGGGGCAGCCGCACAGCCCCACAGCCAGGGGGGTGGCAGCGGGAAGCCGGTGTTGGGGCGATCCGGCTGCATCGGGTCGAGGAAGTTGCCCAGGCCCAGCTTGCCGATGTCGTGACACCGAAACGCCATCTGCAACAGCAGGGGTGCACACCGGTGCCCCCGCCTGCAGCCCTTGGGGGGCGCTTCCTCGTGCGCGGCACGAGGGGTCGCACACGCGGGTTGGTGTCCGCCCTGGTTGTGGAAGGCGCCATGGCCTTGACCCAGCGACACAAAACCGGCCGCTCCTGGACAGCTGCATAAGACACACAAGAGGTCCCACAAGAACAGCACCTGCTCCAGGGAGCACGTGGCCTGGGCCACCGCGCCCCACAAGTAGGCCACCAGGTCACCATGTAGATAAGTACCGGGTGTACAGTCCGCCCACGTCCGACCGCGCCCGCAGCGAGTGAGCCAGTCTGGAAATTCGGTGGTCGAAGCGTCCTGCCGATTCACGGTCTTCCCCGACAGATCCCCCAGGAGCACCTGGTTGACGACCGCCAGCCCATGCTGGTAAACCGAGGGGTTACGGTCGGCGAAGAGAGACGGGCCGAGGACCAGCGGCAACGGTGGGTGAGAGGCGCGGCGCCTCGCGCCACCCAATCGCCTAACCCCGCCTCGCACCTGGCCAGCGGTCGAACAAGACCGTACTGTATCGGGCGCAACTATTTCGGAACACAAGCGGCTCAGTTCATTAAGCCTTGCTTAATTGCCACGCACCGTTCGCACTTCAGATCATCCCCTGCGTCACTGTGCTCGCGACTGAGGTCCTCTGAGGTATACTTGCGTATGCTTGCCGAAAGGTACGGATTGTCCCCAGGAGTGGAGCGCGCATTCTCCATTTGCACAGGAAGCCTTTTTAAAATGTCGTCATGTATGCCATGTTTATCGTTTTGTGTTCCCTTGAGTTTTGCCTCGTCCCGCCTTTCATTAGCGGCACATCGTGAAATGCGGCGCGTTTTTCATTAATATTAAGCACTCTGCGCAATTTCCATTTGGTCATAAATAGAATTGTGAGACATGCAGTAATTGGCAAGATTGGATCTCTCACTTTTCTCACTAGAAGCCTCCCCCCACCGATTCTGAACCCTTACTCTTGGCGTTTGACAACATATAGCGCTTCTATTATATTGGATTTTGATTTGCATCCCATCAAATCAATTGTAGACCTTGCTTCGCTTCATGGTGACGTGAACTGATGTCGGCTTGGAACCAGCACAACCTTGAAGCGCTTTCACACTTGCGGCGTGTTATAGCTGTTTTGAGAACCGCCAAACCTACCTAGGAAAGATCATCCCACGGAACCCGCTCCCGGTGGAGCCTAGACAAAGGGGTTGGTGTTAGCCGGGCAGGGGGCCGACGGCGCGATGAAGTTCACGCCGACACCACCACCGCGGCTGGATATACGAAAAGTTCGGTGCATCCCGGTCGGGTCGCTGTGCTGGGCCGGCAGCGCACTTCTCCCTTTTCAGACATAGGTAGCCGGCACTAGTTGACATTTCCCCTCACCCACCGCCAATCATCCGCAGCAACCGTCTAGAGACGACATTGCGTCAGGTCAGGGGCATCACGCCTGCCTCAAGCTCCAGATTTAGAGCGAGGACCTTTGCTGATGTCTGTCAGGATCGAACCCACGAGCACAGCTTCCACTGTGATTCCCCGCCTAGAGCGGGGTTCTAGGGTCCGAGTCTCAATACCATTTGTAACGTATGGCAAAGGCACTAGTTGACATTTCCGGATACCTCCCAGACGTTACACCTGCCTTCGGGCCGCCGTGGAGATGCCGCCCGAGTGGAGTGGCCGACCGACCGTCCCGCATGATCGGATCGCCCTCTCACCGGCATGAGCAGCTTGCTTCCTCAAGTAGGTGGTTTCAGTGGCCGCCGTTTCAGTGACAACGTGGCGCAACGTGCGACGGCGGAAAAGCTCGCCGGCCCTCCCCCTGGGTGTCTGAGAGGGGTCGCCGATGCCCCTGGGCGCCGAAGAGGGTTCGCCAATGCTCCTGGGTGCCTGAACAGGGGTCGCGAGTGTGGGCGCTTGGGCAGCAGCTTGCAGGTGCCCAGGCTGCACGGCGCCTCGGCAAAACAGTTCCTTTAGGTTTCCTTCGTGGAAGTTTCCTCTCAAGCCGTGGGCGCCCTCCCGTCGTGTTCGATTGGGGTTCGCATCAAGCGGCAGCCAGGGGCGCGTGCGGCCCTGTCCACTGGCCTCTTCAGGCGCTGCCCCGCGGTCTTGCTGCCCTGCAAAAGCTTGGCCACCGGTTGGTATGGGCGGATGTGCTCCTGCCGGACCCCTGCTGCTGCGGGCGGGTGTGTTTTGTGTCCTGCGGCAAGTGGGTCGCGGGGTCCCAGCCCTGCAGCCCTGCAGGGAGCACCCTCCCTCCGCCCCGACACCCGGGGCACCCGCCATGGCCTTGCTGCAGCACCTCATTCACGTCTTCGGATCTTCGTTGGGGCCAGTGCGGTGCCTTGTTTCTGTAACGAGCAAGCCGTAGTCCGCGGGTCGTAGTTCGTTGGGTCGCGCATCACAGGTTCCCCAGGCGAAGGCGCGTGTGACGGCGGCGGGCGAGTTTATCGGCTGCTGGCACGGCTGCCTGCCTGCAGATTGGGTTGGGGGGGCATTGAACGATTCCCGTGCGCGACTGGCGGCATGCAGCCGTAGCACCGCGTGGAACTGGACTGTCGTCTCTCCCCGTAGCGGTGGGAAGGTTGACAGCGTGTGGCATGTACCGTCGCGAGTACTTATGGCGCAGAAAACACTCGAAAAAGCAGGACCTTTGCCCGCCGGCCACGCGCGACTGCATTAGCCGAGCAACATAGGCGCAAAGCAAAACGAGGCAAAATTTTGCATGCACTCTTCCCTTTGCGCCACGTGATCCGCGGAGACGCCGTGGCCAGAAGAAACATGCGGCCCGGCAGAACGGCATCCCCTGCAAAGCACAATTCTCGGGCAGCCCAGATAACAGCACTGTAAATTAACACAAGACAACATGTTTTGTGCTCAGTCTCTCGAGTTCCAAACAGCGCCGAAAGCTCCGGGAGATTCCGAGACTCTCAACACTGTCAAAAGCAACAGCCTGCTGCCGGCCCGATAATGAAAACGAATTTCCCAGAACAAAGGTTAAAACCCCATTACATGCTATTATGCTTTTACGTGTCTATCCTCGCTTGCCGTACGGCGCAACAGCGTTGCGTCGAACGAAGGCCGTTTTCGTCATGAGATCCGTTTGGCTTTGGAATCGGATCTGCAGGCAGACGGTTGGGGCTCCAAGGTCATTCGGGTTCTGAACCTCTTAGGGCACGACTGGGGCGAAGAAGCGGCGGCGGGTAACACGGACACTAGGGTTAGGCGTTTTTCGGCGTGCAGGCTTGACGTTGAGGCGCTGATGGACACCCTCAGGGGTCGCGTCAACGACGATTGGGGCAGTGATAGGTTGGCTGTGGACCCGGGCACTTTCGTTTCGGACGGCAGGAAGCCTGGTGTTAAGATGTGCCGTTACAAGCACTGGATGGGGTTACCGAAGCAGTTCGAGGGGTACATCCCGCCTGCGCACCACCGTTCCTTACTTCGTTTTCGTTTGTGTGTGTCTGACTTAGCGATTAATAGCGAGAGCAGCAGGTCTAGGGAGCTTCGTGTGTGTAAGGCGTGTCGCTCTAATGGTGCTGTGGAGGATGAGAAGCATTTTCTGCTGGAGTGCTCTGCGCTTGCGTCTGCGCGGCAGAGGCTTTGGGATTTGGGTGTGCCCGTTGGTGCGTGTGTTAACGATGTCATGCAAGTTGACGACCAGCGTGGTCTTGCGAGTGCTATTTTCGAAATGTTCCGCTTACGGCGAGAATGCATCTCTGCGTAAAGTTGTGCTTGGCATCTATCTTTCAAGTTATGCCATTCGTCTGTGCTTCTCCTGTATCCTGACGTTACATCGCTTCTTTGGTTACTGTTTCTCTTGTTTTCGTATGCTTTTCTGCGTGGCTGAAGCGGTTCATGAGCCTCCGGGTTCGTTTGAGCCGTACGAGCTCGTTGAAGCTTGTAACATCATCATCATCATCGGCTATGCTGCAGCAGAAGGCCAACATGCGAGCTGAAGGTGCTTTAGATGACGCTGAGTCAAAGGCCGAGTTTAGTAGGCTCCGCACACGATATCAGCGGCTGCGGCGGGATGCGAAGGAGGCTTTCCGAGTGCAACACTTCGAATCTTTGGTGGATGAATGCAACAGCAACCCGAGGGCCCTGTGGTCACGGCTCGGCGACTCTGATGTTTCTGCTTGTCCGATAGAGGATATGGATGCGTGGCGCACTCATTTTGATAACTTGTTTAATGGGGAGTCGAATGCGACTGATGTTGAAAGGGCAAAAGTTATGCTGTGCCAGCTTAACTATCAGGTTTTGCAGGATGGTAACGACTGGGTCAAGTCAGACAGTTTCAAGGCGCGCGCAGACTCTGCTGCGGGCATTTCTGCACCTTTTTCTTGTGAGGAGGTTTGTCAAGCTATCAAACGGTTGCGGAACAATAAATCTTGTGGCCCCGGCAAAATTCCAGCTGAGTGTCTTAAGCGTGCGACGCGCATGGTCGAGAGGAAGGAGGTTAATGTGACTGCGCCGCTTCTGCGGGTTCTTTTTGAGCACATTCGTTCCACAGGGGATTTCCCCAGTCAGTTCATTAGCTCTGTACTAACGCCTATCCATAAAAAGGGTGACGTTATGGACATGAGTAACTATCGAGGTCTTGCGGTGGGCGGAGTTTTGGCTAAGCTGTACGCGTTCTTGCTTGAGAACCGTCTTAACGGCTGGAGTGAGAATTGCGGCGCGCGTTCACCGTATCAGGGGGGGTTTCGTAGGAAGCGAGGCACGGTTCATAATATATTCGCGCTGCGACACCTATTAGATTCTCATCGGCGGGCAGGTGGGGCTATCAATCATCCACTCTTCGTTTGCCAGATCGATTTCGAAAAGGCTTTTGACAGGGTTCCCCGTGACTTGCTTTGGTTGCGATTGGAGGAGCGTGGGCTTAGCCCTGAAGCACTGAAAGCCATTAAAGCCTGCTACGATAAGGTCACCCTTAAGCTGCGCGTTAACGGCGCAACGGGTTGCCCCTTCGAGTCTTCCCAGGGAGTCAAGCAAGGGTGCCCGCTTAGCCCCACGTTGTATGGCATTTTTGGAGAGAGCTTTGCGGATTTTATCGACGTCTTGGACAGGGATCGCCCCTCGTTCATGTACGCGAACAAGTGTCCTTGTGCAGATGGTTTTAGGATTCCCTTACTGCTGTACGCAGATGATCTTAGTTTGTTTGCACGCTCAAGGGCGCGTCTGGAACGGTTGCTACAGATGCTTGGGTTATGGTGTGCGACCTTTGGTATGCGGGTGAATGTTAAGAAAACAGAAATTTTAGGCGTACACGCCAACCCGCGCATTCGAGAAGTGATGGGTTTAGGGCCTCCGTTCGTCATGTCTAGCTGGGAGAACGGTCAGTGGGCCTCTAAGCCTATCGATTGGGTGGGACGTGCGCGGTATCTGGGGATCCACTACGGACCAGATTTGCCTTTCGTGTCATGCACTGACGAGCTTTTTTCGGCAGGGCAACGTGCCATTTTCTCTTTAATAAATAAGCTGCGACGGCAGGGGCTTCTTCTTCCCGGGGTAGGGCTAAAATGCTTTAATGCACAGATCCGGCCAATCCTCTCTTACGGGGCTCAAGTTTGGGCTCCAGATCTTCTTGTTCAGATCCTGGAGGCAGACGAATCGCGGACTTGCCTGTTTGACAGGGCTGTTGCCGATCGGATGGTAGGGCTTCAGCTCTCGTATTTACGTGCCTTAGCGTGTGTTAAAACTGCCACCACCGCGTTGGTGTTTCGGGAATTTGGCCAACACCCCCTTCATTTGTTTTGGGCGAGGCTCATCTTTCGTTTTTGGAATAAGTTGGTGGAGTCCGAGAGTTCTATTTACCATCATGTTTTTAGAGAAGAGCTACGTTTCGCCTTAATGGGAGACGGCCTTCATGATTCGTGGGGTGCGAAGGTTCTAAGGGTGCTTCGGGCGCTGGGGTACGACGTGGATAGTGTGACTGGGAGTTTGGATACCGAGAGCAAGGTGGATGCTTTGTCTTCTCATAAGTTGGATATTCCTTGGCTGCTTGGTGAGCTTAAGGATAGGCTGGATGCGGGCTGGGCTAATGAGCGTCTCACCGTAAATCCTCGCGACTTTGTTTCTGATAACCGTCGGCCGGGGGTAAAGATGTTGTCACGCCATCTCGTGTGATTGCCATAAAACGTGGAGATACTGAGAACAGTTGCCTGATTAGTAAGAACCGTTGTCGGTTAGTTAGGAGCCGTTGGGTGTGGCCCCTTCGGATCAGCTTCCGTGCACCGTTTCCGTGCGACGACAGAGTCGTCGACACTTTGTTGTTATTACATTTATTTGTTGGCATTATACGGGGCCCCGACTGAGCAAGAAGCAATACAGTGCGGGTTCCCCTGGAGGTACGAAAAGTGCATTGCGCGGGCTTGATATAGTCCGGCGGCCGTGCGAGACACCTTATCTGTGTCTCGCACTTTGCAGTGTTAAGACTCTAAGTAGCAAACAGTCACAGATCCGCGATTGACAGACCGCGTGACGCAGTCTTTGTAAGTTCTTTCGGTGATCCGTTTCGGTAATCCGTCCTCTGAGGAGGACATCGTGCCCAGGTCGCCCTAGGAGAGAGCTGCGTAGCTCGTCTCCCGAAGGCGCGTGCTCTTCCGTCAGTGCGAGACACAGATTTCTGTCGCCCGCAGGATCTGTCGCCGACATTGTCGGCCGTCTTCACCTCCTTCGGGTCAAGCCCGTTTCAGATAGTAATTCCGAATTACGTTTATTCAAGAAGTGAGTCCTCGCGTCAAGCGCGACAGCCGCCATCAGTCGGGCCCAAGGCCCTCGCATGTGCGGTTAGCCGGAGTCAAGTACCTCGCCGTCCGCTTCGCGTCAGGCCCAAGGCCTGCTGTTTTCCTCTGCTATATCGTCGGGGTCAAGCCCTGCATCAGAGTCCTCGCGTCAAGCGCGACAGCCGTCATTAGTCGGGCCCAAGGCCCCTGCATGTGCGGTTAGCCGGAGTCAAGCTCTCCCTCGTCCGCTTCGCGTCACCCTCAAGACCTGCAGTTCTTTTCTTTTTCTTCTATCTTCCATCGGTCCCCAGGACCTCTCCTTGCACCTCCGTCTGCAGTGTCCAACTTACTGAAGGAGTCGAGATCGCTCGACCAGATTCTGCGCGACCGTGGAGCTTCCACGCCGGCGGAGAAGCGTCGGCGGGACTCGTCACGTGAGCGCGCCCCGCGCGAGGAGTTGACCCGCGCCCCGTTGCGGCCAAGCCGCACGAGGGCTTTCGAGAAGCCGTCCTTTGAGGTCAACAGCGACCACGTTATAGTCTACGGTTGCCCCATTCACGGGGAGAACACCCACCTAATTCACCAGTGTGAGGTTTTGCGGGATCAAGCCGCCCTCGTCCAGCTGCGGCGGCGGCCCCTCAACCTAGACAACCTGCAGCTGCCGTGGTGGCCCACCGGCCCGACACCGCAGTAGATTGTGCGAGCCCCAAGGGTTCGGTTGGTCTTTCGAGTCTCATCGTCGTTGAGGCTCAAGGCCTTTGTTGTGGGTGGCTCAAGGCCCCTGCACGTCATCTGTTCGAGGCGTTCTGGTTTGATTGTTTTTCGAGGCTCAAGGCCTTTGTTGTGGGTGGCCCCAGGCCCCTGCACGTCTTCCGTTTGCGGCGTTCTGGTTCGTTCGTGTTTCGGGGCTCAAGGTCCCTGGTGTTGGTGGCTCAAGGCCCCACCCGTGCTGTGTGAGGAATTAAGAGCCCCAGGCTCGGCTGGTTGCGCTGGCGGACGACCAAGACCCTCTTGTAAATCGTGTACACGTTCGGTCGCCTGTCCGTCCTGAGCCTCGACTCCAACCTGCGCCGTCCAATCAGCAGCTTCCGCCGCGTCCAATCAGTGAGCGGGAGGGTCGGGGCAGAGTTACAAGGAGTCAGTCAGGGGCGGGCAATCTCCTGCAGCTCGGGGATCGAGGGCAGGCAGAAGAGCAGCAGTCCGGGCAAGCGGGCGTTCAGGCCCTGCCTAGGAGGGCACGTGCTCAAGGGGTTCTCGCTTCTCTTCTGCGCGGTGCGGCAGGCGCCCTTTCGCCTCAGCGAGGATCTGGGTCACGTGCGCACTCGCGCGCAGACAGCTTAGAAAGCGGAGAGCTTCCTGATCTAGCCAACAACCCGTTGCACCTGCTGGGGGTGGGTGACAGTGAGTCTGACGCCGAGAGCCAGCAAGGGGAGAACGCGAGCGCGCAGGCAGCAGCACACCAGCCGCTGCTTGGCTTAGGAGCAGCACCCGTCGCACCAGGCCATCTCCCGGCTGCCGGTCCGCCTCCTCCTCCCCTGTACGTTGGTCCGCCTCAGGCAGTAAACCCTGCGTACGACTCAGACGACGACATGGACGAGCACTCAACGTCCACCTCGGCTCGGGACTTCTGGCCCATGGAACCGTGGAGCCATCAGTCGCTCCCGGCCATGCGGCGCTTCATGAACAACCTAGTTATGCAGGCGAGCAGACAGCAGCGCTGCTCGCTTACGCTGATTGATGCCGAGTCCATGATGTACTTCCTCAACCAGGCACCGAGGCTCACATCGCGGTTCGAGCACTACCACAAAGATATCAAGGACACCCTGATTGAGAAGGCCACCGCGTGGCTGCGGTCCAAGCCCGGTCAAGCCGGCGCGACCCTGTACGGCCACCTGCTGGCCGAGTACTACATGGAGCAGCTGCAGCATCACTTCGAGCCGGAGAAGAAGGGCGAGTATCGGCAGCGCTACGCCAAGTTGGTTCAGGCCAACGTGGCGCCAACGGCCTACCTGCAGGAGGCGCTGAGCTACAAGCCGTACCTTGGCATCAGCGACCTCGAGTTCGCAACCAACTGGGTGCAGCGGCTCGACCCAACGATCAACGACCGTGTCCTGTCCAAGTGGGGCCTGGTCACGCAAGAGGACTGGTTCGGACGCCTCAGTGAGATCGCTGCGGATGCGGAGACAGCTTGGAACAACCAGCGGTTTGCCGCCGCCTCTGCCGTCTCCACGCAGCCCGCCGTGTCGCCGGCAACCGGCCAGCCCTCTTCGTCGTCGGCGGCAGCATCGCAACCGCCCAAGGCGGCGCGGCCCAGCAGCAGCGTCAGCGCGCTCCCGGAACAGAGCGCCAGCTCCAGCGCCGGTGCCAGCGCCAGCACAGGCTCCTCCAAGTCGTCGCGTGCCAAGTACTACTGCAGCACTCACGGCTGGGGCGGTCACACCACGGAGCAGTGCCGGCGCGGTCAAGCCGCGCTGGCCTCGGCGAGTGCGGCGCCCGGCGCAGATCAGCTCAAGGGGCTGATTGAACAATTTTTGGCAGCGACTGGGCAAGGGCCCACAGGGGCCGCCGCTGTGACCACTCCGGCGCCCACCACCAAGTGGCAGGCGGACCGCGCCAAGCGCCCGGGACAGCAGCAGTCCGCTCAGCAGCAGCAGGGAGCAGGCGGAGGCGCGGGTGAGTCGCGCCCGCGCTGCGACTACTGCTCGCGGCTCCACGCCGGCGTGTGCTTCATCCGCAACCCGGAGCTGGCGCCGCCCAACTACCGGGCACCATCGGGCGTTCTGCAGGCCGCGTTTGACAACAACCTGCAGGCGTACCGCGCGCGGCAGCCGGCCCAGCCTGCGCAACCCGCCCAGCCGGCCCAGCCGGCCCAACCGGTGCAGCCGCCGGCGGTGGCGGCGACGGCGCAGGTCTTTGACGCCTACGGAGAGGAACTTTACGCGCCGGCTCACCCGGCGCTCATCACGTGCCACGGAGCGATCTGCTGTGGGCAGCAGGTGGCCGGCGGCGTGAGCCTCGAGGGCTCAGGAGCAGCCTGCGCCACGCTCAAGCAGCAGCAGGTGCCGGTCAGTTTCACGCCGGCGCCCATCCCGGAGATCAGATTCACCGCACCCAAGGCGCGGCCAAAGCCAGCGACAGCCACCGAGGGAGGTGGTGACCGGCTGACCGGCAAGATCACGCTGGAGATCCCCTTCCCGCTGGACTACGGCCAAGATTTCACGGTCCGGCTGCGAGCCATGATGTCCGCGCTCGGCCTGTCCGAGGGCGCCGACGCGGCGCCAACCGAGTCTCTTGAGGAGCCGGCGGCGGGTGCAAGCAGCAGCAGCGGCAGCCAGCAGGTGGCCCAGCCGCAGCCCGCTACCCAGAGCAGCGGCGCCGAGGCGCCCACGGCAGCGGCAGCCGCCACGTCGGTTGACCCGGCGGTGCAACACCGCGCGGCTAACGGTGTCAAATACTACGTCTGCGGCGACCCCCAGGGGCCCTTCGTCACCATCAGCAGCCTGGCACCGGAGCGCAAGCAGCAACTTCTGGCGGCCAACGCGGAGGCGCGGAGCTACTTTGGCTCTGAGCCCCACATGTTTTACTACACCGACGGCAGCATTGGAGTGGCAGCCAACAGCAGCAGCAGCAGCAGCAGCATGCTTTGCCACCCGCAGAGCCTGCGGGATCACAGCGCCACCATCAACCTCATCACCGAAGCGATGGTGGAGGCGCACGGGCTGCCCGTGCGGCCAACGTCCAGGCAGCTGGCGACGGGAGCAGTCAAGGTGGCGGTGACGCACGAGCTGGTGCACGAGCAGCTCAGCGTGTGCCTGCTGCCGGGGTCGCGACACGCGGTGCGTGTGCCCATGACGCCCACGCTGGTCGTCCCAAGAACGCATCTGTTCGACTTCCTGATCTCGAATCCGCAAATGCAAGCTGTCGCGGACTTCGTCACTACGTATCCGTCGCCGCAGCTGCACTTCAGGCCAAACCTGCTGGAGCACCCGGACCTGCTGGTAACCGTTCCCATGCGCAACGCACCAGGCGTGCGCCCGGCTTTCGTCAATTGCTCCGCTGCCTGCTGCACCAGCTTCTGCTCGGCGACCGACACGAAGCTGGGGGGGGGATGCAACAGCAGTCAGCAGCACAGCGGCAGCCCGGACAGCGGCAGCACGGCCGACGGCAGCGGGCCGCCCGGCGTCGCGGGCGCTCCATCGCCCTGTTCCGGTTCGGAGCCCCAGGCTCCGCGCGTCAGCGCCAGCTCGGCCAACGGCAGCGGGTCGCCAGGCGCCCAGGGCGCTCCCTCGCCCCAGGCTCCGGCCGACGGCAGCGATCACCAGCCCAGCGGATTCCTGAGCAGCCTCACCAGGCCCGTCGCGTGGGCCAACAGCAAGGTGCTCAAGGGCGCTGAGGTACTCTACGGGCAACTGAGCAAGGCGGAGGTGGTGTACAGTGAGCCCGAGCGCCCGAGGCGCGAGGGCAAGCGCAAGAAGCGCGTCACGCGGCAGCCGACCACCATCGTGAGCGCCAAACGCACGTGGACAGCGTGGCTCTCGCTCTTCATCGTCGCGGCGCTCCTGGTCGCATTCTCAGCGGGCGTCGGGGCCACGGGAGGCTCCCACTGCGGCGAGGTAGGGCTCCAGGCCATGCGGCAGATAGGGGCAGTTGGCGTCGCCTTGAAAGGCGCGAATGTCAGCTTTGCGGAAGCGCAGTCCGACCCGTCTCACCCGTGCGGCGCGGGCCAAGCCAGCGCGTTAGCCGCGGTTGACAGCTACTCTTTTGATGGGCGTATGGCGGCGACTGCTCATGAGTTCTACGAAAAGGACGCGGATGGCGGCTGGATCTGGGGCAACGCGCGCGACTTCGACCCTGCGCTCAAGGCGCGGCTTCAGGCGGTGGTCCGCGACCGCAAGGGCTCGGCTTTTGCTTACAGCATGGATGAATTGCCAGGCTACAGCGGTGATCTGGGGCCGTTCCGGCTCAATCTGACCGCCACCAAGCCTGTCGTGCAGTCCCCGCGCCGCTACAGCCCCAAGGAGACTGAGATCATTCGTGAGAAGACTGCCGAGCTGCTCAAGCCCGGCATTTGCGTTGAGTGGACGGGTCCTACACTTGCTGCGGTCAACCCCGTCATCGCCGCCAAGAAGGACGAGGCTTCAGGCCTCTGGACCGCCGCGCGTATGGCCCAGGACTATCGGCCTGTCAACAAGGTGACGGAGCCGGACAAGTACGGCCTGCATCGTCCGGAGGACATCTTTCAACGGGTAGGGAAGGCCCGTTTCTTCTCCAAGCTGGACATGCGGCAAGGCTTCCTGCAGATTCCTGTCCATCCCGATGATCAGGGCAAGACGGCGTTTTGGTGCGGCAACCGCCTAATCGCCTACACCCGCATGCCCTACGGTCTTAAGAACGCGTCCGCGGCCTTCCAGCGACGTATGGACTACGAGCTGCGCAAGGGGGGGGTGGATCAGTGGGCCGTTGCTTTTATTGATGATGTTTTGATCGCCACCGACACTGCTGAGGAGCACGTGGAGGCGGTCGCTCGTGTGCTGGATGTGCTCAACGCGTGTGGGCTCCGCGCTCACCCGGACAAGTCCATCTTCGGCGCCGACGTCGTGGAGTATTTGGGTCACAATTTGTCTTCGTTTGGCATTTCGCCGCATCACGCCAAGGTCGCTGCGATCCTTGCGCTGCCTCCGCCCAAGAACGTCTCGGAGCTGCGCACCCAGCTTGGTTTCATCAACTACTACCGCTGCTACATCCCGCGGATGAGCGAGCTGGCCGCGCCCCTCAACCACCTGCTCAAGGCGGGTGTCCCCTGGAGGTGGGGTGCGGAGCAGGAACAGGCGCACGCGTCTCTCAAGGAGATCATCTCGCGCCCGGACGTTGTTCTGCGTCGCATCGACTACAGCAAGCCGTTGGTTCTACACACCGACTTCTCCAATCGCGGCATCGCAGCGGTGCTGGGTCAGCTGGACGACAACGGCAACGAGTACATGTGCGCGAGCATCAGCCGTTCGCTGAACAAGCATGAGGCGAATTACAGTTCGTACAAGGGCGAGATGTTGGCGGCCGTGTGGGCGATGAAGATGTTCCGGCATCACCTGATAGGTGCCGACAAGCCCTTCAGGTTGGTCACTGATCATCAGCCGCTGCTGTACCTGATGAGCTCCGAGGGCTTGACGGGTCAGTACGCGCGCTTCGCTCTGGTACTCCAAGAGTACAACTTCACCGTCGAGCATCGCCCCGGTGTGCTGCATCAGAACGCGGACGTGCTGTCACGCAACCCCGTCGCCAGCGCCGTGGATGATTCCGGCGCCCGCATCGACGATGATCCCGCCGAGACCGCCGTCACCCCTGCTATCCTGGCGTCAAGCGCCAAGTCTTGCGAGGTTCTCAGCGTCGCGCTTCTGTCGGCCCCAAGGGTCGCTCCCTTCTGCGAGGATTTTCTGCCGTCTCCCGAGGAGATGGCGTTTGGCTGGAATGGCTGGGCTTACGAGGCGGCGTTCCCACCGCCCAGCGATCCGGCGGAGGACGTACAGGCTGAGCGAGACGGTCTGCGCAGCGTGGCCCGAGAGTGGAACGCCACGCGCAAACGTCGCTGTCAAGCAGCGGCGGGCTCGGCGCGCTCCGGGTCCCCATCACCGTCAGCGGCAGCTGCAGCCCAGTGGTATGATCAGGCCATGCGGGAGGGTGTGGTTGTGTATGAGCCGCTGGGCGGATTGGCGTCAGGGCTCGAGGCCTGCCTCCGCAGCGGCGTGCCAGTGCGGTCCTATTTGTATTCTGACGTCAGCGAGCAGGCTCGAGGCCTGGCGCTGCGCCGTTTCCAGCAGCTGTCGGATCGTCACGGAGACCTTTTTCCGCCAACAGCCTGGGGCTCCGCGCTCATCGGTCTTCCGCAAGACGTGACCAAGGTCACCGCAGCCGAGCTGCGCGCAGCGATTCCCGACAGCCTTCCGGTGCTTATCATTGCTTATTGGGAGCCGGACGTCGTCAGGGCTCAGCAGGCCGTGTTGCGAATTGTCAGCAGTGCTCAGAGCGCCCTAGGCGCCGAACGTGTGAGATTTTGTTGCGGTGCAGCCGTCAGGGTGGGTCCAGCCCCCCCGCAGGAGCAGCCGCGCTCAGATAGCTTGGTGTGCGAGGCATGGGGCAACCCCGTGCTTGTTGACGCGGCCCGCCTGGGGTCGGGCGTCCATCAGCTGTATCGGACCTGGAGCAACTTGACGGACATGGAGCTGCTGAGGGAGACTCTGTCAGTCGCCACCCGCCCAGCGGGCCCCAGCGTTCAGCAACGTCTTCTGCCCGGCCGAGCGGCACCAGTGGCGCAGCAGCAGCTGCGGCCGCCCTTCTATGCGTCCGAGGCGCAGGGGCAGCCAGTCAATGCAGTCATGCACGCCGCCGTTTCAGCGGATTCAACCGGGGCTGCGCCAAGTGCAGCCTGCCCTGTCAGGGATGGCGCTTCCAGTGTCTACACTTCGCTCAAGCTCGAGGAGAGTGAGGTGCTGTTGGGATTTCTTCAGGGCTCAACCGAGTCGCCTCGTGTCAGCGACCAGCAGCGCCGAGCGCTGCTGGCTAGCGCAACTGATGTGTGTTACTTGTCTAGTGTCATCATGGTGGGCAAGGTGCTTGCGGCGGAGGCAACCTCCGCCCTCCCTGCGCACATTGCTGCAGTCAACGTCAGCGCCCCGCAGCCGGGCGCCAGCTTCTGTTCAGCTCTTTCTCAGCGCGGTCAAGCCGTGCCCAACGAGTTCGTCGTCTTCGCCACGGGCGCGCTTGATCCTGAAGGTGGCGCCGATGCAGGCCCTGGCTCGGAGCCGTGGGCCGACCAGAATCTGCTTACCCTGCTTCAGACCGGACAGCTGCCCCAAGGGCTCTCGGAGGCCGAGGTGAAGCGCGTCAAGCGGCGCTCGCAACGGTACCGGTGGCAGGGTGAGCAGCTTTACGTGATGGGTCTCGATGGCCGCACCCGAATCGTTCCGCGCCCCGCCGAGCGGGGTGAGCTGGTGCTGAAAATGCATGAGCAGTCAGGCCATTGGGGCGTCAAGCGCACCGTGGCTCTTCTTCTTCATACCTACTGGTGGCGGGGCATCAACAACGACGTCGCCGAGACGGTGAGGCACTGCGCCGCGTGCAGTCGCGTGAGGGCAACCTTCACTGCGCGGTCCGGCGTGCTCAACCCGTTGCCCATCGGCGGACTCTTCTACCGGTGGGGCGTGGATCTCTGTGGTCCGTTCAACACGACTGCCCAAGGCAGCCGTTACGTCATGGTGTGTGTGGAGCATTTTAGTAAGTTTGTGGTTCTGGTTCCTTTGCCTAGCAAGCATGCGACGGAGACAGCCTTCGCCTTTCGTCAGCACATTTTGGGCCGCTACGGCGCGTGCGCGGAGGTCTGTACGGATCAGGGCAGCGAGTGGAAGGGTGAGTTTGCCAGCTGCCTTCAAGAGGCGCTTATCGATCACCGGCAGACATCAGCCAACCACCCCCAGGCCAACGGGCTGAGCGAGCGCGCGGTTCGTTCGGTCAAGGAGGCGCTCACCAAGATGGCCAACGCCAGCGGCAGCTACGCCAACTGGGATGAGCAGCTGCCGTCCATCATGCTTGGCTACAACTGCTCCGTGCAGGATTCCACCAAGCTGTGCCCTTACACCATCGTGCATGCGGTTGACCCAGTCATTCCGCCAGCAATAAAGGACAGGTTCAGCCCCGACCTCAATCTGGACAACCCCGAGGAGGTCGCCAGGTCAGTTCTGGTCAGGGCAGCCGCCGTTCGGAAGCATATGGCTATTGCGGGAGGCAACCTCTCCGTGGCCCAGCACCGTGATCGCCTTCACTACGCGCGCCTGCGCGGCGGAGGCTTTGATCCCACTTTGCGCAAGGTCGACATTGGTGACTACGTGTACTACCGCAACACTACCGCCCGCAGCAGCTTGGAGGCCGACGCCCGGCCCGAGATCCTGCGTGTGGTGGAGACGCGCCCCTCAGGGGTGGTCGTGCTGGAGGGCAAGTGCGGCGGGCGTCTGACCGCCCACGTCACTCACGTGGCTCCGTGCCATCTGCCCATCACCGACGAGCAAGTTGATCCGCGGTTGGCCAAGCCGCCGCTTACCCTGGCCTGCGAGGTTTGCCGTATGCCCGACTCCGAGGAGTGGATGCTGCTGTGCGACTCGTGCGGCACGGGTTGGCACACGTACTGCTTGAGGCCGCCGCTGGAAGGGGTCCCCGAGGGAACCTGGATCTGCGGCCACTGTCAACGCAAGGGTATCACCAAGCAGCAGGTGGAGGCTCGCGGCGCGCAACGCGCCACTTCATCGCTGCAGCCCCCGCCCTCTCTCGCTAAGCTTCAGGGTGCTTTTGCCATGCGGGCGCACCGGCGCGGACGCTCGCGCAGCAAGGCGGAGGCGGGCGTGGTCATGTACGCCGGTAAGATACGCAACGTGCATCATTTTGCCATAGAGTATCCCGACAAGACGTCCGAGCTCGTGAGCCTCAAGGACTTGCGGCCTCGTCTCGTCGTGCCTGGCGCCCAGGAGCCCGCAGCAGCAGCGTCGGCCGTGCAGCAGGCGCCGCCCGTAGTCATCGATGCTCAGCTGGCGGCAACCGCCAGCGAGTGCGCAGCGCTCGCCGAGGTGCTGGATCTCGGCAGCGCGCTCAGTGTCTTCGCGCCCGTGGGACTCAGCGAGCAGACCGCGGGATGGGTACGACAACAGGGCTGCGTCTTGCGCCGCGGCGCAACGGGGGCCGGCCCAGCCGCCCTAACCGCGGGAGAGCTGGTGCGCGCGCGCGAGAACGGGGTTGATGTAGGAGTATTGATGGTGGAGAATGTGGTCTCTGATGTAGGTTCAGTGCTTGAGTTGGCGGCAGCGCACGCCCGCGAGGCGGCGGTGGCGCGTGTTCCGCGTGAGTATCTGTGGAGCGCCGGGGAGGCGCGCCTGCGCTGGCTCCGAGCCCGGCAGGCCGAAGGGCGTTTGATGATAGTGCCGTGCGCTACCTGCATCTGGTTGGTGTTGTTTGCGAGCGGCAAGCGCCGCCAGGGGTTCATCAAGCGCACCGTCGCACCCATGCCCGTCTTCTGAGGAGCATCCCGTTTGTCTGAACTGAGCATTTGTTGCCGTGCCACGACACATGCCTGGCAGCCAGCACTCTTCCAGCGGCTTCGTGCTGGGGGGGGGATTGCCAGTTAGCCACATCAGCTGGTCGACGGCACCTTAGCTGGCGTGACAGCTGTCACGCCATCTCGTGTGATTGCCATAAAACGTGGAGATACTGAGAACAGTTGCCTGATTAGTAAGAACCGTTGTCGGTTAGTTAGGAGCCGTTGGGTGTGGCCCCTTCGGATCAGCTTCCGTGCACCGTTTCCGTGCGACGACAGAGTCGTCGACACTTTGTTGTTATTACATTTATTTGTTGGCATTATACGGGGCCCCGACTGAGCAAGAAGCAATACAGTGCGGGTTCCCCTGGAGGTACGAAAAGTGCATTGCGCGGGCTTGATATAGTCCGGCGGCCGTGCGAGACACCTTATCTGTGTCTCGCACTTTGCAGTGTTAAGACTCTAAGTAGCAAACAGTCACAGATCCGCGATTGACAGACCGCGTGACGCAGTCTTTGTAAGTTCTTTCGGTGATCCGTTTCGGTAATCCGTCCTCTGAGGAGGACATCGTGCCCAGGTCGCCCTAGGAGAGAGCTGCGTAGCTCGTCTCCCGAAGGCGCGTGCTCTTCCGTCAATGTGTCGGTATGAGCACTGGATGGGCGACCCCAGCCATCTCAAGACGTACATCCCCTCCAGTCATCATCGGAGTTTGATTCGTTTCCGCCTTTGCTGTTGGGCGATTGAGGTTAACCGTCCGAATGGTAGAACGAGAGCGGATCGTGTTTGCCCTATGTGTAGTACCGGTGCGGTTGAAGACGAGTACCACGTTTTTCTGGAGTGTCCTGCTTATGAAGGCATTCGCCAGAATTTGCAGTTATCGGACGCGTTGCCTAATGGTAATATGTGCGCTGTCATGACACTAGGAGATCAGCGTTTGATTGCTAAAGCGCTCCACGAGATGCGTCGGTTACGAAGTCTGAGTACCGGCATACCAGTTTAACTTGGTTGCTTGATAAATATTTCTTTATGTTTCCTTTCTTGATTTCTATCTAGTTTTATCGGGTTCTAGTGGTCCATGAGCCTCCTGGCTCGTCTGGGCCTTACGAGCTCAAAGCTTGTAACATCATCATCATCATCATCATCATCAGGCCGTTACAGTTTCCTGAGAGGCTGAGAGGATACATAAAAGTAAATTATGGTTTAAGTTGGGCAATAACTGTACCGGGGGGCGGGAGAGACGTCTGCGTCATCGTTACGGAAGGTACGGACGTGAGTTTGCACAGCCCCCTCAATATATTGAAGGCAAGCTCAGCAAGCGCTAAAGCTTCATGCCGATTGTCCTCTTGGCCCTGTGACCCTCACTGCATTATTCTTTATTAATTATCATCAAAAAGCAGAGCAGCCTGCTCTATCATTAAGTCACATATCGGTGCCTCCAATTTGTCTTTGCGCGCTGGTTGTGGGACACCCTAGTTAGGATTACGTCAATTCTCTTGCCAACAAGTATCGCATGGCCTGTCTTGGCAGCATGGCCTATCGAACCGTCCAATTTCCGAACTGTTCAACAGCTGGGGTTCAGCATGCGCGGCGACCTTGTGCGCTGCCAGCTGTACTACCGAGCCGTAGGACGCCGCGTATCGGTGCCTTGAGGGGGCAGCGCTTTCCTTGGTGAGATTGTCGTGTCGGGCGTGCATTCATGCGCACCCAAACGCTTCGCCGCTGGGGGGCATCGAACCCATGAACTAACAACGCTTGCCTTTATTGTTACGTTTGTTCCGAAAGCTACAACTTATTCAGGCAGTCAACCAACGTTGACCTTCATGCCGCCTTTTGCCACTCGCTCCCGACGCATTCCCTCTTGCAGTCAGCGACGCCTAACAGCTCGTGTACAAGCGATGCAGGCGGCTCAGGCGGTCGGTGGCTTGATCCACGTCTCGGGTATGGCCGGGTTCCCGCGTGTCCTAGGGTTTACCGATGGGACGTGCGCACCTTCGCCCTCTCAGTCGATGAGCGGGAATCATAGGCTTACTTTCGTCGACTGCTGCAAGGAATGCCTAGCAGAAATCTCAGGTATCTGGCCAGTTCATTCCAGTTTGTTGGCGCCGCCCTGCACGGCGGCCAAAGGGCTGCAACGGGCTGCAAAGCCAAAACAATCTGGAACTGCATAGGGGGGCGTACATGGTGATAATTGGCTCCTTTCTAAGTCAGCGGGGCGTATGTTGCTGTTATTTGCGTTGGACTAGCGCCGGCACAACGCTTCCGACTTCGTTAATCAGGCGCTTACGGAGACGCTTGAGCGGTTGGAGCAGCTGAATCCCCCTCTGTGATGTTTGCATTCGTGCCCGTCCGGCAGAGACCTGGATTATGGCGGGCTCAGCGGCCCTGGCGCTGTCGATACCTGTTGCGTTCGGAGCTGTACGGCAGGGCAGGTACGATAATACGGCTCACCTCTTCAGGCATCCGTGTTTCGCCCGCCAGCGTGCATTGGTGTGCCATCGTGGCAGCATGATGTGTCGTTATTTGAAATTCTCGAACGGAGTCCTGCGCCCATCATCATCATCATCATCATCGTGTTGCTCGCTGACCCAGATCGACTGCGACACCTCGAGGCGCACCCCCAAACAACCCTCTGGAACGTCCGCAACAGTCATCGCAAGATCCCACTGCCCCAGCAGTAATGCAAGCAAGCGGCATGCTCGGTGCAGCAACGGCCGGCCGCTCTGAGCGCTCTCATTGCCCTCCTCGTCGCCCTCCATGCACCTGCACATGCACGCCCTTTCGAGGGCGTCAATCATTGGCCAGCGCGCGCCGGCTCGAACAACGCCCCGCGCACGGCTGTCCTCACGACCATGCCTCCTCTTTCCACTTGCGAACTAAGTGGCTGAAAAAATCACGCTTCGAAACCCTTAATCCCGGCCGGTGCAGGGTTCAAAGCGTCAGCCCCGGGGATGCGTTGGTTCTGCTCAAGACCGGGGGCAATGTCAAGCTGGTGGACGTGCGCTCCAGGGTGGGTTCAGGCTGAATGGCTCCTGCTGTCCTGCAGCAATTGTGGACTGGTGGCTGGTTGGGCGGATGCCATGGCGGCTTTCTCGATGCTTGACTGATTACACGGATTGGATGAAACGATCCAACGGACTCGGGGCGGTGCATGGAAGTTACACAGCGGAACGAGAGAAGCTGCTGCAGCTAGGCCAGAACCCAGATCACCCATCTGCCCATCTGGGTCGACTCAGAAGCCAGCTGGGTCGGCTTCTGGGTCGTCTGGTCGTCTGATCACCCATCTGGGTCGACCCCGAAAGCCCGCCATCTCAAATTCTCAACCCATATCCATTCCGATTCGATCCCCCGAAAGGAACTGCGACCCGATCTGATCTGGGTTGTCGCCTTTTCGCGGCCGCTTTTGGCGCGCCAGGTGGCTTGGCAGCCGCCCGCTCATTTTTCCCTGGTTTCGGGGCTCTGCGACTGGGCCGGCGTTGCGACCCCCCGATCTCCGCTTCTCCTGTTCGTCCTGCGCCTTCTCGCCGCTTCCCTCCCTCCGCAGCTCGAGGTCAAGATCGAGGGCCTGCCGCTGAAGCGCAACGCGCGCAAGGCCAACGTCATCCACGCGCCGTTCAACGAGGTAGGTAACGACAGTGCGGACCGGGCGGTTGGTACCGTACAGGCGGAAGGGCAAGAGCGCACTGAAATGCAAGTTTTGGGTCATCCATGCGCTGAGGCTTCGAGTTTGGGATCCATCTATCCATTCGTCCTTTTGGCCCACTTGATGCCGCCTCTGTGAGGCACTCAAGCGCCAAAGCTTAAAACACTATAGGTCGATAGGTGCAGCTCCCCCATGACCACAGCTCCCCCCGCTGCTCCCTCCCGCGGCGATCATGATCCTTTACACTCCGCCTTCCGGGCACCTGTGCGCGCCCTCACCACCCGCGGGCACCCGCGGATATCTCCATTGCTCACTTACATCCCCCTCCATCACCTCCTTTCCCTCCTCCGGCTGCCCCTGCTGCTGCTGCCGTAATGCGGCACGCCATCGCGGTCACCGCCGCCGCCACCTCCGTTCGTGCTGCCCCGCCCCGCCCCCGCCCCGCGGCTGCTCCGCCGCCTGCATCGTCTCCGTTGTTCCGTTGCCGCAGCTCCGGGGCGGCAAGCTGCAGCCCAGTCCCTCCTTCCTGGATGACATCCTGTTCGCGCCGGGGGTCAACCACGAGACCACCTTCATCGTGCTCAGCTCGTAAGTGCACGGCGGGCGAGGGCTGGGCGGGCGAGGGCTGGGGGCTTCGCTTGTGTGTGGTGGGTCAAGGGTGTTGGCCGTCGCCCCCAATCCCTAGCTCACCCTCCTCCCACAACATGCTATCAGAGAGGCAGGCAAACTGCGCTTCCGCCCTGTGTGTATGTGTATGGGCGTACCACCGACTGCCGTACTGCTGCCCCGCCGCACTGGCGCCCTTTTTGCCCGTTTACTTCCGGTGTCCGCGTTCCCCTTGCGGGGTCGCTCGCCGCACTGTTGTCGGGACCTGCGCGGGGACTGACGACCCGACCTGACCCGACCCCGCCCACTCGGTCCTCTCCCCGTCTCCCGGCCGGCTGTCTGGCTGTCTTGCAGTCGTGGCAGCGAGACCTGCCGCCGAGCCGCCAAGGCCATCTCCTCGCTGAGCGACCGCCACGACATCTACACGGTGGAGGGCGGCTTCCGGGCCTGGCAGGTGGGTTGGGTCACTCGCTGGTGCAGCCGCTGGGTCGCTTGGCCTGGCAGGTGGGTTACTCGAGCATCTGCGTGGGCTGGCAGGTGGGTCGGCTGACGCAGACTCCGGTTCGGGTTGGCGCAGACTCCGGTTGGGGTCGGCGCCCTTCAGCGGCCCGGGGTGGTTTCAGGGTTGGGGAGGTGGCTGCTGAAGGCTGCAGCAGAGGATGCCCCTCTCTCCCCCCCACACACACTTTAGAGTCGAGGTCGGCGCTGGGGGTAAAAAGGACGAAACCGCAGCGTCGTAGCGGAGAAGGCGACGTTGGCGCCCCGGGTGGGATGGGGAGTCTCGTAGACCCCGGTGTTTCAGGAGATCATCCAATGGCCGCCGTGCCGTCCCGCCAGGCTGACATCCCCCACCCTCCCTCATTGATATATTAAGGAGCATATCACTGCCTGACCCTCCGCCCTCCTTCAGGCCATCGGTCTGGACATCGCCGTGCCATCCCGCCACGCTGACAACCCCCACCCCTCCCCTCGCCCTCCCTCAGGCCATCGGTCTAGACACCGAGTCTGCCGCCAACATGTCGGGCGCCGCGGGGGAGGAGGGCTCAGCGGACGACGAGGACTACTACGGCGACCTGTACGACAGGGCGGCGGCGGGCTCGGGGCGGCGCGGCGTTGAGGAGGTGTTCCTGGACTCGGCCCTGGACTCGGGGCGGGGCCTGCTGGGACTGCTGCTGCGGGTGCCGTTCAAACCCAAGTTGCTCGAGGTGCTGAAGCAAGGTACGGCAGGGTGGGTGCGCGGCTGGTGGGCTGGGAAAAACGGCCCGGGGCGAGGGAACGCAACACGCAGTTACCTGGGAACTTACCTGATGATTACCTGGTGGGCTGGATGGCTGGGTGGGCCCAGGGGGTAAAAGGTACGAGCCGTAGTGGTGGTGACAAGAGGCGACGACGGTGCAATAGGACCCAGCAATGCTTCATCAAACGCACGTACCTGTAATAACCCCGGGGGGTCCGGTGGCTGAGCAGCTACGCCTTGAATCTTCCGTCTGGCATTGCTCCCCCCCTGGAGCGCCCTTGCAGCCTTGCTTGTAAGTTGCGTTCGCTCCCAGTCCCGTCCCTTGCGCTCCGCTGCCATCGCAAACGTCCGCTGCCTTGCCGGGCATACGGTCCTATGCGCGAGGCGCGACGCGACCGCATTGCCAACCACTCCCCCCCGGCTCCCCGCCTGTTCCTTCACTGCGATTTCTTCGTCTCCATTTCCCGGCCCGCTGCCCGTTCCCTGCCTCCGCTGTCCGCTCCACCACCTGAATCAGGCTACACGGCGGACGACCTGCGTCGCGATGTGCTGGCCGGTGTGGTGGTGGGCGTCATCGCTCTGGCACTGGGCATGGCGCTGGGCATCGCGTCGGACAGCACTCCCGCCATCGGGTGAGGGGGTTATCCACGTATAGGCCGGAGCCCGTGAGGGGGGGGGTGAAGAGAGAGCGTCGAGGGACAAGGCGAGGCGAGGCGGGGGGCTGATAAAGAAGATACCGCAGCGATGGGACGGGGGGTTGAGCGGGTGGAACGATACAGCCGAAACCGCAGCGATGGGTGTGCGATGGGCGGGTGATGGGGTGTGATTTTCGAGGAAAGACAGCGCCCTTGTGGTTAGGGCGCTGTGTCTCGTGCGTGTGTGGGCGCTTTTTGATGTCCCGGAAGAAAAGCCACCCGTAAGCTGCCCCAAGCGGAGGATCGCGGGGAAGGCTCTTCCTTCTGAAAGGATGTCCCAGGCTCCCAGCCCAGGATGGCTCGCTGGGGTACGACTCTTCGCCGCTCCCCAGACGACACCAAACCCACTTCGCCGCAATTCTTTTTTTTTATCCCCCCCAACAGCGTCCGTAGTGTCCCACGGTTATATAAACGAGCATATCACTCCTTACCCCCACCCCCCGGTTATATAATGGAGCATATCACTCCCTGAACCCTCCCCCCCACGGCCACGGGCTCCGGCCTATACGTGGATAATCCTCCCCCCCGGCCGCGCTGCACCACCCCTGCACCTGCACCTCCCATCTCCCCCATCCCATCCCCCCCATCCCATCTCCCCCATCCCATCCCCCCCATCCCATCTCCCCCATCCCATCCCCCCCATCCCATCTCCCCCATTCCATCCCCCCCATCCCACCTCCCCCATCCCATCTCCCCCATCCCATCCCCCCCATCCCACCTCCCCCATCCCACCTCCCCCATCCCACCTCCCCCATCCCATCTCCCCCATCCCACCCCATCCCATCTTTTTATATAAAGGAGCATATCACTCCCTGATCCCCCATCCCATCTCCCCCAGGGTGTACACCGTGGTGGTGGGCGGTCTGCTGGCCTCGGCCCTGTCGGGCTCGCGTGTCACGGTGGTGGGCCCCACCGCCGCCTTCATCCCCATCGTGGCGGGCGTGGCGCACGCGCACGGGCCCGCTGGCCTGGTGGCGTGCACCGGCCTGGCGGGGCTCATGCTGCTGGCCATGGGCGCAACCGGCATGGGCGGTATCATTCGGTGGGTGGGCGGGGGCCTGGGGGCTGGGGCGCGGGCTGGGCTGGGCTGGGCTGAAGAAGGCCATGCGTGGCTGGGTGACGCGTGACGAAGCGTGGATGGAGGGGCCTTCAGGGAATGTATATGACGCAGCGCATGGGGGGCGGCAAGGGGTGCATTACGGTGCGCAGGAAACGAATGTAGTAGCGGGCGGCCGGGCGCGGAAGAGACTGGAGCGGAGGGCTGTTGCGGAGGAGGTTGTAGCGCGTGGGAAGCTCCTTTCGCAGCCGCTTCCCTCAAAAAACCCTCACTCAGCCTCAACCCGCATCGCTCCGCATCGTTCCGCGTTGTTCTCCCCCTCGCGGGCCACGGATGAGGGCTGTCACCTGCACTAGCTGCAGGCCTGAAAGGCAGGCCTTGTCGCGCTCGCTGAACGTGTCGTGCCGTATGCCCCCCGTGCCGCTCCTCGCCGCACGCAGCTACGTGCCCAAGCCCGTCGTCACCGGCTTCACCGCGGGTATCGCCACCTACATCTTTGGGACGCAGGTGAGAGCCGCACCCAGCGAACTCCACCCACCCGCACCCCGCCCCTCTTAACGCCGTCTCCGGTTCGCTGCGGTATTTCCTTTTTACCCCGCCCACCCGACACCCGCACCCCGAACTCCACCCACCCGCGAACTCCACCCACTCGACACCCCCACCCCGCCCGTCCGCACCCCCGCCCATCGCGCTTGTTGGCAAGCCACCGTATGTGCGGAAAAACAGACAGCCAAAGCAGACAGGCAAGGCAAACAGGCGCGCGTGACAGGCGTGTTTTCATCTACGGTACATGCGGCAGCTTGCCCCACAGCCCCACGCCTACCCGATCCCGACCCAACGCCCACCCTGACCCCACAATCCTGACGTGTGCGTATCCCCTCACGTGTGCCCTCAACACCAGATCAAGGACTTTCTGGGTCTGGGTGCTCCCGGGCGGCTGCCGGAGGGGGTGCCGGTGCCCACCGAGTTCCTGGAGAAGGTGGTCTACCTGGGTGAGCACTGCCGTACATGGGCTGCAGGGTAGGCCTGTAGCAATAATAGGTAGCAGTCGGGCTGGGTTTAAGACCCTGAACAACCCTGACCCGGTCTTGTTCCCTCTCTTTATCTGTCATATCAGCACTTATTTGATTTTGTGATGCCTCTGCCCGGATTTGCTTGCGGCGCCTCTGTCCCATCGCTGCGATTTCATCTTTACTACTACCCCCCGCCTCGCCTCGCCTTGCCCCTCGACTCTCTCTCTCTCTCTCTCTCTCTCTCTCTCTCTTCCCCTCCTCTCAGGCAGCCACCTGGACGCGGCGCACGTGCCCTCGGTGGCCATGGCCCTGGGCTGCCTGGTGCTCATCAAGACGTGGCCCAAGGAGTGGGCAAAGGTGGGTGCGCCATAGCGAGCGGCTGACAGCGCAAGAGAGGCGGCGAGCGAAAAATTTAAGGATGGGACAGGAATGGGACAGGACGAGCGGACAGGAATGGGACGGACGTCCCGTGTCATCTGTCATGCCGTGTCGTGTCGTGTTAGAACTTAGGAAATGCAAGGCCAGGGTGCCGAACGCCCGCAGCAGCAGCAGCAGCAGCTGGCCGCTCGAGCGCCAGGCACGCGATGCGGCCGCATCCTCAGGCAGGCAGGCAGGCAGGCGTGAGCGCAGCGCCCGTCTCGCACGCCCCTGCCCTGCGCCTTTCTCCTCCTTAAGCGCCCCAGCCGCGCCCCAGCCGCGGACGCGGACGCAGATTTAGACGCAGGGTCCCCGCATTAGGTACCTCTTTTTCGCCGCGCCTCCACGCTCCAGTGCAGCCCTCTTTGTCATCCAAACCACGCACGGTGTCCCACCGCGGACGGCCCCCTTGCCTTCCTCCCGCCCGTCTCGCCTCTCGCCCTCTCTGCCTCCCAGTCTCCCCAACATCGCCACCCAAACCTCGCTGCGGGTCCATTTTTATACATGAACATGAAACCCTCCCCTCGCTCGCGGTAGAAGCATGCTCAACAACGTCCGCAGGGGCTATCAAGGAGCACGGAGCAAGGAGCAAGGCGCAAGGAGCAAGGAGCTTACCACTCCCTGACCCCTCGCTCGCCTCTCCTCCCCTCGCTTCGCAGGTTGTCCCCACGCCCATCGTGGCCATCGTCGCCGGCACGCTAGGTCTGCAGCTGCTGCAGCTGGCCAACCCGGGGATGGAGCTGGGCATCGAGACCATAGGGACGCACTTCGGGGCGGGCGCCATCCCGAGATCGCTGCCGACGCTGCAGTGGCCGCAGGGCCTCAGGTGCGCGCGTGCGTTTGGGGGTGCGCGCGAGTGGGAGGATGGGGGGGACGGTGAGGGGGCGATGGTGATGATGAGGGGCGAGGGCGAGTGCTGCCAGTGCTGCGTTGCCCGGCGTATGGGCAAAGTGGCAAAGCGCTCTCACAACTCACATGGTCCTGGACTCCTGCTCCACCTGGCGCTCGCACGACCCGCTTATCCCCGCCTGCCCTCTCGCTGCCAGTGCTGCGTTGCCCGGCGTATGGGCAAAGTGGCAAAGCGCTCTCACAACTCACATGGTCCTGGACTCCTGCTCCACCTGGCGCTCGCACGACCCGCTTATCCCCGCCTGCCCTGCCGTGCCCTGACCTGCCCTGTCTGCTGCATCTCACTCGCAGCAAAGCCTGCGTCCTGGCGTCGGTCATGAACTCATGATGCAGCGCCTCGCACGTGCCTCCGCCCTCCCGTCGCCGCCTGTCTGCCCTGCCTGTCCCCTCCCTCCTTTTTCATCTCTCCTCTCCGCTCCTGCTCCGCGTTGCCTTGGCCCCTTCCCCGTTCACTTCCCCGCCTGTCCGATCTGCCCGTGTACCGTATCCATCTTCCTGAACACCCACCCAACCACCCGCCCACCATCTTCACTGACATCCACACACACACCCATCCACCCACCTGCCATGCGTGCTTCCACCCATCCACCCACACACACACCCATCCACACACCTGCCATGTGTGCTTCCCCCCCCCCGTTCACGGGCTCCGGCCTATACGTGGATAACCCCCCCCACCCCACCGCCCGCCCTCCAGCGCCTCCGACATTCCCGGCCTGCTGTACCCCGCCGCCACCATCGCCATGCTCGCCGCCATCGAGTCGCTGCTGTGCGCCCGGGTGGCGGACACCATGATCGGCGACAAACACGACTCGAACACCGAGCTCATATCCCAGGTGTGGGTGGGTGTTGGTGGGGGGGTTATCCACGTATAGGCCGGAGCCCGTGAACGGTATCGAAACAGAAGAATCCGTCCTGTCTGCAAAAGAAAAAACGAGGTAAACTTGCAAACAGCAAGGGCGTTACATGCAAACCGAGATATTGTAGCGAGTCCGAGTTGAGCCGCCGCCGCGGGGGGGAGGAGCAACCGGGCAGGGAGGGAGGATGTGTGCGGAGGGGCGGTGGGTGACGTGGGCAGGAAAGGCCGGCGGCGACGCGGGTGCCCTGCCGTGTTTGGGGTTGTGGATCTGGGGTGCGCGTGCCTAGCGCCATCCGCCGGCTCGCCTCCTTGCTCCGTCTTACGTGACCCTCCGTACAAAAATGCCGTACCTACGCGTGCGTGGCTGGACTCACACATCTGCGCCGCTCGCTGCCTCCCGCGCTTTCGGCACCACTCAGCTGCGATTCCTATTCCATATCCCTCGCCGCCGTACCGTCGTTGCGTGGCTTGTTCTCTTCTGCATTGGCGGCGCTGCCCCTGCCCCTGCCGTCGCAGGGCATCGCAAACCTGGGCTGCGCCGCCTTCGGCTGCCTGCCCGCCACGGGCGCCCTGGCCCGCACCGCCGCCAACATCCGCGCCGGCGGGCGCTCGCCCGTGTCGGGTCTGGTGCACGCGGTGACGGTGGCCGCGGTCATCCTGGCCGCCGCCCCCGCCGCCGAGTACATCCCGCTGCCGGCGCTGAGTGCGGTGCTGGTGGTGGTGGCTCTCAACATGGGCGAGTGGCACAACTTCCAGCAGCTGCCAAAGTGTGAGCACGTGTGTGCGTGTGTGTGTGTGTGAGCACGTGTGCATGTGGGTGGTGGTGGTGGTGGTGGTTAGCAGGGGGGTTTATCCACGTGAAGGCCGGAGCCCGTAAACGGTTCAAGTAACAGAAGAAGTGGGGGTTAATGACACAAGATACCGCAGCGAAGCAGGTGATGGGGGAGGGTGGTGGGTGGGTGGTGAACCTTAGGGATAATCTTCAAAGGCAGGCCAGCCAAGCGCTCGGCACTAGGTGTGTGTGGGGGGGGTAGGGGGATGTTGGGTCGAGGAGAGAGAGCGTATGACAGTCCAGAGAGGCGAGCTGATACGGTAGGCTGACAGATGCAATGGGGAAACGTCCTGAAGTACGAACCGCAGGTCAGGAAGGGAAGCGACGCTGGCCAACGGGCCAACGGGCCAAGCAACACGTCTTGAAGTTACCTGTGACCTTACCGAGATTGTGGGGTGGTGGGGGTTGTGGGATCGTGGGGCTGGGGCTGTGGTTTATCCGGGAGTAATACCGGTAGGTACGCAGGGGCCCTCAAGAGGCCCCGCTTCCGTCCCCCTTTCCTTCCTTCCGTCCTTCCGAGCGGCCTGCAGTCCCCCGCGGACACTTAACGCGCGGCGTTGAAGAGTTGCGACGGGTAATGCGGAGGCCGGAATGACACGTGTTTCTAGCTGCTGCTGTTGCTGTTGCTGCTGGTACTGCTGCTACTGCTGCTGCACCACAACCTGGGTCCGTCGATGCGCTCGTCTCTCGGTTGCGTTGCCTGCTGCAGCAACCGCCTGCAGCAGGCAACGCCCACTTTCCCTCTCACGACCCCTCCGCCGGCCCTCAAACCCTAAAACCCCTAAAACCCACAGGGCCCCAGAACGACGCGCACCTCTTCCTCATCGCGTTCAGTCTCACGGTGCTCCAGGTACGACACATGTGTGTGCGTGTGGCGCGGGCGGGCGGGTCCGTGGGCTGTGCCGCTGCTGCTTCTCCTGCAATTGCTCTTGCTTCGCCAGCAACGCTTCAAAAGCAAGCTCACGTGAGCGCGGGGGCCGGTATCTGGCACAAGGGGGCGGTTCCAGGAGGCTGGATGGCGTCACTAACAACGCCCGCATCCCAGCTCTTTTGAGTATCGCACCCCTACACGGACTCGAGCCCAACGAAGCCCTGCCGGCCTCCGCCTCTCTTCCCTCTTTTTCATCTATCGTATCTCCATCTACCCCCGGACAGGACGTGGCGGTGGCGGTGGCGTTCGGCATGGTGATTGCTCTAGCGGTGTTCGTGCAGGTGAGCGGGGGGCGGCCCGGATGGGGCGGGTGTGGGGACGGGTGGACGGGGCGGATGGGTGGACGGATGGAGGGGAGATGGGCAGATGGGGGCGTTGGGCGGGGTTGGGGCGGATGCCGATGCGCTGCGGGCTGACTGCGGGGCAGGGCAGGGGTGCCGCGCACTGGGAATGTCATCTCTCCCGTGCGCGCACTCGTGCACGTTCCGTTGCTTACTTCTCCAGGCGTTTCCTGGTCGCTGCTGGCGGCAACCCCCCTAAACGCATTGCACTCTTGGACCCTAATCGAAGATGCAACTAGGGTTTTCAGGGTTTCAACAACCCTGAAAACCCTAAAATCATAAAAACCCTGAAATCCTGAAATCTCCGAAATCTGGCCAAGCCAAGGACCACAGCATTATGCCAGGACACGACCCAAGATTCAACCTTGCCCCCATCCTTGAATACGGTGACCGCAGGACGTTTCGGCAACCATGTACGTCCGGGCGCTGCCGCCGCGGTCCGTCGTAACGCCGCCGTACCTCGACCCAGCCGCAGCGTTCGACGTCGACGTCGACGCCAACGAGCCGTACCGCCGCCGCGACGCCGCCGCGGCCCTGGCCGCCCGCCGGGCCAGCAGCGGCGAGGAGGAGGAGGAGGTGGAGGGGCCGATGCCGTCTGCCGCGGCGGCAGCGGGCGGCGGCGGCGGCGCGGGTCTGTTGGCGGGTTTGCCGCTGGGCTGCGTCGTGCCGGCGGGCACGGTGTACGTCGAGGTACGGCAGTGCAATGCAGTACAGTGGCGTAATGTGATCTGCGAGGTGTTGGGCAGCAGGGGCGCAGGGAAGGCCGAACGGGCGGTCCGGTCCTGTCCGGCCTCCGGCGGTTGTTTCGCGGCCCTTGGCGGCCAATGAGGTAGTACTCCTGCTCTCCTGGCCGCCTTCCTGCACTGCTGACGCTGACGCAACGCAGTGCGTTCCGCCAAATGTCTCCTCCTGACTTGCATTCCAGCTTCCGCATTCCATATCCTGTCCTAATCCGCTTGCTGCTTCCGTCATTCCTCACCCGCCTGCGCCTGCGCCTCCGCGTCCGCCTGCGGCTTCGCAGGTCACCGGCTCACTGCTGTTCGGAGCGGGCGAGGTGCTGGAGCGCGTGGTGGAGACGGAGGGCCAGGCCGCCAACCCCGGCGTCGATCAGGAGCCGGTGCAGGTGGGCGGGGAGGGCGGAGGGCGGGGGGTAAAAAGAAAATACCGCAGCGGAGACGGAGACGGCGGGGGGCAGGGGGCAGGGGGCGGGGGGCGTACGTCCTCCTGGCTCTGCTTGGTCGACGGCCAACGGCCAGCGGTCCCGGTCATCGTGCGAGCGCTCCCCATCCGAGCACCTCGACACGTGAAAGGGTGAAACCCGAGCCTCTTCCGCCTTCCCATCCCTCCCGCCTTCTCTCCCGACCCGCCTTGCCCTTTCCCGCTCGCTGCGGCCTGACTTTGCTTTTCCCCTTCGCCCCCTTCGCTCTCCATCCATCCATCCATCCATCCACCCACCCATCCATTCACATCATCCCTTGTTATACCGTATAAAGGAGCATATCACTGACCTGTCCCCTGTCCCCTCCCAACAACACCCACACCCACATCCACATCCACATCCACACATGCTTGCTTGCCTGCCCGCAGGTGCTCGTGCTGAACATGTCCCACGTGAGCGTGGTGGACGTCAGCGGTCTGGAACTGCTGGAGGAGGTTCACCGCCGACTGGAGCAGGCGGGCAAGACGCTGGTGCTGTGCGGCCTGACGCGGCAGCCGCTGAGGATGATGGCGCGGGCGGGCTTCCTGGACGAGGCGGGCAGGGAGAACGTGTGCCGCAGCGTGGATGCGGCGTTTGCGCGCGCCACCGCCATCGTAACTGCGGCCAACCGCGCCAAACAGCAGCAGGAGGCGGCGGCGGCGGCGGCGCGTTCCGCCGCCGCCGCGCATCGCCACCGCGCCGGCGGACGGCGGCCTACAGCAGGTGCCGTCACCGACGCCACGGCTGGCAAAGGCGCCGGCTTCGTTGACGGTTACGAGGGTACCGCTACGGGCTCGGAGGATCTGGATGAGCTGTGGGCGGCGGCGGCGGTGCCCCCCGACGTCAGCTTCCAGGCGTCGTCAGGCCGCCTGGGCAGCGACGGCTACGCCGCCATCAGCGTCGGCGCCGGTGCCAGCGGCGGCGGGAGCGCCGCCAGCTCGCCGCGGCGTGGCAGCGGCGGCGGCAGTAGCAGTGGCGGCGCCGGCGGCGGCAGCATGGAGAGCGACCTGTTTGGCCAGGAGCGCGGCGGCTCGGCGTGAGGGTGAAGGGCGGCTGGGGACCGTGGTTTGGGCTGGGATGGGAACATGGGATGGGGGGAGGGACATGAGATGGCGGCGGGGAGGTCAGCGGCCTTCCACGGCGCTTCTGGCTGCCCTCACACCCCTCGCACCCCTCAACACCCCTCACACCCCTCACACCCCTCGGCCCCTGACCCGGCGCGTGCACGGCTAGGGTTGCACGGTGTAGGGGCTTGCTTTACTTTCGGCAGCAGGTAGGGGCTGGTTTGCGGGTGTGGATGCCCAGGGAGGGGGGCTAGCCTACCCGTTCAGCCGCCGCCCCTCTGGCCGTATGGTGCTCAGGAATGACGAAAGTTGGTAGGCGGCTGGCGGAATCTTGTGGAATCTTGTGGAATCTTTTGTGAATCCTTATGGATCCTATGAGGATCTTATGGAGGTTGAAGAAGAGGCTCGGCGGAGATGCGGGCCGGGCTGGCAGGGCCAGGCCTGGCGGAGTCGCCGGTGTGCGCTGAGTTCCCCAGAATGGGTTTGGGGGGCGGGGTGGATGTGGTGCAATTTCGCGTGGTGCAGAGCGCAGAAGTGCTCGGGAGTGGTACGGAAATGGTACGGTCTTCGTATATTGTAGGTGCGCTCCTTTGTGTGTGTGGGTCAACTGCTGGGGAGCGGAGCGGATGCGGCTGCCGCCAATGCGCGTGGGAGTGGTGCGTGCGGGTGCGTGATCTCGCTTGGGAGAAAAACAGTCGATGTGCCGGGGATGGGCCCGCCCCTCCCCCTCCCGCCCCGTCTACTCCCGCGATCCTTCAGCGGCATAGTGCCTCGCTTTTCTTTTTCTTTGCGTGCTTGCGATGCGCGTTCCGTGATGTCGTTTGTCGAACCACAAAAGGGAAAGCGCGATTGGCCCATCGCACGTGTGCGCGGTTACCGTATCGTTTGTGTTCATCTGAAGCACCACTCCCTTGGTGCAATCTGCTGTGTCCTCTCCTCCTGAGGTGCTGTCCGACGCCGGTCCAAAGTATGGCCGCGTTGCCGTGCCGGTATTGCAATGGAGTGGAAGGAAGGGGCGCGGTTAGGGGAGCGGTAGGGCAGGGTTACGACGGACCCCGCATGTCTTGCGCTGTGTCTGTAGCCCTGCCATTAGCACGCGTGCGCGTGATCATGAGCGCGGCGACGTGCGGGCACAAAAGTGGTGTCTGTTGTGGTGTTGCTTGTCCTTGTCGCGTGTGGCTCTCTGAATGAATGACGCGTGCGGCACTGAAACGATACCTGTGAACTGAAGGAATGATAGCAAGAAGAGAGGTGACCGGCCTTTGGTGCGCGTGAGAGCTTGCGCCTGGCGTCGTAGCTGGGAGAAAAGAAAGAAGAAATGCGCTAATGCACGCCAGGTTGGTTGATTCACACGCATGGGCTGGT
Organism: Pleodorina starrii; assembly: GCA_030267565.1. Classification (NCBI taxonomy): domain Eukaryota; kingdom Viridiplantae; phylum Chlorophyta; class Chlorophyceae; order Chlamydomonadales; family Volvocaceae; genus Pleodorina; species Pleodorina starrii. The sequence continues at coordinate 496,057 of BRXU01000037.1, forward strand.
CGGATGTCATTCCTTCGTCAAGTACTTGGGCTCCTCCTTGTAGCGGACGATTTGAAGGGGTGCCGCGCGCGTGACGGGTTGCGTGCATACCAGATGGGGTACGGCAGCCACACAACTGCAATGGTATGGAGGTGGTATCGATGTGAGGTTTGGAGGAGCAACTAAGGCGCGAGATTTTTGCATGGGCGTCGTGGGCCCTCATGGGCGTCCGATCGTCTATATCTGTTTGAATTGGCGGGAGGAATGACGGCCAAGTGGCGGGCGAAGAATGGAGGGGGCGAGCCGGTGTTTGATTGAACGACTTGGCCGATCCGGTTGTGTTTATTGTCATCTGAATTATGACGTGTGCGATTATTCTGTCGGGACGGCATCGTCGCCCTCAGCGGTTCTTGTGGCTGGCGTAGGGCGGGCGTCATGTCCTGGTGTTGACCTAACATTTCGTCGCCCAGGCCCCTGGCGAGCGCATTGACGCCCGGCACCGGCTCCTCGGACACATTGCTCTGACAAAAAGCACAATAATTATACACGGCCCAAAATTATTTATTTGTTTGTGCGTCTTTCCGCGACTGTCAACTCTTGTGCCGTCTTTTCCACGGTACCGTAACACTTTTCTCATTCTTAAATGCCTTCCTGCAGGAGTCTGGCCCACGTTAGCTGCGCGCACGATCGCGAATTATGTTCAGTCAAGCCAACCATCATTTATAAATGTTTAAATGACAGCTGGTCCTGAGAGGTAGGGTCCGAACGTGTCCTACGAATCCGACTGTGGAGTATTTATTACCAGCGCCCGCCCAACATTTGCACTGTGGCAAGCATTGTTTCACGTTATCTGATGAAAATCCGAACTTGATGTTTTGGGTGCGGCATCAAATCCCTAGCGTTCAGCCCGATGACCCTTGCCGATGACCCCTTGCGGCGAGAGCCCGAAATCGCAACCGCGCAATTGGCTGGCCCTGGCTGGCTAAATAACTAGCAGTTGTATCTTGTATGCATACACAAAGCCATAAATCCCCAAATTAACTGCATTGCAGAACTGACATGCTTATACCGTAGTGCTACTTAGATTTCGTGACACAAATTTCGTGATGGCATCGCGAAATCGTATCACGTAACAATTCCAGCACGTAGGCTAGCTCTTGAGGTCGTTGAAATTCAGCGTGAGCGGCGAGAGGCAGAGGCCAGTCTTCGCGTTCCCACGCTGTGCCGGCTGCGGGCAGCCCGTATTTTGCTGCGGCAGTCTTGGGGCGTCACGAACTATTGTTGCATAATGGCAGATTCCCTCGGACCCCTTCACGAAACTTAAAAATCACGTAAATATTTCAGGTGTTTTTCGACCATCTTCGCGAATTTTTCAATCACGAAATCTAAGTAGCACTACGGTAACAAGCGACCCTTGGCATATTCCGTCCTGTTGCTGTGCGAGTGTGCGAGACCTGCTACGTTCTGAGGGTACCCCCGGGGGTCGGACTCGGTAATCGTAAAAAGGGAGCGCGGCACGGGTCGCGCGAGCGCGTCACGGGTCTCCTTGGTTGTTTCGCTCATCTAAAGGCTTTGGCGGCAAATCCGATAGGCGGTCACGTCAATTTGAATGACAGAACCATCAACTCACAGGGCGCCTTTCGTCCATCCAAACTGGGCTATCGCCAATCCCTGATAAGGAAAGCGGATTCAATGTGCTGTGTCCTGGCCGGCTGGCCGCTAAATACAAGCGACTTCTAGTTGTGTCACCTGCAGCGAGCCATACATTGGCTTGACCCGCAACAGTCCGCAACTGATGATTTTCGGCCAGACTTCCTAAGACTTGCGCCCGCCCTGTCGTACTGTGGGCCCAAGTAGGCCAAAGCGGGCAGCCCGTTGCGTTCGTAGAGTCAGACATGTGGCTTGCAGCTACCTGGCAGGTGTGGTGCGCCCACCTCGGTACGGCTTCTTACCTAGTACCTATATATTGGCTGAGGTCTCTAACCTCACACAGCTGATTGTAACATCCGTTGCTTGTCTCTTATGGCTTATGTACGGCACAGCTCATGGGAGCCAGTCTGAAATATCGCCCTGAAAGCGCCCCTTGAACCGTACGTAAAGCGCTTTTTGCACGCCCACTCTTCACCCCACGCAGCATTCCCACATACTAGATGCACAACACGCATATACTACATGCGGTTTGCTACCCAAACGTCGTTTTCCGACTGGCCACCTGTGCTGGTCAACCCTGTTGAAGATGGCGTAGGAAGTCCGCGCTTTTGGCGTCTGGTCGACCTAATTGCAATCTTTCACCTGCCCTAACGCCTCGAGGATACAGGTTGGGTGTGTGTGTGTTTGGGTTTGTGGGCGTGGGCCGGAAGGCGTGATTCAGGGAAAAGTTGGTTCGTCGATTGCAGTCGTTGGTAACGGCACTCTCCCGGCAGCAGCAGCGGGGTAGAAGACCGGATAGTAGCAGTAGCAGCAGCAGTAGCAGTAGCAGTAGCACCCGCGAGTGCACGCCGGCACGCGGCAGCGGCGCCACGGTGAGGCGCGCCTCGGTGCCAGCGACACACACACACACACACACACACACACCAAGACAAGAAGCCAGGGGAGGTGTAGGGCGAGGTGTAGGGACTGAGAAGTGCCTGATCTCGAGAGGGGAGACGTTTGACCGACCGCACATAGCCGCGCAGCTGTTTACCGTCAAGATGCTCAGGGCAGCTGGCGCAAAAAAAAACCAGGGTAACGCACTCGCCTTTCAGCACTCGCGGCAGGGGGGGGCCGGTCCATGCTCGAAAGCAATCCACTCATGCATGCATGTACCGGTATTCGCACTCGATCAAAAAGCCGTGTTCAGGCGGCCGGGCGGGAGGGCGGCGGCTGGCGGCCAGGGCACGGGGGGGGGAGGGGAGAGGGCTACAGAAGGCTCGGCAGGGAGAACCAAGATGCAGCCCCCATTCTAAGCCGCCCCCCGCGTAACCCCGTGTGTGACCACCCAACACACCACACCTCACCGCGCCGCGCCGCCCAAAGAATACGGTATATCAGGGTATATGGGGGAGCAAAGACCTCCACTCCAATCCGACGCGCCTGGGTCATGCAATGCGGCGACGTGAGGCGCCAGCCACTGGCGCGAAAAACCAGGTTGTGCTCGCCAACTCGTACGACACGCTTGGTACGACAGGGTACGGTACGCCGTACTGCCGCGTACTTCACCGCCGCGCTTCGGCCCAGAGCATCCGGCACGAAGAACCGGGTTGGGCCCTAAGGTCGCAACCCAGGACTCGGCATTGCATTTACAACCACCCGGAAGCGCACACACGGCAAGCGCAAGGCAATCCGTACACGTCCGTACACGTCGGTACGAAAAATAATAATTTCATGCATCCGAACAGCTGCGGCTTTCGGCGCGTGTGTGAAGGTTCGGGCGCGACGGCACCCGCACCCACCCGCACATTCGCCGCAGAGCATCCACGCACCGCAGCGTGGCTCGTGTCGGGTTTCGCCGACTTCCCCGCCGGCCCTGGTCGGACTCTCGGCGGCGCAACGCGGCTCATCGAAAGAACTAACATCAACATCCGCCGCCGCCGCCGCCGACTTGGATGCGATAGATGCCAGGGCTGGAGGCGCGGGGTGTCCAGCAAGGCCCCGCATCCCCCGCCCACGCAACCCCCCATGCGATGGCAATGGCGTTCTTAAAAAAACAACAAATCAAGGGCTGCCGTACCGTCGTACGCCATCTCGAGCGTTCCGGCCGGACTGAAAAAACCACCACTGCTAAGGCACCGCGCGGGGCGCGGATCACGCACGCGTATCGTTTTGGTCACATAGGGGGTCGGTGTCTCAAATCGACATCAGCCATTGGGGGTTCACCACGGCTACGTCGTCGAGACCAATCGACCGACGCCGCAGGATCCGCTCGCCTGTGTTTTCGCCAACTGATCTCTCCTGTACTTGTACGGCATGCAGTACACCTATTTCCATTTTTTTACTATACTAGCCCCATTTCGCGCAAAAGCTACCAACCAAGCCCCTCTCCTCGCCGGACGCACACCGACACAAAACTACCGAGACGCCATCCGCCGACGCCGTATACTGCCGTACACCACTCAAAACCTGCTGCCGCCGCCGCTGCCGCTGCCGCTGCCGCTGCCTCTGGCCCTTGCACGGCTCGCCCGTCACCATACACCCATCCCCGCGGGATTCCGACAAAACCAGATTTTTGTAGTCGACGAATGCGTGTAAAGGTTCCGACGATCTGCCGTACCAAGCCCACCACCACCACCACCACCACATCGGCACGGCACGGATCGGCACGGCGCGCGCCACCTGAAGTTACTAATAGACACAAGCAGTACCACATAAGCACCCTGCAGCCAACTAGCCAGCGGCGGGCGGGCGGGTGGAAAGATGTACTGCGAGACGCGCAATGCTGATCATGACGATAATGTTGATCCATGCATCTGTGTAAAAACAAATACCGTTACACGAAGCAACAGAGGCAGGATGCGCCCATCGGTCAAACAATGCTGCAAGCACAAACGCCCGCTGGCAGCTCGCATCTCTGTGATGCGAGAGTGGTTGGCATGAAGAAAGGGCAGGACAGGTGGTGGGGTCAGGCAGTGCTCAGATCAGCCCCGCCCGCGGCCGCGGCTGCGACCCCGGTGGCGAATGCCGCCGATCCCGCGCAGGATAGGGCCCTGCGACTCTACCAGCCGGCCAGCCAGGAAGCCAGGCAGGCAGGCAGGCAGGCAGGCAGGCAGGCAGGCAGGCGTGTAATACTCTCACCACTATCTCTCACACACATCCCATCACCGATATGTACCGTCTGTGCCGGAGAGAAATCCTGCGGGACCAACCACACGCCTGAAGCGCCGCCGCCGCGGCTGCTGCCGTCGCGGCTACAGCCGTCGCGGCTGCAAACACCTGTGCCGGTGCCTGTGCCGGTGTTGGTGCCGACGCATAAGCTGCTGCTGCGCAGCGCAGCGCAGCGCAGCACAGCACAGCACAGCACAGCACAGCACAGCACAGCACAGCACAGCACAGCACAGCACAGCACAGCACAGCACAGCACAGCACAGCACAGCACAGCACAGCACAGCACAGCGCAGCGCAGCTACAGGCAGACGGGAGGACGCAGGCACTTCACAGCGCCCGCAATGTGCCTTGTATTTCTACCGGGGGTGTTTCGTCCGCCAGACACCGGGGCCGGAGACGCTTTTGGCGTCAACCCTGGCGGTGGGTACACCTCCCGGAGGTCGTTCGCAAGGTCGACTTCCCGACGCGACAACACACGCACTCAACGCCCAGCTCGGCCGTTTACGCGTTTACGAGCGCCGCCAACCGCGAGCCGCGGAATGACAGCCCCATGTGTCGCTTCAACTGGCTCGCGGGTCAACCGACCAACCGACCAACCGACCAACGACCAATCGACCGATCCTCTCTCAGTCCTTTTGAGGTCGGGGGAGAGGACCGAGCCGGGAGGCTGATACGGGAGGAGGAGGAGGAGGAGGAGGAGGGGGAGGAGGAGGAGGAGGACGAGGAGGAGGGTTGGGGGCCGACCACAAGAGGAAGTCTCCGCGCCCGCCTTCGTCCGTCCTTCAGCTCCTTTACTTCTTGCGCATGAAGCCTAGGTAGTTGTACGGATCCTTGGGGTACAGCACCCGGCCGCTGAAGCGCACCCACTCCAGGAAGGGGCCGTAGTTCGTGCCGGCGTTGGGCGGACGCTCCATCCTGATGATGACGCCGCCCACGGCGGTTGACGCCAGCGGCGGCGGCAGGGCCGCGCCGGATCCGCCCGCGGGCACGGGCTTGTTGATGCCGGACTTCTTGGGCGGGATGCGCACCACCAGCACGGATTGGCACATGGAGGTGTCGTCGGTGACATTCCAGACGGTGCGGCCGATGATGGAAGAGTTGACCACGCCGGCGGGCGGGTAGACCCACTTGAGCATTTGGATCTGAAAGTTGTTTGGATTTGAATTTGAATTTGCGGTTTTGGATTCGGAGCGAGGGGCGAGGGGCGAGGGCAGGGAAGGAGGAGGCCGGGTTGATCGATGGGCGCGATTGGGGGGGGGGGGCGTGATTTGGTTTGGTGGGTGTGTGAGAAGGGACCGCGAGTTTTTATTAGCAAGAGGGTTCCGGAGCGACATTTGCATTTGCACGCCGCGCAAATAGGGAAGACCAACATCCGACAGGAGACTTTCGAGGTGCGCCAAGTTCGCCGGATTGACGTTATTTGTATGTGTTATCATAAGAGGGCTCGGAAACTGTGGCCGACGAAATGGGTGGCGGCCTTACGGGCATGAAAAGAAGGAAGAACCGGAATTCCTGTCCACCCTGGAGCGGGCGTCGTTCTTAGTCATACTAGTGACGAAGCGCGCAAGCCGTAAGGATGTAATATAGTGGATTACAGAAGGGCAATAGTTGATGACGAGGAAAGGTTCAGCATAAAGAGTACTGCAGAATTTCCTTATAAAATACATGATTTCAGGTTCAAGCTGAAATGCTGGCTGGTTTAGCAGCGTCGTCCGGCGGCAACGTCTTCCTCCAGTACAATAACGTTGGTGCACTTGCCATGACAGGGACGGCGCGTGCGAGCGCAGCACAGTGTTTAACTTTGCCACCAGGGTACGAATCCCGGTAGCTGTTGCTTTTCAGTGTGGCACACAGGAAAATATCTGAAAATCTCCGCGGGGCCATCTGCCGTACGAGAAACTATCCCCTCGTGATACCTCCAGCCTCCTGGCACCCTGTCCACCCTGGAGCACTGTGGACAGTGCTCCAGGGTGGACAGGGTGCCAGGAGGCTCAGGGCGAATAGGGAAGACCGCAACAGAGCAAGCAGCAAGAACAGAGCAAGAAGTGCAATTTCTGGTGTTTTCATTTATATTTTTGGTTTTCAAGATTTCAAACGAGAGAACGTTTTTAGGGCCAGATCGCGTATCCTGTAAATCGTACCGAGATGACTCCAGAGTTCTTGATCTGCTTGAGGAAGATCTTGGAGATCTGGGCGGGATCCTTGAAGAACACGGCCACCGTCAGGTTCTTGCGGCTAGCCTTCCAGGCGTACCTGGTTGTATGGTGTGTTGCGTTGCATTGCATTGCATTGCGTTGCATGGGTGGGGTGGGGTGGGCAGTCGGGATTAGGATAGGAGCAAATCAAGAAGTGGCGGCAGGATCTCTGGCGGGGAGTCCCAGGGAGAGCGGGCAGGGGGTTCAGGGAGTGATATGCTCCTTTACATAAATAACGAGTCACTGCGGGCAGGGGGGAGGTGGACAAGTACCTACAACGGAGGGCAAACGGACTCGCAGGCTTGGTGGGGCAGGGTACGGAAGGACAACGCCCAGAAAAACCAGGAAACCCACGGCATCCGGACCCGAGCAGCAACCGCCAAACCCAACCAGTCCAACTAAACCCACATCTGAGAATCAGGATCACACGTCTCCCCCCCATCCGGGCCCCTCTTACGACGAGCGCGGCCTGAGCGCCTGACTGGCTGGCCGGCTGGCTCCGCATTCCCCTCCGAACCCCCGCCCCCGCCCCCACCTGCGCCCCCCCATATGTAAATATGTCACCGATATCAATCACACCTCGTGGTTGCCCCCCCCTTCTGTTGCGCGGGAACACGGCCCCTCCCCTCCCCTCCCCCCGGGTCGAGGACTCGAAGGGACTTACGGGCAGGCACCGCACTTGGGCGGGCATGCCGGCTTCTGTTGGTCCACAAGCTGCAGGGGACTGAGCTTTTTAATCTGCTGCCGGAAGTCCGCGTCCTGGTACCACACCAGCTGCCTGCGGGTCGGGAAGGAACACGGATGGGTGTGTGTGTGGATGATGGGGGTGAGCGGTGAGGGCGGTGAGGGCGGTGAGGGGCGGAAGGAGCGCGGAGGTGTCCCACGGGTTTGGTGTGGTTTGTGGCTGGTCGGCTCTGTGCCCCACTTCCTTCCTCGGGGGCGCGGCCTGGCCCCGGCGCGCCGTCCCCAACGCACCGCACCACACCACACCGCGCCCAGCCATCCAGCCACCTAGTCACCTAGCCACCTAGCCCCAGGGCCTGCCAGCAGGTCTGCCCCCCGACTGCCGACTCCCTGGAGCTCCTCGTTCCCTGGAGCTCCTCGTTCCCTGGAGCTCCTCGTTCCCTGGAGCTCGTTCCCTGGAGCTCCTCGTTCCCTGGAGCTCACCTGGTCCTGCCCCGGGCTCCGAAGGCGGTCATGTTGACCACGTTGATCCGGGTGACGTTGGGCGAAATGGGAATGGGGTTCGGCGGGAAAGGCGGCGGCTGAGCGACCTGAGGCGGCGACGGCCGCGGCGGCGGCGACGGTGACGGCGGCAACGGCGGCGACGGCGGCGACGGCGGTGACGGCGGCGACGGCGGTACCGGCGGCGGCGAGGGCAACGGCGGGCGAAAGCCTTCAACGGCACTGCTGGCATCTGGGGGGAGGGAGAAGGAAGAAGGGAGGAGGCGAGGAGGCGAGGAGGGCAGGAGGCGAGTAGGGAGGAGGGCGGGAGGCGAGGAGGGAGGGAGGAGGCGAGGAGGACCGGTCGTCAGCGGCGTGCAACGAAGCGAAGCGGCCGCCGCCGCCCTCCTCCTCTTCCCGTTCCGCACGTTCTTGCCCTCCAAACTTCCGTCCCAGTTCCCACCCTGCCTAGAGCTCGAAAGGAGATCGAAGCCTCGAACGAATGCTCGCAGACCCACAATCGCCCCCGGACCCCCGCCCCCCCCTCCCCCCGCCCCCTAGCTCGATATCAATTCCCTAATCCCTTCGGTCCCGTGTACTCTTACGTTGTTCCCATTCCGCCGCCGCACCCAAAACGCCCGACACCGGCAACCGCTAACGAAACAACAGAAAACCCACCAACCTCCAACCATCAACCGTCAAATGCCAACCGACTCACTGAGCTGCTGCGTGATGAGGTTGAGGTTGACGGGCGGCGGCCGCGGCGGCGACGGCGGCGGCGACGGCGGGTTGGGCGGCAGGGGCGGCGGCGCAAACTGGCCGGGCACGAGCGGCGGCCGCGGCGGCGGCGAGGGCGGGAAGGGCACATCGATGACGTCGAACACGGAGTAGCCTAATTGGAAGCCGCCGTTTCCGCCGTTTGAGTTGGGGGCTTGCTGCAGGTGGCGGCGCAGCGTCTCGTCGACCTCCGACTGGGCGAGCTCGGCCTGTGATGTGGGTTGGCGAGCAGTTGAAAAACGGTTGGAGCCACGGTGAGGGAACGGTTAGCGCGAGTTAGGGAACGCCGGAAACGCACCAGCAAACGGAATTGCGGAAGAGACAAGCAGCGCGGAGAGCCGAAAGAAGGGTGGACAGACATACAGGCGATGAGCGGTGAGGGCGATGGGGAGGATGATTTACCTACCCTTCCCACCCACCCAACTCCCCCCCCCCCCGACCTGGAGCAATGACTGAAGCCACGAACATCCAGCTGGCAAGCTAGCTGGCTAGTTAGCTAGGTAGTTGGTAGTTAGTTGGTAGTTCGTTGGTTAGCTAGCTAATCAGCAGGCCAGGCTAGGGGTTAGCACACCTTCACGAGGTCGCCATCTTGCACGTATCTTGTGGCAGTGTGGAACATGGCCGAAGGTATCAGCTTCTCTCCCGCAAACATTGAAGCCAGCTCCTTGCCGCTGTACACTCGTAGCGCGCTCTCCATGGCGCGACGACGGTTGAACGTCCGCGTCTCGACGCTAGTTCCGTTGGGGAACACCACGAACACGACGAACACAAAGCCAATCGGCTTTTTCTGCGAGGCGGAAAACAACACGACAGAAACACAAGCATACACATACACACACGCGTGGGGAGCGGGGGCGGGGGCGGGGGGGGATGCGTTCAGGCCGAGTCTCCAGGGAATATGGAGGAGATGGTCCGGCTATTCCTTACAAAACGGGTGGATGCGGCAGCTGATGATGGAGTTGAAGGAGGGCCGGCAAAATAAAAAGAAGAAAGATGCGGCCGCGAATAGGTGTTGGGGGGCTTTGGGTTGGGGGAGGGCCGCGAGCCGGGGGGGGGGGAGGAAGAGGGGGTTGCTGCCGCGCCCCTAAAACGTCGGAAATTCCTGGACATGACTTCCGCGACCCACGCTTGCTGTCCCAGCCGATCCGCACATCCACCTAGCCCACAGCCCAGCCCATCCCGGCCCAGCCCATCCCGGCCCAGCCCATCCCGGCCCAGCCCATCCCGGCCCAGCCCAGCCCAGCCCGGCCCAGCCCAGCCCGGCCCAGCCCAGCCCGGCCCAGCCCATCCCGGCCCAGCCCGGCCCGGCCCGGCCCGGCCCAGCCCGGTCCGGCCCAGCCCGGTCCGGCCCAGCCCGGCCCAGCCGGGCCCGGCCCAGCCGGGCCCAGCCGAGCCGAGCCCAGCCGGGCCCAGCCGAGCCGGGCCCAGCCCAGCCCAGCCCAGCCCAGCCCAGCCCAGCCCAGCCCAGCCCAGCCCAGCCCAGCCCAGCCCAGCCCAGCCCAGCCCAGCCCAGCCCAGCCCAGCCCAGCCCAGCCCAGCCCAGCCCAGCCCAGCCCAGCCCAGCCCAGCCCAGCCCAGCCCAGCCCAGCCCAGCCCAGCCCTGCCCTGCCCTGCCCTGCCCTGCCCTGCCCTGCCCTGCCCTGCCCAGCCCAGCCCAGCCCAGCCCAGCCCAGCCCAGCCCAGCCCAGCCCAGCCCAGCCCAGCCCAGCCCAGCCCAGCCCACCCCAGCCCACCCCAGCCCAGCCCAGCCCAGCCCAGCCCAGCCCAGCCCAGCCCAGCCCAGCCCAGCCCAGCCCAGCCCAGCCCAGCCCAGCCCAGCCCAGCCCAGCCCAGCCCAGCCCAGCCCAGCCCAGCCCAGCCCAGCCCAGCCCAGCCCAGCCCAGCCCAGCCCAGCCCTGCCCTGCCCTGCCCTGCCCAGCCCTGCCCAGCCCAGCCCAGCCCAGCCCAGCCCAGCCCAGCCCAGCCCAGCCCAGCCCAGCCCAGCCCAGCCCAGCCCAGCCCAGCCCAGCCCAGCCCAGCCCAGCCCAGCCCAGCCCAGCCCAGCCCAGCCCAGCCCAGCCCAGCCCAGCCCAGCCCAGCCCAGCCCAGCCCAGCCCAGCCCAGCCCAGCCCAGCCCAGCCCAGCCCAGCCCAGCCCAGCCCAGCCCAGCCCAGCCCAGCCCAGCCCAGCCCAGCCCAGCCCAGCCCAGCCCAGCCCAGCCCAGCCCAGCCCAGCCCAGCCCAGCCCAGCCCAGCCCAGCCCAGCCCAGCCCAGCCCAGCCCAGCCCAGCCCAGCCCAGCCCAGCCCAGCCCAGCCCAGCCCAGCCCAGCCCAGCCCAGCCCAGCCCAGCCCAGCCCAGCCCAGCCCAGCCCAGCCCAGCCCAGCCCAGCCCAGCCCAGCCCACACACAGATGAAGCAACCCCTTCCGAAGGTGACGCTGCCCGGCCCATCCCATCTCAACCTTCTCCGCTGGTGTGGTGCCGTGCAATGTGCAGTGCTGTACTTAGCCGTGCAGTGCAGTGCAGTACAAAGCCGTACACTGTCGTACTTACGAAGACGTTGGCGATGAGCCTGCGCTGGCGCTGCACGTAGGCCTGCAGGTTGAAATTGTCCTCGACGGCCGCGGTCTCGTTGAAGACGATCGTATAGTCTTCCTGCTGCATACCCTTACCAGGAGGCAGGGGAGGTGGAGGGGGAGGAGACGGGGGAGGTGACGGCGGCTGCGGCGGCCGAGGGGATGGTGGAAGGGGCCTCGGAGGAGGCGCGGGAGGGGAGGGTGGCCTTGGCGATGGTGGGAGTGGTGCGGGAGGGGATGGCGTCGGAGGCGGGCGCGGGGAGGGTGGCGGGGGGGAGGGGGAGGGAGGGCGCGGGGAGGGTGGGGGCGAGGGCGATGGCGGCCGAGGGGGTGGGCTTGGGGGAGAGGGCGGGGAGGGCGGGGCGGGTGGGGGGGAGGGCGGGGAAGGAGGAGATGGCGGCGGGGACGGGGGAGTGGGCGGCGGGGGCGAGGGAGGGTTGGGCGATGGCGGGCTGGGCGAGGGCGGCTTGGGCGAGGGCGGCTCAGGCGACGGCGGCTCAGGCGAGGATGGAAGCGACGGCGGAAGAGGTGGTTCAGGGGGTGGCGGGAAGGGTGGCGGCAGCGGCGATGGCGGCAGGGGAGATGGCGGCGGGGACGGTTCAGGCGGCGGGGGAGACGGTGGAGGGGGAGATGGGACGTCCGGAACGAAAGGAGCGAATGGCACGAAGGGCGGAATGGGCGACGGGGGTCGGGGTGGCCTGGGCGGTCTGGGCGGGGAGGGCGGTTTGGGCGGCGAAGGCGGCGGGAGTGGCGGGTTTGACGGTCGAGACGGATTTGGTTGCGAATACGGTGGTAGCTCAGGCGAGGTGGGCGAGGTGGGAGCGGGCGACGTGGGCGGCGGCTGCGAGGGCTCTAGAGGCTCGTTTGGAGTGAGTGACGGAGGCGGCGAGGGCGGTGACGGAGGCGGGGCTGATGGAGGTGATGGCGGGGAGGTCAGGGCCGGCGTCAGGGGTGGAGGCGTGGGGGGTGAAGGCGGTGAGGAAAGTGAGGGAGATGAGGGCGACGGAGGTGACGGCGAGGGAGGTGAGGGCGACGGCGGTGACGGCGACGGTGGTGACGGCGACGGAGGTGAGGGCGACGGGGGTGAGGGCGAGGGAGGTGATGGCGACGGAGGCGACGGCGACGAAGGTGACAGCGACGGAGGTGAGGGCGACGGAGGTGACGGCGAGGGAGGTGACGGCGAGGGAGGTGAGGGCGAGGGAGGTGAGGGCGACGGCGGTGACGGCGACGGAGGTGATGGCGATGGAGGCGACGGCGACGGAGGTGAGGGCGACGGAGGTGACGGCGAGGGAGGTGAGGGCGACGGGGGTGACGGCGACGGGGGTGACGGCGACGGAGGTGAGGGCGACGGGGGTGGCGGCGACGGAGGTGATGGCGACGGAGGTGATGGCGACGGAGGCGACGGCGACGGAGGTGAGGGCGACGGAGGTGAGGGCGACGGAGGTGACGGCGAGGGAGGTGAGGGCGAGGGAGGTGAGGGCGACGGCGGTGACGGCGACGGAGGTGATGGCGATGGAGGCGACGGCGACGGAGGTGAGGGCGACGGAGGTGACGGCGACGGGGGTGAGGGCGACGGGGGTGGCGGCGACGGAGGTGAGGGCGACGGAGGTGACGGCGAGGGAGGTGACGGCGACGGGGGTGACGGCGACGGGGGTGACGGCGACGGGGGTGACGGCGACGGGGGTGATGGCGATGGAGGCGAGGGCGACGGAGGTGATGGCGACGGGGGTGACGGCGACGGAGGTGACGGCGACGGAGGTGAGGGCGACGGAGGTAAGGGCGACGGAGGTAAGGGCGACGGAGGTGACGGCGACGGGGGTGGTGGCGATGGCGACTGAGGTTGCCAGCCTTCGACGGCACCGATGGCTCCTGAGTACGTGTCGTACAGAAGGGCACGTGGGCAGATGAGCGGGCGAGTGGATGGCAGCGAGCGGGTGCACGCAGGTGGAGGTCGAGGTCGAGGTCGAGGTCGAGGAAAAGAAAGAAAAGAGGGGGCAGATGCGGACAAGTCAGCGGCAGGCGGGCCATGCGAAGAGCGCACAGGAGTACAGGCGACCGCCCGAACAACAGCGGATGGGCGAAGAACGAGCGGCAGTGCGCCGGAAGTCACCGCCCGCCCGCCCGCCCGCCCGCCCGCCCGCCAGGCTCATGTTCACAGGCCACAGACATGCACACGCGCGCGCTCCATCATGTACATACACGCCCCACCATTTGACCCGTGTCCGAGCCAAGCAGCCGGGCAACACCCTAAGCCTCACAACCGCCAAACCGCAACCCAACCATCTCCCAACTGACTGACTAACTGACTCTCTCACCGAGAGCCGCCTGTACGGCCGTGAGGTTGATCGGCGGCGGTCGCGGCGGCGGCGACGGCGGCCTGGGCGGCAACCCCGGCGGAAGTGACTCGCCGGGCAACAGCGGCGGCCGCGGTGGCGGCGAGGGCGGGAAGGGCACCGCGATCAGTTGGAAGATCTTAATCAGCACCTGCAGGTCCTCGGAGTTGCCACCCGTGAGCATCGCACGCCGGATGGTTTCCAGAGCTTCCGCCTGGGCGATGACCGCCTGTGTGTGTATGTGTGTGTATGTGTGTGTTTGTGTGTTTTGTGTGTGTTTGTGTATACACACACGAGATGTGGATGTAGACACAGCGCCGATGGCCCGTGTCGGTTGGCACCCGGGGGGCGGGGGGAAAGGGGGGGGAGGGGGGAAGGGAGACGGGAGAAGCGGGCGGGGAGGTTCAGGAGGCGTTGAGGTGGGGTGGGGTGAGGTGAGGTGGTGTGAGGTGGGGTGAGGTGGGGTGGGGTGGGGTGAGGTGGGGTAGGGTGAGGTGGAGTGAGATGGGGTGGGGTGGGGTGAGGTGGGGTGAGGTGGGGTGGGGTGAGGTGGGGTGAGGTGGGGTGGGGTGGGGTGGGGTGGGGTGGGGTGGGGTGAGGTGGGGTGAGGTGGGGTGAGGTGGGGTGAGGTGGGGTGAGGTGGGGTGAGGTGGGGTGAGGTGGGGTGAGGTGGGGTGAGGTGGGGTGAGGTGGGGTGAGGTGGGGTGAGGTGGGGTGAGGTGGGGTGAGGTGGGGTGAGGTGAGGCGAGGTGGGGTGAGGTGAGGCGAGGTCGCTAGGGTGAAGGACACCGCGCCGGCACAGCATACACAGCATACACAGCACCGAGACACACCACTTTGTGCTGTGCCGTGCCGTGCCGTGCCGTACTAAGCTGCGCAACGCCGTTCAGTGCAGTGCCGTACAGCGCAGTGCCGTACTACTTGCCTGGCCCATGCTGTCGTGCAAGGCGGGCTGTGAGCTGGTGAGGTAAAACTGCTTGGGCTTGACCTCCACATCACCGAACATGTCCGCAATCTCGGCCGGGGAGTACACTCGCAGCGCGCTCTCCATGGCCCGGCGGCGTGTGTTGTACTGCTGGATGTCGACTCGGGTTCCATTGGGTAACACAATGTCCGTCAACAACACGTAATAGAGTGGAACGTCCTGGAGAGGGGGGTGGAGTGGAGGGGGAGGGGAGGGTGGTGGGAGGGGGAGTGGAGGGGCGCATGACACGTTTTTAGTGCAGTAGACGTGCTGCACCCTCCTGAGCTGCATGTCCCTGCGCATGTGCGCATGTGTGTATGTGCGCATGTGTGTATGTGCGCATGTGTGTATGTGCGCATGTGTGTATGTCCACATGTGTGTATGTCCACATGTGTGTATGTCCACATGTGTGTATGTGCGCATGTGTGTATGTCCACATGTGTGTATGTGCGCATGTGTGCATGTGTGCGTACACATGGGCGAGCAAGCACGTGTGTACGCGGCTCCTGAAGTCCTGATGAGGTGGTGTGGAACTGGGCGGGGGCGGGGGCGGGGGCGGGGGGCGGGGGCGGGGGGGGGGGGAAGCGCAGGCGCGTCCCGGACTACGTGACAATCCGGAAAACCCCTAAAACCTTAAATCCTTGACCGCTCTCATCTAACACCTCAGCACCCCACCCCCCATACCGCCCCGCTCCAGGCCCCCAACCCCTGTGTCAGTACCCGGGGCGCCAGGGCCTGGCATCCCGTCCACGGCTGGTGCCCGTGGCTTTCCGAACGGTTCTCTGGGCTACTTCCGTAACGACCAACGACCTCCGCGCCCGCCTCTTTCAGTATGCGCGACGCGCCGTAGGAGGAGATTCCTCGTGCGCCAATCGGTCGCTCCGAAACCAAAAAACCAGAGCTCAAAGTTAGAATCCAGGCGGACTGACTGCCCCACCTACTGACTCACGTAGATGCGCGCGAGATCGGCGCGAAGGGCCTGAACGAACGCAGACAGATTAAAGCCTTCGGAGAGGATTTGCGTTGCGTTGAAGACAAACGTGACCAAGTCTTCTTGGAGGGCCGAGCCCGGAGGTAGGTTGGGGGGGGGCGGCGAAACGGGTGGTGGGTAGGTCGCCGGGCCGGTTGCCAGGAAGCGGCGGATGACCTCCTCGGCATCCTCGGCGACGTCCGAAGCAGCTTCCAGAACAGCGTCCACGTGCAGAGGGTGCAAGTCGTAGTTGCCCTCCAGAGGAGGCGTGTACTCGCCTGCGCATTGGGATGGGGGGAGGATGTGGTTGTGGTTGTGTGCGAGTGTGAGGATGTGAGTTTATTCGCGTTGTGAACAAGATAACGAACAGCGCCGGGTGTGACACAGAGCCGCGAGCGAGCGCGTGTGCGGGTAGGTTTATACGGATCGCAATGTGCGTACAAGTTTGCCGGTTACGCAAAAGCCGAAACAAAACATACGAAAGGTATATCGGCACCCACAACTCACGAGCATCACTGAACGAACACTGAATGAGTTAACTTATTTGAAATGCTTTGCGGTGGGATAACTTCCAACGCATAGGCTAGGCTGGAGAGCCGCATTCGGGTAGCAGCACCGCGCGAGTAACACCGGGGCGACTTCAGAAAAGCTTCCGGGGCAGAACGCGCGACGCACCGGCAGCAAAGTCCTCAACCAGCTTCTTAAGAAGCTGGCCCCACTTCTCCTGCTCGCCATCCCTCCAGTCGTAGCCCATCCAGACAATAGCGCCCTTGACGGACGCCTTGCCGAAAGCCTGGACAGAATGGAAACGAAAGGAGACAATTTAATTTGCAAGAATGAACTGAAGAGAACGTCGATGACCACTAACGTAGTAACTGAACCACTAACGTAGTAACTGAACAAAGGGCCGAAAGGGCCGTGACATTGCTTACCTGAACGGCCACCTCCATGTCATCGCCATGCGCGGTGTACAGAGGCACAATGTTCGCCGACGCATCCTCGTGCCGGCACCAAGTCAGCAGGGACGTGGTCTGCGCAAGCTCGAGGGCCTCGGGCCAGTTCCTGCCGCCCAGGAAAGAAGCCGCGTACTCCGTGAGCGTGAGCTCATCCTCGGCATGAGAGCTCAGCTGCTTGCAGACGCCCCAGTTGCCTGCCAACAAGGACGGTTGGGAATGAACGTCCTGGTGTGTGATGCGAAAGAAACTTTTATGAACTTGAAGCGCCGAGTTGCAGTTAGTCGACATAAGGGAAGCCGTGATTTTGAAAGAACCACACACCTTGGTATCCCAAGGCCTGCGATACGAAGCTGCGTAGCGCCTCGCCCTGGCCCTGGATGGCATCAAGGACGACCACCAGGCCGCCCGACGCTAGATACGCCGACACGGCGTTCATATCCTCAGCTGTACTATAGAACTGTGCGCCGTTCTGAGCAGGGATCACGTACGCCGCTGTGGCGTCCGCGACGGGCAGCGTTGGCTCGCCATCCGAGGAAGGCTGCACGTCGAAGCCGAGCTGCTGCAACTGGCGCTCCAAGTTCATCGGACCGTTGTTCCAAGCCAAATCTAGAACTCCATTGTTTTCACTCATATAAAGAGCCACTCGAGTCGCCTCGGCAGTGGCAAAGAGAAGCCCGCCACAGTAAACCACCACAAAAGCCAGCCGCAAGGCGCCCAGGCCCCGGGCTTTAGCCCCGGTGCCTGGAGCGTTCATAGCCTATCGCTCAAGTTGGTGCTTGTTTGGAATGGTTTTACAAAGGTGTTGTCTAAAAGTTAGAGAGGACAGGAAAGAGACGTGTGCAAGAAATATCGCCAAAGTCCATAACCTCTATACCACCTAGCCAATGGTTGCGGCTAGGGCGGTAATACTGAAACTATGCGCCCCGGCGTTTAAGTATGACAGGCCGAAGTCGAAGAGGAGGTGGGCGCATGTCGTACGCATCATCAATCAACTTTGGGAACGGCACCTGGATACTGAAGCTACGCAACATTTATCGAAGAGTAGATTCAACGGATAGGCACCGTACATGAATCCTCTACTGCGATGCCGCTGATTGTGACTGCAATTCCACTTGGGCCTACCGTATTTACTTGTTGACCCCATGCAATTTAGCAGAAGCATACAAAAATAATACATGAAAAACTTCATCCGTCTCGACTTAAGGCTCTGGATGTCAATAATTTGTTGCCGACTTGAGGGTAAGGGGTAACCATGGCGTCCAAAAGAGCAGATTTGACGAAGAATACGGACGTCTGATTTGGAGCCGCGTAAAATTAACATTCACAAACAAAACAAAATGTGTCCCTTTTAAATTGCATGATAACGGGCAGTAAGGTGGGAGGGTTCTGGACGACTCAGGCTGTGAAGCCGGGTCATGAGGATTGTCGTCGATTGGCGCTAAAACACGTTGATTTGAAGAATATCTTCCTCTTTCTCAGGAGTAAGAGCGCGGACAGTGTTGGCTCTGCTGCCGGGCTGCAGTACCGGTTACAATAACGAGCGCTTCCAACGGTCTGCCCGTGAATCCTCATTGCAATTCTACAATGCGTTATGCACTTATTATAAATGATCTAACCTGGCCTGGGCCACCTCCATCAGATGGGCGGGCTTAACAGTCCGCAGCAAATGGCGGGTGAGATGCCGACAGCCGTGAAGGTCGTCAAAGCCCCGATGTTGCATCTATGAAATCAGCCTTCAAATTCAAAATTCAGTAACTTAAAATCATTGATCGCATGGGGCCCAGCTCTCAGCCCACTTCTCCGGCGTGGGTAATGACGGGCAACGGGCTAGAGGGCGCCCACCGAACGGGCAATCGGCGGAAACAGCCCCAAGCCCTAAGCGAGTTCACCCGACGCAAACTGTGAACGCGAGCTCCTAGCTTGCGGCCGACTCCCGCGCGCAATCGCTGTGCTCCCTACAGATCCTCACATCGCAAACCCTGGGTCGCTGGGTGGCCTGATTAACCTCGTCTGATTTACTAAACGCCGGTTAACGCCAACAATGCGCATTCCGCGGAAAGCCAACCTCCCAGCCCCATGCCCCGCCTCCGCTGCGATTTCTCTTTATGCCCCATGCCCCCACGACCCACTGGACGCCCCACTGGGGTCCCGAGGGGGTTGGTGGCGGTGTGTGTGTGTGTGTGTGTGTGTGTAAGGTGGTGTGTATAATAAGGACGGCCCGGGGCGAGGGAACGCAACGAAGTTACCTGGGATATTACCTGAGGATTACCTGATATCTCCAGCAGAAATAAAACGAGCGCGTGGCCGCGTCGCCGCCGACCAACCCCAGACGGACTGGCACACGACAGCACGAGACCAACACAGACACACAGCCCGGACAGCACAAAAGGAATGATGGTTTACTCACCTGCGCTCAGTGGAGGAAAGGAATCGGAAAGAGGCGAAGGAGAGGGCGTGAGTAACGGCAATGGTGAACGGCAATGTCAGCGAGGCAAGGAGCGAACAGACAGGCAAGCAAGGCAAATACACACGGAAACCCACGAACGAGCTGGGGCGGCGACGCGGCGCAAAAGAGGGCGGGTTGGGAGAGCGGGGCAGATAAGAAAGGGATACGGAAGGGCAAAAAGTACGGCGGCAGGGCGGCGAAAGGCAGAGAAGAAAGGGCAAAGGGAAAGGCAGAACGGCAAGGAGGACGGCCAGGAGAACGACAAAGGGACAACGGCTGGAGGCAAGAGGAACGGATCGCGGGGTAGGGGAGAAGGGCGAGGAGGCATAGGGGCATGGGCGAAGTCGAAGAGAGGGGAGAACGACGGCAGGATGGGAGGGGGGCAGGGGCGACGCGATGTCGGCTGGCGAGGGTGGCAGGGGGCAGGGCGTGTCGGGGGAAAGGAATCGGCGGGTCGGGAGGAGGGAAACCAGACGGAGAGGTGCAATGGGGTGGGGGAGGAGGAAGGGGATGCAGACCGGGGGCGGGCCAACGTGTTGGCTCCCCACCGCACCGGCTGCGCGAGGTACCCACATGCATGAGGGGTACCCCGCGATGGCAAGATCGCAGGGGTGATGCCGGGGAAGAGGTGCAGGGAAGGGCAGTGCATGGGGGTAGGGTGGGTACTACGCGGTGGCATTCGGGCAGGAGCAGGGGCAGGGGCAGTCATGTGCAGCGGACGGCACGCATGCGTCCCCGACACCGGGGGTGTGGAGCGGTGTCGGGGCGGTGTCCGGAGCGGTGTTCTCCCCCGAAAAACCATCTCGCGGTTTCCGGCGGGGGGGGTGGGGCCAGTAGTGAATTCAAATAACGACGCCGTCAACGCGATATGGCGGGTCTACGGCACTCTCTACGCCCAGACGCTCCAGAGCTCGGTAGCAGCAGCTGTCTACGACTACATATACTGGCGGATCAGACAATCCCCACACTCGAGTGCGCCTTTCCGGAATACACATCAATAAGGCTTCGCCTGGTGAGAGTTCGTGCGGGGCGGCGCAGCAGCAGCTAGACTACAGCTCGGGCAAACTGTATCTATTGCTGGCCCCGCGGCCCGGCCTTCGAGGCGAGACCGCGCTCCTTCTTCCTACGCATTGCTACCTAAGACCCGGTGCAGGTCGCACCGAAGCCGCTCAAACTAGTCAGTCGTGTCTGGTTCTTGATGACATGAGCCAGCCAGGGTGATCAGGCCTGGCCGGCGCGTCACTAGAGTCGGAACATGTCGGCTGGCCTGGGCGGATGCCCCATGGAGAATACTGAACTGATGTTACATCATTCCCATTGAAGCATCACTATACTTCAGCATGTACGTATGCAGTATGACCAGGCGAAGCGCTTCCCGCTGGAAACGCTTGCGCCTAGGTTGAGCTCGCACTGGACGAGCAGTGATTGGTTCCGGAGCCCGGGCATGGCCCTGGTCCCCGGTTCGAGCCCAACCGAGAGCGTTCGTCTGCGCTCCAAATGTCAGTCAGTTTGACCAGATAATTCCCAGCCACCAACGGTGCACGACAGCAGGGGGGGGTTGGTGGTAGGCATGCGGCCGGGGTGGGGGGGTGGGGGGGGGGAGAAAGGGGCCTGGACAGGGATATAGCGGACACGAGAAGACCGGACAGGCGACAGGACAGGCGGGGGCAAGGGCAGTGGGGGGATGTGGGGGAGGAGATGGAGATGGATGCGGGGGTCAGCCGTTGGTCTGAGGAGGGGAATAGCCGTGGGTCTGAGTGGGGGAAAAAAACCCGAGTGGGGAATCGGCATCATTTGATCCCCCAGCATCCGTGGATAAGATGATGGGATGGGTGGGTGGCGGTGGGTTAGGCGGTGGGTGGGTCAGGGGCACGACTCTGTGGGTCTAATGTTCAATAGAACAGCTAATGGTGGAGCGATCGACGGTGCGGTGACGCACGGAATCGCAGCTCGTCCCCGTTTTCCGTGTTTTCACACTTTTCACAGCATGATGCAATACCAGTTTTCGGTATCGACAAATTGCAGATGCACCCGTTTTCTCGATGGTCTGTGCTTATATCGTGTCAAAATTGTATACGGTGATAGCTCCAGAGGAGTGGAGTGGGTTGCGCGCGCGATCGGCAAGGGGCTGTGCGCCCACCTCGCCACCCAACTTTGGTTCAGGATTGGTGGGGGGAGGGCTTCTAGTGACGTACGCCCCGAAAAGTGAGATGTCCAACCTTGCTGTCTCACAATTATAACTATGGCCGAATGGAAATTGCGCATAGCGTTTAAGACTTCAGAAAAACGCGCCGCATTTCATGATGTACCGCTAAGGCAAGGCGGGATAAAGCAAAACACAAGGGCCTACAAACTGTTAATATAATATACATGCCATTATTTTATAATGTATGCCTGTGCAAATGGAGAATGCGCGCTCCAGTCTTGGAGACAATCGGTACCTTCCGCAAGCATACCGTAACAAGCATACCGTAACAAGCATACCGTAACAAGCATACCGTAACAAGCATACCGTAACAAGCATACCGTAACAAGCATACCGTACGCAAGCATACCGTACGCAAGCATACCGTAACAAGCATACCGTACGCAAGCATACCGTAACAAGCATACCGTACGCAAGCATACCGTAACAAGCATACCGTACGCAAGTATACGCAAGTATACGCAAGTATACCTCAGTGGAGAGCGCAGTGGAGAGCGCAGAGACGCAGGGGATGACATGAAGTGCCAGTGGTGGCTTTTAATTAGTGATAGCGACGAATTTGGCGTCAACAAAGAGGGCGGCGGTAACCTGGTAACGGAACCCTACGGAAGGAGGATACGTGACCAGGCGTTTCGTTCGCTGCCACTGAGGACTATTCGGATGACTTTCTAACGCTAGCTAGAAAACGCCCAAGTGGCTTCGGTGTTGGTAAACACAGGGTACGATCAACCAAGCCAAGCGTCACCTTTCACCCTCTTTCACATGCTGGGGCTTCGGCGACCCAGCCGGACTTCCAGTCCCCCGCGATCGAAGCGTTCCGGCAAGACGGTTACAACCAAACACCACCCGGATCGTGTCGGCATCATTACGCCGCTCACATCGGGAGGTACTTCGGCCGTGATCGGATGGAACGAGGGGCGCTATGGGCCTGTGTGCACCAGCCAGTGCCACAGCTGGGAACTCTAGGGGAGGCGCCAGCGAGTCTGCAGGCGAGCGCAAGGGGCGCAAGAGCAAGCTATCTAGGTGCTGAGGAAAGCCTTACCGACCATGGGAGGCCCATCACGCAGCTTGCAGTGGCACAGCCGTACCACCCGTACCACTGCAGGGTCCCTTTTGGACGGGCATGAAAAGGGCCTTCACGTTTCGGCACCGCAATGATGTCGGACGAAATAAACATGCCGTAGAAGTCAGTCACCCAGCCTCTCCATGGGCTGCAACGCGCCCTAAGTTCACGATGCCATGCGGAAGCCCAGCGTGGGGGCAGCCGCAGCGGGCAGAGCCCCACAGCGGGGGGGGGGGGTGGCAGCGGGAAGCCGGTGTAGGGGCGATCCGGCTGCATCGAGTCGAGGAGGTTGCCCAGGCCCAGCCGGTGTCGTGACCCCGAAACGCCGTCTGCCACAGCAAGGGTGCACGCCGGTGCACGGCCCCCGCCTGCAGCCCTTGGGGGGTGTTTCCTCGTGCACAGTAAGAGGGGTCCGCGCACGCGGGTTGGTGTCTGCCCTGGCTGTGGAAGGCGCCATGGCCTTGACCCAGCGACGCAAAACCGGCCGCTCCTGGACAGCTGCATAAGACGCACAAGAGGTCCCACAAGATCAGCACCCGCTCCAGTGAGCACGTGGCCTGGGCCACCACGCCTTACAGGTAGGCCATCACCAGCGCCCGGTAAATGGTGTACGTCATGGGTACGGCCGACACGTCGGATACCCCCGTAAGCACTCGGGTGCGCTGATAGGCGGCTCGAAAATCCTGCACCCGTATGCAGTTGCAAGGGTTGCCCTGCCTGGTGCACGCGTTGTAAGGGCCGTTGTGGCCGGCCCGGGTGAAGAAGCAGCTTAGGGCCGACAGCACCTCACCGCCACCACGACCGTGGTGGTGGGGCAGCCACCAGGTCACCTTGCAGACAAGTACATCGTCGGGCGTACAGTCCGTCCACGTTCGTCCGTGCCCGCAGCGGGTGAGCCAGTCCAAAAACCCGGCGGTCGAAGCGTCCTGCCGATCGACGGTCTTCCAAATTCGTCGCTATCACTCCTTAATAGCCACCATTCGCACTTCATGTTATCCCCCGCGTCTCTGCGCTTTCCACTGAGATATACTTGCGTGTACTTGTATCTGCTTGCGGAAGGTTCCGATTTGTCTCCAGGACTGGTGCGCGCATCCTCCATTTGCACAGGCGAATTTTTGATATTTTGTGCATGTATATTATGTTCACCGTTTTGTAGGCCCTTGTGTTTTGCTTCGTCCCGCCTTTCCTTTGCGACACATCGTGAAATGCGGCGCGTTTTTCTGAAGTCTTAAGCGCTCTGCGCAACTTCCATTTGGCCATTAGCAGAATTGCGAGACATTTAGGATACTGGAATATTGAAATCTCACTTTTCGGGGCGTACGTCACTAGAAGCCTCCCCCCACCGAACTGCAACAAACTACTTTGTACACGTTTGTACCTCCTCGGGAGCTCGGGAGTGTGAGGCGGACTAACTGCCGGGTAGAAGAAGCAATCGAACAGTATTGATCGAGTATGTGTTGCGATGTATTATCATCATTTTGAAATGCCACTTTGCTTCCGGCGTGGTATCGGTAAAATGATGTCACACCTTTGGAGTCCTTTTCAGATTTCAGTCGACTTGTATGTTTCGCCAGCTTCATAAATTGTTTGTACAATAGTTACATAAGATATGCCTTTGGTTGACCGCATACATTTGTAACGGCTGGCGCGGCTTTCACACAGCTCGCCTTCCCGCCGGTGTGAAGCGGAAGGCGCCCCTCAGTTGGCTGTAGCCGCCGCGGCTACTGAGTCTAGCTGTTTGTACCCTATCGAAATCGAATGACTCGAATGTAACGGTTCTTGGCTTACAATGCCGGTCCGTCCCTCCGTTTGTTCGTCCTTTTCGTATTTAGTACAGTGCTGAATTTTATTTTGATGTTTGCGAACAGTGGGCAGTGCCCTAAACTGCCATAAATTCAAGTTATACCACATTGTGCAGTGCCCTAAACTGCCCTTTGAAGTTCAAGTTACACCGTGTCACCGGCCACCACCAAATCAACCGGTACAATATTTAACCTCAACGGCCCAACACTTCCGAAATTTCTTTCGAGGTATTGACCCTTTCGTTTCGTGGCACGCGAGGAGCATTGTTGCCACTGGCAGCTTGTACTCTTCTTTCCATGACGGACGAAAGGCAGTGGCTGTGCGGGAGCTGTCCGTCCGGACCCATCCGGACCCACCAAGGTTTGCTGTCGTTGAGTCACCTTCTTTCTCTGTCTTTCGCTGAATGCCTATTTACACCAGTCTCGGCCACAACGGCACCATCACGGCACTTGAAGCGTTGCAGCCGTGCGCGTCGCCGTGGTCTGACACGCGTTATTTGCAGCTGGACCGTTCAACTGCCAGTCAGCCGAGAGCTCGATAGCAGCGGCATGTACGTCATTTAATGGTCGTAGTGGCTCGACTCTGCCCCTGGCCACATTTGTGTTGCACCGTCAAATCAATCAAATTGCAGGTTACGAGCGGCAGGCAGCAAGCCATCTCGGCATACTTTTTAGCGCAGGCCGCGAATTGCAAGCGAAATCCGAAGCTCCTCAAGCCATTTGCTCATTCCGCAACGCATTGTAATCTTTTCGTTTTATCTTCTGTTGACACAGTAAGTGGACGCAAGGCACCATGTCTGTCTTGTCAACCGCCGCGGCGGTCGGCATGCCTGCCGGGCTAGGGGCTACCGTAATGGCAACCTGACGGAGTGGAAACGCCGTCGCTGGCCCCCAACCTCAGCATCGCGTTCATGCCCCGGTGCCACAGTTGCTCCAGTCGCTTCTCGGTTGCCTTCATTTGGTGCTTTCACGAAAGCATCATCGTAGTTCACGCCATCAGTGGTCAGACATCAGTGCGCACATAATTCGCATCAGCAACGGACTGAGATCAGTGCGCGCAGCAGCACTGCGACCGCATGTCTGCTAACTGTGGGCTGTGTCTCTTCTCATAAACCATGGGCGGTACAGTATATGAGCTCTGGGTGGTATTGCATTCCAGCGCTGCCAACTGATCCTCCACGAGCGCAGGCGAGGACGAGGATGAGGGGAATTGGCGCGGCAGGGCCGGCGGGCGGGCGGGGGGAGGGGCGGGCGGGCAGTTACGCGAGGGTGCGCGTCCCACGGGAGGGAAATGGAGACGCCGGCCGGCCATCAGACACGTGCCCACCCCACCTCCCCCTCGCGCCCCAGAAGAGTTACTTTTCCCAGCCAGTACTACAGCGTCGCGTTGAGCACGTTGTCGTACAGCTCAAGAGCGCCTCGGCGCCGCAAACCCCACCCAATTGCAAATCTATGTGTGCTCGCATTTACAAGTGGTGAATTCAAAGATTGGTCTAGTTATTTACCTATTATTTACTTGACGGAGGTACGCCAATTGAAGCCCTACCAGGTTCCCCCGATCCCGCGGTCCCCGCCCCCCCCCCCACCCCAAGAGGAGGGGCCTTCTTGCCCGACAGCACCCAGCTTCGCCCCCCCTGCTTCTGCTTTCTCTACGTCGCCATTGTCGCGACATAACATAAACGACTACGGCTGCAAGAAAAGCCGGGAGGCAGCGCCCCATTCGAAACGAAACGTGCCGCCGTGTCGCCTCCGGTGCAGTGCGGTGCGGTGCGGTGTCATTGTGCGGTGCGGTGTCGTATACCGGTGCACGAAGGCCCTCCGTTGGCCAGCTCTTCTCCCCGAGTCTGGAGCCCCTCTGCCCTCGCCCTCGCCCTGTTATGACCCACAACGGGAGACGTGGGGGGAGGCAGCAACGCTGCAGGAGCCGCGGACAAGGCCTCTTCCCCTCTCCCCTGGTCCCCTCCCCCCACCCAACCCCACCCAACCCAACCCCACCCAACCCAGCCCGGGCTGGCAGAGGGGGGAATTGCGGCATCGTCCCTTTCCCCCACCCCACCCCGCCCCACACACCCCCACCCTCCCGGCGCATGCTCGCCTCTCCGTCCCCCCTCCCCGCCCGGCTGCCTTTCCTTCAAAACGCACAACGGCAAATCTGCTCGCACTCACACTCACACCCGCACTCGCACCCAGCCAACAAGCGCTTCCTTCGCTTCGATCGCGGCACCTCGTCCTCTGTCCCTACCCCACCCACCCCACCCCACCCCCACCCCACCCCATGGGCTGAGGGGTGTACAGGACAGCTGGGGCTTGCTGCGCCTGTCGTACATACACACACACGCGCTGAGCCGTCCACGATTCTCATATCTCTTTCGCCTTTTACTAAAGAGATCAGCGAGTACGGCTCACGAAGGCGCATATCCACACTTTTTGCAAGGCGTTTGCCTTCCCCAATCCTCAAAGTCCACGGTAAGCCACGAGACCCGCTACCCAGGGCCTGCTGTCCCTTCGGGGCGGGCCTGCTGCCCTCTCAGGACCTCCTGTCCCCATAGGCCTGCTGTCCCCCGCGCGCCGAGCCTAACGGGCGCCGAGAGTTGATAAAGCGGACTCGAAGGCACTGCCAACTCAGCACCTGATACAGGAGGCGCCAACCTAGCTCCCAGGGAGCAACACACAAGTGCTGCCAACCCAGCACCTGGACAGGAGCGCCGACCAGGCTCCTGGAAAAACAAACGACGCAAGGACATTGCCAAACCAATGCCCCGAGAGCGGGGTCCGGTCACGGATGAGTGGCCTGTTTGCGGCTGCTAGGGCGGTCCTAGTAACTTGTGTTCTTATTGAATTCTCAAGATGCTTGGCATATTATGACATTGTTGCAAATGCTTAAAAAAGTTATTTCTATGTTGATTACTGCCGCTCTAAGATCCGCTCGTAATGCGAAATTCACTGAGTGACAGTTGAACCTAGAAAAGTCATGCAGATACGCAACATAACTCGCGAATACAATATATTGCATTTTAGATTTGTTACATGTAATAAGGCGCTCAAACTTGGGGCGGTTTGCAACCTAACCCCTCCGACGACCCAGCGACGACCCAACGCGGCACCGCGAACCTTGGCAACTTCGCGGAGTGACGCGCTGACCACGGCGCGTCAACGTACCCCGGCCGCGCAAAAATCCCCAAGCGAGTTCCCGACACAAGCGCGCGATACCCGCGCTCCACTGACAACCCACGCAGCCCGTGTCCAGGCAAAGCGCCACCACCGTTCGAACCGTGTGCCGGGAATCCCCGCTCCTAAATAAACGCGCGCGCACAATCGGAACCCCCCTCACCCAAAAGCGCACGTGTCAAAGGCAACCCGTTCAGTCCTAGTACCCACGGGTACGCACCGTGCAACAGCAACATCGTTACTAGGGAAAATGCGTGCACCTGCAAAGGGCACAGCGGAAGGCCAGACGCAGTGCGGCACATGACGCACGAATCACATGATCGCCACAACGGGGCCATGACCCCTACCAACACGTCTCAAACACCCGCAATCCACAACACCCCTATTGCTTCCGCATAAGATAACGACCTGCGTGCCGAACGAAAGGCACAGTCTATGCCCAGACCCAACTCAACCCGAGGCGACATCACGGAGTGACGCGCTGACCACGGCGCGTCAACGTACCCCGGCCGCGTAACAATCCCCAAGCGAGTTCCCGCCGACACAAGCACGCGATACCCGCGCCCCACTGACAACCCACGCAGCCCGTGTCCAGGCAAAGCGTCACCACCGTTAGAAACCACGGATACACACTTGGCCCACTTAAGCCGCACAGCACGATCACTACGCATCTCGCAGCGTTAGTTAGCAGATGCACTTGCACCAGATTTGCAGTTCCTACTTTGCAAGACATGCACGCCATTCGTTTGAATGCACAAGTTCGTACACAACCCCAGATGGGCGCCAGTCCTTAACCAGCGGTCACGCCAGCGGCCACACCTGCAAACCGGACATCGAACTGCTGCTGGATTGTATCCGCTACAACCCTCGTAATGCTGTGGGTGGCACCTTTCGACTTTGCTGCACCAGTGGCCGCCTTGGTCGGGATGCCTCTGCAGAAAAGGTCCTCCGGCCGGGCACCGGACAGGGCGCCAACCTTGTTGACCTGAAAGTGAAGGTCACTGGCACCTTCCACGGCTTGAAACCACCGCCCCTTGATGACGTGCGACTCAACACGGAAAACTTTACCGTGACGATCCCTCCAGTCTTGATCCTCAATCTCCTCGCATGCCTTCACCAGCATGAGGCGGTACGACAATGGGGCGTCGGCGTCGGCGTATATCAAGGCAACGACTTCACCCTCGGCGAGGACGGGCGCTGCGGCCGCTTGCTGCTGCTGCTGCTGCTCTGCCGCGTCAGCGGCGTGCAACACGTGGGTTTCCCAGGCACCAGTCTGCTCACGTCCAGAGCAGTCCTGTTGTCCGGCGCCGCTGATGCCCGCCGCGTCAAAGCGACAGAAGCGACAGTAGCAGCTGAGCATCCGGACGGCGACATGTCCCGTAGACACACCAGAGCGAACAGAGTGGATCTTCAGCGTCTGCGGCACTGGCCTCGCACCCTGTACGACGTTGCTGCGCTCAACCTGCAGCTCGTCCGGTGTGAGATTGTAGAACACGCGCGCCTTGATTCGAACACCATCGCCCTCGCCACTTAGCAGCTCCTGTGATGCCGGCACCTGTGTTTTGCGGACGACACAGGGATAGACGTGTAAAGACATAGCAGGTGTGGCATTTGTACGTGTCACGGGTTACATGGGCACGGGTCGGAGGCAGCGTAACCAACACCTATTCCATAAGCTGGCTAGACAAACAACTTACGTACCGTCAGATGCGTCATGGCGAACTCGACGATTTCCTCCACCGTTTTGAATAGAACCCCTCCCGTCCGCCGCAGTTCATCGTTAATGGCGCGCTTTACGATGCCACCCTCGGAGTCGTGAAGGCCCTTGCCATGGCTCGCCTCCGTGAAGTCTTGCTGTACGAAGATGCCACTTGCTTCGTACCTGCACGACATGAGGAAAGGGTGGCATGGTGGACGAGGTGAGTGAAGTGCATGGCGCCTGACTCCGACGTACGTGCGCAATGTCAGATTGTTGGGTATTGATGTTAAGGCCAGCAGCGTTCATGTCGGCCGCGGCATAAGGCAGACATTTCGGCCGCATCTTAACGCGCGTATTTCAAGTGGCGTAACCCTGCAAATTGAAAGCCTTTCTACTCGCCTAGCGTTCCGGCACCCTCCTTGCTTGTCCCATTCATACCATGAACCATTACTTACCACTGACTGGTCAGTGCGAAGGAGTCGGCGCACTTGAACTGGGCGGCACAGTTGTCTGACCATCTGAACCAGACACGGACCTGGTTGCGCAGCCCAGGGTACCTGTAAGATGTCAGGGGACGTTCAGGGACACTCGCTTCACCAAGAACGGAAAGAGGAACAGCGAGCATCATATACACCATGCTGTATACCCAGCGATAAGGTTTATGGAAAGCCTTGCTTACCGGTCAGATAGGTTTTGTAAGACACGTTTGTACGCCAGGTTTACGAACGCCGCGTCTTGCGTGGGGTCGCTGCTGAAAAAGAAGTGTGTCTCCACCATCTGCTGGCCCGGATCTGTACACAGATAATAAGTAACACACGCAGTCCTTACATTGCCCGCGTGTGGGTAACACGCACAGAGCAGGTAACGCGCACACATCAGCGTCAGACCTAGGTTCTTAATTTGGATACTTGCCTGGTGGGAGGCGAAGGTAGACCACCACCACCAGCAGAGTCAGCGTCCAGCCACACCAGTGCATGGCTTGCACTTCGTTGTCGTAGGCGAGCTTTAGCTTCTCCGAGAAGTCCGCACTGCTAACCAACTCGTGACTAAGCTGGTTGGCCGCGTCGGAGGCCAAATGCCACTGAGCGCGCTGCCAGGTCTTGCGAAAGTGATGGGGAGCAAAGGTTTCAAATTGATCACACAATCGCTTTACGGCGGCGGGAAGGGATTCAGTGACAGTGACGTACTCCGACTGCCCCTCACGGTCAGATCCGGCGGGAGCCTTGCGCTCCTGTCGATATGACACCTCGCCGGATTCCTGTTATTGGGAAGCGAAGGGCACACAGAAGGCAGATGAGACACATTACTCGGTAAGTTGCGCATACCAACCGGGTGGACACTGTACAAGAAGTTGGCAATCAGATAGATGTAACTACCTACCCTGTAGTGCGTGTAGTCGTCTTCCGTGTACCAGGCGAGTTTTCGAATGCCACAAGAACCGCACGACCCGTCAAGGCACGCAGGGGCGGGGACCAACTCGTCTCCAAAGTAGCAAAAGGAAGCCTTCGAAAGCGTGTCGACGGTAAGCTCTGATGGGACCTCGTCGACGCGCCGGAGCCTTTTGAAGTGTGACTCGGGTGCAACGAGGCGTCGTTGCCGATTTAGGGCCTCAAGCAGGTACGAGAAGTTCGTACATGTTACGCAGACACAAGTGCGCCTCTTCTTCGCCTGTGCATAATATAGGGAGGGAATACTTAGCGCGGAGTAATCACGCAAGCGAGTGCGCCGGCAGCTATGGAGTGCGCCGGCACCACATACAGCAAACTCGGGCTGCCGCCGGACTAAGCCGAAACCCTCTAAGCTGAAAAGGCGCAATCCACTTTGGCTTATGCCTCACGAACAGCCCATAGCTGACTTGGAAGCGGGTAGGGTGTTGCAATTGATAAGCTCTGTGTAAGGCGCGGTAGGTCTGCTGAACGTAGCGCCGCTGTACGTAATCAAAACGGTTCCCAAGCTTTGCAGAGTTGTCACTCTGATGCTTCACAGTGACTAAATCCTTCTGGTTCGCGGATGCTATGCTGTTCTTAAACCAGAAAGCGCGCAACTTCAGTATTACTTCACCGGCGGCCCGGTCGCTGCGCTGCACGTTACGGTGAGGAGCGTAGGCGCGGGTGTCCGCCTGGCTGAGGAGGTTCACGTTGCGGGCAGCACCCTCCCTAATAGCCTTGGCCTTGAAGCCTAGACGCCTGCTAACTGCAGCCTTGTTACCGTGAACACCAGTAACGGACGGTCCTGATACACACAATTGAAAATGGCAGGCAGGGGACAATGGGCGAGGTGTGAAGTGAGCGTGGGACCGTGTGAGAAATCGTAAAGTAGGACCGTATGGGAAAGTATGACCGTGTGCGAAATTACCTAAACCATCAAAACCCAGGCACGCCTACTCGCCCCTGTTTAAACTTAGTTTGGGACCGCCACCCTGATGCTAAACCTATTCAACCCCAGCAATGAGCTGACACGCACGCACCGGATACTGCAGTTGCGATCGTAGTCCACGCAAGCTTCTTATCCTTATCCTGTCCTCCCGAAACCTTAAGTACCTCTAGGGATGTGCGCAGAGAGTCGCACACCGCGCGATCGACCTTGACTGTGGTAAACTCCTCGGGAAGGTTAGGAAGATTCCTCTTGTCAAGGGACACAGTTAATACGTGACGGAGCTCTGCCTCAGTCAGCTGTTTCAAAGACTCGCAACACGCTTGTGATGCTGGCGTATTCTCGGTAAGGTTAGCGGACATCCTACGTAATACCTGATCGGCTATAACCATGCCTGCGCTTATAGACGAGACGGTGCTGCTACTTGGAAGGATACGGTAACACCGTTGGCGGCATACGTACGCGTTACGTTGGGCGCCAAACGTTGGGCGCCAAACGCACGTTGGGCGCCAAACGCACGTTGATTGGGCGCCAAACGTTGGGCGCCAAAAACTTGGGCGCCAAAGAAGATTACCGCTCGCAATCAACGGTGTTTTACTCAATTCATATGATGTGACTTCGGAACCTATGGCGCATGCCTGGCGGAAAGGTGGCATTTGTGGCAAATGGCGGGTGGCAGATAGATTGTGGCAGATAGAATGTGGCAGATCGTCAAAAGTTTGTCACGGCCTGCAACCCCTTGTCCAAAAGATTTAGAATATTAGCAACTTTAAAATAGCTTTCATTTACGGCAAGTGTCTGCATAGAATGCGTATGCGTAGCATTGTATGGCGGATGTATGGCGGATGTATGTATGGCGGATGGCGGATCCTGGCGGATCGTGGCCGATGGCCAATCCTGGCCAATGGCCGGTGGCTGAAACCAGTGACCTATATGCAATTGGCAAAGGTGTTTCATCCAATACATTCTCTGAAACTTTTGCAGCTTTAGCAATTACAACACAGAACTCAATATGCAGGATTGGATGCCTGCTTTTGAGAAATGGCGTTTAGTTGGCATATATGGAAGATGGCCTAATAGTTTTGGCAGATGGCAGATACCGTGACGTAATGGCAGTTGACGAATGGCAGAACATCACGAGTACCTTCATGCGGTTACGGACGTACGTGTTGTATACGGACCTACGTATGGTATATAAACCTGGATCCCCTCTTATAAATCGACGCTTACCTGTCAGAGGCTATTGGTTTCCCGTGCTGCTGCCACAGCGCCGCCGGTTCCCCTGCCAGGCACTCTTGTGAAGTAAATTCGGCCACCGGGCCGACCTCGTGCGTCTATTGGGGACTTGCTTGCGTTGTCATGAAAAATACGCGCGGCCGCAGGGCTGCGGCCGCGGCTGCTGTTGTGGCCAAACCAGCCGCCCCTCAACCCGCAGCGGCGCCCGCGCCCTCGACGACAACTGGAGGTGGCCGTCCGGTGGCGGTCAGACCACGTAAGTTTGAAAGGCCTTGAGATAATGCCGTGCTTGCATGTTTTTGGTGGACTGAGGTAACCCAACGTACCCGCAGGCAACTTCTGCACTACCACAGGTGGAGTGATTGGATGCCCCAACGAGGGCTGTAAGTTCAACCGTTACGACGAGTTCGGCGAGCCAAACCCAGCGTGGGGTGGCACGCTGTTCATCAACAGCTCCCAGGCGGCGCTGCACTGCCGCCTCGAGCACGGCGCCAGTGCTAGCGATACCTTCGAAGCGGTATTTCCAAAATACAAAGAAGGGGTTAAGCCTGACGAGGCCTCCCTTAAGGCGCCAGTCCGTGCTTTGCTGGTCGTCAGCAGGGGGAAGGGCAAGGCAGCGGAGGAGGCCAAAGGTGATTTGACTAAGCATCCGTCCCGTCCCTCGTCCAATCGGTACACAGCCCTGAAGCTGCTTCTGCCCTTCCCCTTTTCCTATTGCCTTCAGATAAGCTGCGCCGGCTGGACATCTGCAAGAACTGCTTCGACGAGACGAAGCTGTACGACAACAACTGCAAGCTGCGTTTAATCCTGCACGTAGACGCGCAAATAGAGCACTGCACGCAGCGCAAGTTTGGGGAGAAAGGGGTGGGCCGCGGCAGCGGCTTCTGCTCTAAGCACACTACCACCATTCCGTTGTTGGATGCGCTGGACGAGCTGCAGGGCATGAGCGATCAAGCGGTGGACATCGTCGACACCCTGTGCATCTGGGACAAGCCCCACGTTCCTAGACAGCCAGCAGCGGAGGTTGAGCCTCAGCAGGCGGGCAAGCGGGCACGCACTACGCAACAGCAGCACGAGGGCGATGACGAGGAGGAGGGGGAGGGCGAGGTTTCGCAGCAGGGTAAGAATGTATACTGGCCAAATGACTTTAGTTGCATGCTCGTGATTCCTGCTTGTGTTATTTTATTTGTGCAGCCGATGGTGTCCAGGCTCTGCTCAGCTTGGCAGGTAAGAAAGGGAGAGTTTAGAGGAGACAGACAG
Source organism: Pleodorina starrii (assembly GCA_030267565.1). Taxonomy (NCBI): domain Eukaryota; kingdom Viridiplantae; phylum Chlorophyta; class Chlorophyceae; order Chlamydomonadales; family Volvocaceae; genus Pleodorina; species Pleodorina starrii. The sequence goes on from BRXU01000037.1 coordinate 530,002, forward strand.
GCAGACCCGGTAACAACCTTGGATCTTGTTAGACGTTTGCGTGATGAGTCCAACGCGTCATGTATCTTACAGCAGGTCGCGATGGTGGAGCCATCGAGCCAGGAACGGCGTTGGCTTCCGTCGCCTTGAACACCGCTACCAAGTTCCCTCCGTCGCTGCCTCCAACGTTTAACTTTGGAGGTGAGAATCCTCCCGCATGCAAAGGGCCAGCTTCCTAATTCAATGTGCGTGAGTATCCACATGAGATACGCCCTTTTCGCCACTTCAAACGCAGGCGGTGGAAGCGGGTTGGGAGCGGCGCCGGCTGCCACGAAGACGCTACCGCTACCAGCCCCGACGTTCGGTGGTAAGCACTTGTTGCTAGAGTATCGTTATGATTGTCGCTGAAGCTTAAGTACTGATCGACTATCTCTTTTATAGGTTTCACGGCGTGCCAGGGGTTTGGCACCAGTTCTCCACGGCCGGCGTCCCAGCTCGGCGGTTCTTGCCCCATGCAATTGGAGACTCCGCCAAGCGCAGGCGGCCGCGCTGAGTGGCAGAGCGGTATGGGTGGTGTAGGTGGCGACATCGGCAGTCTGGGCGTTCGCGGAGGCTTTGGCGGTCCGGGCAGCGTCGACGGCATGGGCAGCGCCATGTCACTGTTCGGGTCAGGGGTGCCACTGCCGGGTGGTGCTTCCACAACGCCGGCTGGTGCTTCCGCGTTGCCGCTGCCGCAGTTTGCCCAACTCCCGCCGCCAAACTACGGGTTTGGTGTCACAGCCCTGCCGAAGCCAGGTGAGTTCAGTCCCGTCGGCAGTATCATTGTAGGGCAGCGTGTGGGTTTGTGCGTGGGTTATGGGTGTTTACGTGCATGGATAAATGGAGGCGCGGGGGGACAGGGCGCCCAGAAGCGCCCGCAGGTCGCCCCACCGCTGCATGCAGACGTGTTTGACCCGACCCGACGTCGCCTGACCCGGTCTTCGCGTAAGATAGCAACATGAGCCTGCAGCCTGGCGACCGCGGCAATGGGATGGGCTGCACATGGGGATTCCATGCATTATCTTGCGTTAAAGTATCCCATTTCTGCCATCCGATCATGCAGGGCTACAGGCGGCAACGACTAAGACTCCGGCAACGCAGCCTGCCCGCACCTTACCAACAAATGACGCGTCGGCGGCGTCGGGTAAGCTTTCATGAGTACGTGACTTACCGCTTGAAGACGGGTCTGGGATTGGGTACCTGTGAGGATAAGAGTATGCTTGCTTCCGTGTGAGGAGGCGACTCCGGTAACCGACCGCGCTATCTGCCGTGGGGTGTCGCGTTTGCTTGTAGGTAGCGGGAGCCAAGGTGGTGATACCCAGCGCTACGTCGCGGCGGGCACCTCTGCAGTGCAGGCGCCGCAACACTTCGGGTTCGGTTACGCAGCCCTGCCCAACCCAGGTGTGTCGGTTCGATAGGTAGCACGGGGTGTACTGATCACAACGTGATGCGGTGCACATTGGCATTCCATACATTACCTTCGTGCACGCCTTGCCCTCCCGCCGCCCTCCCGCCGCAAAACTACGGGTGATGCATTATCTTGCGTTAAAGTATCCCATTTCTGCCATCCGATCATGCAGGGCTACAGGCGGCAACTACTGAGACTCCGGCAACGCAGCCTGCCCGCACCTTCTCAACAAATGACGCGTCGGCGGCGTCGGGTAAGCTTTCATGAGTACGTGACTTACCGCTTGAAGACGGGTCTGGGATTGGGTGATAAGAGTATGCTTGCTTCCGTGTGAGGAGGCGACTCCGGTAACCGACCGCGCTATCTGCCGTGGGGTGTCACGTTTGCTTGTAGGTAGCGGGAGCCAAGGTGGTGATACCCAGCGCTACGTCGCGGCGGGCACCTCTGCAGTGCCGCCGCCGCAACACTTCGGGTTCGGTTACGCAGCCCTGCCCAACCCAGGTGTGTCGGTTCGATAGAGAGCACGGGGTGTACTGATCACAACATGATGCGGTGCACATGGGCATTCCATACATTACCTTCGTGCACGCCTTGCCCATCACTGCTCTCTGTTGCTACAGGGCTACAGGAGGGACCGACTGGGACTCCGGCGGCGCAGCTTGCTGCAAATCTAACGGACGCGAACCTGAAGGAGCTAAAGCGCATCAAGGCGCTCCTTCTACAGGCTCAAACAGAGGAGTGGAAAGTGCCGACGGGCATCATCAGGTACACCCGGCGTCTCCACGACGCGACGCTGGTGTACGACGGGAGTACCCTCGAAGACATCAACGAGTTCAGCGACAGCATCAAGAAGGTTCTCAGTGTGGAGCCGGACCCCCAACGGTGGGTTTCTGAGGGCGAAAAGGCGTGCAGTGTGGGATGGGGAAATGATGGGTTTGGAGTTGCCTAGTGAAATGAGGGATCCGGCGGATGGCTTAGGGGTCACCTGAGCTTCAAGTGCAATACGGCTTGTGCTTACCAATGTGTGCGCACTTTACCTCTCCTTTTGCCGCCAACAGGAAGGCGTACGAGAGCAGTCAGCGTGCATCCGCCAACACCAGCGCGCAGTCCCTCGAGCGGACAGCAATCCAGCAGGAAGAGACCCGCAGAGACGTTGTGCAACCGCTGCTTCAGACTGCGCGCAACATGGTTTCCGTTCTCACGGAGCTGGACGGCAAGCTGGCGGACGAGGCGGCTTCGCGGCGGGAGGTTGCTGAGCAGATGCGCCAGAAAGCCGCTTTCGACTCGCACTCGCGTGTGAAGGACGTATACAACATGGCCTTGCTGTCACTCGACCTCATCACCGTGGTTAAGGCGAGGCTTAGCCCGGTCGTCTCTAAGAGTGTTTCAGACCTGGAGGCGCATTTGCAGAGCCATCACCAGTCCTTGCCCAAGCCGGTGGCGGACCCAGGCGTGCTGAAAGTAGTCAGCGACAGCAAGCACCTGGAGGACGGCAGCGTCCGGTCGACCTGCGCGTACCAGCTGAAGATGCTGACCGACGTGGCGGATACTATCGGCGTGGACGTGGACCTCACTTCTTCTCCGGAGTTGTCAGCGCGGCCGGAAGCCGAGGGCCACCGGAGCGACGACCTCGGAACGGTCCAGCAGAAGTTGTTTGTTACGAAGCGATCGGCCGACCTCGAGTACGTGCCCCCTACCCTTCCTGAGGGCGACGGCTGCGGCGGCGTTTAGCCTTTTTTGCGCTTGTGGAGGGATTGGAGCCGGCTAAGTGGAGTTGGGCATGGGCATGGACTGGTGGATTTGGATTGCGGGTGTTTGAGACGTGTTTGTAGGGCTCATGGCCCCGTTGTGGCGATCATGTGATTCGTGTGTCATGTGGCGCACTGTGTCTGGCCTTCCGCTGTGCCCTTTGCAGGTGCACGCAGGTTGCTGTTGCACGGTGCGTACCCGTGGGTACTAGGACTGCACGGGTTGCCTTTGACACGTGCGCTTTTGGGTGAGGGGGGTTCCGATTGCGTGCGCGCGTCTATTTAGAAGCGAGACTGCGGGGATTCCCGGCACACGGTTCGAACGGTGATGACGCTTTGCCTGGACACGGGCTGCATGGATGGGTTGTAGGGCGCGGGTATCGCGTGCTTGTGTCGGCGGGAACTCGCTTGGGGATTGTTACGCGGCCGGGGTACATTGACGCGCCTTGGTCAGCGCGTCACTCCGCGAAGTTGCGAAGGTTCGCGGTGCCGCGTTGGGTCGTCGCTGGGTCGTCGGAGGGGTTAGGTTGCAAACCGCCCCAAGTTTGAGCGCCTTGTTACATGTAACAAATCTAAAATGCAATATATTGTATTCGCGAGTTATGTTGCGTATCTGCATGACTTTTGTAGGCTTAACTGTCACTCAGTGAATTTCGCATTACGAGCGGATCTTAGAGCGGCAGTAATCAACATAGAAATAACTTTTTTAAGCATTTGCAACAATGTCATTGAATGCTAAGCATCTTGAGAATTCAAGAAGAACGCAAGTTACTAGGACCGCCCTAGCAGCCGCAAACAGGCCACTCATCCGTGACCGGACCCAGCGCTAACCGAGCGCCGACATCCCGAAGCGCAAAGCACCCGCAGCCCAGAACCGAAGATGAAGTCCAGAACACAGAGCCTAGCGACAGGGAACGACTACCGCGAAGGCCCACCCACTGCAGAGGCGACGCGAGTTCTCTCCAGCGACCAGGAAGGCCCGACGCACGCTCGACGCAAAGCACATCCTATACCGCAATAGGCTCGTGCACATTGCAGGGCAAATGGGCAATCCCGCCAGTACAAGGTACGACCGGGACATGTCATCCTCGACGGATAACCGTTGACGGATAACCCTTGACGGATAACCGTTGTGGGGGGACGCATGTTACCAGCCATTTTGGCTCGTACACATGTAATCCTCGACTTCAAGATGCAGCAATGTTACATATGAAATAATCATATTTGCTATAAATGGAACTGGAGCTCGATCCGCACTGCATAAAGGAACTACAACTGCGTTTCAATTTGACAGAAGAGTTGGTTAGAGTTGGTTGCAAGTGTTGTCCAAGACCGCAATTCGTAAGTCGCTGCTAGCAGCGACCCAAGGAGGCCGCATCATATAGTGATTCAACGAAGGCATTTCCAGCGAGGTATCGTCCGTGTGGTTGTGGATCCAACGAAGAATCCGTGGAATCTGGTCACCGCCTGTTTCTGTGGTAAATATGCTCGCTACTGGGGACTCAACCTCGTTCCAGACCCAAGGCGGGTAAGAAATAGCCGACCGGATGAGACTATCGGGTTTGCCTCGTAACTTCCGCCAACTTTGTATGCATCCTCTTCTTGCTTTCCTTATTATACAGCCTGTCAGTGATCCTGCCAAGTAAGAGGACTTGCCTCTCCAGTGAAGAGCAACGACCGGCCTTCTCGTCCAACTTGTAAGTAGAGTTAGGTTATTCCGTATGTCAGTTTTCCCAGTATGAATGACTGATACATCTTGTCTGTTGCAGTCCTCTGGTGCAATATCGATATTTCGAGTCGGCGGACATCTTGAGCGTTTACCTTCGGGAGATCACCAACGGCCTTATCGTGGACACCTGGGACGTGCACCCGGGCTTGCTTGTGGACTTCGACGACCAGGAGCGACCAGTTGCTTTGAACATCTCGTCTGCGAGCTGCGTCACCCCTGTCCACTTCCACGAAATCTGTGAAGACGTGGACGGCAAGCCACCACTGCAGTTTGGCCAGATGTACGACCCGTATTCCAAGATACTGACGCTTCGCTTCTGCACCACGGCGAGCTCCAGGAGTGTGGCGACCTGCGACGGCAACATTATGGTCCTGGAGGACGACGCCGGCAACTGGGTGGGCCTGCAGGTCAAGAACGTGGTCCCGCCAGTAGAGTGAAACCTGTGCATCAGCTGACAACGGCCTTTAAGATGCCGGACCTTGTGCGTCTTGAGTTGGGAGCGACGACATTAGTGCGGGTGCGATAAAGCTTAGTGCTTGATAGGGCACGCTGCAAACTCCGCGCCGAGAGCGGTCTATCGACTGTGCGGTTGTTGATTTATGGTACAGGGTTTGAGTCTGGGGCTTTCGCGACCATGGGGCTGACCAGGAAAGGCCAGGGCTGCGTCAGCTGGCCGTCCAGGAGAGCGCGTGAGAGGGACTGGGGTTTTGCTGAGCCCCGTCGCACTCCAAGTGGGTGATGAGGCTTTCGTGCAAGCAGCTGGGCATTCAGGATGCGTGATTTTGCGTGCAAAGCTCGACCCGCACGCCCTTAGCACAATTCATAAGCTCCTGACATCGAACACTGTCCGCCAGTACTTTTACCTGGCCAGCTGCTTCATCAATGAGGAACGATTCCCTTGAGGCAGGGCTCGTGAAACCTCTGGAGTCAAAGCTTATGGTATGTGGCTGCCCAGACGATACCTGCGTGGTTTCCTCGCTCGGGAGTTTCCGCGTGCACAAGTCGAATGGGAGCCTGACCTGATACATGCATTCATCGTGTCTGGTACGTGGTGGCTGTGAGCGAGTTGCGAAGCTGTTGCGTGACCAAATCCTTCCGGTGAGCCCATGGTAGTTACAAAGAGGTGCATCAGTGATAACTTGGACTGGGGCATTGAGGGGGGGGGGGGTCCGTTTCCTTGTCGAGAGGACTGTCATCCGCTGGGGTGCATCCGCTGGGGTGCATCCGCCGCTGGGATGGCTACCTTACAATGGAAACAGTGAAATCCGCAAAGCAAAACGACATGTTAAGCTAGCAGATACCCACTCCGGGTGCAATATATCCTCTCAGTAGCTGTCTTCCCATTGATTCGACAGCAAGCCTGACAACAGACCGCGCACATACATACCCTGGGGCCATCACAACACCCCAACGCTAGCTCCAACACACCCGACCAACTGTCACTAGTTGAAGTGCACAATGTACTCTGGGTACCCCTGGGCGTTGTCGAAGGTGGCCACGATGAGGTTCTTGCCCAGCGCGGCTTGTACGTTCCAGATGGCTGGATGGTGTCGCCGGGCGCCGGGCCCCTCCCCCCCGTTGGCCCCCTCACCCCCTTGGCTCCTTTTGGCTCACTTTTCTGGTCCCGCCGTCTCTCCTGTCCGCCGTCCCTTTCACGTGCCGCCCCGTCCCTTTCACGTCCCTTTCACTATGTAGCTGTTATCCACCTCTTCTGTAATCAATTAATTACCGTACTGCCACGATTCTTTTGCGAATAATTAATAAACTGTTTGGGGCCTCGTCAAGTGTTTAAAAAACTCGAAAGGGTCCCTCGCAAATGTTTAAAGTTTTAAAGAAAAGTCCTACAGCATCTCGCAAAATCTTCTCGCAAATATCATTATTCCAATCGGTCGTTTTGCAGCTCTTACCACAGGCGGGAAGCCGCAGCGCACGTTGAGCTAGGCGATGGCAGGGAGTCGTACGCGAACCCTCGCGAACGCTCTTCAAAAGAGCGTGTCTATAGTTTGTTGATTTCTTCAGTAGAATGCAATGTCTTTCCGTTGACAACGCTCACGAAAAGGTGCAATTTCGCAAACTTTCATATACAGCTTACGAGCTCGCAAGTTTTAAAAGTTTAGAAATAAACTCCGACCGGCGCCTCGCAAACTAATTGCGTTTTCATATCCATTTTTCAAAAAATTTCTGGCCTCGCAAAATAACCGCGTCGCAAAACAATCGTGGCAGTACGGGTATTTCACGTCCCGTTAACGTCCCGTTAACGTGTGATAGTGGTACTGAAGACGAATATCATGTGCTGATGGAGTGTTCGGCGTACGACGATATACGTCAGGGTTTTAGCACCCTAGGTGTCATTTTAGGCGACTACATTTCACCGCCTATGCTTGCTGTTACGGGCGCGGACAATCAACGCGGCTTAGCTGAATTAGTTCACAACATCTGGGTACGGCGGTCTTCTATGCTAGTTTGAATGTTCGTTCATTTTACCTGTTTTCGTTTGTGATCCTGCTTTAGTTTCTGCTTGGCGACATAGTTCTTAGCTCCTTTTTGACCTGCCTATTCTCGCGGTCCATGAGCCTCCTGGCTCGTCTGGGCCTTATGAGCTCTCGAGCTTGTAATACAATACAATACAATACCCGTTAACGTTCACGTCCTGTTGACGTCCTGATGAGGATATAATGAATTACAGAGGAGCTGGAAAACAGATACATAGTGCGATCGCACGACTCTGTGGGTCTACTGTTCAATAGAACATCTAGACCAGGCCACTAACCAAATCACCGGCGAAATCGCCTCATTGGATAGGGATCCGTCCCGTTGGATAAGGTCCCGTCCCGTTTACGCCCCGGTGTGTGGCGCCCTCTCATGCGCCGTCACGTGTGGACCTCCCCTCCTGCGCGTGTGCGTGTATGTGTGTGTGTGTGCGCCCCAACATTTGTAACTCCCGTCCGCAGCTTTACGGAGCCTACAGAGCCGAGCCGAGCAGGGTCGAGGAGTTATTAATTAATAACAGCTGCATAGTGCAATCGCACGACTCTGTGGGTCTAATGTCCAAAATACAACATCTAGACCAGGCCACTAACTAGACCAGGGCCGAGAAGAGCAGTGCTGGGGGCTGCTGTGTCCCACTTGCAAATGGCGACACAAGCCCCGCCCACCACCAGCAGCAGGGGCAGCAGCAGGGGCAGCACCACCACCACCACCACCAGCAGCAGGGGCAGCAGCAGGGGCAGCAGCAGGGGCAGCACCACCACCACCACCACCAGCAGTGGCAACAGCAGGGGCACCAGCAGCAGCAGCAGCAGTGGCAGGAACAGGGAGAGGCAAGAGAAGTACGTCAGCGAGGTACATTACATTACATCACATTACATCACGTGAAGGATGAGTGTATACGCACTCGCACAACTTGAGAGGATGAAACGGCGCTTTCGGTCCGGTACCAGTCCGCCCTCAAAAACAAAACGCGCAGAAGTCAGTCACCAAAGCGCACTCATCAGATGCACTCAGATGCGAAGAGGTACACGCGCCCCCCCGCCAAAGACAGGAAACGATCTTCCCACCGTACAAGAGGCTGCCGTACGTAGGTGGTGACGCGGGGTCAAATACGGTACGGTATCCTGGCACAGCGTTTGTCCGTACACAAATGTACGATGTACGACATGGCGATCAGTCATGGGCATGGCGCCGAGGTTGGTTGGGGCGGGTTTTGGGGTTGGAGTGGGCGAGAATGAAATGCGGCAATCGCACCACAACGATTGCAGAGAACGAAGCCCAAGAGCGACTCCGTCCAAATGAGCCCAAGCCGACAGGCCGTCGGCAGGTACGTACCGAGACCCACTTCAACCCAGCTCAGCTCGGCTCAGCCCAACGCAGCCAACCCCCTTCGAACGCCCATGAAGGCCGAAGCACACCGCAGCCCGGTGGCTCAACGAGCGGCGAGACGACGGGCATACGGTACGACATCCCCACAGCCGTACAGTGTCGTACTGTGACGCACGTACGTGCGCCGCGGCGACGCCTGCGAGCTGAGAGGCGCGAGAGAGCGCAACACCGACACATCACCGACACATCAAACACATCACGCCATACCGCCACACCCAATCCCCAAATGACGCCGCACATCCCAAGAATGGAATGGAAGCGGAGCGGAGGAGCGGCCCTCCGAGATGCGACCCTCCGGTCGGGGGCGATGTTATCGTTTCAATAGTGTACATATTTCGATTTGGATGTAGGACGAAGTGGGGTGGGGTGGAGTGGAGACGATCCTTTGCACAATAATAGAAATAGAAATCCCAACAATTACGGTAGGTCGGCATCTAGTCATGCTACGAGTCACCAGCAGCGTCAGGCATCAGCAGCAGCGTTCGGCAGCCGCGACGCGACGCGGGGGGGGGGGCCAGAGGGGCAACTCCACTCCCCGTGTGCTCCACTGCACACCCGCGCCGCGCCGCCCCGCGCATTTCACATCACCGTCACCGTTCACTCACCCGCAACGAACGAACAACCAACCAACCAGAGACAACGAAGAACCGCCAACTGTCGTCCTTTCCTCCTTCGGGCGAGCCGTAAAACTCCGGGTGAGGAGGGAGGGAGAGAGAGGGAGAGAGGCACCAACCGCTGCCCTGCGAGCAAGCGAGCAGCCACCATCCACCGGCATCGGCCCGAGAGATCTGATCTGATCTGACGGACCTCAGTCAAACCAATGCCGCAACCCCAAAATAGCCGCAACCCAGGCCCCGTCGGAAAACAGGTGCCCGCCCCCGGCCCCGTCGCCCGCGTCCCCGTCGCCATCGCGAATCAAAGGGTTTTTTAATTATTATTTGACAGCCGCAAAGATGCAGCTGAAGATGAAGCTGGAGCTGACGACGAGTCACGACCAAAGGGGGGGGGTCGTCGGGGCGGGAGTTCCTCGGGTGCTGATGGCCCCGCCCCCTCTGGCGTCGGCGGTCCCGCGCAGGAAGGCGAGCCATGTCTCAGTCGTACATGGGCTGTGCCGTACAAGCTCGTGTCGTACATGCGCCACGAGGTTGGGCGAAGGACGTGTCACGTGTGGTCCCAACCAACCGACCAACCAGCCAAACGACAAACCAACCAACCAAACATACAAATAACCAACCAACCAGCCAGCCAACCAGCGCGCGTTGGAACAACACTCCTCCTCCTCCTCGCCTCACACCGCCTCGCGATCCGAGTCTGCCGCGCCCTCCTCCGCCGCGTCGTGTCCCCCTCCCCCCCTCCTCTCCAGCCGCCCGGTCCCTTCCTCATCCCCATTGATCACCACCCACCACCATCAATTCAACACTACCACCTTCCCCCCTCCCTTCCCTCCCTCCAGCTCCACCTCACGTCCCAGCGCCCACCCCGGACAGTCCCACCTCCTTCCCACCCCTCCCCCTCCACCTCCCCACCACACAGCCCCCACCCCCTCCCTCACCCCCCCGGGTCCGTCCTCCGCCTCCGAACTTCATTGCGCGCTCCATCTTCCTTCCTCCCAAGCCCACCCCTCCCGCCCTCTCCACCCCCTTCCCTACAACTGCCCCACCCCCCAGGCTCCGCCCGCATCAACCCTCCCTCCGCCGGACATTTCACGGTCACCTGCACCAAAACCCTAAACCCCTCTCCACCACGTAGCCCCCTCCTTCACCCCCACAACAATCCTCCGCCTCCTTCACTCCCTCCCCCTCACCCCCAGTCCTCCGCCGCTCCCCGGGCCCTCCGCGGCTGCGGCACCCACTCAAGATCCGAAACCACGTCCCATTCAAACCCGCAGCACAACGACACGTGATCGCTGCCGTACGACGCTGACGGCAGCGCCCCCGGCCCGATCTCCTCCTCCGTCAGCATCCGCCACCGCGTCAGCGGCACCAGCGCACCCCCGCCACCTCCGCCCCCGCCACCGCAACCGCCCCCGTCACCACCCCTGCCTCCTCCCCCATCCCCGCCGGCCGCCGACGCCGACGGCGTGAACCAGATGTAATCGCTGATGCGCTTCGACTCTCCCTTGACCCGGAACTTCCAAGTGCTGAACTCCGACGACCTGGACGAGCAGCACCCGCCGCTGCCGCCGCCGCCGCCGGAAGACATCAGCGCCGCCGCCGCCGCGGCCAGCTGCTGCTGCCGCTGCGGTGGTGGCGGCGGCGGCGGCGGGCCATGCTCCAGCCCAGCGACTGGGTGTGTCTGCTGCTGTTGTTGTTGTTGTTGTTGCTGCTGCGTCGTCGCCTGCTGTTGATGTTGATGTTGTTGCTGCTGTATGAGTTCCAGGTCGGATCCGCTGCCGCTGCCGCTCCCGCTGCCGCTGCCGCTGATGATGGCGGGGTCGAGGGGGCGCTGCTCCCAGAGGGACTGGAGGCCCAGGGGGTGCTGACGGAAGGCCTGAAGCCCGGGGGGGGAGGGGGATCAGGGGGGAGGGGGATCAGGGGGGAGGGGGATCAGGGGGGAGGGGGATCAGGGGGGAGGGGGATCAGGGGGGAGGGGGATCAGGGGGGAGGGGGATCAGGGGGGAGGGGGGAGGGGAATCAGGGGGGAGGGGGATCAGGGGGGAGGGGGGAGGGGGATCAGGGGGGAGGGGGATCAGGGGGGAGGGGGGAGGGTTATCCACGTATAGGCCGGAGCCCGTAAACGGTATCAAATGAGGGGGGAGGGGGATCAGGGGGGAGGGGGGAGGGGGATCAGGGAGTGATATGCGGGGGAGGGGGAGGGGAGGGGGCAGGGGGGGTATGCAGGTGTTGTGGGGGGATGAGGAGGAGGAGGGAGGAGGAGGAGGGAGGGGGAAGAGAGAGGGTTGAGGGGAGTTGAGGGAGGGGTGAGGGAGGGGTGCGCATGCCAGCCAGCGCGCCACCGCCGCAACGAGCCAACGCACGGACGCTGACATTCTGATACTGCTTCAGCGACGCGACCCAACCAACGACGCACAGGGACCCCCCCCCCTCCCGCCCTCTCCCGCTCCCTCCCGCCCTCAGTCCGGGAGGCCTCGGCGGAGGGCCCCACCTGAGGCGCGCGCTCGACAGCGGCGGTCTGCGGTCTGCGGTCTGCGGTCTGGGAACCTCCCCTCCCTGAGGCACCTTCCCTACCCCCCCTACCCCCCCCTACCCCCCCTACCCCCCTCTACCCCCCTCTACCCCCCTTAACCCCCCGTGACCCATGATACACAAAAGCAAAAGCAGTTGCCCTGTCCAGTACTACTTTTACTACCCCTGGTCTACTGCTCCTAATCTTCTACCCCTGATCTGCTCCTCCCGCTCCCATCCCTGCACCTGCACCTCCAGACAAAGAGGCCTCTGTGGCCAGGGGCCCCCCCTCTCCCCCCTCTCCCCTCTAACAACTGCACTCACACACACACCCTCGCATACACCCCCCCCTACCTGGCAGGTTTTGGAGCCGGGCATGGTGTTGAAGTCGCCCGCGATGATGACCGTAACACCCCCACCACTGCCATCACCCCCGCCACCGCCGCTGCCCCCCCCACCGCCGCTGCCATTGCCGCTGTGGCAGCCCGCGCCGTTGCCGTTGGCGCCGGCGCCGGCCGCCGTCGCGGCACGCGCGCCGTTGCCCCCGCCGTCGGCGTTCCGTTCCCCCGCTGCTGCGGCGGTGGTGCCGCTCCCGGTGCTGCCATTGCCGGCCCTATCCGCCTCACCGCACTCGCCGCCATTCCCTTCCCCACTTCCTCCTCCTCCTCCCCCTGCTCCTCCTCCTCCTCCTCCTCCCCGACGCAGCCGCTGCCAGGTGGTCTCCACGTGCTGCAGGAGCTGCCTCGCCTGTGGGGGGGTTGAGGGAGGGGAGGAGATGAGAAAGGGAGGAGACAGGGAGGGGAGGGAAGCAGGGTGAGGGGAGGGGAGGAGACAGGGAGGGGAGGGAAGCAGGGTGAGGGGAGGGGAGGAGACAGGGAGGGGAGGGAAGCAGGGTGAGGGAGGGACAGGCCGCTCTCATGCTCGCGCTCACCGGAGACCCCGTCTCCAGCCGGCCGACCGGCCAGGGGCGTATGTTCCGTGGATCGCCACCCCTTCCTCCCCCCCCCCGGGAGGGAGCAGCCCCCGAGCCCACCACCACCCCAACCAGCCAGCCTGCCTGCACCACCTCCACCTCTTCCCGCCCCCGCTTACCGCCGCAGCCGCCGTCCAACCGTTACTCCGGAAACGGTTGGTCGTTCGTTCGGACCCCTGCTTCCGGCCCCCCACTCCCCACTCCCCGCCCCCACTCGCCCAGTCAGTGCCCTTGCGCATGCGGGCTGTCAGTCTTGTGTTTCTCTCTCCCCACTCCCCCACCCGCCGTCCCCGGGGGCCCTCCCCTCCCCTCCCCTCCCCCCCCTCCGCCGTCCTGACGCTCCTGACCTGTCCCAGCCGCACTTCCTCGCACTCCGCCCCGTCCTTGGCTTTCAGGTGGGTCGTAACAACCAACAACTGCCGTCCAACCACCATGTCGTACAACAGAACCTGCAGGAAGCCCTGCGACTGCTCCCGACCCGTCGTGTCCGTGAAGGACCGACCTGCGCGCACGTGTGTGTGTGTGTTGGAGGGGGTGGGGTGGGGTGGGGGCCGGGGGGGGGGAGGTGTGAGGGGCGGGGTGAGGTGGTTTTTAAGAGTTTGACGTGCCCAAATAGGCAATAGGATTATGGGGGTGGGGGATTGGGCTGTTTTTGAAGGCCTCGCGCGTGTATGTGTGTGTGTGGCTGTTTGATTCCACCGAGGGAGTCACACAGCAAAAGCAAAGGGGGGAGGGGAGTTCCTTGGGAGAGTGTTGTGGAGCATTAGGCCTCTTAGGTGGACCTCGCGCGCGTGTGTGTATGTATGTGTGTGTATGTGTGTCCAACCCCCGCGTACACGCGTGTGTGTGCATGTGTGAATTCATCGGCGGTCAAGAGTCATGGAAAGTGTGTGTGGGAGGGGGAAGAGGTTACCAACGCGTAGGCCTAGTCCTGTCCTGTCCAGTCCAGTCCAGTCCGGATCGGGGGGCTTGGGGGGTTGTCCACGTGTAGGCCGGAGCCCGTGAACGGTAAAAGTAACGAAAAAAGCCCGGGGGCTTGGGGGGGAGGGAAAGGGCGTCCGCGATGCGCCAGCACGCACTCACCCTCCACCCCACCCACTCCGCCTCCGCCTCCCGATGTCAGCCGGAAGCGCTCCCTCCGATAAAACACCGCCATGCCGTCCGGGGGGTAGTCGTACTTGAGGGCGGGGGAGGCGTGCTTCTCCCGGAAGGCCCCCGCATAGCCGTGAGCCGCCAACACGGCTTGCAGCTCGTCTTGGGGGGGGGGAGGGGAGGGGGGAGGGGAGGAAGGGGAGGAGGGGGAGGGGAGGGGTTTACACAGGGGGTTGTGGGAGGGCGTGGTGGGGAGGTGGGGAGGGAGGGAGGGAGGGAGAGTGATGGGGAGGGAGGGAGGGAGGGAGAGTGGGGGGTAGTGGTGGTGGTGGTGATGGGGGGGGGAGAGAGTGGTGGGAGGGAAATCGTCCGTCCGCATTGAAAGATGCTGGGGGCTGGGGCTGGGGCTGAATCCCACACACGGGGTGGGGGGTCCCGGCCACGGGTGTTCGGATCCGGGATCCAGGTGTTTGAATCCGGATCGCACTTTTGCGCAATTTGGGAGGTACAGGGCGAGCTGTCGGTGTGGCAGCAATCGCTCCTGGCCCTGCTCCCGGGGCGCTGGGCCGCGGCCGGGGTTGAGCTGGAGGTGGAGGTGGAGGTGGAGGTGGAGGGAGACTGCGATCGGAACTGTTGGGGGGGGCACGGCCCTTGGCCGTACCGGGGGGGAGGGGGAGGTGCAGGGCAGGGCAGGCAGGCGGGCGCGGAGAGCCTCGTACTGGGGCTGCTGGGAAGCTGCGAGAAGGTGCGGGACGCGACAGACCGCCGCTTCTTGCCCGTCCGGGCCCGTGAGCTTTGGATGGCAAGATGCCTCACCGAAGTGGTTGAGCTCCTGCAGGCAGATGATATCCGCATCGGCCTCCAGAATTTCCTGAAGCAGCAGCTCCTTGCGGTATTCCCATTCCAGGCACTCGGGCGGCGTCTGCGTCCAGGCAGCAGCTATCTGTCATCATCTCGGGGGTCCCGTTCCGCTCAAACGCCCGTTTCGGGGAAGGCGTACCGCGACACGGGCCGCTCGAAACGGGTGCTCGAACCAGCGATCATGACGATGCGCACCTACCCGGCAAAAGTCGCCGTTCTGTGCCAGGCCATCGGCAAGCACGTTCCATTGTAAGACTTTGAAGTGCGCCGCGTCCGGTCGGCGCGGGTTGTTCAGAATCACCGGAGTCCGCTTGACTTTACAAATGCTGCCACGAGTCGAGACAGCTGCGGTAGCGCTGTGCGTCTCCGCGGAGCCCCCCAAGCTGGCCATGGCTCGTTTGCACCAACCGCCAGAGCGGACAGTCCTCCGCCACAAAGGCCGCGTTTGCGTGCAGCTGTAAAAGCCTACGGCGACAAGCAGCCGGCCGTAAGTTGAAAGGTCCAGTCGCTGCGTTGCGACTTGCGCCATGCACGCACCAAGCCGGGTTTGTGCATCTGAAAGACGCTGCCTACTACTAAGCTCCTTCCACTGCACCATGCCACTTCATCCGCCCTCGCACGGGTTGTAAGCGCCGCGCGACTTTGGAGTCCTACGAAATCAGCACTCCCTATCCTAACACGCCATCAGTTCCACGAATACGTGTGTATTTGGTTATCAGCTAGAATGTGTAAGAGCGCCTTGCAAGGCAGAGGCCGACATTCTCGTCGGGGCAGCAACCGAAGTTTACCGTATGGTACGACGAGACAGAGCGCGATTATTATTATTAGCTCCCCGTTGTGGGTAACCCATTGGCCGGTTGATCGCAAAAGAAGCACGAGCAACACGCGCAAACAATTTAAATCGTTACGAGCGTTTTAGTCCACCATCGGCGTCCACCCTCCACCGCAACTTCAAGTGCGGACTGACGCTTGGCCCACTCATGGACATCAACCCTTCCGGTCTAGTATAGAACCTGGATGATGCTAGGGCATCACTGTAGGATGCACGAATCCAAAGGAGTGAGACGGCAGCTGCTCATGGCCTTCTCGCCATTGTTAATCCTGGGCCTTTCCTACGCCGTGGAGTATGCGAGTCAGTATCGTCTCGTTCCTGCGCATCTAAGCTGCCCAGCTCAACGTCGTCTGACATGCTGGCACCGCATGTGCGCACCACAGGAGGCGCCCCGGCGCCACCACCCCCA
This sequence comes from Pleodorina starrii, assembly GCA_030267565.1. Taxonomy (NCBI): domain Eukaryota; kingdom Viridiplantae; phylum Chlorophyta; class Chlorophyceae; order Chlamydomonadales; family Volvocaceae; genus Pleodorina; species Pleodorina starrii. Next base: position 546,076 of record BRXU01000037.1, read on the forward strand.
CCACAGCCATGGGACTCGTTTGGAGTCGGTTCTCGCAACGGCGAGCGTGAGCCCATGGACTGCAACTTTCGCCGCACGGGCGCCTACGTCCAGGCCATCACCGTCAATTACGGCCCCGTGGTCAACTACATCAGCGTAACATGCACCGACATGAACTTCTTTGAGGCCGGTGGGTTTCAAACATGCTAAAATCCTGAAGCCTGCGTGCCCTGCTTTTGTTGCCCGAGCCACCAGGGCGCCGGGCCATGTCAATCAGGCTTGCAGCTCGCGCCGCGGCCTGTCGCCGAGAGCTGCCCGCCCGCCCGCCCGCGGCCGAAGGGAAGCCCGCCGCCCCGCGCTTCCCTGCCTTGCGCACCAACCCCCGCCACTCGTTCCGAAGGGAAGCCCCGCCGCCCCGTGCCCGAGTTCTTCTGCTACAGTACCGTTTACGGGCACCGGCTTGTACGTGGATAACCCCCCACGCCGCCCTTCGTGATGCGCTGTGCTGTGTTTTGACGGCTAGACCCTGGCCTCGCCGGATACCTGGATCCCACCTTCGCGCATAAGGCCCTGCCTCCTGCTCCTGGTTCTGCTCCTGGTTCTGCTCTTGCTTCCGGTTCTGCCCCCTGGTCCAGTACTGGACCAGCCCCTGGTCCTGCCCCTGGATCTGGATCTGGATCTGGTTCCTCGCTGCTGCGCTACACCCCCCGCGGGGCACATCTCGCACAGCACCCGCACCCGCGCCTGGACCCGCTCACATCCGCCCACATCCCCACTAACAACCCACATCACATCACACTAAACACCGCTCGCACCCTCACTCCTTCCCACACCCACACCCACACCCACACCCGTATACTCACACCCGCGTACTCACACCCCTTCCCCCCTCTGTCTCCGCTGCGGTATCTTCATCCCCCTCCCCCCACCCGGCACGTCCCAGGCATGTGGGACGATGACGCCCCGGACTATACCTTTGGGGACCGCAAGGGCTTCGTCGCGATGCGTGCGGACAGCCTCAACCCCGACCCCACCCGCCTGGCCTTCCGGAACTCGGCCCGGGTGTGGCTGGCGGGGCCGCCCAAGCTGCCTGTGGGAAGCAATTCGGTCAACGGATCGGAGCTGCGAGTGGGGAGCTGCGCAACCGGCAGCGTGATCAGCGGGCTCACGGTACGGCAGTACGGCAGTACGGCAGTAACATGGGGGAAGGTGCCGGGTGGTTGGTTGGTGGATGGTGGTTGTGGATGGTTGGGCTGGGCTCTGCACGTGTGGGGTGTGCTTTGTGGATGGGTGGGTGGGGGCTTTAGGGTTGGGGCCGTTGTGGGTTGGGGCCCTCCCTCCCTCTTGAATGGGGGAAGAGGGAGGGAGGGAGGGAGGGCGGGTTCATCAACACTTCAACACTTCAACAGGGGGTGTCGACCCCTCTGCGGAGCGCGACCCCCATTCTGCAACGGGCGCAACGGGCGCCCCCCTAGCCCGCCCTGTGGGAGTGGTTTTAGGGTTTTAGGGTTTAGGGTTTTAGGGTTTTTGGCGGCCTTGAGGCCTCATAGAAGCCCCAGGAGGCCGCCTCGCAGCCCCGACACGGCTCTGCGTGTCTGTCTGTCAGTCAGTCAGTCAGTCAGTCAGTCAGTCAGGGTTTCACACTCGCCCACCTGCCTACCCACCCAACCACCCGCCCGCCCACATTGCTGACCGACCCATGGGGTCGCGAAGACTGATTCGTGGGTCACGGACCCATGCGTCACGAAAACGACCCGTGTGTCACGACTCGACTCTGAGCCCCGCCGGTATTGCGTGTTGGTCCGCAGGTGACCGTTGGCGCCGCCAACAGCGCCCGAGTTCCGATAGCCATCACCCGTATTGAGATGTACTGCATGACGAGCAACGGCAGCGTGCCAGTGGCCGTACTGCCGCCGCCACCGCCGCCCCTGGTGAGGCCCGCCGCCCCGCCGCCACCGCCGCCACCGCCGCCGCCGCCGTCACCCAGCCCGCCGCTGCCGATCATCCATTCGCCGCCGCCGCCGCCGCCACCGCCGCCACCGCCGCCGCCGACGAGCCCACCGCCGCCGTCGCCGCCGCCGAAGCCGCGCCCGCCGCCGCCGACGAACCCCGGCCCGAGCCCGCCGCCGCCACGCCCGCCGCCGCCGCGCCCGCCGCCATCGCCGCCGCTGCCGTCCCCTCGTGAGCCGCGGCAACCCCCTTCTCCCGCACCCCCGCGGCCGCCGCCGCGCATCCCGCCGCCCGACAGGCCGCCGCCGTCCGACCCCGGATATCCCAGACTACCCCGAGCGCCGCCAGCGCCGCCGCCACGGCCGCCGGCGCCGCCGTCGCCCCCCGCGCCGCCCCCACTCCCGCCGACGCCGCCGGCGCCGCCAACGCCACCTTCTCCTCCGCCACCGTCGCCGCCGCCACGTCCGCCGTCGCCGTCGCCGCGCCCGCCGTCACCGTCGCCGCCGTCGCCGCGCCCTCCGTCGCCGTCGCCGCCGGTGCCTCCCTCGCCGCGGCCGCCGTCGCCACCGCCGCCACCGCCGCCGTCGCCCAGGCCGCCGCGCCCGCCGCGCCCGCCGTCGCCGCCGCCGTCGCCGCCGTCGCCGCCGCCATCGCCGCCGTCGCCTCCGTCACCCTCCCCCCGGACCCTGGCCACAAAGGACGCCCCCGCTGACCTTGTTCTTGACCTTCCACCCGGCTTCCCGCCACGTGCTCCGAAACCACCATCACCGCCTTCTCCTCCACTGTCTTCTACGTCGCCAACCCCACCCCCGCCCTCACCGTCTCCTTCTCCACCGCCGCCTCAGTCGCCACCGCCGCCCTCGCAGCCGCCGCCGCTCCAGCCACCCTCGCCACTCCCTCCGCCACCGTCGTCACCGTCGCCTTCGACGCCGCCACCGCCACCGCCACCCTCCCCATCGCCGCCGCCGCCACCACCACTACCTCCACCACCCTCTCCCTCACCGCCACCACCGCCACCACCCTCTCCCTCACCGCCACCACCGCCACCACCCTCTCCCTCACCACCACCGCCGCCCTCACCTCAACCGCCGCCACCCTCCCCATCACCGCCGCCGCCTTCCCCGCCACCTCCCTCCCCATCCAAGCCCTCTTCGCCCCTCGCGCAGCCGTCACCTTCGCCGTCGCCCAAGCCACAGCCGTCGCCGTCGCCCAAGCCACAGCCGTCGCCGTCGCCGTCGCCCAAGCCACAGCCGTCGCCGTCGCCCAAGCCACAGCCGTCGCCGTCTCCCAAGCCACAGCTGTCGCCCAAGCCACAGCCGTCGCCGTCCCCCAAGCCACAGCCGTCGCCGTCTCCCAAGCCACAGCTGTCCCCGTCACCGTCGCCGTCGCCACAGCCGTCGCCGTCCCCCAAGCCACAGCCGTCGCCGTCTCCCAAGCCACAGCTGTCGCCCAAGCCGTCGCCGTCTCCCAAGCCACAGCCGTCGCCGTCGCCCAAGCCACAGCCGTCACCGTCACCGTCGCCGTCGCCACAGCCGTCGCCGTCCCCCAAGCCACAGCCGTCGCCGTCTCCCAAGCCACAGCTGTCGCCCAAGCCACAGCCGTCGCCGTCGCCCAAGCCACAGCTGTCGCCCAAGCCACAGCCGTCGCCGTCGCCCAAGCCGCAGCTGTCGCCCAAGCCGTCGCCGTCGGCGTCGCCTTCGCGTTCGTCACTGCCACCGCCGCCGCCGGCGCTGAAGAGGCGGCCGCCGCCCCCGAAGACACGGGCGCCGCCACAGCGGACCAAGGCCAGGCCCCCACCCCCCAGGCGTGTTCCCTGCCCCAAGGGGCGGTCGCCGCCGCATAAGTTGCGTCGCCCGCCGCCGCCGCGCAAGGCCTGAGGGGGGTGGCGCCTGAAGGCAACGGCCGCCGTCGGAGCCGCCGCCGCAGCTGTCCGCAGCGAGTGCACGAAGAAGGCCATTTAAGAATGAGGTGGCTTCGGGTGGAAAAAAGGAAGGGGAGAAAGGAAGAAGGAAGAAGCCACCGACTGTGCAATGATGCCCGTCGTTCGTTCGCGGTTGTTTGGCCCCATCAAAGACGTTGGCGGTTGTTGGTTGCCTCGGTTGTATAGCCGTTGACGGCCGTTAGCCGCTGTATTCGTGACCGCAAGTACCACACTCCGTATTCTGTACTCCGTATTCCGTGTGCAACGCAAAAGAGACGAGGCCCGGCGCGCGATGAGATGCGATCCGTCTGTCTGTACGATAGTCCGTCGGTGCGCGACAGATGCGGCGGCGGAGACCGGTCCCGCAGGTTTAATAATGTTTAGCTTTTAAAGGGCCGCTTCGCTTTTGTCCCTTCGCTCCTTTGCGTGTTGTCAACCAATGAGCTTGTTATCGTGTATTGTTGTTGTTGCTGCTGCTGCTGGGGGGCTGGAGACTGTTAGAAGGGTATTACGGTATTCGTTTGACCGCTGGAGGCGTTGGCCTTTTGAGCGTTTTGGCCTTGGGTTGAATTCAGAAATATCTTTGGGATTTTTGAATCTTGGGCTTTTGGATCCTGCGCTGTTGTTGTATCTGTCGCGGGTTGGCAATCAAGTGGCCAGAATTCGGATGGGTTGGGCTCTAGACCAAGTTGCCAAGTTGCGCGCGTGAAGAGGGAGAGGGGAGGCGTCCGTCTGAAAAGCCGGGATGGGGGGCTCCCATGGGTAGATGTACCGTTGCGGGCGGGTGTGGGCTTTCGAACCCTCCCTTGACCGTTTCCGCGCGATCTTATCCCACAGGTTGTCCCACAGGTTGTCCCACAAGACGCCGCAGCTGCTGCTCGGGTGCTTGTTGGCTGGACAGGAGACATACACACACACACAAACACACACACAAACACAAACACACACACACACACACACACACAAAACACAAAACACACAACACACAACACACAACACACACACTCCCAGGGGGGCACCACACACGGGGCGAACAAAGACGAGCCGAGCCCGAACCGATTGATGGGGTTGACGAGTTGCTGCTGCGGCTGCCGGAATGCAAAGACGAGTTGCGGTTGCCGCAGATGTGCCGCAGATGTAGTCTTTGTAGTTGTGTACTTCTTGCTGCTGCTGCTGTTGGTGGTGGTGTTGCTGTTGCTGCTACTGTTCAGACGCGGCAGGGGCGTGCGCGCGGGTTGGTGCGACTCGACTGGGGGTGCGTGCGTGCGTGCATGATGACGCGCGGGCGTGCGCTGCTCACTTTCTTGCGGGTGATTGATTCATCGCCTATTTTGGGCGGGGGGGCAAAGAGGGGCTGGAAAGGGGAGGGGAGGGGGGCGAATCGGGTGCTTTCGCGCTCTTGCCCCTCCATCACCTTCCATCCCCCCATTCGGTCAACTCCTCGCCGAACGGCCTCGGCAGGCTCTGCTCTGCTGGGCGTTGCTGGGTTTGCTGGTCAATCCGCGTTTCTTTGGTTTCGACTTCGAAATCGAGATCGGGATCGCCTTTTCTTTTCTGGTCCCGAAAGTGTGCAGCGACGAAGTGTGTAGCGTGCCGTACTGGTGTGGTGCCGTACTGGACGAGCCTGTTTGACATGTGGCCTGTTTTGTGTGTGTTGCGGTTTATTCCCCGAGGCCCCTCAGCCCCACACCTCTGGGGGGTGGTGCTGTTTGCGGATCTGCCGCCCCCCCCTTACGTGGATATCCCCACGCCCGCCCCCCAACAGACACACATACACATATACACACATACACCCCACCCCGGGGGAACCAGCGGCGGCCTCCTCACCCAAACCCATGCTGCCTCTCCCAGCCCTCCTCCCAGCTCCTGCTCGGGCGCTGCGGTGCCGTACCTGTCGGGCACCTGCGGTGCCGTACCTGTCGGGCACCTGCGGTGCCGTATATGTACGATAGCCACAGCGCAGCGCTGAAGCAGCGCCCGGGAGGGAGGGCTGCGGCCGATTGAGTCTGAGTCTGTGTTTTAGATTCATCTTTGCACCCCCTTCCTTTGAATCATTTCCCTTCCCTTCAGCCGCAAACGGTGACCGTAAAAAAATGCGCAACAGGTGTACCGTACTTGACTTCACCGACACGTAATGCACTGTACTGCACCGCACCGCTGCTCGGAGGGTGGGGTGGGGGGGCGGTAAACCTGCCCCATCACACACACCGCACGTCCGCACCCCGGCCGGGTGTTTGGGTTTTAGAGTTGATGTGTGTCCAGGACTGCAGATACGGTTCTGGGTTTCTTTGGGTGCCGCGACGGAGGGACAGCGTGCCACGGCGGGAGCGAGTGCGTGTGTGTGTGTGCGTGCGTGTGTGTGTGTGTGTGCGTGCGTGTGTGTGTGTGTGTGTGTGCGTGCGTGTGTGTGTGTGTGCGTGCGTGTCTTGGGGCTTGTGCGGTGGTATGCTTGCACCGTTTCGAGAGTATATGACCCGCCGGGTCCCCCGTAGCACCTTTACTCTGTAACACAATGCCTACGTAATGTAATCACCCAGACAGACAGGCAGACAGACAGGCAGACAGATAAGGAAGACAAGCCGCCCCGTGCGCCTTCTAACCCCCCTCCTCCCCCCCCAACCCCAGCGCCCCCCGATGGTGTCCAGTACGGTAACTCGGCTCCAAAGGCTCCCGGGGGGGCATTCATTCTCTCGATGATTCGGGATCCCTTGGGGGGCTGGGCTCTGGCTTCCCGACCCGACTCCATTTCCCCTGCTGAGCTGCAGATCGGACCCATGGGTCGGTCGGTCACTCCCCGGCAACACGACTTGTACAGAGAGGGCGCAAGACCGAGAGACAGAGAGAGAGAGAGAGAGAGAGAGAGCTCGGCGCGGTCCGTCTACCTTCGCCCCGTGGTCCGTGGGCCCCCTCCCCCCCCTTAAAAAGGTGTTTTGCCCACTCTACCTTCGCCCCGTGGTCCGTGGGCCCCTCCCCCCTTTGGCTTCGATTCCTTCCCCCACTAACGAGGGGCAGGTGTCGATTGTGGAGGTTCCTGCCGCTGCCGGCCAGTTCTCAGACCGAGGGCTGGCAAACACACCTTTCCTCTCCTCCCCTTCGTCACCCCGCCCCCCTCCCCTCCCACACACACACCTTTCGCAACAGCCGGACAAGGCTAGGTGCCCCGCAGCACCCCCTCCCCCCCCCATTCAATCATTCGAGCGCCGCGCAAAACCCCAATCAGCCACAACACGCAAATGGGTATTTACACATCGCACATTCCGTATTCCGTATACCGTATACCGTACGGTAATGCGGTATACGGGGCGGGACCCAAGCCGCGCGCGCACACATGCAAACGGACACGCCCGCCCGCCCGCACGCACGCACGCCTACAAACCGACCCAATACGTTTACATACTGCCCACTCGCCAAACCGCCACAAACCTTCCTTGCGAGGGGTGCCGCACCTCTGATGCACCCCCGCCCCCCCGCCCCCCACCCCCCGCCCTCGCTCCCAGCATCCCACACCACATCACACCACATCACACCACATCACACCACATCACACCCACCCCACCCCGGTGGGGTGACGTGTCTCACCCCCGGTAGTCACCCACAGCCCCCCTTCCCCTTTTCCCCCCCCCCCCTCTAACCCACTAGGCAGCTTTCACTCAAAGCCCACGAGCGCCCCCCCCCCACACACACACATCGACACACACACACACACACACACCCGCCGATCCCGTCACCCGGTCAGACGCTTGTCCTCCGAATATCTCCACTGATGGATGCCCTCCTACCCATCGACTCACTCTTTCCTGCATTAGGAGTAGCACTTCTCCACCCTCCCCCGGCCCCGGCCCCGGCCTAAACCCTAACCCCCCGGCCCCGGCCCCGGCCTATACGTGGATAACCCCCCGGCGCCTGAAAGACAGATCTCCCGCAAACAGATCCGCCGGAAGTGAAGATCCCCGCAGGGAGGAATAACGAATACCGTAAGAGAGACCCGTGCCGGGTTGGGCCGGGTTGGGCCGGGCCCTACCTCCTCCTTACCCACCCACCCACCCATCCATCCACCCATCCACCCACCCACCTACCTATTCACCTACCTACCCACCTACCTACCTACCCACCTAATCACCTGTCCACCACACCAAGCCACAACAACACCCTAGCCACATCTCTTCTCTTCCCTATCTCTTCTCTTTTCAGCCAACCCCCCCATGGGGGGGGGGCATACAGTCCCTCCCCCCGTGTGTGTTGTGTTGTGTTGTGTTGCGTTGTTGTTGTTGTTGCGTTGTTGTTGTTGCGTTGTGTTGATGTGTTGTGTCGTGTCGTGTTGTGTTGTTGTTGTGTTGTCCTGTGTTGTGTGTCGTTTGTCTAGAGGGCCTTGAACTGGAAGGGCGTCGCGGAGGACACGGCCAGATGGAAACGGCCCAGGCGGCCGGGGCCGTACGTGCACGGCATGATGACGTAATGGCAACCGCCGTTGAGTTCGTACTCGGCGGTTGTGTCGGGTTGCGGCACGAAGGTCGACTCGGCCACCACGGCCCGGCGCGGGTCGCCCTGAGGGGGGCGTGTGTGCGTGTATGGGGGGGGGGGGAGGCAGGGAGGGCGGGGCAGGGAGGGGGAGGCAGGGAGGGGGGAGGGGGGCGCTGAGAGGTTGGGGGTTTTTGAGGAGTGTGATCGGTTTGCATGGGCCTTAGGCTGACAGACGCAGGAGGGAGGGAGGAGGGGGAGGGGGAGGGAGGGCTCAGGCTTACGGGGCGCAGTTTGGGGGGTAAGGGGGATAAGGGGGTGTCGCGGTTTCACACCCACCATCATCACCACTAAAATACCACTGAAATACCCCCGGAACCGGTAGCCTACCCCATTTCTCCCTCTCCCCCCTCCCCTGCCCTCCCTTGGTTGGTCTGTCGGCGACGCGGTCGCTGTGCCCCTCGTCTTGGTAAGGTTACAGGTATGTTCGGTAAGTATTGCTGGGTTACGGGTCCATTCGCTAACGCCGTCGCCGTCTCCACTGCGGTATCTTCTTTTTATCCCCCCCTCCTCCCCTCCCCTCCCCGCCTCACCCTCCCCCCCCCTCCTTCCCCGCCCCGCCCTCTCACCCGTATCTCTCCGTCCGCCCCCGCCGCCCTCAGGATGTACAACCCCAGCATGTCATCCACCGGGTGACGGGGCTTGCGACCGGGGGACCGACTGAGCGTGATCCTGAGGGGGGGAAGGGGGGGAGGGGGGGAAGTGTGGTGGGGGGGAGTGGGAGGGGGGAGTGTGGGCTGAGTGGGGGTGGGGATGTGGGGGATCTTGGTGTGGTGGGGGTGAGGGTGGGGGAGGGCGGGGGAGGGGTGAAATCGACGAAACTATAGCAAGGGTCCGGGGTGGGTTGGGTTGGGTTGGTGCTTGGTGGGGGAAGGCGTGCGGGACCGGCAGTCAAGACGTGCGCAGACATGGACAGCGGCGACAGCAGCGCAGCGGTTCGGGTCGTTATCAGGGGTCGTTGGGGTCGTTATCAGGGTCGTTGGGGTCGTTGGCGTTAATATGACAACCATCGGGCGCGAAGGGGGGGTGTTATCTACGGGGGTACAGGCCGGGGCCCGTGAACGGTAACGTATCAGAAGAATATGTTATGCCATCCTCCCCATCTGCAAAGTGTTAAACCTACCGTATATCCATCACACTCCCCCCATCTTCCACCCACTTCCCCCCCTCCCTTCACCCACCTGACGCGTCCGAAGCTTGTGAGCACAATGTGGAATTTTGGGTTTCGGCGCCACAGCGGGTTTACGTTGCAACCCCCCGCCGTCTCCGGACTCCACTCGCCCCCCAGCTGCATGCACTGCATCTCGGGCAGCGGTACCAGCTCCAGGGGAACGCCGCTCATCAGCCGAAGCTCGTACGGCCCCTCGATGCCTGTCGTACACACAGCGTGTCGTACGCAGTACAGTACAGTACGGTACGGTAAAGTGCAGTCTGCAGTGCAGTGTGTACCGGGTATGTCGTACATGGTACGTATGGAAGCGTGGGTGCTAGGGTGGTGTCGTTTGTCTTGCAACTGTTGGGGGTGGAGTTTGTACGACATCGTGCGCATCTGCATGCGGGGTGTGTTGTGTGTGTGTATGTTGTGTGTGTGTCGTACACCGTTGTGTTGTTACTACACTGGTTTGCCGGGCGGGCGAAGGAGTCAGTCGGCGGGGGGGGGAGGGCCAACGCGCAAACCCACCCGGCGTGGCGATGCTGGGTACGAGCACGTACGGCGTCTCCGGTTCCAGTACGACAGACATGACCACCTCCTCGTTGCTGCCCGCCAGCTGCTGCTGCTGCGCCGCCGCCACCAGATCCGGATCTCGTACGGCAGCGCGGCGGCCGGGTCCGTCGGGCCCCTGCTCCGGGCGCGCCAAAACGAGATCCAGATCCAGGGCGGGATCTCTCGGCGCCTTGATCAGCGCGTATTTGAGATCCAGGCGGGTGAGGGAGGCAACCACCTGGCCAGGATAGAGGGAGGGAGAGGGTGGGGGGTGGGGGGTGGGGGGGAGAGTGAGGTGATCCACGGAATAGGCCGGAGCCCGGGGGGAGCGGGGAGGGGAGAGGGGGGGGGGAGAGGGGGATGTGTTGGTTTTACTGGGGGGTATCCACGTATAGGCCGGAGCCCGAGGGGGGGGGAATACAGATGGTACCGTAGTGGGGAGTTTGGGTTTTAGAGTTTTAGGGTTTTACTCCACCCCACCCCACCCGACCCCACCCCACCCGACCCCACCCCAACCCCACCCCACCCGACCCCACCCCAACCCCACCCCACCCTCGCCTGCTCTGTCCTGCTTTGCCTGGCCTGTGGCTACCGCCCCTCCCCTCACCCCCCGTTACCCCCTCCACCCGCGCACCCCTCTCCTCTCCCCTTCTGGACAGCCCCCCCCCACCCCATCCCCCCCACCCCCGCCCCTGCGTTGCGTTGCGTTCCCTCGCCCCGGGCCGTTCTTATTACCCCCCCCACCCCCACCCCCCACCCCCACCCCCACCTGCGCCCTCTGGCTGCAGCTGACCATGTACTGGGGGTTGGAGCCCCAGGTGGGGCAGCTGCGACCTCCGCCTGCAGAGATATGGGGGGGGGGCGGGGGGGGAGGGGAGGGGAGGGCGGGTGTGGGTGTGGGTGTGGGTGTGGTTGGGTGGTTGCTGGGTGGGTGAGGACAGGACAGTACAGGAGGCCACGCTTCCTGCTTCCCGCTCCCCCCGGCCTACCCCACCCCCCCACCCCACCCCAATCCACCCCTCTCCTGGTGGTCCTGGATTATCCCCCTCCTTAAACCGGACTGGATCCGGACTGGATCCAGGTTGGATCTAGGTTGGATTCGGGTTGGATCAAACCCAGCACGATTCGGGATACTGGCTGGATACGGCAATCACGGGGGCTGTTTTCCGGGCTGGATCCAGAATGGATCCCAGCTGGATGCGAGAGCACGATCCGGAATCCGGATCCGAACCGAAGATCCTCTTCAGGTCTGGAAAATCCGGACACACCCGACCCCGGCTATGATCTGGACTGGCTCCCCGATCCAATCTGGATCCGAACTGGATCTGGATCCTGATCCGGATTCTATCGTACTCACCGGTTAGGAACCCCGTCCACTGCCCCCCCACCACCAGACACAGCGGGGCGGGCAGCTGCTCCACCTCTAGGGGGGAGGCGGACAGAGTGCGCAGGATGAAGGCGCCCTCCTCGCCGGCGCGACTGCGGGTGTGCGTGTGCGTGTGTGTGTGTGTGTGTGTGTGTGTGTTGGGGGGGAGTAAAAGAAAACGGCCCGGGGGGGAGGGAGGTGTCAGGGAGTACAGAGAGCGAACCTGAGCCGTGCCGCCGCAACGAAGATCGACGGCAGTGCCCCAAGAGACCAACACGGGTGGGAGCTGGGAAGCATGTGGGTGGAAGCATGTGGGTGGGAGCATGTGGGGTCGTATCTCAACACAGCAAGCGGCAACCGGGAAGCACTACTCCCCTTCCCACCTCCCCATTTACACACACAGTCACACACACAGTCACACACACACACCCGCACACAACAACAAACATTCTCCTATACCCCCTCCTCCCTCCCTCCCTCCCTCCCTGCTCTGGCCCCTTCTCCGTGTACGGTAAATGGCAGATACATCGGTAGGCGACCATGAGACCGAACCTTCTAGAGAAGAGCAACCACCCCTCCCTTCCCCCTCCCTTCCCCCTCCCCCCTCCTCACTGTTATATACCCCCCCCCTAACTGTTATATAAACCCCCCTCATTGTTATATAAATATAGGAACATATGACTCCTTCTTCCCCCCCCCTCTCCCCCCTCCTCACCCCGCATGCGGCACCACCACGTATGCGTAGTCGGGTGAGGCCCGGAACGAGGCCACCACCTCCCGACTGGTGGACAGGGGCAGGGAGGCAACCGCCTCACCCGGCCGGATCTCCCACCGCCGACCCAGGCTCTCCAGGGGGACCTTCAGGACCTGGGGGGGTAGGAGAGCGGGGGCCGGGGTGGGGTGGGGGGTGGGGGGGAGCTGTGTGGATGAGTTGCTGCGGGGGGTGGTGGGGAGGTGGGCGGTACACCACCTCACCGACCCGAACGTGACGCTCGCGAACAGCAATGTTACGAAACAAATATATAATGTTTTGGTTCCGTATGGGACATCAGCTCCTATAGCTCAGTCGGTAGAGCGTGCGGCTGTTAACCGCAAGGTCGGCAGTTCAAGCCTGTCTGGGAGCGATTCTTCTTATCTCAGGCTGGTGCTGGCCTGCATGCCTCACTCCCGAAATTAATATTTCTCACATCACGGGGCGCTCTGACACTGATTGAGGCCCTTCCGCAACCCAAGCCCCCAAGCAGCTCAGCCGGTGTGGTCTCATCTCCCTCATACGGTAACCTCCTTCCCCCCCGCGTTCTCCTCCCTCTATCCCAACCCCCCAACCTCTTCCGTCCGTTCCTTTGCCCCTCTCCCCCCTCACCCTGCTTGCTACCCCTTTTTTGAAGCGTATGTTAACTTGGTGAGACCTCACCTAGCTACACCTAACTTCTCCGGTCTATCCGTGGATACCCCCACCCCACCCCACCCCACCCGCCACGCACACACACACGCACACGCACACACTCGCGCCCCCAACACACACACACACCCCTTAACCCCCCTTACCCCCCAACCACACACACACACACCCCTTAACCCCCCTTACCCGCCAACCAAATACACACACACACCTCTTACCCCCCTTACCCCCCAACCAAATACACACACACACCCCTTACCCCCCTTACCCCCCAACCAAATACACACACACACACCCCTTACCCCCCACGGGTACACGCACCTGCAGCCCGATGGCCCGCTTGCGGTGGCGCTTGGGCACGTGCGCCCTGTACGACACCGTGGGGTCCTGCTGCCCCAGGCACACCACCACCTCACACGCCTTCCGTACAGTCAACCGAAACTGCGGGTTGCAGCACCAAGTGCTGCTCAGCCCGCCGCCGCCGCCACTGCCACTGCCGCTGCCGCCGCCGCCGCCGCCGCCGCCGCCAGCGCCTTGCACTGGGCTGGATGCGCCGGACGCCCTGTCCGCTGCGGGTGCTGCGCCGGTGGCTGGGAAGGCGGGGTCGGCGGGTTGCAGGTAGTAGGGGCCCCCGGCGGAGGGTCCCTGCCAGCCGCAGTGGAGGGTCAGCTGGTGCCAGGTGGGGGAAAACATCCTGGGGGGGAGGGGAGGGGGAAGGGAGGGGAAAGGGGGTTATCCACGTATAGGCCGGGGAGGGAGGGGAAAGGGGGGGGAGGGGGAGGGGGAGGGGAGGGAAGGCCGGGGGAAAAGGCGGGGGCGGGGGAGTATCTACGCGTAACGGCCGGAGCCCGTAGAAGCGTGAAGCGAGGGAAGGCGGGGGTGGGGGTGTTATCCACGGGTTGGGCTGGATAGTCCGTAGATGGGGGGAGGGGGGACGCACATCCCACCCTGCCGAAACACACACGGGCACACACGGGCACACCCACGCACGCACACACATACACACGGGCACACACACACGGGCACACACACACGGGCACACCCACACCCACACCCACACCCACACCCACACCCACACCCACACCCACACCCACACCCACACCCACACCCCCACACCCCCACCCCCACACACACACCCACACACACACCCACACCCACACACACACCCCCACCCCCACACCCACACCCCCACCCCCACACACACACCCACACCCACACCCACACCCCCACCCCCACACCCACACCCACACACCCACACACACACCCACACCCACACCCACACCCACACACCCACACCCACACCCACACCCACACCCACACCCACACACACACACACCCACACACACACCCACACACACACACCCACACACACGGGAGCACACACACACGTGGTGTGGCTCACCTGCAGACGTGGATGCGGTTGAATGTTGCGGCGAAGTCCGGGAAGGGCATCCAAAAGGTTGACTCGTCGTCCCAGGTGGCCCGGAATGAGTCCATGTGGGGGGAGAGGGCGGGCAGGTCCCACTGGGGGGAGCCCTGAGAGGGGGGGAGGGGGGGAGAGGGGGGGAGGGGGAGGGGTTATCCACGTATAGGCCGAGGGGGGGAGGGAGTAATTAAAACGGCCCGAAACGAGGGAACGCAACGCAGTTACCTGGGATATCCACGGGAGAGGGGGGTTATCCATGTATCCAGGCCGGAGCCGGGAAGCGGGGGGAAGTACGGTAGTTCGCATCAGGGTGTTTATCATTCATTATGCCACAACCCATGGTTTGATGAGCACCTGCCCGCCTGCCCCTTTGCCTCGTCTGCCCGTCTGCCCGTCTGCCTGCCTCTACTCGGGTTCGCCCGATTCTCTCTAGCCGACCATCGGACTTCGGGCTCTGCTTGTCCCCCATCAGAAAACCCACAACCCCGTCCTTGTCCTTATTCCCCCCCGACCCCCCCGACCCCCCCCACCTCCCCCGACCCCCCCCACCTCCCCCCACCTCCCCCCACCTCCCCCCACCTCCCCCCACCTCCCCCGACCCACCCGACTTATGATATGATATACGAAATGGAAAAAAGGTGACCAAAGAAGTGATCCTCCTTTACCTCCCCCCCTCCCCCTGTATCCCCTGTATCCCCGGTATCATGTGTTTTTGTCCCCACCCACCCCCACCACCCCCCCCCCGCCTCCCACCACCACCCACCCACCCACCAGCGCCCAGGGTCCGTTCCACATGCCCCGCGGCCAGGGGCAGTGCAACCGAACCAACTGAATCGGTTGGCCGGAGCTCGAGTCACCAACCGACCGGACCTCCAGAATGCTGTACACCTGGTTGTACAGCAGGCCGTACGGACCGGAATCGGAATCGTCGCTGGGGAGCGGCTCGTCACCGCCGCCGTGGGGGGAGGGCGGGCGGTCTGCGGCGGCATCCCATGGGGGGGGAGGGGAGGGGGGGGGACGGGGGGGTTGGGTTTTTTTAGGGTTTGATGGTTTCGGGGCTGGAGATGGGATGGGGTTGGGGCGGGTAGCAGGGGATCGGGGCGGCGGGGAGGAAATGATAGGGGCCGGCGGAAGCGTGCCAAGCTGCCAAGCGTGTCAGCGGTTGTCGGTTGTCGGTTGGAGGGTTGAGCGGTTGGCTCACGTGGCATTGGGTTGGGTCCCCTGGGCTTGGGCCTGGATGGGTTGGGTTGGGCTGCCCCGGCATCCCCCCTCTTTCCTCTTTCCTCTTTCCCGGGCTGTCAGGAAGAGGTCCCACGGGGGTCTCAACTCTCAAGGGGGAAGAGGCAGTCAGGAAGGGGGGTAAAAAGAAGATACCACAGCGGGAAGGTACCCCAGGAAGGGGGGGGCGGTATCTTGTATGTCTCATCGAGCGTCATCAAGCGTCAGGAGAGGGAGAGAGAGAGCGGACCGACTGTGGAGTGTGGAGTGAGGTGAAGGGCGGGAATGCCAAGTAATAATGATAATGATGACAATACCAATAAGTAGGATGCCAAGTAAGTACAGATGGGGGTGGGGCGTCAAAAGGACTCAGTGGGGGGGGGCCTTATTTGTTCCAAACCCGGATCTTCACTCCCAACCCCAAGCCCAAGCGATATACCCCTCTCCCTCCCTCCCTCCCTCCCTCCCTCCCCCCCTCTCCCTCCCTCCCTCTCTCCCTCCCCCCCTCCCTCCCTCCCTCCCTCCCTCCCTTCCCTCCCTCCCTCCCCCTCTCTCCCTCCCTCCCACCCTCCCTCCCTCCCTCCCTCCCTCCCTCACTCCCTCACTCCCTCACTCCCTCACTCCCTCCCTCCCTCCCTCCCTCCCCTCCCTCCCCTCCCCAAGTCCCCAAGTCCCCACTTACCCGGCCTGAATCGGTTCCGGAGCTGCCCCTTGCGGCGAGCCACACACGCGACGATGGACCGGGCAGCCAGCCAGCCCTGAAGGGGGGGAGGGGGGAGGGGAGTGACGGGGTGTGTGTGTATGTGTGTATTAGGGAGGAGGGCCGGTGGGTGGGCGAGATGGGACGAGAAAGGACGAGATGGGACGAGAAAGGACGAGATGGGACGAGAAAGGACGAGATGGGACGAGAAAGGACGAGATGGGACGAGAAAGGACGAGATGGGACGAGAAAGGACGAGACGGGGCGAGATAGCGGTAGCAGGGGGAGTGAGACCAAGGCCGTCGCGGCTCCACAGGACACGGACAGGCTTCCCCCCACCCCCCACCCCGTCTCCTTCTCCTTCTCCGCTGCGGTTTTTCTTT
Organism: Pleodorina starrii; assembly: GCA_030267565.1. Lineage (NCBI taxonomy): Eukaryota > Viridiplantae > Chlorophyta > Chlorophyceae > Chlamydomonadales > Volvocaceae > Pleodorina > Pleodorina starrii. The sequence goes on from BRXU01000037.1 coordinate 562,644, forward strand.
TTTACCCCCACCCCCACCGCCACCCTCACCCACCCACCCACCCCACCCCCCCGACCCCGACCCCCCCATGAGCCGCGCCGTGCAGGGTGGCTATCTTATTTTTCTGAGTATCTACGGCCGGAGATACTCCTGGCTCAGAAGTGCTGAGAGTATCTGTCAGGGTCTGTCCAGGAGGGGATTTTCCCGGCAAAACACAGCCCCGGGAGATATCATGCCAACCTGTGAGGCCGGATTATCTAAACCTTCAGCTTTTTGCACGGCAAAAGTATCTTCAAATTTCCAAAATTTTCTCCCGAATATATATTCATATCTTAAGATAGCCACCCTGGCGCCGTGCCGCTGAGAAAGCCGCCTCCTCGTCAATCCCCCCCTCCCTCGTCGCCCCGAGCGGACGACCCCACCCGCCCCCTCCCTCCCTCCTCCCTCCTCCCTCCTCCCTCCTCCCTCCTCCCTCCCTCCCTCCTCCCTCCTCCCTCCTCCCTCCACCCTCCTCCCTCCTCCCTCCTCCCTCCTCCCTCCTCCCTCCCCCTCCCCTCCCCCTCCCTCCTCCCTCCTCCCCCTACCTGCAGATCCGCCCACAGATTTCCCTCCCGTATGGCTGCCGCCCCCGCCTCCGTGTCAGTCCGTACTTTGAAGCCCACCCCCCCGGTGAGGTCCACCAGCGCCTCGTGCACACAGCCACCGGAGAGGGCGTAGTAGGAGCCGTGGATCTGAGGGGGGGAGGGGAGGGGGGGAGGGGAGGGGGGAGGGGAGGGGGGAGGGGAGGGGAGGGGGTGGGAGGGGAGGGGGTGGGAGGGGAGGGGAGGGGAGGGGAGGGGAGGGGAGGGGAGGGGAGGGGAGGGGAGGGGGAGGGGAGGGGAGGGGAGGGGAGGGGAGGGGAGGGGAGGGGAGGGGGGGGGGGTGGCGGTTGGGGAGGTTACCCACGTGAGGCCGGAGCCCGGGGGGGGGGGTTCCGGCCTCCGGCCCCCCGGGGGGGAGGGGGGGGGGGCGGGCGGGAAACAGGGGGTGGGGTGGGGGGAGGTCCCGAAGGAGCGCAACCCACCAACATACGGCCACACACCAAACCAGCCGAGGCCCAACCCAACCCAGCCGCCAGACCAATATCCTTCCCGGCCCGTCCCACCCCCGCCCACCCGACCCCTGCTGCGGTTCCTTCTTGACTGCCCCCTCTCCCTTTTCATTCCCCCCTACCCCCTATCCCCTACCCTCTATCCCCTACCCCCCCCCCCCCGATACCTTTGCATACGCCTTCTCCAGCAGACTGGGCCACAGCTCCCCCACCACCGCACTGCAAGCGAACGCCAACCGCTCCTGGGAGGGAGGGGGGAGGGACCGGGGGGGAGGGAGGGAGGGACCGGGGGGGAGGGAGGGACCGGGGGGGGAGGGAGGGACCGGTGAGGGAGGGAGGAGGAGCGGTTCGGTCTCTCAGGCCGCGCGCAGGCCGTTGATCGCACAGCACACAACCCCCCCTCACCCCTCCAGCACCCCCTCAACCCAGCACCCCTCCAGCACCCCCCTCACCTCCCCCGACACGCAGGGCAGGTAGTTATCCACCACCACCGCCTGCCAGCAGCCGTGTTTGAAGAACTGGAACGTGTAGGCGCCGTGGGGGGCTGCGTCGTCCGACACGATCAGGTCCAGCAGCAGCTCCCCACCGCGGGAGGCGGACACGGCGGCGAGGGCGCCCAGCAGGGAACCAGAGTCCAGCACGCCCTGAGGCCAGGGAGGGGAGGGGAGGTGGAGGGGAGGTGGAGGGGAGGGGCGGGGAGGTGGAGGGGAGGGGCGGGGAGGGGGTGCAGGGGAGTGCAGTGCGACATTGAGGGGTTTGGGGGAGGGGGAGAGGGGAGGCGGAAGAGGGAAGGGGGAGGGAAAGGGGAGGCGGGTGTGTGGGGTGGGGTTTGGGGGAAGAGTTGTGTACCACCGAACTCCCGAACAACAAACTCGCGCAGCACACACACACACACACACCCGCACACGTCCATACACACCCGCACACGTCCATACACACCCGCACACGCCCATACACACCCGCACACGTCCATACACACCCGCACACGCCCATACACACCCGCACACGCCCATACACACCCGCACACGCCCATACACACGCAGCCGCACACGCCCCGCACGCACACGCAGCCTCGGCACCTGCAGCAGCCTCGGCGTCTTCCCGGTTGGGAAGTAGAGGGTGCCGGACACTCGGCGCCAGGTGACGTTGGAGGGGGCGGAGGCGGGGGGCTGGTTCACGTCCGGGTAGCTGGGGGCAAGGGGGAGAGGTAGGGGGAGGAGGAGGGGGGAGGGGAGGTGGCGGCGTGAGTGGGAAGGAGGGGGAGGGGGAGGCGGGGGAGGGGAGGGGGACAGGGGCTGAGGGGCAAGAACAGCGGATGAGAAGGGAAACGTGGCAGGGGGGCCATGTGTGTGTGGGGGGGGGGGAGGGGTTGGGAGGAAGTGGCGAGGGCGTTTGTGCGCGTGATTGAGTGGGGAGGCGAAAGGGGGCAGGGTGAGTGGGTGAGGTGAGGTGAGGTGAGGTGCGGGGGGAATGGGGGCGCATGGGGGGAAGGGGGAAAGGGCGCTGTGTGGATTGTGAGGATGTGCGTGTGTGTATCAAAACGCTTCCGTTGTCCGTTGTCCTGACAGCGGGGTCTCTATGGGGGAATTTGCGGGAGGTTTCCGACTTCCGAGGAGGGAAGAGGGGGAGTGGAGGCGGAGGCGCAGGGGCCTGCGCTCTCTGCGTGCTGTTACTTGAGCGGCTACCCGCTCCCCTCGCTCCGCCACGCCTCGCCTCGGCCCCCCACCCCTTCTTCTCCCCGGCAGACTTGTGCGGACTGCCAGTCGGAACCAAGGGCCTAGCGCGCCCCTCGCGTCCGCCTGCCGTACTGTACTGCGAGTACGACGCAGGGCCTTTTTCGCAAACCACAGACACGCCAACAGACACGCGCGCCCGCAAGACTCACAGCGAGCTGACCCCGGGGGGGAAGTCCGGGTCGATGACTAATCCGTCCTCTCCGCAGTACGACGCCACGAGCTGCTCTTCCGTACGACCAGACGCCAGGGAGGGGATGCGCAGCAGGCCCTGCGCGCGTGGGTGGGGGCGTGAGGGTGGGGGCGTGCGGGGTGGGGGCGGGGGGGGAGGGGAAAGGGGAAAGTGTGGAGGAGCGGGAGGTCGTGCTAGCAGGAGAAACAACTTCCGGCTTTCGGTTGGACCGAAGAGGTGTGTGTGTGTGTGTGTGTGTGTGTGTGCGTGTGTGTGTGCGTGCGTGTGTGTGCGTGTGTTGGTGGGGCGGGGTAAATTCGGTCAATCCGAACAAAAGCAGATCGGTAGGGAGGTGTGGGGAGACGCCGATCGCCGTCAGATGGTCCACTGTAAACCGGGTCAACCATTTGATTCATTCATCCATTCATCCATTGTGTTGCATCGGGTGGTTGCGTGTGGTGTGGCGTGGTTGCGTGTGGTGTGGCGTGGTGTCGTGTGGCTAACCCTGAGCGGGTATAGAGAGTAACATCTCTTGCGTTTTTTTGCTGTCGGAGCCGAGGCCACCGTTTGCTAAGGCAGCAGCAGCAGCCGCAGCAGCAGCGGCTGGAATTGGGGGGAGCTCTGGAGGGAGGCGGCGCGTGCGTGCGTGCGTGCGTGTTTCTTCTTCGCTTTGGGTGTGGCAATGAGGCGTCGGGTTGACTTGGGTTGACTTGGTTGGGTTGACTTGGGTTGGGGCAGGAGCGCCCGCCCTTCACAGACGGGCAGACTTCCCAACGACCTCACTTCGTGTCGCACTTGTCTAGCGTTCTCAGGGCTCCGGCCTCTACGTGCATGCCCTCACTCCCCCGGGGGAAATCCCGCGGCTCTTGGCGGGGTAGCGGCGGCGCAGCAGCGCCCGCCCAGCCGCGGCACTCAGGCAGGCAGGCAGGCAGGCAGGAAGCAGCTGCAGGCGGGCGCACCTCAATGGTGTTGACGGTAACGTCCTCGGGGGGCAGGGCCCTGTCGCTGACGTACATGGGGCTGCGCAGCCGGTTGGCGACGCTGACCAGCGCATCGCTGCGCCCGCGGAGCACCTTGCCGCCCGATGTGCCCGGCCGAGACGGGCTGCCCTCCCTGGAACTCATTATTTATACAGCCAAAGGCGTCTAGATTTTGTCTACAAGTATCGCGGTATAGATGTGTGATCGCTCGCCATAAAACAATTTCCGATGCTAAAGGCAGTTGCAAAAGGCCAGTTCTACCTCTCAACCTGGACTTGTCTGGCAGAAAGAAAGCGTGACTAACTATCTTATAGATGGATAACTTATGAAAGCCTTCGAAACCCAGATGGTTGTAGTACAAGGGCCGTCGTCAAATTGCACGCCGGCAACAATACATAACGCATTCCTTATATTACAAAGTTGTGGAATAATAAGACGCACCACGGTCCGAAAACCTTTGCACCTTCGTCATCACAACAGGCCCACTTTCGTCAACGTTCTCTGCATGTGCCGCAACAAGAGTGCTCCGCGGGATAGCAACCCATCCTCCTGCAGATCCGGGGCTAATCACCGTCTTGCTCCAACCACACATGTCCGTCTGCTGCCGATGCCGCCTGCTTTTCAACCAAAGCTTAATCATTGCGCTGTCGCAGCAGCCTCGGCTGCGGTCGTCGCCAGCTCCACGCGGCGGCGGCCTCCCGTCCCATCCGCCACCGCGGCCCGAAGCGATTCCAGCTTATCTGCGTCCACCATCGCACGAATGGTCACGGTTCCGGAGCTGCCGTACTCCTCTGCCAGCCGCGTGCAGCCGTACATGTCCAGGCAGCTGTACGCGGTCCCCAGCTCGTCGTACGTGACCTCCACCACCACCTCCGACTGCAGCGGCAGCGTCACGTGGAGAGCAGCGTGCCGCGAGGGGGGGGGAGGGGAGGGGAATGTGAAGTGCGCGAGAGTGAAGAGGAAAGAATGAACGTGAGATTGAGAGAGAGAGAGAGAGAGAGAGAGAGAGAGCGCGAGGGGGGGGGAGCGCATGGAGTCACGACAGCAGCGAATCAGGCAAATGAGGGCAAAGGCAAAGTGGGCGGTGCGGGAACAAGGGGAACAAGGTGGCAGAGGAGCACCGCCACTGGCACAGAAGGCAGGCTTTGGCGCTGGGGGGTTATCCACGTATAGGTCAGAGCCCGTAAACGGTAAAAGTAACGAAAGGGGGGGGGGGGCCAGGGAGTGATATGCTCCTATGCTCCGGGGATGGGGGGGTGGGGCGCTGGAGGGGCAGGGAAGGCTCTGGCGCCGGACCGGCCTCAATTTGCCGCTTGGCCCCCCCTCCAATCCTCAAATCCTCAAATCCTCCAAACCTCAGCTTCACCTCGCACCCACCCCCTCCTTCCTCCGCCCCTCCGCCCTCCTTCCTCCGCCCCTCCGCCCTCCTTCCTCCGCCCCACGCCCCACACGCCACCAGCGCGAGGGGTTGTCCTTCCACTGCCTGGCTACCCGTACCCGTATCCGTACCCGTACCTGTATCCGTACCGGCGGCGGCGGCCCGCGCAAGCCCAGCCCAGCCCAGCCCTTCACCCCGGCTCCCCCCCCCCGGCTCCCCGAAACGCCACGGCTGGTCCCGCCCTCCGACTCAACCGCCCCCCCCCCCCACGGTCCCCCCCACCCCCCCCACCCCACCTAACGCGCCCACGTGGCTGATTGGTGACATCCGAGATCAGCCGCCCAAACCGGGCGGGTGGTCGATCGTCACAATGCCCCCCGAACCAAACCGAACCGAATAGAACAGAACAGAACGCGGGCCCCCACACCGATGCCACAACGACGTATTTGGACGGATGCAGAGCGCCTCAAGTTATACAGCCCACGCCCCGGCGAGATCCAGGCCCAGATCCAGATTACGAGATCCAGATCCGGATCCGGGGAACCCGACCCCCACCCCCAGCCCCCACCCCCCCGACTGCGGGCGGGTGGGTGCTCCCTCACCTGCGCCTTCGCAAACACCCGCGGAGCCAGTCGCAGACACTCCTTGGCAGCGCCGCCGTACGCTCGTACAAGGCCCCCGGCGCCCAACTTTATGCCGCCAAAGTACCTTTGACGGAAGTCCATCCGTGGCGTCAGTTAGTTAGTTAATTAGTTAGGTAGGCAGGTAGGTAGGTAGGTAGGCAGGTAGGTAGGTAGGATAGATACAAATCGGTTGGGGCTGGGGTTGGGGTTGGAGCGTGGGACGTGGGAGCTGCGGGCGTAACCGTCTATACGGCATTACAACTTTGGGTCCAACGACTTGGGTGGGAAGGCAAAGCCAGAAAGGCAAAGGAGTGGCGGCGGTGACGGCGGCGACGGCTCTGTGTCGGCGCAGCGGCGGCGATGGTTGGGTTGAAGTGATTTGCGGCGGCGCGGCGGTTGGGCTGAGGTCGTAGTTGGTTGGTTAGTTGGTAGGTTGGTTGGTTGGTGGCCGAGCAACGGACGGCCGGAGGGGCGGAGGCGGTGCGGTGAGCCTTCCGCAGCGATGCAGTACACACACACCACACACCACACACACAAACAGATAGGGTATTCGCGAAAAGAAGGATCGAGCTCTTCTCCTACCCAGCCCCTCATACCCCTCCCCATCCACACACAACAACACACACACAACAACACACACACACACGCACCCCTCCACAAACACATCCACACGCACCCCTCCACACACACATCCGCACCCACATCCGCACCCCCCCCCACACACACAACCCTCCCCCACCCCCCAACCCCCACACACACCTCCCCCCCACACACACACACAACCCTCCCCCACCCCCCACCCCACACCCCACACACACACCTTCCCCCCCACACACACCCACACCCACTCCCCCCCACACACCTCTCCCCTCCCCCCCTCATCCCCACCTGGTCACCAGCACCGCCACCCGGTCCAGTCCCTCCCCGTCGAGGGCCGCCTGGATAGGTCGGCCCGCAGTGCCCCCCGGCTCGCCGTCATCCGAGCTCCGAAACTCGGGGCCTATCCGGTAGGCGAAGCAGTTGTGGGAGGCGGAGGGGTCGGAGGCGGAGCGGATGAGGGAGAGGGCCTCAGAGGAACTGGACACGGGCCAGGCGTGGACCACGAACCTGGGCCGAGGGGAACCGTGGGACGGGGGGGCGGGGGTCGGGGGTTTGAAGGGTAAATTTGCAAGAACGAAACGGGGGGGTGGGGGGCAAGAAGGGGTAAGAAATTAGGTACCGCAGCGAAGGGACGGAGACGGCGTTAGCGGGGGGAAGGGGAGGGGAGCGGAGGGGGGGTTGAGGTGGGCGGTGGTGCGGTGAAGGGACGGGCGAGAGGCGAGGCAGAAGAAACGGCAAGGGGTTGGAGGGGCGTTGGGAGGGGGGTATGGACACGTGCCGGGTGAGGCCCGTGAGGGAGCCGGGGGGGCAAGGGGGGCGGGGCGGGGCGGGTTGGTGGGGTGGGTGGATGAGTGGGTGGGGTGGGTGGATGGGTGGGTGGATGGGTGGGTGGGTGGCAGCATTGCTCCCACCGAAGCAAAGCGGCGTCAAAGGAGAGGAGGCAGAAAGGCCGTGGAGGGGGGACCTGACCTCTCAGCATCCCATCCCGCCATACCCTCTCCCCCGCCAGTTCCCCCTCCTTTCCCCATCCCCCTCCTTCCCAGTCGGTCCCGGGTCAACAAGGCAGGCAGGCATCAGCGCCGAAACCACCCACTTGGACTTCTTGACCTCGCTCTCGTACAATACGTAGCCCTGGAGTGTCCAAAACCTGAAAGGGGGGAGAGGCGCACGCGAGCAGATGCCGGGGACGGGAGGGAGACGAGTTCAGTCCCCGGGGAACTGCGCGGCCCCCGGGGTTATCCTCGTATAGGCTGGAGCCCGTCAACGGTTACCCCCCGGGGGAGGGGTCAGGGAGGGTTATCCACGTATAGGCCGGAGGCGCGGGGACGCGGGGGCACCGGGGGGTAATGGGCGGGTGGGTGCGACCTCTGTAAAACCAGGCGCCAGAGGCGGCTCCGCAGAGGCCTCGGCCGAGGAGTGACCGTCGAACTGACCGTGGGGGATACACAGCGACACGCAGTGTTTGGAGGGAGGCGGAAAGGCAGGGGGGCGCGACGACAGCGCCAACGGGTGGGATCACTTCAGGGAGGGCGAGGACCGAGGGGGAAGGGCTGGGACGGAGCACAGGCGGTTTTTTGCAGTTGATGAGCTTGGGGGCGAGGGCGAGGGGGCGGGGGAGGGCGAGGGAAGGGGGAAGCACTAGGGCGTCATTAAGGTCGAAACAGCCCCAGAGGCTTGCTGGTTGGCTTGCTGGTTGGCTGGCTGGCTGGATGGATGGTTGGGTGGATGGATGGGTGGATGGCTGGGTGGGTGGGTGGACTGCTGCGGATGGACCGGGGTCGGAGCGGAGGCGGAGACCGGAGAGTGGGGCTGTAGAGGGAAACCCCGTGGCGTGGATGCACGGGGCGGGGCGGTGCAACGGAGAGGGGGTTCGATCGGCCGCTTCCCTCCCTGGACCCGTGTCCGCGCCTCCACACCAACTCTCCGCCCTCCCCCCCCCCCGGGCCCCCCATCGCTCAGTTCCGCCTCACCCGTCGCCCGACTCCCCGCCCGACTGGGAGCCGCCACCAGCCCGTGCGGCCACGGACCGCATCGCTCGGAGGCCGCTGCCGCTACTGCCGCTGATAACACTCCTGCCGGTCTTGGTGCCACCACCGCTAAAGCTGTTGAGGCCTCTGCGGGTGCTGGGGCTCGCGTCAGCGCTGCTGAAGGCGCGACTACCGGCGGGCTCGTCGGCAATCCCGGGGGAATGGCCAGCACACGCGCACTTGCAGCCGTCAGCGGCAGCCGCCCGCGACGTTGTGACGGGGCGCGCTTCGACACCGCCTTGTCGGAAGTGGTGCGAGACGGCGGCCGCCGCTTGGGCCCAGCCAAAATGGATGCGATGGCACAGCAGCGTCGTGGATTTGTGGGCACACGCCGTTGGGAACGGGCCCACCAGCTGTGGCATTGGAACGACCTAAAACGTATCGCTATAGCGGCTTCAGCTCTCACACCAGTCCGGGGAGCAATAATAGCGCAGGGTGGTCGCCAGCAAGGGAAATGCAGTGAAGATTTATGAAGTGTGCACGTTTATGATGCGTTTAGTGTGGGCCATTTAATCCATTCAATGTATAAAAGCATTGAGGGCTCGCAGACGCAGTACCGAAAATCGCACTGCAGCACCCTTTTCATCGAAATAACATCTCGACCCGCAAACCTGCTCTGCATATCGTGCTTTCACCAGATTATTCGCTGGTAAGCCGTTGAAAGGCACCATCGCATACAATGTACACCTCGCAATGATAATGTAGCGGCTTGCACCATTACATTCAGAATGGTCATAACTGTTCACTAATATATTTAAATTTCATATGGGTGCCGAGGTCGCGCAGTGCGCGGATCCTCAGCCTTACAAAAATTAAGCCCTGCCGGACACCGTAAAGGGCCGACCACAGAAGGCCCTTGCGAAGTGCAAGGCAAAGACCAACTATGCAACCGAGGCCATGGGGACCACCTCGAGAAGCGGGCCAGGTAAGTATGCTTAGATCAGGCAAACAGGCAGACACCCGCTCCGAATCAGTACTCCGCCACCAAGCTTGCCCGCGATGGTGGGTGCGGTACTAAGGCTTCGCGGAAGCGTATTGACCTTCCATTCTTGCATTATGCTGTATATGTGTGCTTTCGGGGACAAATGCTGGTAATTTTTTTTGGTGTTCAGCGTTACCCCTTGGACCTGACAAGCCCCATGAATCACCATTCACCAAGAAGCGAGCCTAGCGAGGGCATGGCAGGCATCCCACCGTGCTGTGGCCTGCCTGCAGCCGTTTTTTGCACAAGTCGCACAGCGGTGCCGCCTGTGCGACGTGTTGGCACCTCCTTCCGGTGTGGAGCCCATCGCAGCACCAACCTACCATACTGCACCCACCGGCTCTCCCGGGGGGGAGGCAGCAATCCTCAGCAATTGTCAGCGCCCAGTCCCGGCCACAAGCATGCCTCTCAATGAAGACCGTCGCGCTACCTATGTGGCACGACGGGGCACGCAGGAAGCGCCTGCCTGGGTCCCACGGTGCCCGGCCGAAGTGTAAGGACGCCTGACGGCCTGGCCACAGTACCGGGGTGCGACCGCCATGCCGCAACCTGGCCTCGACCCCCTGTCCGCGTCTGACGCGCACGCCAGCTAGCCTCGACAAGCCAGCGAGCACCAGCGAGCGCAATCCAATTTTTAAGGGGGAAATAAGACGCGGTCAGCAGGGTTGAATAGCGAGTTAAGAGATGTCCACGTACGGCGGTTGACCGGTGGGAACGTCTTAGTAAACTACCTGAATAGCAATCAAGGGCAGTACCCAGCGTTGGCAGTTTAGCACATCAGATATTTCCTCATGACTGTTGTTGTTGGCGGTGCAGCTGCCGGCGCTAGGTGCGTTCACGCGACGGCAGCAGCAGCGTGCCGTGGGGCGGTGCGCTCGCCAGCTTTCACAGCACAGCCGACACACTTAGGGCAACGTTTCCAAAACCAATTCTCTAGTCCTTGGGTGCGACCGTGCGTGTCCCTCGGACCGCATCGTAGAACGACAATGTCCATGTCAGCCGCACCACAAGCCGCAGCAAGCAGTGAAGCAGGAGGAGCAGGTTCCTCTCCATCTGTCGCTGCGGTACAACAGCAGCAGCAACAAGATTTTCTGGTGCAGTACGTGGTGGTCCGCAAGGACCTTTGGGGCAGCATGGGCTGGCCCCTTGGCAGCGTGGTGGCGCAGGCCTGCCACGCCTCCTCCGCCGCGATGTGGATGTTCCGGGACGAGGAAGACACGCAAAAGTACCTGGCGCCAGAAAACATCGACCACATGCGCAAGGTACGGTGTTCGTGGCCCCGCTGCCGCGAATGGCGGTGGTGGTGGAGGGGAGTTTGGGGAAGGGGGAAGGGGTGGGAGGGCCGCGAGCAAGCGAGCGAGCGTGTACAAACGACAGGGCGAAACGGATGTTGCTGCCTCCGACAGGGGGGGGGGCCGGCCGCCACACGGATGGCTCATTCCCCTCTCACTGCTCCTGTAACGCAGCCAGTGCTACGCAAGACGACATGCGCTTGCCATCCAAATGCACGACCGCGCGCGGCACCCCTTCCCCGCCCCCCCTACACACACACCAATTCCTGGAACTCCCCCCCCACCGTGATGACATTTCGGTCCTCGTTGTCGTCAGGTGGTGTTGGAGGTGAAGGACGAGGCGGCGCTGCGCAAGCTGGCGGAGGCGCTGGCGGGTGGGGGCATCGGCCACAAGCTGTGGGTGGAGCAGCCGGAGGACTACCCCACCTGCCTGGCCACCCGGCCCTACCCCAAGTCGCGGGTGGCGCAGTATTTCAAAAAGTTCCAACTGAGCAAGGCGCCCATCGGGTGAACTCTCACCCCCATATGGACGCGGCCTGACACTGACACTGACGTGACCTGACGTGACGATTCGATCCGATCCAGCTTTGACGTGACCCGGGCTAGGTGCGCGTTGAGGGCGGGGCGGTGGCAGTGGCAGTGGCGGGACCGCGCGCCGATCCATACGGTACAAGGGCCGGCGGCTTTGGCGGCACGGGCTTTCGCCTTCCCGTTGCTTGGGGTTGTCCGTGGGGAGGGCGTGGGACCGTGGGTGCAGGGGCTGCATCCGGCATGCGAGCGTGCATCCCGCGTTGCCGTCCGAGATGGGGAAAGGCCCGGGTGCCTGGGTGGTGAGAAAAAACGATACCGCAGCGAAGGGACGGAGACGGCGCCGGCCTGTGATATCGTTGTCGGGAATGCGAGGGTGCGCGCGGACCCACAAGGCTATGCGAGAGGACCCGTGCGCTCTCGCTCTCCCCTTCCGTGCGCGCGCGTGTGTGTGTGTGTGTGTGCCCAGTCCGCAAGTGCATGACGAGCATGCGCGCGAAGGTGTGCCTGGGCGGTTTGACAAACGTCGCCGTGGTCTCACGTGCTGTCGTCCCAGTCCCGTGCAGCGGGCGCTGCCGCAGTGCGGCCCCCGTCCGGCAACCTTTTTGCCACAGCAGACCACACAGACACACATGCCCGTGGCCGCGGGGTTAAGGAAAGTGGAAGGGGGCCGCGGGGGAAGGGAAGGTCCCAACTGAATGCACTGAGCCTCGGGGGAATGGGGGGAAGCGACACGGACGGTCGGTCGATCGGTCGGTCGGTCGGGGCAACGGGGCCGCAGTCGCAACGAGGGAGGGCGTGAGTCCGCGAGGGCGTCCGTATTCCGGAGCGAAGGCTGCGTGCTGTGCTCCTGAAGCTCGTGTGCTGTGTTGGCAGCGAACGAGGCAGCTCCACCTGGTGGTGGTCGGAACGCGCGCTGAGTGATTTGGAGGGGGGAGGCTGTTAACCACGTATAGGCCGGAGCCCCGGGGTGGGGTGGGGGTGGGGGTAAGGGGCTGAGGCTGTGAGCGCTGGCGCGGGGGCGGAGCTTGATGCGTTGGTTACTTGGTTTACATACGGTACCGACGTGTACCTGCTACCTTCCCGATACGGATGAAGCTGCAACTGCGTCGCTGCCGGACCCAAACGGATAACCACAGACGACTAAAAACGCGGGGGGGGAGGCCGACGCGTGCTGGATTTGCTGGGGGCGGCGACACGCGCCTCGCGGGCCGTACGTGTTACAGCACAGCGCAGCGCCCTCCCTCGACCGGATCGATCCTGCACGGTCGAGCGCCAGTTTGCCCCCACTGCCGCCGCCGGCACTCAACCGGGCCATGGCGCGCTCAGCCCGACTGGAGATCCGACTGGGGATGCGTTCAAAGGATGTGAAACAACCCGAAGACATGCACTTGCCCGCACCAGCAAAACGATAAAGGCCTGCCGCACACCGTGCGTGTCCCACAGCCCCGGCAGCCTCAGCACAGCCCCTGCCGACTGCCCGACCCCGCAGGGTGGCAGCCACGCACTGCCGGCGCGGCACTGCATTACCACGCCCCCGTGTGCAATGCAATTCGATGCCGCCGGGGTGGGGACCTTGCCCGCGACTTGCCCGCGCACGAGGCGGCGGACGAGTAAAAGCCCAGGCGCATGGAACGCGCATGGACGAGTAAAAGCCCAGGCGCATCAAAGCCACCAGGCACATGGAACCCACAGACGGCCTCAGCACGGACGGCCACGCGGACCCCACGCGGACCCCGCGCGAGCCGCCAATACCAATACCAAGACCAAGACCACGCATCCGTAGCGACAACCCGCCCGCTTCTCCCCACCCCACCCCACCCCACTCACATGCTGTGCAAGCTCAAGTCTGCCGCGGCGGCCTCCGCCGGGGCCATCCAGCGCAGCCACGGTGCCCAGCGCTGCACTTTTTATCTCCTCGCTGCGGAGGGAGGGGGGCTTGCGCAGCCACTTACCGGTACGTCCATGTGAGACCTCCGTCCTCGTCCTCGCCCACACATTCCAGTTCATCGTCCTCGCCCACACGACGTCCGTTCCCCGGACGGCGCCAAAACAGGGGCGCCCTAATCAGCGCTCCCACCAACAGCACGCACGCACGCACGCAGAGACATGACGGCACGGAATGTACAAGGGACGTCAAGACTGCGAAAACTAGCCACACAGACACGGTATTTACTACTACTACTACCACTACCGGTACCACTACCACTTGCCGCGCTCCCCGCGTTCGTCCGACCCGCCGGCCGGCCGGCTGGCCTGCCGGCCGTCGCGCTGCGGCGCTGCGGCGCTGCTGCATCCTGGAAAGCGTTGCCCGCTCCTCCCTCTCCAGCCACAGCCACAGCCACACCGGCCCCAGGACCCGCACCTCCCCCCACCGGCCCCCCAACTGTTCCTCCATCGTGCGTCCGGCCCCCCGCGTAGCGTCGCGAGCACACAGCCCCGTCGCTCCACCAGCCATCGCTCGCCCTTCCCGCCCGCCCGCCCGCGCGCACCGCCGCTCCACGCACGCATGCACGCGCACAGCTGACACGCTGACAGCCGCCCTCCCGGCGGCCCTCTCCCCCCCCCACCCGGCGCGGACTGATCGGCACCGCTGCACGTCCCGAGAGAGGCGAGCGGCCATACGCCGCCGCCCCTGGGCGGCCCCCCCCCCCCCGCCGCCTCCCGCACGCCGGTTCCCGCCGGGAGCGAGCATCCGCACACCCTCCCATGCGCCGCGGCAGCAGTCCCCGCGCGCCATGTGTCGCGGCGGTCCGCAACCCCCAACCCCCGCCCCCGCCGCCAGCAGCTCCCCCTCCCCCGCCTTCTCCCGCAGCCACCCCCGTGGCGCGGCGCGGCGCGGCCCGGCGCGGCGGCTCCGACTGCCTTAACCCTGTACAGAACAACTGCCTTCCTCCCACCGTTGCCGCCTCCACCTCTCCCCGCTCCTCCTCCTCCTCCTCCTCCCCTTCCTCCTCTTGCTGTTCCCTCCCCGCTCCCCAACCCCCCTGCCGCCGCCGCCTCCGCCCTTGTCTGCCGCTGCTGCCCGATGCTGCGCCTCCGCCTGCGGCCTCCTCTTCCGCTGCTCCTCCCCCTCCCTTCCCTCCCTCCCTCCCTCCCTTCCTTCCTCACATGGGGTAGCCCCGGCGCAGCTCCTCCTCGTCGTACGTTCCCTCGTACCCGTCGTAGTTGGGGTGCATGATGCCCTCGTCGTTGGGCCCCCAGGCGGCTCCGCCTCCGTTGGGGCCAATGTCGTCGAAGTCCGCCACCAGGCGCTGGTCGCTGATCTGGTAGCCGTAGCCTGTGAGGAGGGGGGGCGGGGGCGGAGGAGGAGGGGTAATTAGAACGGCCCGGGACGAGGGAACGCAACGCAGGGGAGGAGGGGGCGGGGGGCGGGGGGCGGGGGCGGGGGGTCATCGTAAACGTAAAGGCCGGAGCCCGCAAACGGTAAAAGGGGGTGGGGGGTGGGGTGGGGTGGGGTCGGCAGGGAGAAAGGGAGGGAGGCGATGGGAGGGACGTGCACGGGGCTGGAAAGCCGACATCAGGAACGGCCGCCGCCGCCGACGCCGCCGCCGCGAGACCAAGCAGCAAACGCCGCCGAGACCGAGCTGCCGCCAGCAACAAAACCCAACCGGCAGGAAGAGCACGTGGCTGCACGTGTGGGAAGCGCAACCACAAGCAGTACAAACAGGACTAAAACCCTAAAACCTTAAGTCCCTTGCCCTTGTCCCACTCTCACCCCCCCGCCCCCTCGCAGCCAGGCGCTCACCGTCTCCACTGTAGTCCACCTCCGCATCGTCGTAGCCGTGACGCGGGCGGGCGTGCTGCTGTGGGGGGGAAGGAGGGAGGGAGGGAGGGAGGGAGGGAGGGAGGGAGGGAGGGAGGGAGGGAGGGAGGGAGGGAGGGAGGGAGGGAGGGAGGGAGGGAGGGAGGGAGGGAGGGAGGGAGGGAGGGAGGGAGGGACGTAAGAAACAGGCTGGAACGAGGGCGGGCCAGGGCACGGCTTGGCGGGACAGGCGGGGGCTCACAGCCAGTGCTTGGCGGCCCTCCACCAGATTGATGCGGTGGGGCGAGGCCCGAGGCGAGATGAGGGGGGAGGGGCTCAGGCAGCTGCCGCAGCACTCACTCACCACGTGTCTGCCCCACACGCCCCACACGGGCGGGTGGAGAAGGGGGTTTGGCGCGCGTGCACGGAGGCACCCGTTCCGAGGCGGTTGGCGGGTATGGGAGGAAGGGGGGGTCGACACGCAATCGTGCTCTGCGGCACTCGTCATCCCCCAAGCACGGCACCATGTCTGCTTTCCCTGGCCGCTCCGCTCCCTCAATCCCCTCCTCCCCCACCCTCCCTCAACCCCCTCCCTCCCTCCCTCCCCCCCTCCCTCCCTCCCTCCCTCCCTCCCTCCCTCCCTCCCTCCCTCCCTCCCTCCCTCCCTCCCTCCCTCCCTCCCTCCCTCCCTCCCTCCCTCCCTCCCTCCCTCCCTCCCTCCCTCCCTCCTCCCTCCCTCCCTCCCTCCCTCCCTCCCTCCCTCCCTCCCTCCCTCCCTCCCTCCCTCCCTCCCTCCCTCCCTCCCTCCCTCCCTCCCTCCCTCCCTCCCTCCCTCCCTCCCTCCCTCCCTCCCTCCCTCCCTCCCTCCCTCCCTCCCTCCCTCCCTCCCTCCCTCCCTCCCTCCCTCCCTCCCTCCCTCCCTCCCTCCCTCCCTCCCTCCCTCCCTCCCTCCCTCCCTCCCTCCCTCCCTCCCTCCCTCCCTCCCTCCCTCCCTCCCTCCCTCCCTCCCTCCCTCCCTCCCTCCCTCCCTCCCTCCCTCCCTCCCTCCCTCCCTCCCTCCTCCCTCCCTCCCTCCCTCCCTCCCTCCCTCCCTCCCTCCCTCCCTCCCTCCCTCCCTCCCTCCCTCCCTCCCTCCCTCCCTCCCTCCCTCCCTCCCTCCCTCCCTCCCTCCCTCCCTCCCTCCCTCCCTCCCTCCCTCCCTCCCTCCCTCCCTCCCTCCCTCCCTCCCTCCCTCCCTCCCTCCCTCCCTCCCTCCCTCCCTCCCTCCCTCCCTCCCTCCCTCCCTCCCTCCCTCCCTCCCTCCCTCCCTCCCTCCCTCCCTCCCTCCCTCCCTCCCTCCCTCCCTCCCTCCCTCCCTCCCTCCCTCCCTCCCTCCCTCCCTCCCTCCCCCTTTCCCCCCTCTTCACGGGCTCCGGCCGGAGTAACCTCACCCCCCACCCCCCGAAGGCCCTCCCCTCCCCCCTCCCAGCCCCACTCACCGTCGCCATCTGGTCCGGCGGCTGCGACACGACGTCCAGCCACTCCTGGTTGAACGACTCGAACTTGAGGTTGCGGATGCGCACCGCCCACTCCTCGTCCGTGTCCATGATGATGTCCAGACACTGGTCGGCAACACGGCGGACCTGCGGGGGGGGGGGGAAGTGGGGCCGGGGCCGGGGGCGGGGGGGGGGGGTGGGAGTGGTAGAAAGAAGACACCGCAGCGGAGGCGGAGACGGCTGGGGGTGCGAGTGGGAGGGGGAGGGGGTGAGTGGGAGGAGGGGGGTTATGCACGTATAGGCCGGAGCCCCGTAAGTGGGGGAGGAGGGGGGAGAGGGACAGAGCAGAGGGGTGGTATACGACAGCAAGCGGGTTAACTCCCTCTTATCCCCTTCCCCTTTTGCCCGGCCCCCCTTTTACCCGGCCCCCCTTTTACCCGGCCCCCCGTTTGCCCGGCCCCCCTTTTACCCGGCCCCCCGTTTGCCCGGCCCCCCTTTTACCCGGCCCCCCGTTTGCCCGGCCCCCCTTTTACCCGGCCCCCCGTTTGCCCGGCCCCCCGTTTGCCCGGCCCCCCGTTTGCCCGGCCCCCCGTTTGCCCGGCCCCCCGTTTGCCTCCTTTTTAATCCTCCCAAGCCCAAAGCCCCCCCCAGCCCCCAGTCCCCACCTCCTTGTTCTTGTCCTGCAGCAGGTCCACCAGGTAAAACACCACCTGCTGCGTGTTGGTCAGCAGCATGGTGCGAGTCTCGTCGTGCAGCAGGAACTTGTGGAAGGTAAAGGCGATCTGCAACACGAACTCGTCGTCCTCCTTCTTGTCGCCCATCAGAGTGAACAGCGTGGATACCTGGGGGCGAGGGGAAGGGGTCGGTTTGGGAGGGGGGGGAAGGGCGGGAGGGAGGGATTGTAGGGTGGAGGGCGAGGGCGAGGGGATTGTATGACGGGGGTATTATCCACACGTAGGGGGCCGCATTCAATGAGCAGCGTTTTACAACTGGTGTACAACTGATGGTTTGCAGGAGTACACCAGCACCCCTGCCCCCACTCTTCCCCCCCCCCCCCACACACACACATGTTTATATAACGGAGCATATCACTCCCTGATACCCCCCCCCCCACACACACACACAAACAAACACACGCACAATCCCCTCCCCCCTCCTTCGCTCCTCTCCAGTCCTCAGTGCTCACCAGTCCGCTCTGGCAGATGAGCGGCGCGGTGCCTTCGTTGCACAGCACCCCCACAAACATGACCACCTCCAGCAGTATGTCGTCGTCCACCGCCCCCGGCTGCGCGTAGGTGGCCAGGAAGGTGAGCAGGTCGTGTTTGCGCACCAGGCCCAGAAAGTCAAACTCGGGGATGTAGAGGTTGGCCAGACAGCCCAGCACCTCCACAAAGAGCTCCGCGGTGATGTCGGGGGCCTACAAGGGGGGGAGGGGAGGGGAGGGGAGGGGAGGGGAGGGGAGGGGAGGTGGGGGGGAGGGGAGGGGAGGGGAGGTGGAGGAGGAGGGGGAGGTGGGGAGGGGAGGGGAGGTGGAGGAGGAGGGGGAGGTGGGGAGGGGAGGGGAGGTGGGGAGGGGGGGGGAGGGGAGGGGAGGGGGGGGAGGGGAGGGGGGGGAGGGGGGGGGAGGGGGGGGGAGGGGGAGGAGGGGGGGGGAGGGGGGGGGGGGAGGGGAGGTGGGGAGGGGGAGGGGTGGGGAGGTGGGGAGGGGGAGGGGTGGGGAGGGGAGGGGGGGAGGGGGGGGGGAGGTGGGGAGGGGAGGTGGGAGGTGGGGAGGGGGGGAGGAGGGGGGAGTAAAAAGGAATACCGCAGGTGGGGAGGGGAGGTGGAGGTGGGAAGGGGAGGTGAGGAGGGAGATTGGCGGTAGAAGGGGTGTGTGTGTAAAAATAAGGACAGTCGAGGGGGCGGCCCGGGTGGGTGGGGGGAGTGGGGATTTGTGAAGGGGACAGGTGGGAATGGGCGGAATGAGAATGAGAAAGGGAATGGGAATGGGAAGGGGCCCACCGCAGCGCCCCCAAACCCCCAAACCCTCCATCCCCACTCTAATTCGGCCCCAGCCCCAGCCCCAGTCCCGCCCTCTGCAGCCAATCCACACCCCCTCTCCCCTTTTCGCCCCTCCTCACCCCCAAAGGGCTCCGTCCTATCCGTGGATGGATACCCCGCCACCCCCGCCCACCCCCCCTCCTCCTAACGCCGTCTCCTTCTCCGCCGCGATATTTTCTTTATACAATCCCCCCTCCTTCAAATTCACTCTTCAAACCCCCCCTTCCTCCTCCTCCTCCCCCCCCCCCCCGCCCTCCTCCCCCCCCCTTTCCTCCCCCGCTGGGCTCACCCTCAGCAGTGTGACCAGCTGCTCCACATAGGGCCCGAACCTCCTCTTGATGGCCAGTCCGTCCTGCTGGCTCAGGTTGCGCAGCACCTTGAACATCAGCTCGTCACACGTCTGGAAGGCGCGGCGGATCATCTTGTCGAAACGGTCACCCTCGCACAGCGTCTGCGGACAAGAAAGAGGGAGGGGGGGAGGGAGGGGGCGGTAAGGGGGCCAGCCAAAAGGGCGGGCGGGCGGGAGCGGTTATCCACGTATAGGATGCCGGGGCGGGCGTGGGAGGGAGGGGTCAAAAAACGTGTGCCAGCCAACGTCCTCTTGCCCCCAACCCCAACAGCACTCGCCTCGCCCGTAAGCACCCGTAGCCCCCACAGTCCCGGGCCCGCCGATCGCCCTGACCCGCCAACCATCCCGCTCCGACCGTTGATTTTACCTCCCCCTTCCGTTCCTTCGCTGCGGTATCTTCTTTCCTTACCCTCCTCCCCCTTCCCTCCCCCTCCGTCTCCTTCTCTGCTGCGAATTTCTCTTTATACCCTCCCCCTCCCCCTCCCCCCCACAAACGCATCCGACCCGACCCACCTCTGCGTTCCTGGGGTTCTGAGTGAGGTTGACCGCCAGTGCGATGAGCTCGGGCGTGTTGCGCAGGTCCTGGATGAGGGGAGGGGGAGGGGAGGGAAGAGGGAAGAGGGGGGAGGGGGGGAGAGGAGCGGGGAGGGGGGGGAGCGGGGAGGGGGGGGAGCGGGGAGGGGTAAGGATTAACAGCACAAGGGAGGACGAAGGGGAGGGGAAGGGGAAGGACGAGGGGGTGACAGCGAAAGGGAACAGGGGCGGAAGGAGGGGTCTTGAAGGCGCACGGGGGCAGGAGGAAGGCACCGAGGTAAAAAGAGGAGAGTGCGGGTAGGAGCGGCAGGTGGGAGCCGGGCGTTGAGGACCGGCGGGGTGAGTGCGGTGCTGCCGGGCGAGCAGCGGGGCGGTCCACGGAGGGTGCCACCTCTGCCTGCTCTGGGGCTCTCCTCTGGTCCTCTCCCGGCCAGACACCACAACCACTAAACCACCCGCACCCACTCTTCCACCCGCCTCTGCCGCTGCGCTCACGGGGCCTCTCGTCAGGGGACACTCGCCCGGGCCCCCCTGGACCTCCCACGCAGGGGCTTACCCCCCCCCCCCCTATACGTGGATAACCCCCCGCCGCCGCCACCCGGGCCCATACACTCGCACACACACACACACACACACGTGCACGCACGTGCACGCAGGGCCCCGAAACAGGAAACACACCCATGCCAGTATGCCGTACCTGCACCCGCATGAGCATGTCGTACATTCTGTTGAGGCAGTCTGTGAATGTGAACAGGCTCTTGTACTTGTCCTCCATGGAGATGTGGTACAGGAGGCCCAACACCACCGGCTGGAAGCGGGGGACGGACATCAGCTCAACGGCCTGGAGGGGGGGGAGGGGTAAGAGAGGGGTAAGAGAGAAGGGGGTAAGGGGGGTTATCCACGAGGGGGGATAAGGGGGTTATCCACGTATAGGACGGAGCCCGTGAACGGTAAATTAACAGATGAAGGCCGTCTTGGGGGTGGGGTGGGGATGAAGAGTGAATTTGCAAGAATGAAGCAAGAAGCCCTGCGGACGTTGTATTCTGAAGGTCTCCTCCTTCCTTGCCCTCAAGCCCCCCCCCCCAGTGCCTCCGCTGCGCTCGTCCTCCCTTACTCCCAATTTCCGAATTTCCAAGCTGTATTCCCCGCCCCATCCCCGCCCCCCGCCCAGCGAACGCCGTCTCCGTCTCCGCTGCAATATCTTCTTTTTAACCCCCCCAGCCCCGTCCCGGGCCGTTTTAATTACCCCCCGCCCCCGCCCCCCCGCCCACCTTGGGTATGAGTCCGTGCTTGACCATGTCGTCCCTCAGCGCGTTATCGAACGACAGATTGTGCAGCAGCCTTAGCACGCTCATCAGCAGCACGTCGTTGAGCACCGGAACAAACTTCATCAGCTTCTCCACGATCTTGCAGCCCGACATGGTCTCCTTGTTCTCCTGGGGGAGGGGGGGGGGGAAAGGGACGCGGACGAGGAGGAGGAGGTTTTATTCTTCAAGTCCAATGCATCTAGTGACATGCATCTAGTGCATGTCATCTAGAAGGAGGGGAGCGGGAGGGGGTCGACGAAGAGGCGGGCCGGGAAATGGGTCGCAGTGGAGGGCCTTTCCTTGCATCTAGTAGCATGCAGTGCAGTGCGACGTTAGTTCTGGCAGCAGCAACCGGCCACCTGGATGGATGCGCATGGATGGATGGTTAGCCACGAAGCGGGCCACATTCGTGTGTGTGTGGGGGGGGGAGAAGACGCGGGAAGGGGGAGGAGGGGAAGGATGCGCGGTGGGGCCGGGGATAGGGCCAGGACAGGGGGTATCCAGAGGGGGGAGGGGAGGGTGATCGAGGCACGGCGCAGGGGCAGGGACCAGGCCGTGTCAACAGAGCGGCAACAACAAGAACGGTGGAGCGCGCTGCAGCCCCAGCGGCGGCGGCAGCTTCGCCCCCCGCTCCGCCTCTTTCAAAGCCAACCGCTCCCCTTCCGCACCGCGGCCCCAAACCAGCGCCCCGCCCCTCTCCTATCCTCGCCCCACGTCCCCCCCCTTTTTCCAGTTCCCACGCGCGCTCCCGCCCCCACCCCCCGCCTAAACACACACCGCACACCTAGTCCCGCCCTCCGCGCTGATGACCGCTGATGACCGCTACGCGCTGATGACCGCTACGCGCCCCCTAGCCCCCGCGCTGCTTTACGCCCTACCCACCTTGTATATTGATAGTTTCTTGAGGAATGTGGTTGCCAGTATGAGCAGCTCCACATTGGACCGCTCCAACATCTTGACCAGGTACACAACGATGTTCTGAGGTACAGCGGGGGGGGGGGGCAGCGGGGGGGGGAGCGGGGGGGGGTTATCCACGTGTAAGCCGGAGCCCGTGAACGGGGGGCCGTGAACGGAGCCCGTGAACGGGGGGCCGTGAACGGAGCCCGTGAACGTGCGTGCATTTGGGTGGGGGGGTGGGGGGTGGGGGGAACGAAACAGGCGGAAGCCAAGGGGTGTGTGCCCCCCTTTTTCCCCCATTTGCCTCGTCCCCTTTCCCCCCTCATCCCCCCCTGCTCACGCTCACCTTCTTCTTCATCTTGCGCTCCACCTCAATGTCCTCCGACAGGTTGAGCAGCATGTAGAAGGCGATGTACAGCAGGCGGTCCTGCTTCTGAATCAGCGCAAGCAGCTTCTTCTCGCGGTCGCTCAGGGTCACCTGCGGCGGCGGCGGCGGCGGGGAAGGGGGGGTCAGGGAGTGATATGCTCCTCTATATAAGAATGAATCACTGCGGACGTTGTTGATCAAGCTGCTGCAGCCGGGGGGGGTATCCACGCATAGGCCGGGGCCCGTGAACGGAAACGTATCAGAAGAATCCTTCCGGGGGGTGGGGGCGGGGACGGTTGAGGCACGTGTGTGCATCGGCGCGCCTGGCAGGAGGGATCGACCGGGGGCCAGCTCTTGAAATGAGAGCGGGAGACCTGCGACCCGAAGAGCGCCTTGGGGGCGCGGTACGGACGCGGCAGACGAGAAGACCAACCCACCCAGGGGCATGAGGCGGTGTCGCCTTAGGCGTGTGCAAGGGGCAAATACCCTGCCGCCCTGAGCGCGACGGCTGATACGCTGGGGCTAGGCGAACGGCTCCGACGCGCTCTGCTGACTGACCCACGGGTCGGCTCGCCTTGCCGGCGCCCCCGCGGCTTCCGTGCATCCCCCCTCCCCGGCGCCTCTCCCCCCCCCTTCCTGTGCAAAATAACGCTTCAACCCCCCCTCCCCCTTCTGTGGCAGCGCGCACCTGTCCCTGGCTGGCCTCCAGCGCCTTCTGAGCCACCATGGCGGGGGAGATGCCCTCCTCAGCCGCCCTGGGAGGGACAAGAGAGAGGGGGGGAAGGACGTTCAAGTGAAGAGGGGGACGGGGAAGAATGAAAAAGGGGGAGGGCGGGAGGGGAGCGGGAAGCAGCGGTCTCGCTTTCGTGATCCCAGAGGGAGCAGCCACGGAACGGACAGGGGAGGGGGTGCTTCATCATCCGGCCCCGGGAGGTGTCGCCGCACCTCAAGGGTGCCCCGCCCGCCCCGCCCCGCCCGCCCGCCGCTTGCCGCCCGCAGCCATCAAAAGTCGCCACCACAACCAGCTCCGCACGCGCAGCACGGCGGCCGGCCACGAACCACCCACACCCCACCCTCCGCCCCACACCCCAGCCAGCCACCATGCACGCCCGGCCGCACGGGCAAGGGGCACCCGGCTTTCCCCCGCCTCCCCGCCTCGTCCCTTCTCCCGGTCTAACCTCAGACGTGTACCCACACGCCCCATGTACCCCCATGCGCCCCTCCGCCCACCTGTGCTCCGTTCGCTTGATCTCCAGGTCGATCAGGTCCATGGTCAGCGCGCCCACCTGCACAACCACCAACAACACACAATCAGCCACGGCACAGCACCGAACCGCGCAGCACCGCACCACAAGCAATAGCAATCGAGAGCGCGGGCGCCGCGGGCGGGCGGCGCAGCAGCATGATGGCAACGTGGGGCGCCGAGACGTGGAGGGGCCGGGGCCCCACGTTGTCCCCCGCACGTGTCCCTCGCAAGCAGCGCGGCGCGCGCAAGCCGCAAACCCGCCACGCTGCAAGCCCGCCACGCTGCCCCGCTCCCCGCGCCCCTGTCCGCACCACTTCCCGCACCCGCACCACCTCAGGTAATATCCCGGGTAACTGCGTTGCGTTCCCTCGTCCCGGGCCGTTTTCTTTCACCCGCACCACCCCCCCACCTGGTTCTGCATGATGAGTCCGTGGAACTGCGTGAAGTTGGAGACGGAGAAGAACACCGACACGATGTTGGTGCACAGGTCGATGGAGCGCTTGCCGTCCTCACGCAGCACGCGGGACAGCGTCTGGAGCAGCGTCTCGTGGCTCAGGAGCGTCTGCGGGGGGGGGGGGGCGGCGGGGGGGGGGGTGGTGGAGGAGGAGGCGGAGGGAGAGAGGGGTCAGCGGCGGGGGAGAGCGAGGTCAGCAGCGGCGGGGGAGTGAGGTCAGCAGCGGGGTAAAAAGAAGATACCGCAGCGGAGACGGAGACGGCGGGGGTCAGGGAGTGATAAGCTCCTTTATAAAAAATGAGTCACTGCGGACGGTGTTGATCAAGCTGCTCCGGCCGCTGAACCTCCGAGACGGCGGGGGAGAGAAGGCGGGGGGAGACGGTGGGGGAGAGAGGGCGACAAGGAGGGATGTGGGGGAGCAAGAGGACGGATGCAAGGATTTCATCCTAACGCAGGGTCAAGAGGTACCATGGGGGGAAAGGGTACAGCAGCCACGCGCCGGCGCGTTCACGTGCGCACGCGCGTCAAGCGGGAGGCCGCGGGGTGGGTGGCCGTGCGTCAATCGGCAGGGCCGGGTGCGGCCCTGGGATGTGCGCGTGTCATGCCGCGTCAGGTGCCAGAGGCCGGCGCGCGGAATGTCAGGAGGCTGCCACCGCACGTCTGTCATCAGTGCCGCCATCACGAAGGCGGTGCTGACAGCGGAGGGAACGTGGAGTGGGGTGGTTGGGCTTCCGTGCGGCGCCAGCATCAGCGCCCCCTCCTGCTGCCTCTGCCAGTCGGGTGGAAAGCTGCAAGCGCGCCGGCGGGAGGCGCGATGCGCGCAAGCAGCCCCGGACGCAAAGAGGGCATGCCCCTGCAGCTCGCTCGCACTGCCAAGCTCCTACGGCGGCCCCGGCCGGCGCCCGTCGCCCGATCGTGCTTGGCAGCAAGAGCAGAGGTCGCACGTGCGGTGCGGCGGCGACGGCGGCTCGTAGGGCTCCCACAGTCCATTGCTGGCTTGCCTCGCCGGCCGGCGAGCGGAACACCTCCAATGGCCCTGGTAGGCACGTCCCTCTCGCCCATCGCTCGCCCACTTTGCCTCGCCGCTGCACCCTTGTCATGCACAGCGTCGTATCCTTATGGATGTCATGCATAAGGATACGGCGCTGTGCATGACAGCCCAGCCCTCAGCCATCCCCGGACGGCATCCCCCCCTCTTGTCGGGAACCGCTGGCAGCCTCCGGACGACTCCCCGTCTTGCAGGACCCCCCCGATCTCGCCGTTCAAGTCACTGCAGCCCCTCCGCGTTCACGTTCCTGCTGGGAAACGCTCAAGTTCCTAAACAGGCATCCCCCGCGCGGCCGAGGGTTTTGGCTCCGAACGCCGTGGCGGCGGACGCCCTTCAGCTGCGGTTGCCACGACTGCTCACACCCCCCGGGAAGCGCCAATGACGCGTGAGGACAGACAGGCAGATGCGCATGCACTGACGCACGCACGCACGTCCGCCCGCATGTCGGCCCTCACCTCGAAGTTCTCCGTGTTCCTGAAGAGCTGCGCAATCATGCCGGTCGCGCGGACCTTGAGGTTCATCTCCTCCTCGTACAACCCCTCCTGCGCGGGGGGCGGACGCGGCACGGGCACACACAGCATCGTCGGTCAGCCCAGCTCAGCTCAGCTCATATCCTGCGCGGTGGCCCCGCGTCGCCCGCCGCGATGGCACGGCGGCGCGACGACGTGCCGAGCCACAGCACACGGCCGCGGGCGAATGACTTGGGCGGGTCCAACCATCTGGGTCGCAGTGCGCCTGCGGTTAGGCCGTATGCCGTCCGTGCTGTAGCCGTCCATCGGAGGCCCTAGCGGGACCCACATCGTCGTCGTGGCAGGCGGTGTACTAGCAGCGGCACAGACCAGGCCCCAAGCCGCCCCGGAAAAGGCCAGGGTGTTTTGGCAACGAGAAAGGGCTTGCATCAGGGCGTGGCGTTCCTTCATACCGCTCGGCGCGTGCGTGCGTGCGCGTAATGAGGCTGGTTTTCGCCTTCCTTGCCCCAGCGACACACCTCAGCAGCCCCCAAGTCGGGCCGGCAAAGGAAATTTGGGTATTTTGGCAAAACGTGAAAGGGGTCCAGGGCTGTGGGTATTGAGCTGCAGCCGGCTAACAGACTGGGCCGGCGGCGACGGCGACTCCGCGTCGCTTCACCCAACGTCAGGCTACTCTGCAGGGGCCGCCTGGGTGCAGGGCGCCACGGCGGGAGCACCTGCGTCCACCGGCCGGCCGGCGCCCGGCACCGCGTCTCCACCGTCTGTGCCCGCCGCTGCTGTCCGCGTCCGGGGCGTCCCTTAGGATTCCCGCTCCAGAGGGAAGACCGTCGCAAAAAGCACCCGACCCGACCCGGCCCGACCCACAATGTACGTGTCGAGCTTGTTCATGTACGCCGGCTCGTACTGCTTCTGCTGCATCTTGAAGATCTGCATCGCCTGCGCCTGCCGCCGCTGCTGCAGCTCAGAGCGCTCCTCGGCCTCTGCGTCACACAAACAGGCAGACGGGCGGGTGGGAGGGGGGTGTTGGGCGGCGCCGGCGGGTCCAGAGGCATCTGGGCAGCCGGCCGACGGGGTGGGTGGGCGGGAATACGCCGTCTGCTGTGGCGTGGTGGCACCAGGGACCTGGCCCCCACAAGCCGAAAGCGCGAGATGCCGGGGGCGGCACGAAGGACAAGGAGGTCGGCAGCACCTGACAGGACACGGCCCCCGCTGCGCCTTGGACGGACAGCCCCAGCCGCAGCCCCAGCCGGACTGCACAGTGGCCTGTCGATCAGTACGCCCTGCTCGTGACGCTGCCGCGGAACGGGTGGCCATGCGAATGGCACGCCGACGGCCGTGCGGGTCCGAGCGAACAAGTACCTCCATGGCAAATGCCCCCGAAGTGAAAGGGCGTATGCTGCGGAGCAGCGCCCTGGCGGGGTGGGCGACACCCAGCGCCGCGCCCAGGCACGAAGGCACCCCAAATCTGGCGGCCCGTGACCCAGGGGGCGCAGGCACAGGCGCGGACACCCCAACCCTGGCCTCCCCTGGCCAGCGCTGCATCGGCATTCCGTGCTCCGCACCTGCATCCAGTCTGCTCTGCGCCTTCGCCGTGGGCTTTCCGTTCAGCGTGGCCCCGGTCGATGGCGTGGACGGAGGCTTCTGGGCGCCCTTCTGGGGCGTCCCGGGAGGTGCGCCCGCCGGTTTCTGAGGGGTCGACGGCGGCGGCGCCGCTGCTGCTGCCGTGGGCGCCGAGGCCTTCGCCGACGCGGGGGCAGCTTTTGCCGCCGCCGGGGCTGCCTTAGCTGCCCCATCCTTTCCACGGTTCTGAAGCTGGTATAGCAGCTCCTCAACTTGTCCGGCCTGTGTGCGGGGAGGGGTGCAGCTCACAGCGACGGAGAACGCCGCGCTACGCCGGTGCATGCTGCGCACTGCGACGAGGCTAGCACCATGTGGCGCAGCCCCCCCATCGCTTGCGCGGCCTTACCTTCGAAGGGTGGATTAGCTTGCACTTCTCGATAATCTCTGTTGCTAGCAAGGGCACGTTGGTTTTGTCCGACAAGGACTTGACCGAGATCCTGTTACATACACACGGACCGCAGGGGCGCCATCAACGAGGCACCGTGAGGAAAATAACATGCCGACAGCGTCCGAGAACGGACTCACTTCTTTTCGCCGGGCTCTTTGCTGATGACTTTCTGTGAACCATCAGGGAGAGTTGAAACTTCTTGAACCTGATGAGCAAGCAGGATTACATGCAGGGCCGCGGGTTAGAGATGTGGGGCCGAAGGCATGTAAGCGCCTTCATGTGCCAAGGGCGCAGCCTTATGAGTTGCCAACGAGCCTTCACCGCCTTCACATGTTCACATTCATATATCAGCACCGAAGCGGACAACTCAGGCGCACCTCATAGTGCACAATGATGGCAAGCTCCTCCGGGTGAGCCTCTATGTGGCCCGGCTTGATCTGTCGATACAGTTCAACGGAGCGTCAATATCGGCCAGCCACAAAGCGCAGCCGGCAGCGTAGGTCTTGCCTTCTTTTTCGTTTCAGACATTTTTATATCCTTATAATTCTAGCAGTTTCGCTATCGTTCCTTTACCATTCCTTTATCATAAACGTGCAATATAGACTTAGGAAACAGAACGAAAGGAAGAGAAAAGAGGTCGGCAGTCCAAACCTTTCAGGTAGAGCGCAAGCGTCAAAGTTACAAATTGGATTATATTGGTAATTGTGTGAATGCCAAAGGCTGGATTTTGGGGGAGAAGGTAGCGAGCTATGTCGCCGTAAGGAAGGATTTCTGCACGACAGGTGCCCAAGGCGTGTCCCACAACTGCGCCCAAGCCACGCATTGGTTGGCTGCCAACTGATGCTCTTTGCACGTAGCACTTTCAAGGGTGGTTTATTGTGTGTCTGTACACAAAGCTACTAGACGTTTTCCGAACGCTGCGTGCACCGCGTAGTGAAAGCTCGGCTTAGGCCAACATACAAAATCACCTGCACAAGCTGAAGTGTGATGTGCTATATTAATGTAAAGGGAAGGTGGAGGGATTAGGTGAGTCGTCGCCGCGCATACAGTGATAACAGGCCTCTAACCTGCGCCGTTTGGACTTTCGGCCAACACGGCGCTTCGTGTGTCTTTGATCCACCAATAGACTTTACCTTGTATCTTGTGCCGCCATCTCCTGGCCCAGAGACCAACCGTGCCGACCCTAGGAACAATTTCACTCTTTGGAAGTTTACCTGGCGACGCTCCCGGTTGATCCATATTTCATCTTCACTTTTGAAAGGCGTCTTAAAGGGTTAGCGTGTGGATCCTTTGCTTGCAATAGAATAACGCAAGCGTGAGCCGCCTCGCCCGACGGCCAACCGTGCAGAAGCTGGAATGAAGAGAAGCCTCAATAGCGCGAGCTTGGATGTCTGTTCTGATGGAGCGGAATCGGCGCCATTCCGACCCTCATCAAGCGAACCCGGCGGCGAGACCCAGGGGCCACGGACAGGTGCCATGCAATGGAGCACGCTCACGCAGCAGATCCCCGAGGACGCTGCGCCGGCGCCTGACAATCCTGGTGGCTGCCGGAGGAGCAGCAGCGGCCGGGGCCGTCGTCGCCGACACAGACGCGCGGTGAGGAGAAACGCACGCGGCAGTTTGACCGGCACCCGAGCTGTGTTGAAGCGGGCTGCCCCGGGCGGGGAGGCTGGGTGGCGCATTTTCTGGGGTCGATGCGTTAACGCCAAGTCCCCGCTTCCGCGCTCCTGTCTGGTGTGTATGTGTGTATGTGTGCATTCCCCACAACACACCGGTCGCTCGGGACCGACTCGGGACGCTGCCGTATATCGTACAATGCTTGCCGGACATGATGCTGTCCGCATGAGCACCGTTGCGAGGTCCTTCCCCGGGCATTGTATTTGGGTACTGTCATTCGCTGTCCCTCGCGAGTAGGACGTCCTTGGCCGCTGCGGTGCGGTGCGGTCGGTGCGTGGCCCCTGCGGTGTGGTACGCCTCGTGCGCCCTCCCAAGGCTCTCATCGGATCGGCCTCCACTCGGGCAAGGAACGCTCAGCGCTCAGCGCCTGTTCGCATTCCTGGGTGGCCCTCAGCCAGAGACACTCACACCGGCGACGGTTGCTGGCAGGCGGGCGGCCGGCCGCAGTCCATGCACCCGCGGCCAAGCCAGCCAGCCTGCCCTCCTGACCCGGCGGCGGCTTTCCACGCCGCATGCCGAAACCCCGAGCGCGCCGAGCCCGTTTGCGGATGCGGCCAGCTCAGCGCCAACCTACCGCCGATCCGAACCGGGCGTTTCTGCGTCCTGTCTGCCGCGGTGCCGCCGATCAGGCGGCTGCCGTTGTGGTTCCGGAGCTAGCTGCTGTCCCTAAAACCCTAAACCCTAAACCCACATCAACGTCGATACTGCTGCCCGGCATGTTACAGCTGAGCTGTATGTCGCGCCCGCCGTGTGATGTCCTTGGGCGGGTGTCTGCCACATCGCGCTCGACGCCCAAAACACCCCCCATGTGACATGGGGTCCGCAACTAACTGGCGCCTGCCGCGGTGGGCGAACAACAGAGCCCCGCAGCAACGGCGAGCCTCGGTGGAGACGGTCGCAGCGGCATGGCGATGCACGGGTGCATGGCTCCACGGCCCGTGGCTCCACGCTTGCATGGCTCCACGGCCCGTCCATGCAGCAGCCCGTCCGTCCATACATCTGAGAGCAGCGGCGGCAGCAGGGACCGGGCCGAGCCGAGCCGTTAAAGTGGCACTCCCGTGTCCTCCGCGTCCTGGGCTGCACATCGCCGCCGGGACGATTCGCTGCGCGTGTCTGTCGCGGCGCCCCGGGGTCCATCTGAACCTGTTCTCTGCTTTTGGGCTCGCAACGTTTAAGCGGGGGACGAGAGGTTGGGAGGACTGCGGCAGCCAGCGTCGCGCGGCGCATGGCGATGCTGGGCTGGCGAGGCAGCGAGGGGAAGCTGGGGAGAGGTGTCTGGGTGGCGTGGGGTGGGGAAGGGGACGTAAGTGAGCTGGTTATGCCCTTTGCCTCCCTCGTGCGCGAGACCCACAACCTGGCTGCAGGGCTCTGCTTCTCGCTGGCTGAGCTGCGGTTGCCGCGGGGCCGCGGGGTAGTGTTTGTATTCGCGCTGAATGGCTGCTGCGATGGCAGCGACGAGCGCCATATGCACCGTGCCACTTCGCCAAGGAGACGACCACGGGATTTATTTATGCGGTGGCGCGATGCGTCGTGCGGCTGTGGCTGTTCACTTGGGGCGCGATCCGGGCCGCAAGTGCCGGCGGGCGCGCTTGCCTGGCCTCGGCCTCAGGCGGCACCGCCGTTCCGCCGGGTCGGATCCGGATGAAGCCCTCGCGGCCGCGCTACGAGTCGAAGTCGAGGCGTAGATCTGTCGTCCGTCCATCTGAGACCGGCCATGGAACGTGCCGCTTGGCGCCGACACGCGCCGCACCCTTTGCCCCATGCTCACCTCACTCGCTTCAGAATCGTGCTCGTCGCTGCAAACAACACCACCGAATGACACACATTACGCCCGCAGTCCCTTCCCCACCACCACCACCTCCACGCACACATGCATGCATGCGCTGGCATCCGCGTCCGTAACCTCTCCCTCTCCCTCTCCGAGGCCAACGGCGCTGCTGCTTCGACGGAGACGCCGCTGCGCCGCCTCCCCTTTAGTCGCCTCGCAACGCCGTCGTCGCGGCCGCCTCCTGTTGCCCTCTGCCGCCCGCCTGGGAATCCGCGGTCAGCACCGGCCGCGCCAGCGCCCCCAAATTTAACCCTCTCACAAGAGATATCCCGCGCCCTGCCTCACCTGCCGCGCCTCGCGGACATCTCCCGTACGCAGGACCCCTGGGAGTCGTACGTCCGCGACAACTGGATCCCCACCCTGGAGCACATGTTTGGTCCGGACTGGCGGCGGCACTGCCCCGGCGAGGTGGCGGCACTGATTTGGTGGGCGATCGCCAGCCGCGCCGGCATTGCGCCGGCCTCCGCCGCCACCGCACCGGCAGCAGACGGGGCACCCGGCGGTGCCGCCGGGCAGCAGCCGGGCGAAGGAGCAGCTGCCGACGCGCCGTCGGGGTCCAGGCTCCGCCAACCGAGCCCGCCGGCAGCGGCGAATCGGGGCACCGGCGGGCAGGGCGCGGCGCTACCCCTGCACGCGCTGCTGCTTCCGATCGCGGCGGAGTCGCTCCTGATGGCCTCCCCACAGCAGCAGCAACAGGGGCAGCCTGGCGGCGCGGCGCGTGCAGCGCCGGCTGCGCTGGCGCGGGCTGACGGCGCTGCGGCAGTAGCGGCGGCGGGAAGCGCCGGCCACGGCAGCGAGCGCAGCGCCGGCGGGTCGCTGGGTGTGCCGCTGGCGGTCTTCGCTGCGCTCGTCCCAGCGTCGTCCGTGGCGGATGGCAGGCGGGCGGTCGGGCAGACGAGCGCCGCCGGCGGCGGCACCGCCGCTCCCGCGGCGGCTGGCCGTGGCAGCAGCGAAGGCGGTGGCGCAGGGCTCTTCCAGCGGACCAGCCACGAGGGCGACTGGGCGGAGCAGCGGGGTGGCAGCGGCGGCGCGGGAACGCGTGTGACGGCAGCTGCAGCGGCGCCGGCGCCAACTTCGGCGGGCGGGATTCCGGAGGCGATGACGCATGGAGGGGTTGGTGGGGTGCTGGTCGCGGGACCGGCTGGGTGGGACGTGGCGGAGGAGGAGGACCTCCTGCAATTGCTGCGGCAGGGCCTGGAGGCGAGGTTGGCGGTGCGGCAGCAGCAGCAGCAGCAACAAGGCACCGGCAGAGCCGCCGCGGAGAAAGCCAGCTTCGTAACAACAGGCGGCGGCGGCGGCGGTGCTGCTAGCGGGTCGGTTCGGACGCTGCCCGTTTTGGACCTGTCGCGGCCCCACCCGGGCCGCGACAACGACGTCGCCGCCGGGGGTTGCAGCGGCGGCAGCGGGAGCACGAGCCAAGCGCCGCCGCTGGGGGCGCAAGCTCGGGCGGGGGAGGGCCGAGGTGCGGATGCGGCGGCGACGCCGCCGCCAAGCGCCTCAGCGCCGGCGGCCGCGCCGGCAGGGATAGCGCTCCCACAACAACCGCGGCGCGGCGACGCCTTGCCCGCTGATGCGTGTTGCGCCACGGCGGGAGCGCCAGCTGGTCGCGGCGCGGATGGTGCAGCTGGCGGCGGCGGGCATGAAGCGGATGGCGGCGGCGGCGGTGGCGGCGGCGGCGACGGGGGCTCCTCCGACGGCAGGACGTTGGTGCTGGATCTCGACCCATCCGCTTTCCCGCTTTCCCTGAGTGAGTAGTTCCCGCTTTCCCTGAGTGAGTAGTTCCCGCTTTCCCTGAGGGAGTATTGCTCAGGGGACTTTCTTTCGGCGGTCCTGCTCATTGCGCGGCTGCGCCTGACATAAACACATGGACGGGGGCAGCAGCAGCAGCCCGGACCCTGCCGTGCCTCGTGCGTGTGTAGGTGTGTGGGTGTGTGTGCGTGCGTGGGTGGGTGTCCCGAAACCGGTATGGAAAGGGCTGGCGGACGTGGCGCCGCTGTGGTGGCAACAATGGAAGGGAGGGCGCTGGTGCAGCGCTGTGGATCGCTCCGGTGTGGTTGCTGCGGTGGAGAGTAAAAATAAGATACCGCAGCGGAGACGGCGGGGGGGAAGGGTACCTTGCTGCACCGCCTTGGCAGCGGTGGCTCGGGAGCGCGGATACCTCCGCGCCCACCTCGCTGCTCGCCCCTCCCCGCCCCCGCCCCCGCCCCGTCGCGTCTCGGGTTTGTTATCGTGGTGGGATGTGGTGTGATGCGGCGATGGTGTCACGTGTCACGCTTGGTGCGCATGCGGCGCTGTGTCCGGCCCCGCAGGCGGCGACAGGCCCCTCAGGACGCTCCTCAACGCCGTCAGCAACGCAATCGCCGCCGCCGCCAGCGCCGCCGCTGGCGGCGGCGGCGGCGGTGCCGGCGGCGACCACGCCGGCGGCAGCGGCGGCGGCGACCTGGCCTCCCTGGCCGCCGGGCTGCTTCCCTCCGTAGGCGGCGGCGTCTCCGCCGGGGCATCCCCACTGGGGACGACCCTGCCGCTGGATGCCGCCGGGGGCCTGTCCCTCGCGGCGGCGGCCGCCACCTCCAAGACTTTCAACATGCAGATGCCGGACGGTTCGGTACTTCCCGTACAGCTCGTCCCACTGCACATCTCGGTGGGCGGCGGCGGCGGCAGCGCCGCGGACGCGACGGCGACGGCGGCGGCGCTCGCCGCGGACGAGCTGTCGGGCCTGCTGGCCGCTGCGGCGGCGGGGGGCTGCCGGCCGCTGTCGGACCTCTTGAATCGGAGCGACCCGCGGGGCAGGCTGCCGCTGCACGCCGCCTCGGCGACGGGGCGGGTGGAGATGGTGGAGAGGTTGCTGGCGCTGGGCTGTGACGCGGGGCGGCGGCTGGATCAGGACTTCATCCACGGCGGCGGCGGCGGCCACGACGCAGGCGGCGGCGGCGGCGACGCCGCGGCGGCTGCGCGGTGGGTCGGGGCTGGCGGGGTTTTGGTTGGGCGGGCGAGTCGGCGGGGCCGGGTTGATGCGTGTTGGGGTTTTCCGTGCATCGGTGCGGCTGGCCGCTGCCGCCGTCATGCTACGGCCGGGGGGGGGTGGGGGCTGTGCAGGCTGGGGGGTGGTGTGGACGAGCCGAGTGACGGAGCACAGGGCCAGCGATCAGTGAGGTCCTGTGCGCGGGAGACAGTCCGCTCTTCTCTCGAGGGACGCACCGTCTCACCCGGGGGTCCGGGGGCGCTCTCCTCCTGTCTCTTCCCCTCCGCAGACTTGACTCGGCGTACGACTGCGCGAGCAGCGCCAGCTCGTCGTACACGTACGGCGGTGCGGACGAGTACGACGTCGCGGCCGTCGAGGATGCGTGCGCCGCCGAGGCGGCTCTGGCCGCCGCCGCCGCCGCAGGCGGCGGCGGCGGCGGCCCGCCGCCGCCGCGCCGCCGGCGCGGCGCCGCCGCCGCCGCAGGCGACGTCGAGGACGGCGCCAGTGCCGGCAGCGTCACTGACAGTGACGATATGGCCTTTGGCGCGGATGACGGCTCGCCCTCGTCGATGAGTGTGGCGCAGGCGGCGCGGCTGGGGCTGCACATTGCGCTGGACACGTGCGGAGACCGACTGACGCCGGACCAGCTGCACTTCCTGGCAGGTGCGTGCGTGTGTGTTCTGGTTTTCGGTTGGCTCGAGGGAGAGACCGGCGAGGGCGCGAGGGCGTCGAGGGCGCGAGCGTCGACTCATCCAAAGGGGAAGGGCGTGTGCGTCATGCACAGGGAAAACTGCGCTCTTGGGTACAAGGTGTGTGTTTATGCGCCTAAGGAATGAAAAGCGGTTTTACGGCTTGTGTGTACATGCATGTACTATGCATACATGCGTGCGGATAGGCATGTGCATGTGTGTGCATGTGTGTTTGTGTGTGTGTGGCGCGGAAATCTTGGCGGCTGCGTTTCGGGCTTTCGGCGCTGCCAGTACCCTCCACACGTCCCCTCCTCCTCCTCGTCCTCCTCCTCGCCGGGTGCCACCGGCCCCGCAGGCAAGTTCGCGGAACAGCAGCTCTGGAAGTCGGCCGCCGCAGCAGCAGCAGCAGCCGCAGCCGCCGCGAACCCCGCCTCGGCGGCCGCCTACGACCCCAGGATGGCCTCCGCCGCCGCCGCCGCCGGCGGCGGCGGCGCCCACGGAGTGCGGCAGCAGTCGGGCCCTGGCACGTCGGCCGGCGCCGGATCCGGATCCGGATATGGATCTGGATGCGGCACTGGCGGTGCGCGCACTGGGCCGGTGGCGCAGGAGCGGCAGGCCGCGGACGGCACCGGCGGCTCTGGGGACGACGACGGCCGCCGGGTTCCTCCCACTACTTCGGACCCCCTGCTTGGGGTCCGGCCGGGCGCGGGAAGCGTGGCTGCGGGTCGCCTGGAGAGGCAACGATCTCAGCAGCATCAACAGCAGCAGCAGCAGGACGGGGAGAGGCAGCAGCAGCAGCAGCAACAGCAGGACGGGGCGCCGCGCGTGGTACCGGATGATGTTGAGCCGTCCTCGGACGACACAACGCCGCTGGCGGCGCAGGACCGGCGCGCCGCAGCCGACCGCGGCACGTCGGCGGCAGCGTCACTGGTGGCAGCGGCGGCGGCGGCGGCGCTGCAGCGACAGGCGCTCCTGCTGCAGCGTCGGTCGTCTGGCGAGCCACGGCGGAAGCGCCACGGCGAGTCGCCCGAGCGGCTGCACGACGACGAGCAGCGAATGGCTGGCGGCGGTGGCGGAGACGGCGACGACGGCGACGACGACGAGGACGACCCGCGGGTCGGTGGCGTTGCCGGCGACAGTGCCGCCACCCCCGCCGACGGCACCGGCGGCGTCGGCGCCGCCGTAGCCGCCGCCGCCGTAGCCGTCGTTGCTGCCGCCAGCGGCGGCCTGGAAGCGGGGCTGCCGCCGCCGCCAGCGGCGGCGACTGGCGGCGGCGGAGCCGCCGCCGCCGCCGCGGCCGGTGTACCGCGCCGGCGACCTCGCCGACTTATCGCCCCGCGCCACACCGATCAGCAGCATCAGCAGCAGCAAGCCTACCACGTCTACCATCATGAGATGTACGACGATGCACGGACCCGTGGGTCGGTGGCCGCCGCCAGCGGTCGGAACAAGCGCCAGGCCGACGGCGACGCCGTGGACGTGAGCCTGGCGGACGGTGACGGGGCAGCGGACGAGGCCGCGGCGGCGCCGTCGGCGACTGCGGGCGGCGCCGTCAGCGACGCGAGCCGGCACGACGGCTTCAGCGTCGGCGGCGGCGGAGGTGCAGTCAGCGGCTGGGCGGACTCCCCCGGTGTTGCAATCGCGGGCGACCCCGACCGACGGCTGCCGCCGTCGGGGCCCAAGCGAGACGAGCGCCGCGGCGCCAGGGAGGAGTACGACGGCGGCGCCGACGCCGACGATGACGTCAGCGCCGAGTACGACGGCGACGCCGGCGGCGACGACGCCGATCTTCAGGGCCTGGGAGTAGCGTTGCTGGACGGCCTGGGCGCGCTGCCGCTGCCGCTGCCGCTGGGTCTGGATCTAGGGAGGGGCCGCCGGCGCTTCCGCCGCGGCTGCGTGCCGCCGCCGTTCGCCGCGCGGCCCAGCTACGTGGGCGCCTCGCCGCTGCACCTGGCGGCGGCGCACGGCCACGCGGCGGTGTGTGAGGTGCTGCTGCGGGCGCCGGGCTGCGACCTGGCGGCGCGTACCACGCAGGTGGGTTGCGGGGGGCGACAGGGGCCGGGGTGTGGGTTGCGGGGCTGGGTGCGGGAAAACCGAGCCCTCACTGGGTCGTTGGGCTTAGGGTTGCTGCGCCTCCCGGCCGGCCGCTTCGCCGCCCCCACCCCTTTCTTTGCATTGGCAAGCGAGCAAACCCAAGCCGCCCGCCACGCCGCCTCCTTCTTTCCTCCCCTTAGGGCCGTACGGCACTCCACCTGGCCGCACGCAACGGCCACGAGGCCGTCGTGGCGCTGCTGCTGCGCGCCGCGGCCGCGGCCGCCGCCGCCGCCGCCGCGGCGGCAGCGGCGGCGCCAAACACGGGCGCGCCCCCTGCCGCGGCCGCGGCGGCGCCGCCAGGCGCGGCCGCACCCGGCGGCGCCCCCCCCGCTTCCGCCGTCGCTGTCTCCAGCTCGGGCTTGGCTGTGGTGGTGGATGCGGCGGACGATGCGGGCCACACGGCGCTCCACCACGCGGCGGCGCTGGGGCACTGGCGGGTGGTGGAGGAGCTGTGGCCCAGGTGTGTGTGTATGTCTGGGAACAATACGGTAACAACAGCACGAGTACCGCGGCGGAGGGGCACGGGCAACGCTGGCGCACGGAGCCACAGCGGCTGGGATGGGATGGGACGGGGGTTGGGATGGGTTATGGCTTCTGGGGTTGCTCCATCTCGGTTAACGGCGAGCGTTCGAGCGGAAGTGGGCGAGCCAGAGGCTCCCAGATCACCGGGAATCGGGCAGCCACTGCCGCCCGCACCCACACCGCACCCCACCGCACCCCCATCCGCACCCCCACCCGCCCCACCTCGCAGGGGCGCCAGCATCGACGCGTCCGACGTGCTGGGTCGCACGCCTCTCCACTACGCGTCCATGTCGGGGCACGTGGAGACTGCGGGGCGGCTCATCATCGCCGGGGCGGGTGTGCACCGACTGGATGTGGAGGGATACACGCCGGCACACCACGCGGCCATGCGGGGGCACGCAGAGGTGGGTGGGTGGGTGGGTGGCTGGGTGGCTGGATGGGTGGGTGGCTGGATGGGTGGCCACTCGCGGGCCTCAGTGGAAGTCAAAGACGGTAGGTTGCGGCCCTCACAGCACAATGGACCAGTAAGGAATGAATACATCAGGAAAGGATCTGGGATCTGCCGGACGCGCGCCCTCGAAGTTCGAGGGACACCTCAGGGCTTCCGGCCGTCGTACCTGTGTCGTACACGCATCATTTGCCGTGTACGATACATGTACGGCACCGTACAGGTCCTGGAAAAGCTGCTTCTGGCTGGCTACGAGGTGGACATGCTGGGGGGAACCGCAGCGCCGCAGGCCCCCCTGGACTCGTCCGCGACCGCAACCACACCCGCTGCCGGCCGCGCGGCCGCGGCGGTGGCCTCCGCCGCAGCGGCGACGGACTCCCCCGCCGTACACCGCCGCCCGGCGGCGGCGCTGCCCCAGCCAACCCAGCCCCAGCCGCTGCAGCAGCAGCGGCAAGGCGGCGCGGATGCGGCGGCGTCGCCGCGGCTCGAGTCGCGCAGCCCGGCGCGGCCGCGGGCTAACGCGCCGCCGGCGCCGGCGGCGGCGCAGCCGCCGCAAGCGGCCGCTGGCGGCCGCGGCGCCGCCGGGGGCGCCGCCGGCGGCGGCGGCGGCCACAGCGCTCTCCACCTGGCTGCCTCCGGGGGGCACTGCGCTGCGATGGCGGTGCTGCTGCAGCACGGCGGCGGCGCGGAGCGGCGGGATTGGCGGGGTTGTACGGCACTGCACCGGGCGGCGGAGGGCGGCCACCGCGGGGCGTTTGAGCTGCTGCTCATGGTGCGAGGCGGGGGGGGGCGCGCGGGGAGGTGAAGGGGATTTCTTTTTTGTGGGGGAGGGCTGGACCGCTGGAGGGGCGTGGGACGCGGGCGAGTGGGCGAGTGGGTGGGTGGGTGGGTGTGTGGGGTGAAGGAGGGGCGCAGAAGCGTGGACGGGTCCGCTCGACCCATCCGCTGGCTTCCGCTGGCCTCCGTCCCTCCCTCACACATACAGAGAGAGGGAGCGGGGGAGGTCCCGTCCTCTACTGGCTGGATGTGTGTTCGGTTGGTAATTTTAGGGTCAGTTTGGTCCTAGCTGTCGTATATCATGGCTGTTTCGGCAACTGTAAACGCGCGTGTTGCCGCACGCTGTATGTCGTCGAAATGTGTTCGTCCATCCGTTGCCCGTTTGATATGACATTGGATTCGAAACGTCACGGCCGCTGCCCCGCCCCGCCTGGTCCGCCCCATTCCCTCGACCGTGCAGCACGGCGCCGACTCGCGGGTGAGCGACTCGTCCGGCGCCTCCGTCCTGCACTCCGCCGCCCGCGGCGGCAACCTTGCCATCGTACAGCGGCTGCTAGAGCTTGACGCTGTCGCCGCCGCCGCCGTCGCCGCCGCCGGGGCGGCAACAGATCGGGATCTGAGTCGCGGCGGGGGTTTGCCGGCGGCGGGCCAGGCTGAGGCAGTGTACGACAGCGCGGCGGCGGAAGCTGCGGAGCGGCGGGGCGAGGCGGAGCGGCGGTCTCAGCTGGCCGGACCCGGGGGAGAGGCGGAGTCAGCCGCCGCGCAAGTCGACGGCGGCGGCGGCGGCGGTGGCCTGGCGGCGCCGCCAGCGGCGGTGCCGGCCTCTGACGGCCGGCTGCCGCTGCACTGGGCGGCGGCGGCGGGGCGCGGGGAGGTGGTGGCTCGGCTGCTGCAACTGGACCCGCGGGTCGGGGGTGACCCGCTACGACAGGTAGGCGGCATGAGGCACGAGGCACAGGCGCGGGGCCTGTGGCTGCAGGCTTTTTATAGGCCGCTACCAAGGCGGCTACCAGGGCATCGCCATTAGCGACCGCGACCCCGACCGTGACCGTGACCGTGACCAGGAGGAGGAGACATTACCCATTAGCAACCGTGACCGTGACCAGGACCAGGAAAAGGAGATGGGCTGTAGGCTTTGCGGGGCGTGGCGCGCGGGCTGTGCGCGGGCTTGCCCTCCTCTCCGCTCACTTACCCTCCCCCTCTCCCTGCCCTACCCTGCCATGCCCTGCCCTCTCCCTGCTAGCCCTCACCTAGGTGGCTGATTGCCGCAACCAACTCCGTCGGCGAATTGCACTCATGCCCCCTCCTCTGACCCCCCATCCGTCCTTCTGCGGTTTTTTTCTTCTTCACCAACCTAACCTCACCCTCCCCCCCGCCCCTTCCCAACCTCCTCCGCCTCCTCCTCAGGACCACGCGGGCACCAGCCCCTGGCACCTCGCCGCCGCCGCCGGCCAGGAGGCCTCCGTCCGCGTCTTCCTGGCGCCGCCGCCCGGCGTGGCGCCCGTGCCCGTGGACGCGCGCGACGGCGCCGGCTGCACCGCGCTGCACCGCGCCGCGGCGACGGGCGCGTCGCGCGTGGTGGGTGCGCTGCTGGCGGCGGGCGCCGACCCGGCTGCGGCGGGCGAGGGCGGGCGGTGTCCGCTGCACTTTGCGGCGGAGGCGGGGCTGGTGGGGGTGATGCGGCTGCTGCTGGAGCGGGTGGCGGAGGAGGACGTGGACCGCAGGGTGAGGGCCGGCAGAGGCTGGGACGGGAGGGGGGGTCTGCGTGGCGCGGTGCGACGCGGCGCGGCAAGGAGTGCAGGGACTGCACACACTCCGCGTTTTTTGGGGGCCCCCCGAATCCCCCCGCTCTCGGTGCTTCCTTCTCGCTCGAGCGGCGGAAACAAAAGAGGCGATCACCGCTTTTGTTGTTTCCGCCGCTCGAGCGGGCGGCGCGGAAGGGCGAGCGGTGGCAGTGCTCTCTCCTCCCCTCCCAACGCCTCCCGACGTCTCGACCCACCCGCGTCTGTGTCGTCCCGGGTTGGTGTGGTTCCAACCGACGGGGCTCATCAGACCTCGGTGGCGTGTCATCCCCTCTCCTCTCCGCTGCCACCACCCCACCCGCACCGCACCGGCCCCCCCCCCCGCACACCGGGCACGGGCTCCGGCCTATACGTGGATACCCCCGCACACCGGCCGCCACTGTTCCTAACGGCTCGGTCCCCTCGGACCGCTCGGTCCTCTCACCTCACCTCATCCCCTGTGTGGCCCACCTCACGGTAGCCCCCTGTCGGCACACCTGGCGCTC
The DNA here is from genome assembly GCA_030267565.1 of Pleodorina starrii. NCBI lineage: Eukaryota > Viridiplantae > Chlorophyta > Chlorophyceae > Chlamydomonadales > Volvocaceae > Pleodorina > Pleodorina starrii. The sequence continues at coordinate 603,252 of BRXU01000037.1, forward strand.
CCTCCCCTCCCCCTCCCGCTGCGGTATCTTCTTTTTATTCCCCTCCCTAGAAATCGTAACTGGTGGTAGCTGCAACCCGGGTGCTGTTTCCTTAACTCAGGGTTTCATTCCCAACGCCCCCTCGGTCCTTGTCCTGCTCTGACCCCCGCACGTGCTCTTCCCCACTGCTCCGTCCCCTCTGCTCGGTCCTTGTCCTGCTCCTTCGGCCCCACCTTCCTCTGCTCCGCTCCGCTCCGCTCTGCCCCTCCTCGGCACCTTGCCCCCGCTCTGCACCTCCCCCCCTTCTTCTGTTACTTTACCGTTCACGGGCTCCGGCCTATACGTGGATAAACTCCCCCTCCCCACCCCGGGTCCGTTCGCTAACGCCGTCTCCTTCTCCGCTGCGGTACCTTTTTTTTACACCCCTCCTCCCCCGCCCGCCCTCAGGACGCCGCCGGCTGGTCTCCCCTCCACCACGCGGCGCAGCAAGGCAACGCCGCCATGCTGAGTCTGCTGCTGAGCCGCGGCGCCTGCCCCCACTCCGCCACCGCCCACGGCTGGACACCCGCCCACCTGGCGGCCCGCGGCCACCACTGCGACCTGCTGGAGCAGCTGCTGGAGGCGGGCGCCGACCCACGGGTCAGGGACGCCGACGGCTGCACGCCGCTGCATTTCGCCGCGCTGCGGGGCGACGAGGAGCTGTTTGGGCGGCTGCTGACGGCGGCGCAGGCCGCCGAGGCGGCGGCGGCGCCGACGGCGGCGCCGACGGCGACGGCGGCGCCGACGGCGACGGCGGCGCTGCCGCCGTCGCTGCTGCGGCGCGACGCGCGCGGCTACTCGCTCCTCCACTACGCGGTCGAAGGGGCCAATCTGGACATCATTCAGCGACTGCTGGCGGCGGGCCTGTCGGAGGTCGTGGAGGAGGAGGCAGCGGCGCCGGCGGCGGCGGCGACGGCGGCGACGGCGGCGTCGTGGGGCCTCGGCGTCGTCCTGCCGTCCAGCGTACTTCACACTGCATCTTCGCCGCCGCCGCCAACCCCCCAGCAGCAGCAGCCTCAGCAGCATCTGACGGAGGCGCCGGTCGGTCGGATGCAGGTGGAGCCTGGCGCCGCCGCCGCTGCGTCGGCTAGTGGCTCCGCCGCCGCCGTCGACGGTGACATCGGCGGCTGCAGTGGGGAAGAGCCGCCGGCGGCGGCGACGGCAACACCGCATGCTGCCGCCGGCTCGCGCGCGCCGCTCAACGCTCTGCACCTCGCCGCCAAGCTCTGTCTGACGGATGTCGTACACGTCCTCCTGACGGCGGGCTACCGCGCGGCGTCGCGTACGGCGGCGACGGACCAGACTCCGCTGCACTTTGCGTCGATGGGGCCGGCGCGGGCGCCCATCGAGGGCCGCGCAGCCGTCGCCGTTGCCGCCGCCGCCGCCGCCGCCGCCGCGTCGCCGGCAAGCAACGATGCAGAGCCTAAGGCGCTGCCGTCGCCGCTGCCGCCGCCGCCGCCACCCCAGCAGCCGCTGGAGCGGCGCGACGGCGGCGGCGCCGCCGCCGCCGCCGCCGCGACTTACCATGCCCAACAAATGCAGGTGGTTGAAGCGCTGATGGCCGCCGGCGCCGATCCGCTCGTTACGGATGCCTGGGGCTGCTCGGCCCTGTCGTACGCCGCCGGTAGCGCCAACCACGCGTTGGTGTCGCGGCTGCTGGCGGCAGGCTGCGACGCTCTGCGACCCGACCGGAGGGTGCGTGGGTGTGTGTGTGCGTGTGTGTATGTGTGGGTGGGTCGGGCTGTGTCGGGGGCTGTGTGTGGGTGGGGGGGATGTCGGGGGCTCTGTGTCGGGGTGCGGAGTTGAGTGTACGGCGGTGTACGATACTGGTGGGCGTGCGTATGCGGAGGTAGTGTGAGGGGTGTGAGAAGGAACAGCGTGTGGGGATGGTAGGCTGGAAGGTGGTATAGGGTCGAAGCTCGAGGGCACCGCTAGGACGCGGGAGACGCGGGCGCGCGGCGGGTTACAATCTGCAGGGCAGCCAGACAATGGCGCGAACATTCCCTCTTACTCCCTCTCTTTCGCGCGCGCGCGCGTGTGTGTGCGCGTGTGTGTCTCGTCGGCCGCAGGGCCTGACGCCGCTGCACTGGGCCGCCGCCGGAGGCAACGCCGAGGTCGTCGCGGCGCTGCTGGCGGCCGGAGGCGGCGGCGGCGCCGCCGCCGCCGCTGCCACTGCCGCCGCCGCCGAGCGTCTGTCCTCCCTGGACTGCCTGGGCCGCACGCCGCTGCACTGGGCCGCGGAGGCAGGCGCGCTGGGCTGCGTGGCGCTGCTGGCGGGCGCCATGCTGGCGGCGGCTGGCGGCGGCGCCGCCGCCGCCACAGCGGCGGCGGAAATCCTGCACGCGCCCGACGCCGGCGGCTGCAGCGCCGCGCAGCTGGCCGCCGCCGGCGGGCACGTGGAGGTGGTGGCGAGGCTGCTGGAGGCGGGCTCGGGCCGCGGCGGCGCCGCCGCCGCCGCCGCTGACGCGGCGGCGGCGGCGGCGGCTACGCCGCCGCCGCCGTCGGGCCTGACGGCTCTCCACCTTGCGGCGCAGGGCGGGCTGGAGCAGGTCGTCGCACAGCTGCTGTGCCTGGCGGCGGCGCCGCCGCCGCCGTCGTCGACGCGCGGCGGCGCCGCCGTCGACGTCAACGCGCGCGACGGCGAGGGCTTCACGCCGCTGCACGCCGCCGCGACCCGCGGGTCGGCGGCCATCGTCGGGCGGCTTCTTCGCGCCGGCGCCGACCCCAACATCGCCTCGGTGGAGGGGCTGCTGCCGCTGCACGCCGCCGCCGCCGGGGGCCACCTGGATGTGGTGGAGCTGCTGCTTGACGCCGGCAGCCTTGTGTCGTACAAGAGCAGCGCCGGCGCGACGCCGCTGCACCAGGCCGCCAGCAACGGCCATGCGGCGGTGTGTGAGGTTCTGCTGGAGGCGGGGTGCCCCGTCATGGGCAGGTAAAAACTGAAACAAGGAGGGGGTGACAAGGAGGGTTAGGAAGGGGGGTAACAAGGGGGGTTAAGAAGGGGGGTAGCAAGGGGGGTAATTTGAGGGGTAACAAGGGGGGGGGGTAACAAGGGGGATAACACGAGGGGCAACAAGGGGGGTTACACGGGGCACGGAACGGGCCAGAGATTGCCACAGGTTGACCCGCCAGCGGGTTGTGTGGAGGTTGGAAAGAACTGTTCCGGAAAGGTGACCGGCGGGTGACGATGAGGTCACGAAAGTACCGGTAGTAGATGGAACGTGGTACACATGGCAAGACGAAGCTCTTCAGACACATGCGCAGATACACACACAAACACAAACACACCCCTTGCCTTTCTTTGCGCTGCGCTGCGCTGTGCTGTGCTGTGCTGTGCTGCTGTTGTTGCTCGGCGGTGGCGGCTGTGGCTGCGGCTGTGGCGGCTGTGGCTGCGGCGGTGGCGGCTGTGGCTGCGGCTGTGGCGGCTGTGGCTGCGGCGGTGGCGGCTGTGGCTGCGGCGGTGGCGGCTGTGGCTGCGGCGGTGGCTGCGGCCGTGTGTCGGTGGTGTGCGTAGGCTGGCTTCCGGCGCCTCCGCGCTGTACTGCGCCGCCTCCGCCGGCTGGGTGGAGGCGGTGGAGGTGCTGCTGCGCTCCGGAGCCGAGGTGGACGCCACCACCAGCAGCGGCTGCACGGCGCTGCACGGCGCCGCAACCAACGGCCACGCCAAGGTACGACACTGTACGACATTGGTGTACTCTCTCTCTCTCTTTCTCTTTCTCTCTCTCTGTCCTCTCGACTGCACGGCACCCCAGCGGCGCTGTCGCGCCCGCGTGGTGTTGGTGCTCGACGGCGGGTGCCCTCTCCCCCACTCCCCCCGGGGGGGAGGGCACGGCTCTGCGCTAAGGGTTTGGGTCTCAGGGTCTGGGTCTCAGGGCCTGGGGTTCTCCGCTCTCCGGTCCCATTTGGGAAATATATTCCATTTTCACTCGCGGACCCGTTGGCCAGCGCAACGTGTTACGTGTTCGGCCTTTTCCGTATGCACCTGCGCTGCTGCTGACACGCTGATACGGTGTCCGCACGGTACCTGCACGTGTTGCCCAGATCTACACACATACACATACACACACGCACACACACCTACACGCACACACCGACCCGCGCCCATCGACCCGAAACCACCCACCCGCCCACACCTCCCGCCCACCCGCCCACACCTCCCGGCCACCCGCCCACACCTCCACCGGCCGCCTCAAAAAAGGTGATTGGGTTGCTTCTCGCTGAGGGCGCCGACACGGACCTTCAGTCGTCCAACGGCCACACGCCGCTGCACAACGCCGCGGGGGGCAGCCACTCGGCCGCAGTGGAGGCCCTGCTGGGGGGCGGAGCGGACGTGGACGCGCAGAACAGCAACGGAAACACACCGCTGCACACGGCCGCGTCAAAGGGTGGGTGGGGTGGGCTGGGGTGGGCGGGCGGGCGGGCGGGCTGGTAGTGCGTATAGCCGGGTTGTTAGAAAAACGATACCGCAGCGGAAGGACGTAGCCGGGTAGCCGGGTGATGGTACTGTGCATCTGGCTGGTTAGTTGGGTGGTTGGTTAGTTAGGTGGCTGGTTAGTTAGGTGGCTGGTAAGTTAGGTGGCTGGTAAGTTAGGTGGCTGGTTAGGTGGTTGGATAGGTAGCTGGTTAGGTGGCTGGTTGGTTAGGTGGCTGGTTGGTTAGCTGGCGGGGGGGGGTCGGGATAGCTGTGCTGTGCTGCGCTGCGTAAGGTCCGACTCGTCGCGTCTATCGCCGCCTCCAGAACGGCTGCCACCCCTCCAGAACGGCTGCCACCCCTCCAGAACGGCTCTAGGGTCCACATTCGAAGCCCGATGAACTGAGCCCCGCCGTCTCCGGCCCTCCGCCCTGCCCTGCACACCCGCCGCCCCACCGCCCCGCCGCCCCTGCACGCCCTCCGCCCCTGCACGCCCTCCGCCCTGCACACCCGCCGCCCCTCTGGCCCCCCCCCCCCTGGCCGCTCCCAGGCTACCTGGACGTTGTGTCTCAGCTGCTGGTTGGCGGCGCCGATCTGCACATCCGCAACTCCAAGGGCTGGTGTGCGGTGCACAGCGCTGCCAGCAACGGATACTTCGAGGTGGTGCTCAAACTGGTGCAGGTGGGCGGGGGGGGTGGGGTGGAGGCCGGGGGGGGGCGGGTGGGGTTGGGGGCTGGGGTGGAGGCCGGGGGGTGGGAGTTGGGGGCCGGGGGGGTTGTCTGGGGTGGGTGGGGAGTTTGTGTGTCTCTTGGGGCGCAGAGTAAGTGGCCGAGAGCGACATGCGGCAAGCAGGGCACCGGTGCCCGTTGGTTGGTCCGCCCCTCCCCAGCCTCTGCCTCTGCCTCTTGACTCTTGACTCTTGACTCTTGACTCTTGACTCTTGACTCTTGACTCTGCCTCACGGTGCTGCACAGGGGGGTGCCAGCTGGCGGCGGCAGGGCGAGGCGGATGTGGTGCGGCTGCTGACCCGCAAGACCACCTACAAGACCTCCTACGTGGAAGGGCGCCTTCGACTGGCGGAGAGGGAGCGACACCGCATCCAACAGCAGCAGCAGCAGGCGGCGGGAGGCAGGCAGGCGGGACAGCCGACGGCGATGATCGCCGCCGCGCCGGGCGCGGCGGCGGCGGCCGCCGCCGCCGCCGGCGGCGGCAGTGGCGATGGCAGCGGCGGTGCTTCGACGTCGCCAGTGCCCACGGGCGGTGGCGGTGGCGGTGGCGGGGCTGGTGGTGGCGGCCGGGGGCGCGGCGGCGTGCCGCTGGCTGCGAGCTTCGAGGTGGGTGGTGGCGTGGGCAGCAAGGGCGGGGGTGCCGCGACAAAGAGACGGAGACAAACGTTGGCGAGCGTAGCGTGTCTGTAGTAACCTTGTTCAATACTGGAAATGCGGCGACCGCGCCGCCGCCAGACCAACCCAGACGGACGAGTACGCGCGACAGCACAGCGACAGCACGAGTGCCCCCGGACAACACAGCACACCCCAGCAGACAAAATGTAGGACTCACCTGCGCTCGGTGGAGAAGGATTGAAGCGGGCGTGAGCAGCGGAATCAAGATGTGAGTAGTGGCAATCGCAAAGGAAAGAAGGGACAGGAGGAGAGGAGAGGAGAGGAGAAGAGGGCAACCCAGAGCGGGCTGGACCAATCACGACCAACCGAAACCCTTGCAGCGTGTTCCTACCCCTGCAACACATAGTTGTGCCGTCGAGCGGCCGGAGGCGCCCTCGGAGCGCCGCGCAGCGGACATTCAGCTGCCTGCCGTACTTGTATTTCAACGGTCAACGCCGCTCCGTACCCATCACTCTTTCCCCGTCTGCTCCTTTCCCTGTCACTGCGCTTCGTGTTCCTGTTCCTGTCCCTCTCCCTCTCCCTCGCCCTGTCCGGTCCCACCTGTCCCACCTGTCCCTCTCCCTCTCCCCTGTCCCACCTGTCCCACCTGTCCCCTCCCTCTCCCCTGTCCCACCTGTCCCACCTGTCCCACCAGGACCTGGCGGCGGCCGCTGACGCCAACATGGCTGCGCTGCTGGAGGAGGAGGCGGCGGCGGCTGCGGCGGCGGCGGCGGCGGCGGAGCGCAAGGCCAAACAGAAGAAGAAAAAGGCCAGCAAGGCCGCCAGCAAGGCCGCGGCGGCAGCGGCAGCCGCGGCGGCGGCGGCGCCCGAGCCCGCCGACTCGCCGGCCGCAGCGTCCCCGTCCGCAGCTGAGCCCGGCGGCGCCAGCGGCAGCGCCAGCGGCAGCGGCGGCAGCGGCAGCGGCGGCGGCGGGTCTTCCGGCGATGATGGGAAGGCCGCCGGCCGGTCTGGTCCTGGTGCCGCTGGCACCGTCGCCGGCTCCCCCGGTCCCTCGGCAGCCAGTGGCAGTCAGAAGGCCGCTGCCGCTGCCGCCGGCAGCGGCGGCGGCGGCAGCAACAGCAGCAGCGGTGGCGGCAACAGCAGCGGCGGCGGCGGCGGCTCGAATCCTTCGACCACAGCTGCTCGCGGCGCAAACTCCGCATCGGCCACCTCCAGTGCCAGTGCATCCCCGAAGAAGCCCGGCGGCGGCGGCGGCGGCGGCGGTGGTGGCGGCGGCGCCAGCGCCAGCCAGCGGTCCTCCAGGGCCGGTGCCACCTCCGGCTCCTCCGCGCTGCCGTCCTCCGCTTCGCCCCCTGCCTCCCCGAGGGGAGGAGGTCCCGCCTCTGGAGCCTCCGGCACCGGCGCTGCGCCGGCCTCCGCGGCCGCCTCTGGCGCCGCCGCCGCAGCCGGGGCGCCGCTGCGGCCTATCCCCAACGGGCCCCTCAACGCGCCGGCTCCGGCATCCGGCTCCGGCGGGGGGGCATCCAGGGGCGGCGGCGGTGCAGCCGCCGGCGGCGGCGGGACTGCCCCACCGGTCGTTGGCGTCAAGTCGTTGTCGGTTGACAGCTCTGAAGGGACGTCGAGCGCAATGAACGGGCTGGGGCTGGGGAAGGCGGCGACGGCGCCGACCGCCGGTGATGAACCCAGGCAGAAGGCGTCAGCCGGTGCCGCCGCCGCCGCCAAGGCGCCGCCGACCGGCAAGCGCGGCGGCGGAGCCGCCGCAAGCTCAGCGCCGGGGGCCGCCGCCGCGGCGGCGGTGACTCGTTCTGCATCGGCCGCGGCGGCACCAGCCGGCGTCGATTGCGCCAAGCGGCAGGGGGCGGCGCCGCCGTCGTCGCCCAGGGAGCCGCGCGGGGCCAGCCGGGAGGCTTCGGGCGCCGCCGCCGCCGCCGCCGCTGCGACCGCCGCCGCGCCGCCGTCGGCGTCATCTGCATCACCGCTGTGGATGTCTGGGCAACAGCAGCAGCAGCAGCAGCCGGCGGCAGCCGCCGCCGCCGCTGCCGCTGGCGCCGCCGCCGCCCCACAGGCAGGCGGGGGCAAGGCGGGGGCGGCGCAAGAGCAGGTATCCGCACCGACGGGCTCCAAGGCTGGGCGGGGCGGCGGCGGCGGCAGCAGCAGTGGCGCCAAGAGAGCGGGCACAGGGGCAGGGCAGCTTGCGCCTGGGCCGCAGGCAAGGGGGCCCGAAGGTCCGCCGGCAGCGCAGGCTCAGGCTCAGCAGGCTCGTGCGGCTCCGCGCAACAGCGCCCCTGGCGCGGCAGGTCCCTCCGCCGCCGCCGCCGCCGCCTCCGCTGCCGCAGCTCCACTCTCGACGACGGCGGCCGGTGCCGGGAAGGCCGTCACGCTTGCGCAGGTTGTGGCTGGGGCCGCCGCCGCTGCCGCAGGCGGCGGCGGCGGCAGCGGCAACTCGGCGGAATCCAGATCCAGGGCCCCCGCCGCTACCGCGACGGCCGCGGGTCCGGATCCGGCCCCGGCTCCGGAACCAGCGGCTGCACCCGCCGCCGCCGCCGCGAGCTCCAGGTCAGGAGCCGTCCCATCGGCCCCACCGCCGCCGCCGCCGCCGCAGGCCAGTCCGTTTGCTGGCCGGACGGCATCTGCCACCACCACCGCCCCGGCGCCTCCGCCGCCTCCGATGCCAGCCGCTGCCCCTCCGCCGCCCTCTCCACAGCCACAGCCTCACGGCCAGGCGGCACAGCAGCACAACCCTTACCATCCGGCGGCGACTGGTGCCTCGCCGTCGACGCACCATCACGGCGTCGCGGCGCCACCGCCAGAGCCTCCCGGCGCAGCGCAGCAGCAGCAGCAGCCCCACCCGCACCCACACGCCCACCACCACCACCACCACCATCCCCATCCCCTCCACCACCACTCCCAGGCGCGCCCGCATCCGCAGCCGCATCCGCACTCCGCCCCACACCTGCACCTGCAGCCACAGCCACAGCCCGGCGGCGGCGGCGGCGCTTTCCACGGTTTCTCTCGGCCGCCGCCGCCGCCGCCCGTCGGCATGTCCCCCATTGCAGACGCGCTTCGGTTCCTGGAGGCCGGGCCCGGCCCTGCCACCGCCGCCAGTGCAAGCCCCGGGCGCCCCGCTTACCCGCCTCCGCCGCCTCCGCCGCCAGCGCACCTGTCGGGCGCCTCCGCCGGCGCGGGCCAGGGCCAGGGCCAGGGCGTGGGGTTGGCGCTGGGGCTGGGCGGCGGCTATCCGAACGTCCCGAACGGGATGCACCTCGGCATGGGGTTGGGCCGGGGGGTGGGCGCGCTACAGCCGCCACTCGGCGGCGGCTCGGATGCAGCAGGCTCGTCAACGGCTGCAGCGGCAGCGGCGGCGGCGGCGGGCCTGCTGCCGTTTACGGTGGGCTCGATCCGCGCCCACGCGATGGCGGCGGCGGCGGCAGCGAGCCACCCGTACCGCGCTCCCTCTGGCGTCGGCGGCGTCGGCGTCGGCGCCGCGATGGCGCCCAGCTCCGCAACCGCCGCGACGGCGGCGGCGGTACGGCAAGCGCTGCCGTCGCGGCCAGCGGCGAGCCAGCCGGTGTCGCCGATCCGGATGTACGGCACTGGACACGAGCACGGCGGCCCCGCCGCGGGGTACGGCGCTCGTGCGGGCTTGCCGCTGCTGCCGCTGGGCCTGTCGCACAACCCCCAGCATCACCATCAGCATCACGCCATCGATTGGTCCTTCGGGAGCGGCGCTGCCGCTGTCGCAGCGGCCGCCGCCGCCGCCGGCGTCGCCGCCGAGGGTCTGCCGCCGGCCCTTGGCGGGCCCCTGCTGCACACATCAGCCCCGCCGCCGCCGCCGCCGCCCTCGTCAGCCTCCGCTATCTTCGGTTCCTCACCAGCGGGCTCAATGATGCCACAGGCGCCCATGCCGGGCTACCCGGCGGCGGCGGCGGCGCCGCCGCCGCCACCGCATCACCTGCAGTCCGGCGGCCTCGGCATGAGGTCCGGCTCCGGGCCGGTGCCGCCCTCTGGAGGACTGGGGGCGTTTGGCGGCGCAGGCGCGACCTGGAATGCCGTACGCGCCATCAACAGCGGCGGCGGTGGCGGCGGCGGCGGTGGCGGCGTCAGCCTGTCATCGTCGGCGCCAACGCACCAGCGCAGCCCCGGCATGGGGCCATCCCACGCTGCCGCCGCCGCCGCCGCCACCGACGGCGCCGCTGGCGGTGGCGGCGTGGAGCCCCACCTGAGCTGGTCCCGCTTCTCGGCATGGGACCCCGACGTCGACGCTGCCGGCGGCGGCGCCAGCGGCATCGGTGGCGTCGGCGGCGGCGGCTTCTTCCGCTCCGGCAGCCTGGCGGCCTTGCAGGCCGCTGGCGGCGACGCCGCGGCGTCGGGGCACAGCCCCAGTCGCGGCGCCCTGTCGGCGTCATCGTCGTTGCAGCCCTCCGCCGCCACCTCCGGCGGCCTCCTGGCCGGCAGCGGCAGCATCTGGTCCCTCAAGCCGTCGGAGACCGCGGGCGGCCTGGGCGGCGGCGGCCTCGGCGCCTCCGCCTTCTCACCGCTTTCCGCGCTGGGAGCGACCGGCGGCGCCGCGGCGCCGCGCCCCGGCCGGCGGCAGCAGCCCCCTCCCCGCAACGCCGCCGCCTCCTCCTCCTCCCCAGCCGCCGCACCCACCCCCGCATCCTCCTCCTCCCGCGACGTAAGCCGCGGTTCCAGCTCCGGTGATGGCTCCGGCGGCGGAGCCGCCGCCGCCACCACCGCCGCCACCACCGCCGCCGCCACCGCCACAGCCGCCACCTCCGCCAGCCACTGCTACGGCTTCCTGTGTCCGCTGACGGGCAAGGTGATGTCGGATCCGGTGGTTGCGGCGGACGGCTTCACGTACGAGCGGGAGGCCATCCAGGCCTGGCTGCAGCGGAGCTCCGTGTCGCCGCAGACGGGTGAGAAGCTGTGCAGTCGCGATGTGGTGCCCAATATGACCATGCGCGCCGCCATACAGCTGCTGGCTAGGCAGTAGGCAGGTGGCAGTAGGGAGCAGGGAGTAGGCAGTAGGCGAGGAGGAGGAGAGGAGGAACTAGCAGGACCGGACCGCTGGCGGGGTCCAGCGGGGGGGGACATGGGGGGATGACAGCGGGCGTAGGCGAGGAGGAGCTAGCTGGACCGCTGGCGGGGTAGGCAGTGGGCGAGGAGGAGGAGCTAGCAGGACCGGACCGCTGGCGGGGTCCAGGGGGGGGGGGAACAGCGGCGTCCAAGGGGGGGGGGACTGGCAGCCAGGGAACTAGCGAACTAGCTAGAGGCAGGGAGTCGGGTTGTGGCTTCGGCGGGCGGATTGTGGCGGATTGGTGGATTGGATGGGGGTGCGCCACCGTATGCTGCTGCTGCTGCTGCTGCTGCTACTGCTGCTGCTGCTGGTGGTTTTGGACTGGACGCGGTGGATTGGGAGCACCGGTAGAGGTGTAGGAGGTGTAGGGGTGCAGGAGGTGGTTTTGCATGCGGTGCAGTGCAGTGCAGTGCAGTGGTCAACGCAGGAAAGACGTCATGGCCATGGCAAGAGTGCTGAGCGCTGAGCGCGAGTGTGTTTGCGAGTGTGTCTTGCGAGTGTGCGCGTGTGCGAGTATGTGTGCATCGAAGTGTCTGTGCGTGTGGGAGAGTATGTGTATGCCGTACGTGTATGCCGTACATGTGTGCGCGTGCATGAGAGTGGTTGGTGTCAGGAGTGGGTTTCGGAGGAGCCCGTGGGGCCGTTGGTCAGCTGCTGCTGCTGCTGCGGTTGGGCTATTGCCCGTAGCGTTGTCGGTTTAGGGTTTGAGCTGCGGCAGTACGTAAGTACGGAGATTCTGATTCTTCCTTTTGGGCGGTCGGATGGACGGACGGGCTGCGACCCCGCTGTGAACGATGGCTGCAGCGGTGGGGTGGGTTGTGCTCCGCTCCGCTCCGCTCCGCTGCGGTGCGGGGGAGGGGCAGGGGCAGGGCGGTAGTCACCAGGTGGTTGGTGCCGCTGGGCGCACTCGTTGACTGATGCGGGCGGGGGGGGAGGGGAGGGCTCAACCTGACCGGCAGCGATGAGGTCGTGCTGTGCTGTGCTGTGCTGTGCTGTGCTGTGCGTCCCGGCAAGGCCGGGCACAACATGCCGCCGCGACAAGCCCCCCGCCCCCTCCTTGCTGAATGCCGCTGCCGTCCTTTCGGCGTTTTGGCGTTTCGCGGTTGTGTGCGATTGCGATTGGCTGCGCGGGTGGGCATCGGTGCTGTGCATAGGGCGGACGGGCTTGGGCGTAGCGTCAGGCAGCCGAACCGATCCGAACAAAGCGTTTCAGCTAGCGCCATTCTTTCGAGCATTGACCGACCAAAGGGGTCCCCTCCCGTTGGGCCCTCCCCCGTGAGTCCCCCCTCAGTCTCTGTTGCTCTATCTTCATTAGCTAAGCCGCCTGAGAGTATGCGTGTGTGTCATTCCGTGTAATGTTTGTTGACTCAATATTGAGGCGGCCACATTTGGGGGGAAGGGAGGGAGGGAAGGGGGGAAGGGGGGAGGAACCCGGTGCAGCGGGCAGGGCGAGACGGACGAAGAGGACGGTGGATTAGGGGGTGGCCGGGGCCGCCGGTGGGGTGGGTTGGGATCGGTCTGCACCGGCTGGCTGGCTGGCTGGCTGGCTGGGGGCACGGCGGCCTCTTGAGCTGCGACTGCGGTGGCTCCGAGACCGGCCCTCCGGGAACTGAACAGAGCAGCGAATGGGGTCATAGCTCATAGCCTCCCCTCCCCCTCCCCTCCCCCTCCCCTTCCCCGCCCCCCGGACGACGACGACGTCACCGGCGTGCAGCACGGTGTGTGCGTGTGTATGTGGGGGGGCGTTTGCTGCGGCTGTAGCGGTCTGCTGTGAGGAGCACGACGCGGCTGGCAGTAGCCGGTAGGCGCGGGGGCAGTGAAAGACAAGCAGCAGTAGCAGTAGCGAGGACTGGAGGCAAAGCGCGTCGCGGGGGCGGGGTTGGGTTGGGGTTGGAGGTTGGGTGGAGACCCACCAGATTGTCTACACCCCACCGAATCCCACTCCGAAACCCCCCTTAGGGTGGGGGAGGGGGTTCTGGCTAGGGGAGCGGAGGATGACGACGGCGGGGGAGCTGCCACGAGTCCCCGCAATGGGCGATTCGGATTCGGATTTGGAGATTCGTGCTTCATTCCTCCTCCCAGGTTGTTGCTCCTCCTCCCAGTTGGGGGTTGGGGAGTGGCTTCCTCCACCTGTGGCTTCGTTTTGCAGGAGAGGGCCGGCGGTGGGGCTCAACTACCGGTAGGTAGGTACCGGTAGGTACCGCAACCCCTCGGCAGGCGGCCTATCTTGATGTACGGCACTGTGTAAGCAGCGCGCCGATGTACCGGTAATCGAGATCAGCAAATTACTAATACGACTACTCTCCTGTGTGGGAAGCGGGGGGTGAGGGTGGGGGGAGATTTGCAACGTGCGAAGGGTGCTCACCGAGCCGGCCGCCGGTCCACACCCCCCCCGCCCCACTTCGCCTCCAACCCCACCACTCTACCAACACCACTACCGCTAACAGCAGCAGCAGCAGTAGCGGCAACGGCAGCGGCAATGCCCAGTCGGCCACCCACCATCGCGCATCTGTACCATCGCTGCGGTTCAACTGAACTACCATCCGGCACCCACCATCGTGCACCAGCCGCGCACTCACACAGGCGTTTGCCGCTGCCAGCACTGCGACGCGGCCCCCTCCCCCTTGTTGCTTTACCGTTCACGGGCTCCGGCCTACACGTGAATACCCCCCCCCCACACACACATAGCGCACGTGGCCGGCCGCATCGTGTGCCGCATCGTTGGTTTGGATTTGTGGGGTCGTACTCATCGTTGCACGGTGTGATGCTGTGTCGCACTTTGGCGTCTTCGTCGCGTCTCGGCACCGCAACACCGCGACACCTGTTTGAAGGCGGGACTGTTAATTCAAGTATACATATAACGGTAACGCTTTATACTTTGCCTTATAGTTTGCCGGAATTCGTGTTTACAGTAAGTTCCTGCACAAGAAACACGGATGCCAACATCGGTCGGTTCGGACCTCCACTTGGTGTTTGACCAAGACACTGCACTACAGCATACAGTCTTCAGTAGTTGTATCAATGTTTTCATACACGCTTGTCTCAGAGAGAAGTCTCAAGAGCCCTTGGAACCACTAATGTTAGGAGTCACTCTTTGGTGCTGAGTCTGACACTACTAACTGCTCGTGAGTCAGATATACACTGTCATATACTGCCAGACGGAAGCATTTGATGCAGTGTGCTCGCCGGGCCCGTCCGGGCCCTGTGGCGGGCTGTGTTATCGCGCAAGAGGCGCGAGGGGGCTCGTTAAAAAGGTTAAATACGAAACTCCAACACCGCAAGGTTGTATCGTCAAAACGACTATATATACACCTGAATGATTAAGACCCAGATTCAGCTGTCGCTCTCTATGCGGTTCGGCCACGCCCTCGACAGCGGTTGTGATAGATGATGGGCTGCGAAGTGCGGACCGATGCTGCCCTGCTGAGGTTGCTGTCCTCCGTGTGTCTGGCCAGCAAGGTATGACGTGACTAACCGCAAGTAATTTGCCGAAATTTTTTACCTTCAACGGACTAATTGCGTGGATTTTCGCCCACCATTTATGAGCCTGTGTCGCGACGTACATGATGTGCGTACTCTCAATAGATCGTTGGTTGTGTTCGCAAACTTAGTAGCGGCTAAGTGACAAAGTTGATCCTTTGGTCTTTGCTCCAAATGCAGAAATCAAATCAGGGGCAGAGGTGGTAAGACTCGAGCGGGTGCAAGCACTGAAATGCGGTACGGCAACGGGAATTCCTGATTGCAGCCGCCTCAGTTACTCACGTTTTTCTAGTAATCAGTACTGTCTTACGTTTTCCTTTTTTGACTTTGTTCTAGTTTATCGGGTTCTAGTGGTCCATGAGCCTTACGAGCTCAAAGATTGTAATATCATCATCAGCCGCCTCTGCGCACCCGATGTGGGAAAGTATTGGCAAGTATCTGCTTAGATAAACTGAATCTCTATAACTGCATGTCCTGGTGCGGACAAGTACGGACATGGACCATGGTCTCTTGGTCTCCATGAACCACGCTTCGTTTTATTTGATAGGAAAATTTAAACAAATACGTCTCGTACTCCAAAATCCATTGTCTGAAAGGATTCAAGTCCCCAGGGTCTGGCTGTCCGGATTAATAATAAATTTACTTGTCCGTTGAACTTTTGGGACACGAGCGCGCAGAGGCGTCCTTTCTGTTAGCCCTGCGAGTTAACCCTTAGGTTATACTGGCTAACACTGACCTGCAGCTTGCCGCGGATGCAGGGAGATACCTTCAAACCCGGATGTCGGATACAAGGCCATCCCTCAACTTTGTTCGTTTGCGTTATTAGCCTGCTGTCTTTTTATAAACAACAGCAACAATTACAGACATCGTGAGCAATCGGCGTCGTAACCACCGCCGTCGGTTCGTAAGGTTGGTTACAACAAGCGAAGACCTTGCAGTCCCTGGAGTGATTCGAGTAATGCCATTGCACATGATGTGCCGTTGCGCATTTGTCGGTGTCATATGCCAGGTGTCTGGCAGACCAACGATTTAACATTCTGACTTACCCGAGCGGCCACAAGGGGAGCGAACTGCGCCAGACTGCGCGACCCAGCTCGGTCGCCTTGCGTGTAGCAAACAAGATAACAGCTTCAAAATAATCAATCTGTTGTCCTGCATATGGCCAAATAGAGTCTTTGGCTAGGTGACAACGCATGGGGCGCTTGCAACCTGCTGGCTCCTGTTGAAGCATTTTTGGCGTGCGAAGGTACGCCAAAAGCTCGAAGCGCCTCGTCGCGCTTCAAGTCATCATGCATAAATATATTGTATGGCAATTTCCAGAAAATCGGCCGCTTTATGTGCGGATGGCCGCTGCGCCGGTGTGTGATGATGGGTCGATTGTCTCGCAGAGTGCCAC
Organism: Pleodorina starrii; assembly: GCA_030267565.1. NCBI lineage: Eukaryota > Viridiplantae > Chlorophyta > Chlorophyceae > Chlamydomonadales > Volvocaceae > Pleodorina > Pleodorina starrii. The sequence continues at coordinate 618,977 of BRXU01000037.1, forward strand.
ACCTCCCAAGGACCAGCAGCTACACGGAAGGGCCACGCAGATAAAAAACGTCTCCAAGATGATGTTCTGCTTTCGCACTGGCGCGGTGATTGCGGCGCTGCTGCTTTGTCAGGTGTCGTCCAGTCAGGCGGCTTGGGGCGGGGGCCGTGCGTCGCCGCCCCCTGCAGTCCCTGAGACACCCCCTCCGCCGACGACTGACCCCGACGCCGCACCAGCGGCTCCCTCCTACCCGCACTCGCCCATGTGGAATATCGTTCCGGAGTTCTGGTGGTTCCATCCCCCGCCGCCGCCCTTCTACCCGTCCTCAACCCCGCCGCCAGCCGAACCTTCAACGTCTCTGCCGCCGGTACCGCCTCCGCCGCCGCCTCCCCCGCCGCCTCCGCCATCCCCGCCGCTGCCCCCGCCCCCCCCGCCGCCGCAACCACCGGCCTCCCCGTCCCAGCCCCCCTTGCCGCCGCCAGCCAAGCCTGGGCTGCCTCCAGTTAAACAGCCCCCTCCGCCCCCCAGTCCTCGTCCCTCTCCGCCACCGCGGCCGCCGCCCCGTCGCAACCCGCCGAGGATGCCCCCGCCGGCGTCCTCCCCTCCGCCAGCCCTTCCGTCACCGCCGCCACCCAACATGCCTCTGATGCCATCACTCATCTTCTCCCCGCCGCCAGCTCTGCCGGACAGTCCCCCGCCCGCAAGCCCATCATCGCCCCCACCCTCCTTGCCCGACAGCCCGCCGCCGTCCTCGCCTTCCATGCCCTTGCACCCGCCCTCATCCCCGCCACCAGCCGAACCAATGTCACCGCCGCCGTCACCACCGCCGCCTCCGCCTCCGCCTCCGCCGCCTTCTCCGCCGCCGCCACCGCCTCCGCCTTCCCCGCCGCTGCCCCCGCCCACGCCGCCGCAGCAACCCCCGGCCTCCCCGTCCCTGCCCCCCCTACCGCCGCCAGCCAAGCCTGGGCTGCCTCCAGTTAAACAGCCCCCTTCGCCCCCTAGTCCTCGTCCCTCTCCGCCACCACGGCCGCCGCCCCGTCGCAACCCGCCAAGGGTGCCCCCGCGAGCGTCCTCCCCTCCGCCAGCCCTTCCGTCACCGCCGCCACCCAACATGCCCATCTTCTCCCCGCCGCCAGCTCTGCCGGACAGTCCCCCGCCCGCAAGCCCATCATCGCCCCCACCCGAACCAATGTCACCGCCTCCACCACCGCCTCCGCCGCCGCCGCCTTCTCCGCCGCCGCCACCGCCTCCGCCTTCCCCGCCGCTGCCCCCGCCCCCGCCGCCGCAGCAACCACCGGCCTCCCCGTCCCAGCCCCCTCTACCGCCGCCAGTCAAGCCCGGGCTGCCTCCCGTTAAACAGCCCCCTTCGCCCCCCAGTCCTCGTCCCTCTCCGCCACCGCGGCCGCCGCCCCGCCGCAACCCGCCGAGATTGCCCCCGCCGGCGTCCTCCCCTCCGCCAGCCCTTCCGTCACCGCCGCCCCCCAACATGCCCATCTTCTCCCCGCCGCCAGCTCTGCCGGACAGTCCCCCGCCCTCAAGCCCATCGTCGCCACCGCCTTCAACGCCGAATAAGCCCCCACCCTCCTTGCCCGACAGCCCGCCGCCGTCCTCGCCATCCACGCCCTCGCCACCACCGCCGCCCCCATCCTTGCCCGACAGCCCGCCGCCGTCTTCTCCTTCCACGCCCTCGCCACCACCGCCGCCGCCATTGATTCCTGCGGTCCGAAAGACTCCGCCACCGCCACCGCCGCCGCCGCCGCCGCCGCCGAAGCGCCCGAGCAATGACGAGTTGGTGGCCGACTTCCCCTTTGCCTCCTGCACTGCACGCAACGTTTCCGATACGCCCTACCGAGTCACCGGCCCACCCGTGTTGACCGCCTCTGATCCTAAGAAGGATGAGGTAACCTACTGCTTCGGTGTCACCAACTCCGCCTCTGTTGCCGAGCCCGCCAATGCCTGCGCGCGCATGATCCTCAACAAGATCGAGTTCATAATCGGTAAGTTGGTTGGTACGGTTGGAGCGGTTGGTAGTTGTGGCGGTTCGTAGTTCAAGGCGGATGGACCCGGTTTGATGTAGCAGTCTTAGTTGCTAAAGGCCACTCGAGTTGTTTGTGCAGGTGTAGCTTAGGCTCTTATAGCCTAGCCGCACTGTCGTACAGCTGCTACACTCTCCCCCCTTTGAAGGGAGACCGTCCCGGCTCCCGTGTTTTTGGGATCCGAGCCTGTGTGCTCACCATTACCTACCCCTACCATGCTCCTCAGAGAACCTGAGGTATGGTCCTAGAGCGTCTCTGGACTCCTACAGATAGCCCTTTCGGTTCGGAGTTTTTCGAGCACAAGCCTGTTTTATTCGGACTGCTTGTGTGGAGGTCTGAAGTTTTTGGGCGGGCCCACTAGCCCAGGGGCCAGTGCGGGCCGCGAGATTCGAACTGGAGACCCCAGTGGGTCGGATCACTGCCGGTGGTACTTACTTTTCGCACCAGCCGCGATATTTGTGCTCACGCTGCACACTTTGTCAGCGGGCACACCGGACGTTATCGGTTTATACCAGGCGTAGGTCGGACTACCTCTGGCACAGTTCGAATTGACTTCACTGTCCGGACGTTGACGGCTCTGTGAGAATGATATGTGAGCTCTGTGAGACTCGATCTTCAGACCTCAGGAATTTATTCCTGATGCTCGATACCAATGTAGCAGTCTTACTTGCTAAAGGCCACTCGAGTTGTTTGTGCAGGTGTAGCTTAGGCTCTTATAGCCTAGCCGCACTGTCGTACTGGCCTTCGGCTCGCCCTTTGGGCTCGCTTAGCAAATCCCTTTCGCGGCGCAACCGCAACCGCAACTGCAACCGCAACCGAAACCAAAACCGCAACCGAAACCAAAACCGCAACCGCAACCGCAACTGCAACCGCAACCGCAACCGCAACCGCAACCGCAACCGCAACCGCAACCGCAACCGCAACCGCAACCGCAACCGCAACCGCAACCGCAACCACAACCGCAACCGCACCCGCCTCATGCCCCATGCCGATCCACCCCATGCTCCGCTCCACTTCATGCTCCGCACCGCTTCATCTTGGCCCATGCTCCGCGCTGCAGCACCTGGCCCCATGCTCCACCCCGGCCCACCTCGCTCCATGCCGCCCCACTTCGCCGCATGCTCCACCCCGACCCACCCCGCCCCATGCTCCACCCCGACCCACCTCAGCCCATGCTCCGCCCCCTTCCTCCTCCCCCGCCCCACAAATTTCCCCACCCTCCCGACCGCTCGTTTTTCCTTCCCCCCCTCCCGACACACCCTGCCCTATGCCACATTCGAGAAGCAACGTCGCATCGCCTCCCATCCTGCCGTCGTTCCCGTTTTCTCCCCCCTCCCATCCTGCCGTCCTTGTCCCCTCTCTGTGATGTTCCCCTCCCCTCTCGCCCGTCCTCCTCCCTCGCCCCACAAATTTCCCCGTCTGGTTTCCCTACTCCAGGCCCTGCGAGGTCGCCATCACGGGGTCGCCCTGCCCCTGCCCCTGCCTGCCCCTGCCTGCCTGCCCCTGCTCTCTCCTGCGTGCAACGTTGTGGCACCCTCCACGGCCACTATTCCTCTCGCTGGCTACCCATACACCTTCTACTTCGCCCGCCGCTCCACACAGCACGCACCCTGACCTCCACGGATGCTGGGGGATGAACGGCTGACCCCCACATCCATCTCCATCTCCTCCCCCACATCCCCCCTAGTTCTGTCATCCCCAGGCCGCATGCCTCCCAATACACCCACCCCACCCCTGTCCCTGACTTGCCCCCGCCCTGCCCCCCCCCTGCCCTGCCTGCGTTGTGTTCCCCTCACCCCGAGCCATTCTTATTACCCCCCTACCCCTTGCCCTGCCTGCCCCTGCTCCCTGCACCCTGACCTCCACGGATGCTGGGGGATCAACGGCTGACCCCCCCATCCATCTCCATCTCCTCCCCCACATCCCCCCGTGTTCTGTCAGTCCCAGGCCGCATGCCTCCCAATACACCCACCCCACCCCTGCCCCTGACTTGCCCCCGCCCTGCCCCCCCCCCTGCCCTGCCTGCGTTGTGCTAGGGGCTAGGGGCTAGGGGCTAGGGGCTAGGGGCTAGGGGCTAGGGGCTAGGGGCTAGGGGCTAGGGGCTAGGGGCTAGGGGCTAGGGGCTAGGGGCTAGGGGCTAGGGGCTAGGGGCTAGGGGCTAGGGGCTAGGGGCTAGGGGCTAGGGGCTAGGGGCTAGGGGCTAGGGGCTAGGGGCTAGGGGCTAGGGGCTAGGGGCTAGGGGCTAGGGGCTAGGGGCTAGGGGCTAGGGGCTAGGGGCTAGGGGCTAGGGGCTAGGGGCTAGGGGCTAGGGGCTAGGGGCTAGGGGCTAGGGGCTAGGGGCTAGGGGCTAGGGGCTAGGGGCTAGGGGCTAGGGGCTAGGGGCTAGGGGCTAGGGGCTAGGGGCTAGGGGCTAGGGGCTAGGGGCTAGGGGCTAGGGGCTAGGGGCTAGGGGCTAGGGGCCGGTCTGCATCCCCCTTCCTCTTCCCCCGCCCCACAACTTTCTCTGTCGATGCCCCCGCATCCATCTCCATGTCCTGCTCCACATCCCCTCTTGACCTTGCCCCTGCTTGTTCTGTCACCCCCCAACCCTGCCCCTGCCTGCCTGCCCCTCCTCTCTCCTGCGTGCAACATCGTGGCACCCTCCACGGCCACTATTCCTCTCGCTGGCTACCCATACGCCTTCTACTTTGCCCGCCGCTCCATGCAGCACGCACCCTGGCCTCCACGGATGCTGGGGGATCAACTGCTGACCCCCGCATCCATCATCATCTCCTCCCCCACATCCCCCCTTGCCGTTGCCCCCACTTCTTCTGTCACCCCCGGGCCGCATGCCTCCCAACACACCCAGCCCAGGGTATCTGTCAGGATCTGTCTAGGAGGGGATTTTCCCGGCTAAACACGTCCCCAGGAGATATCATGGCAGCCAGTCAGCCAGTCAGCCAGTCAGCCAGGCAGCCAGGCAGTTGTATTGCTCACATTTCGCTGCAGCGCTGTCCCGCAGGAAGTTGAATAGCAGTTGGTATGGAATCTGCTCGCACGGTGGGCGCGGAGCATGGGGCTGCTACTAACAAAGCAGTAACAGGCTCCTGGTCTTTTGAAAAACAAATTTTAATTAAAAAGAGGGTCGCGCAGGATTTGAACCGGCGAACTCTGGTTAAAAATATAATGTGTCCGACCGAGATTCGAACCGACGACCTCTGGATTCCTTCATCGCCGACCTACCGACCGAGCGTTTTACCGACATGCCAAAATCGGAGAACCAATTGTCCATACCGACGAAGTGTGAAAAATGCACGAGTGGCCCTGACAAGCCCAGTGCTCAAATGTAGCAGCTGTGCAAATCCCTTTAGGGATTTGCAAATCCCAAAAGGGATTTGCAAATCCCTAAAGGGATTTGCACAGCTGCTACATTTGAGCACTGGGCTTCCGTCAAGAGGCGGTTGATGTGGTGGCTGGGGTTGTTGCGTGAAGCGTTGCCGAGTGGCAGTTGGGTGGCCGTTGGGTGTTGGTTGTGGTGGTTGCAGCAAGGGAAGGGCGGGAAGGCACACACGCGGCGACGCGGGAGAGGGAGAGAGAGTATGTGTGTGTTTTCGGGTGTGGCGACCCACCGTGTGCCCCACCGTATACGGGTTCCTGGTGGACCCTCTCTCAGGATTTGATGCATTCATTGAGTTCCGGGAAAGTACACCTAAAGTACACAACCGAACACACGCACTGCTAGCTCGCCCTGATGAGGTCACTTCGACACGTGACAACAATGAAGGAAGTGACGAGCCAACGGCCACGTGCCGCGTCGCAGCTCTCGCTGGGCTTGGTCATTGCTGAGCGGGACTCTGTCGTATTTGTCGTACCGTCGCCGCACTGTGGTGGTCGCCGAATGGGTGTATGCTCTGTGTATCCTCCCCGCGCCGGGCCCCACCCGCCTTCACCCGCTTACAACTACCTCATCTGAGGATGCGCCTGAGGTGGCGAAAGGCTGCAGCTGCATGCGTCCCTGGTTGACTGGCTTCCCCTCACCCCCGCCCTCTCCAACACCTCCCTCCTCCCTTCATTTGACACGCCCGCAAAGCGCCCTCACCTCTCTCCCCACCTCTCCCGCCCCCCTTGTCCCAACGCCGCCTTGCCACCTCCTTTGCCGTACTCTTTTGCGCCCTTCCGCGCACCCTCACGCCTCACCTCGCCCGCTTCGGCGCCCTTCTGCCCCCTTTTGCTCCTTGTGCCCCTTTTGCCCCTCCACACAGACAACGAGTGCGTGACGAGCACCCCCCGCGGCGTCAAGCTCGCCACCGTCAACGGCGTGCCCGTGTCGCCCTACTACGGCAGCCGTGAATTCGACGGCATCACCTACGGCCTCATGTCCGTCTCCCAGCTCACCCAGCACTTCCCCGTCTTCCCCTCGGCCGGCTTGAGCCTCTGCCTCGTCTTCCGCGCCTCCACCAAATGCAACAAGCCCGAGCTCCTCTGCAGCGGCCCCTCCTGCGTCTACGCCCTGTTCAACGCCGACCGCAGCTGCTGCCCAGCCAGCCAGGTGCCCCAGGTGCCGCCGCTGCCGCCGCCTCCGCCGCCGCCTCTGGCGCCGGTGGTTCCCGCCTCCAGCCGCCAGCCGCCGCCGCCGCCGCCTCCGCGTCTGGCGCCGGTGGTTCCCGCCGCCAGCCGCCAGCCGCCGCCGCCGCCGCCTCCGCGTCTGGCGCCGGTGGTTCCCGCCGCCAGCCGCCAGCGGCCGCCGCCTCCGCCTCCGCCTCTGGCGCCGGTGGTTCCCGCCTTCAGCAGCCAGCCGCCGCCGTCCGGGGGGGACTTCTTCCCGCTGGGCCCCTGCGCGCTCCGAAACTACAGCGGCCCCGCCTACACGCTGACCAAGCCCGTGGGCCCGGTCAACGCCACTGCCACCGAGACCACCTTTTGCTTCACCACCGTCGCCAACCCCGCCCTGGGCCCCACCGCCACATGCGCCCGCATGAAGCTCAACAAGTTGGAGTTCCTTATCAGTGAGTGGTGTTTGTGTTTTGTTTTTGGAACAATGAAGGGCTTCAGGGTTTGGGTTGTGGGGAATGGGGGCTGGTGACCTGGTGTATGTGGGATGGTTTGGGTTGGGCGGCTGGGGAAGGCTGTGTATGATTATCGGCTGTGTCGCTGACCGTGTCGCGTCCGGGTCGCCTCCTGGCAGCAAGCTCAGCGTAAGTATCTTTCATGAAAGTGCTGGCACCGCCACCATTTCCGCCCTTTCGTCTCTCAACACCTGGGATACCTGACCCCCCCCTGTTGTGCCCCGCCCTTCCCGCCCTTCTCGTCGCCCTGTCTCCCGCTCTCCTCCGCGTCCCTTACCTCCACCGCCGCCACCTCCGCCGCCGTCGCCTTTACCGCTTCCGCCCACTCCCGTCCATGATCGCCGCCTTGGCCTTCACCACCGCCTCTGGTCTTCGCGCCCCCACCACCTCTGCCGCCCTCACCGCCTTGCACTCCCTGCCAACAAACCGCCGTCTCCACCGTCGCTGCTGCTGCGGCCGTGCAGAGCCCGAATGCGTGCAGTCGCCGCATGCCGTACGCGCCGCGACCGTCAACGGTCAGGCGGTGTCGCCGTACTTTTCCACCAAGCCGTACAACGGTACAACGATTGCCATGCTGGCGCTTTCCGGACTGGAGGAGCGCTTCCCCGCCGTGCCTGCCAGCGGCCTCTACATCTGCTTCGCGCTCCGTAGGGGCGACTGCGGCTCCCTGGAGAAGCTCTGCTACGGCGACAGCTGCAAGTATGCCACCTACAACGCCAACCGCAGTTGCTGCCCCACCGGCGACTACTACCCGTGAACGAGCCGCGCCGCACCGCGCCGCGCCACTCCCGCAGGCGCTGCCACCCACATACGGTACATCTGGCGGCACCGCCCGCGCCTGTCGCCCCGTCTTCGTGTCGTGTAGTAATATATAGTATATCTTCGCCGATGCGTGGCTGGATGGCGCCCGGGCTTGTCCGCGTTTCTGGTTTTGGTGTTGACAGGAATTTCCGAAGGCAGGCAGGCGGTCTGCCGTACACGGGATTACCGTATTCGAAGGCAGGCAGGCCATTTCCTTGGGCAAGCAGGCGGTCTGCCGTACACGGGATTACCGTATTCGAGTGCGTGTCGACACGCACGCACGGGGACATTCGACCGGGGGGGAGCGGGGGCTGGGAGGGAATGAGCGAACCAAACAAGGCAAAAAAGAGGCGGGCCGCGGGCGTCAGCAGTGATGACTCATCATCACCATCACGGTCGCATGGGACTCGGGCGAGCGGGCGGGCGGGCGGGGGAGGGATGTACGTTTGTTGCTCGTGTGGGTGCATGTGTTGCTGCATGTGAAGGGGGATGGTGAGTTGGTGACTCGTGTGTTGTACCGGTCGACTCTTAGGACTTTGCAGCAGCAGAAGGAGGCGTGGTTTACTGAAAGACAATTCAATTTAATAAGTTAAGCAAACACTGTCAAACACTAGGTGCTGTTAGAGACGGACGCCTCGGCGATCTGGCGGGCCGGCTGGGGCTCCTTGCCGCCGCGCAGCACCTGGCTACCGTACTTGCTGGGCTCTGGGCTTCCTCCTGTCCACCTCTCTTCGTGTTTCGTTGTGCACGTCGCATGTTGCATGTGGTGACGGGCACGGCCGCATTTTGCACGTGGGAAGAAAGAACGTCGTCGTACTGTTCTCACAAGTCGTACACTTCGTCGTACACGCACGGATGGAGCGGCATGAGGTGCCCGCCGCAAGGGCCGGCCCTACGCTCCCTAGCGTAGACCAACTGCCCGCTCGTGCTGTGGGTTGTACATCCTGATTGGGGCATTCGATGGGCCTCAATGTAAAGTGGCCGGATTAAACGGCCGGATAAGACAAAACGGCGGCACACGATGGCACGTCACATGTCCGCTGACGGCTGTCCGCTGTCCGCTGACGGCTTGCATATTGGATGGTGTTTTGGGTTTTGGGGGGGGGGGGCGGATGGCATTGGGGCGCTCGGGCGGTGACAAAGATGCGAATGATGATGTGGGCTCCTGCCTTGTTGTTGTTGCGGGTGCGGGTGGTGGCATCGGCCCCGGACGACGACAAACGCTGCGGCCGACGACTGAAGGAGCGCCATGCCGCCATGCCGCACTGTGACGAGTAAGGTAAGGTCGTGCCGGGTCCGGGTATATATGTAGCTGGTCTGGTCTGGCCTGGTCTGGCCTGGTCTGGCCTGGTCTGGCCTGGCCTGGCCTAGCCTGGCCTGGCCTGGCCTGGCCTGGCCTGGTCTGGTCTGGTCTGGCCTGGTCTGGTCTGGTCTGGTCTGGTCTGGTCTGGTCTGGTCTGGTCTGGTCTGGTCTGGTCTGGTCTGGTCTGGTCTGGTCTGGTCTGGTCTGGTCTGGTCTGGTCTGGTCTGGTCTGGTCTGGTCTGGTCTGGTCTGGTCTGGTCTGGTCTGGTCTGGTCTGGTCTGGTCTGGTCTGGTCTGGTCTGGTCTGGTCTGGTCTGGTCTGGTCTGGTCTGGTCTGGTCTGGTCTGGTCTGGTCTGGTCTGGTCTGGTCTGGTCTGGTCTGGTCTGGTCTGGTCTGGTCTGGTCTGGTCTGGTCTGGTCTGGTCTGGTCTGGTCTGGTCTGGTCTGGTCTGGTCTGGTCTGGTCTGGTCTGGTCTGGTCTGGTCTGGTCTGGTCTGGTCTGGTCTGGTCTGGTCTGGTCTGGTCTGGTCTGGTCTGGTCTGGTCTGGTCTGGTCTGGTCTGGTCTGGTCTGGTCTGGTCTGGTCTGGTCTGGTCTGGTCTGGTCTGGTCTGGTCTGGTCTGGTCTGGTCTGGTCTGGTCTGGTCTGGTCTGGTCTGGTCTGGTCTGGTCTGGTCTGGTCTGGTCTGGTCTGGTCTGGTCTGGTCTGGTCTGGTCTGGTCTGGTCTGGTCTGGTCTGGTCTGGTGGCGGGTGTTATCAAGTCCAGTCCAGCCACTGCAGCTGAGTGGGTACTGAATCCAAATCAGTCCCCAACGGTGAGGGGGTTAGCGGACACGTGGCAGGGTCAACAAGGCAGGAGCCACGGATCGTGGCTCCCGGCTAGCAACGAGAAATGGCGGTCCAGGGTGCAGTCCAGGGCCCACGCAGGGGTAAACTCCCGTCTTGGCAAAGTGGAAAGGAACGGCCGCGGGAGCGGGGGCGGGGGCGGGGGCGGGGGCGGGGGCGGGGGCGGGGGCGGGGGCGGGGGCACACGCGCTCGTGACGCTGCCCGCTGTCGGCTTGCGTAGGGCTGCAAGGCGCAGCGCGAGTGAGGTTGCAAGAATCGATGTTTCGAAGTTTCGATGAGGGATGGGAGATTTCTGGCTGCGGAGCAGTCGGTGGAAGACGGGCGAATGTCATTTCATTGGAAGTTGGGATGGCGCGCCACGCGGTGGGCTATGCTGTGCTGCAAGTTGTGTTGCGCGCGCCGGGGGGGTAATAAGAACGGCCCGGGGCGAGGGAACGCAACGCCGGGGGGGGAGCTGTCTTCCGCGTGGTGCGTCCGACTTGACGCTTCGTTTGTAGGTCGGACTGGATAGGTCGCATGGCTCGGCACCGCACGGCATTGACTAGGCATGTACTTACGCTTGGCTGCACCCTCGCGACAAGCCAGCAGTCCCGGCCGGCACACCCCAGCATGAGGCCTCGCTTCCACGCACTCGCACTACGGGTTGGTTCCGGGTCGCGTCGCGAAGTCGATAGCTTATGTCTAGCATTAGTTTATTTTGTCTTGTATTCGTCTATTTTGTCTTCGGGCCGCCCGAGCGTCATCGCCTGGTCGTCTTTACGCGGCGCTAGCTAGCTCACCGCATCGGTCCGACCGGGTACGGCCGGCGCCCGACTGAACGCGTTCTGTTTCTTTTGCGAGTGACGTGTTGCTTGTTGTTTGTTATCGTTGAGTTACAGTGGCCTGCATTTGCGTGCGTGTGTGTGTACGTGCACGTTCGCACGTGCGGGTTGGTGGTGTGCGCTGGCCGGCTCTCGCCCGAGGCCAGTCTCCAGCTCATCGTTCACGTGCTGTGAAGTAGCTAGGTACCGGTAATACAGACACCAGCAGCTCTGACTTGATGTAACAACAGCAGATTTGGCGTGCTCCTACGTTCTGCCGCGCCTTGTAATGCGTCTGCGCTGCGGCCCCTGCTGGTTCGGGGCGGGTTGGGCGCGGGGATGCAAGTAAGGCCCCACCGTCCGCATGCAGTCGTGTAGCTCGTGTATGCTGTATCCTGTAACATTCATTCGTGGCTGCTACGCTTTCCTCCACATCCCGCATCTCCAGGGAGGGAGGGTGAGACCTTTCACGTTGGCTGGAACGAAGGGGGCGGACCTTGTCCCTTTGTGCCGTGTTCGCCAGTTGGCCTACCCGCACGCCCCTACCCGCTCGCCCGCCCTTGAACACTCCCCATCCCGAGGCGGCGAGTGCGTCGATAGTCTGAAGTCTTTAGTGTGAAGTCAACGTATACTTCAGCTCCCGCCTTAGGGCCTAGGCTAATCTAGGTTTGTAGGGGTACTGATAAAGTAAGTACTCGGAAGCCATGCGATTCCGATGTCCCTACGACGCTACAAGTCTATGTGCTCCCACCTGCTCCCATGTGTAAGCAAACCGCGCACGGCGTGAATTGCCTTTTGCCAACGCTTTGCATCGTTCGCCCTTCTCCTTTGGTGTCAGCTTATGCCCCTTCGCTTGGGTCTAAGATGGAGCCTCGTAAATGCATAACCAGTTCAGGGCGATCGAAGCATTTCCAATGCACGTACTCGACCGACTCGGCAGAACATGCGTGCTCCCAACGTGCGCAGGCATTGTTACATGGTAGATTGGAGAAACCGATTCGGAACGAAGTTAATCGCGCACCCAACAGCGGACAGGGCAGGGCAGATCGAACTTGCGCTCGGTGCCGCCCGGAGTCCCGGTGAGTGTACACGCGCGAGTGTGAGCGCTCGGGCCGCTCTCGGGCAGTGAACTGCTAGGAGAACAAGAAGTGCTTACAGTTCTTCCGATTTGAAAAGTAAGCTGGCCTTCTATAACCGTTCATTGTGTGGAGCGTTACCTGTATGTGATGGACTTCGGCGACCGTCGCGATGCAGGGCGATGCAAGAGGATGCAAGGTTACGAACACAGACCGTTCTTTCTAATAAAAAAGAACCTTGAAGCTGCAAATTTTCTTTAAATAACAGCTTCATTTATGGCCATTGCGGCTGCGCCGTCTCAGTCGGGGCATCGCTTCGGCGCCCGCAAAGCCCGCAACGAAAAACTGGCAGTTGTGCCGATAATAAAAATATATACTACCAATGCTGTTAAACACATATAGCATTGAATATTGAAAATTGTATTATCAAACGGCAAGGGCTCTCCAATCTTCAGTATGAGAACGTCTTGGGGCATCGCAACCGCCAGCCAGCAACCGCTGCTCAGGTCTGCTCTGATCGCAACTACAGTAGAAGCCCGCATGGCCGTAAGATGGTCTCCACCATCTAGTAACCAGAACATATATAATTATAAGCTGTACTACGGCGTTGAAGCCAGTGCGGATAATAATGACTGCGAGTCGTGCCCGCCCGCCAAATCGGAACTGATAGATACCCAGTATATACCGTCCGCAGAATGGGAGCGCCGGATGCTTTTGGGAGGAGTCCCCGGCGCGACGCGTGTACGAGGATCCCGAACGCTTATTTTTATCGGGCGCTTTGCCGTGGCCGGACGCCTAGCGTCTGGCCTAGCGTCCGTCCGTGTCCGTCTGTCGACAGCAGGTCGATAGGTTGGTTGTTGGTTCTTTCTTTAGCTGTTACTCATTAAGCATTTGCGGCCGCTACAGTGGGCAAATGCGCAAATGTACAAAAGCCCTCGTCGGGGTATTTCATCTTCCCCGCGCGCCTCGTGTCATATACACCTCGTTGGTACCGCTGTGCTGGGAGCCCTACATGACCCTATATATACCATCGACGCCGCAGAGTTGCGAAAACGCGAAAAACAGATAGACATACGGGGCAGGTGCCCTCCAGCAGGCGATAGATGGGAACCCCTCGTACGTCAACCACCTCCCAGCTCGAGCGCACCGTCATTGCGCTGGCGGGACCCGCCGCCCGCGGCGGCGCCGACGACGACTTGCATGTCGTGTGTCGTGCTCCGCCCGATTTGGTTTCTGCTGCTGCAAGCGGCAGCGGCAGAAGGAGCAGCAGCCCTCCAAGCTCCCGCGCCGTAGATTCCACGGTGCTGTGAAAGAGTCGTCGCAATAACTGTCAACTGTCGACTGTCCAGACCGACCGTGTGAGCTGTCGACCGGAAGTACGGAACTGCACTGTTTCAGCTGCACGCACGCGTCATGCGCCGCCGCCGTGTGCTCCTCTGCGTACTTCCCGCCCTTCACTCCTCTGGATAGAAGCAAGGGTGGAGTACCCATCCATACCATGATGACCGTCCGTAGTGCATGGCAGTGTCATGCAGACGGCGGGCCGAGATAACGGATGGTGTCTGAAAACGAAGCTTTTGGTCGTTCGCCTAATCGCCTTTCGTCTTTCGGTGTGTGGGTGTGGACATTTTATAAGGCAAGGCACGTATGGGTTCCTTACTTATATTACATGTGGCGGCCCAGTGGGCGGACTCCTCAAAGGTCTGCCTGGTGCCACCCAAATGCACTGTACTGCACTGCTTTTACCAGAAACCAAACCGGTCTCCTCGAGTGCTCGCGCGGGGCGGCGCAGCAGCAGCTAGACTACAGCTCGGGCAACTGTATCTAGTGCTGCACGCTGGCCCCGCGGCCCGGCCTTCGAGGCGAGACCGTGCTCCTCCTTCCTACGCATTGCTACCTAAGACCCGGTGCAGGTCGCACCGAAGCCGCTCGAAGCTAGTCAGTCGTGTCTGGTTCTTGATGACGTTAGTCAGCCAGGGTGATCAGGCCTGGCCGGCTCGTCACTAGTAGTCTTGGAACATCTCGGCTGGCCTGGGCGGATGCCCAGTGGAGACTACTGAACTGATGTTACATCATTCCGCTTGAAGCATCACTATACTTCAGCATGTACGTATGCAGTAGGACCAAGCGAAGCGCTTCACACTGGAAGCGCTTGCACCTAGGTAGAGCTCGCACTGGACGAGCAGTGATTGGTTCCGGAGCCCGGGCATGACCATGGGTCCCGGCACGAGCCCAACCGAAAGCGTTCGTCTGCGCTCCAACTGTCAGTCAGTTTGACCAGATATTTCCCAGCCACCAACGGTGCACGACAGGTCGGGTTTCAGCAATTGTAGCGTACATGGGCGGCGCATAGCATCCGTTTGCGGTTCTATCAGTACATACAGGTAGTGCACACAAGGCGCAGGATTCCGGACGGGTAGCTCGGGTGTCCCGCCGTGCACCCTATCGGCGAAACGTCCAAGGAAAAGGTGGCAGCCGTGGCATGAGGTACGTACGACGAATCCTACTTTTTGGGCCGTTGCTGTCGTACGGAGCGGACGTCTGGGGGCCAGTCCCCAGTTGGCCAGATGCTATCTGGGAAGTCCTGGGGAACCAGGGGTAGGCAATGGGTGAAGCAATCGCTATGGCAGCAATGGAACCAACGTGGACAACGGGCCAAGGCTGTGATCCTGCGCAAATGGGGGAAATGGGTTCGAAGAATACGAGCCGCGCAGCGGCGGGTGTTTGATGGAGGTGCGGTGGACTTCCTCGCGCAAGGTAGTCGGCGCGAGGAACTCCTCAAACCGGAAGCTTTTCGCAGAAACCTGTCAACTGCCCGCCGTTATATCGAGTGATTGTTTTAGCGCAGCAGGGTTTGGCTTTGGCTTTTGGAGGCGCCTGGGCAAGCAGCCCGCGTCAATTGCACGGGCGGTGGAGGACATTTTTGCTTGGCTGGAGTCGGACCGCTCGACCGACCAGCGAGCCACGAGCATTTTTGGGAAGGGAAGGTGCTACAGGTGGCCCAGGGTATTATGACACACTTTAGTTTTACAGGCCTTGCAATATTAGCAAACGGACGTCATTGACCCTAAATCGCGGGCCGTACATGGCCGTATATGTCCGCTGTGAGGCCCTTAAGCCACGATATGAAACTCGGACGAGAGCAGGAAGTATGCGGCGATATGTGCAACGGAGTCCCAAAAGTGCGGTTTCCGAAAATCGAGCCTAGCTCTAGTGTTGCTCTCGGTGTCAACTAGCCATCTTAATGCGCATTAATATAAGTTTGTATTAGACGACAGTAAAGCGGTGTATTATTGTTGGGCTATATTATTAGCATATATTTAAGCCGCCACTCGCACAATTACGCCGGTGGGACGAGACAACCGCCTCTGAATAAAGATACCGTACAAACAGACTATCGGGCTCCTGCGCCAAACGCGGCGCTTTGAGCGCCATGCATTTCTGGCTTCTACTGCCTACAGGCGTATTTTCGCAGCTTTGGCTGCGCTGCAAGCCCAGCCTCGTCGGTTACGGCGACGCTGCATGACCCAGCGCTTGTCTTAGCTATCCGAAGGAACGCCGTAGATTAGCCGTTTATGAGGACTATACAATGGAGGACAGCTTGACTGTAGACTGGCACAGATATAAGGCGCTGCAGGCGAGGGACATTGTCGACGCCGTGCGGCCAGGCCAGACGCCTCAGCAGAAGAAAGACTTCCTGCTGAACAACGGAGAGGCGTTGTGCCTTGGAGGCTGCGCCTTTGGTACGCGAGGCCGCCCTGCTTTGGCAGTCAGAAGTCTGAGTGAGGCGCTATCCAAGGACCCGCATGCGCGCTCCAAGGCGCACGCAAGAACGCCGCCAAGGCGTATGCGTGAAGACGCGGCCCGATATGTCCCCTTTTCTGACAACTTATACTTGAGCCTGTTAGCGTCCTGCAACAATAACCCCCTGACAGCCGACCGCATGGAGGAGCACTACATTCGCAAGCACGCCGCGCTGAAAGGGGCCCCAAGGAGGCGTGCATCGATCCACGCGCGAAACGCCAAAGGCGCCACACGCATCTAAGCATGGACCGCATATACGGTACAACTGCGTTGATGGAGTTGGCTGACTTGGCGTCAGTGGCTGGTGGCACTGTCTGGGGCACCTGCTGGGCCGCAACGCACTGGCTGAAGTAGAGACGATGGGGATATGCAGCTCGCTCAAGGGCCGAGTCCCGAGCCCGCTGCAAACTCAACTCCTTCCCGCCTGAAGGCACGTACGCCTTGCGCCCGGAGCGACCGGCCGACGCTGTCACGACACACTGCGTTATTGACACAGCGCGTCTATCTCGCTAGTTTTGCTGTTCTTGCCACTTTCGGGCGATTTTGTCAGTTACGGTTAGTTGGGCGGTTAGCACGCCGGAACGTGATCGTGCGACCGACCCAGGGCGCTTTCAGCCCGTATTAATTAGCGTTGTTGTAGTCGTTATGTTGCATTACGTGCTTTTTGCCGTGCGGTATCGGGCAACAGCGCCTGCTTGTCGGAGGACTTCGTATGCAGATGTGGATACGTAGGCTCCAGGGTGGGTCCCTTGCTCGGGCCCCGCTGTCCCGGCTTTGAGCCGCTGCTCGCGCTTGTGCGAGCAGCGGTGAAAATAGTCTAAACAACAGCAGTCGCTGGCCAGTCGTCAACTGGTTGTGGACCGTGAGAACGAGCAAAGGAATAGCCTGCGCTTCGTGTCCACCTAGACCACCGCAACAACATTCATCACTTGTAACCCCAATAGCTTTCTCTCGCCTTCAGCCATAGTCGTCCCTATTGACCCTGGGCGCTCGCAGTCCGCGAGCGCGATCAGCCAGGGAGTGCGCCGTCCGGGACGCGCGCCGTTCAGCGCGTGTCCCCAGTTCTGGGCGCCGTCAACTCATCGCCAAGGGGGGTTGGGCGCGGAGCTCTACCCGATGTGCCAGAGACGTAGTGTGTCGTGACAGCTGTCACGACACACTGCGTAATTGACACAGCGTGTCGAAAGCCTGGATTGTACGGTCTACACCAGGAAACCCCTCCTCGGTCAAGGATGGGGGAACGCCGCGGAATCTACTCCGGAAGACGGGATCTGAGTGCCGTCACTCCGGCGATCACTGCCTGAGCGGGAGCTGAGTGCCGCTCATGATCCAAGTACGGCAGGATCCCTAAGCCCGGCTAGGATAGAAAGGCCCGGTCAGGCCTGCCCGAAAAGCTCGAGTCACCTTTACCAGTCTGCAGTACGAATGCAGATGTCTTCGGCCGCTAGCTTCGCCGTCACGGGCTCGAGGGCTTCGCCATGGCGTTTGTGGACGACATCCTGGTATTTTCGGCCACCGCGGAGGAGCATGTGCAGCACTGTGAGGCGGTGTTTCGATGTCTGATGGAGTGCGGCCTGCACCTGCACCCTGAGAAGACCATCATCGCTGCGGAGGAGGTCGAGTTCCTGGGGCACATGTGCTCGGCGATGGGTGTCAGGCCCATGGATGCCAAGTGCGCGGCCATCATGGCGCTGCAGCCGCCGACCAACCTGACGGAGCTACAAGCGTTGCTGGGGCTGTGCAATTACTACCGCTGCTACGTGCCGCATTTCAGTGAGATCGCGGCACCGCTGAACCAGCTCACGCGCAAGGGCGTCGTGTGGGGGAGCAGACTTGGCAGCCGGAGCACCAGGCGGCGCTGGACGCGATCAAGGCGCATTTCCGTCAAGAGGGGCTCATTCTGCGCCGGCTGCAACCCGGCCGACCCATCATTTTGCATACGGACTTCTCGGCCAGTGCCATCAGCGGGGTGCTCGGTCAGTTGGACGATGACGACAACGAGTACCTGGTGGCGTGTGTCTCCCGCTCTCTCAACGCTCACGAGCGGAACTACATCAGCTACAAGGGTGAGATGCTTGCGGCGTGCTGGGCGATGCAGGCCATGCGGCCGTACCTGCACAGCGTGCAGTTCACGCTTGTCACTGACCACGCACCGCTCCTCTGGCTCATGGAGAACATCGCTCTGTTCTCCATGAGCCAGAGGAGCGGTGCGTGGTCAGTGACAAGCGTGAACTGCACGCTGTGCAGGTACGGCCGGCAGCGCCGGAGTCTACCAGCGGTGGCAGCTGATCATGAGCCAGTATGATTTCAACATCACTCACCGTCCGGGCGCGCTCCACCAGAACGCTGACGCGCTCAGCCGCATGCCGCGGCCAAGCACTGCTGACGGTACGGGCTCGCGCATGGATGAGGAGGATGACCCGGTTCCGCCCAAACCTCAGCTGGTGCCGTACCCGCGCGCCCTCGTCACCGGCACTGCGGCCAGCCTCAGCGGACCCATCCAGGCCCTGCTCACCCGCTCCCAGGCCCAACGCGAGCGACTACATGCTGCACTCACGGTGGGGAGCAACAGTGTGCTCCCCACGGCTGAGGAGCTGCTGGCAGGCAACAATGGTACGTTGACAGACCCAGTGGATCGGTGCCCAGTGGAGGAACTGCTTCCGACTCAGCTTGCCACGCGGCAGCTCGTGCAGCATGCGAATCGCCTGGCGCGGGAGCACCGGGTTGCACTCAACGCCATCACCTGCGAGCCACCCCGCGCCGCGGTTATGGAGCGGCCAGCATCAGCAGAGCAGGACCCTGTCACCGTCGCGCTGAACAGCAGTTTGAATTCGCATCACTTCCTGGAGAAAGCGCTGTCGGAGGGGTTGGTGGTGGTGGAGTACGGCAGCCACGCAGCGGGCCTTGAGGCTGTTTTGCGAGCAGGGTGGCACGTGCGGGCGTATCATGTCGCGGACGCACTGCCGCCGGCTGGGCTCAAGATGCTGCGCCAACGTCTGCGAGCGCTGGAGATTGAGTACCCGCATCAGCTCAGGTCCTCTGCGGTTCATAGCCCTTTCAATCAGCTCCCCACGTCCGGTGACGTGACGGAAGCCATGCTGCGCAACTTGGGGGCCGCCAAACAGCATCAGTGGCTGGTGGTGGGAGCTACCGAGTCGGCCGTCGACCCGCGGGCCAGGCGCATTCTACAGCTCATCGGCGCCCTGCAGCGTTTACAGCCGCGCCTGCTGCCGGGTTACTTCGTGCAAATCGCTGGAGACACAACCGCTGACACGGCCTTTGGCAACGGGTTCCTGGTGGACCTTGCCTGCTTGGGGCAGCGACAGCACGGCCTGGCGACGCTGTACACCAGCCTGGGGGAATCCAAGCGGCTTTCGCGCATGATCGGCTCACATGCGTGGGCCAGCCCCGTGGCGGAGCTCTCGGGTCTGCTACCGGGGCGCACTCTCGCGCCGCTAGCGTCGCCGCTCTCGGATCCGTACCTGCGCTGTGACGTCCCAGGCGCGCGGCCAATTGTCTTGCCGCCAGGCGACCTCTTCGGTTCACCGCCGCCAGGCCTCATCGAAGCCGAGCCGCTGACAGCGCAGCAGCTGGAGCTCATACTTGGACTCAGTGGGTCAGTGACAGCAAGCGCCCCAGAGGCGCTGCGTCGGGAGCTCCTGGCTTCAGGCCCATCCTTCCCTGCAGCATCGCACGTCTTCGCCTTCAGCCAGGCGCTGCAGAGGGCCTACATGACGCCGCACCATATGGCAACTCTCAAACCCACCTATGCAGCAGATCAGCCGGCCTTTCCGCTGGGGGGGGATGGGGTGCCGCCGTACACAGCGGACAGGCCAGCGGCTTTTGTAGCGCTCGCCACGCGTCCCTCACCGTCGCTCTTCAGCTGCACAACGCTGGTCTCTGAGGTAGCGGAAGTGCTGGATGGCCAGCAGCCAGCCAACCTTACGGACCCTTGCCTCGATCTGGAGATGCGCCACCTGCTGCACCATGGCTGCTACAGCGAGCAGCTATTGCCAAAGGAGCAGCAGCGCATCACCAAGCGGGCCAGTTCATATCGTGAGTCGGGGGGCCGGTTGCTGCGCTACATGCCGAATGGCACTGTGCGGGAGGTGCCGGAGCCAGCGCAACGGCGGGACATTATCGATCGGGCGCACAGCAGTCTGGGGCATTTCGGCAGCCGTCGGACGCTGGGGCTCCTGCAGTGCGGGTTCTGGTGGCCCGGCATGTCACGTGACGTGTCGGCCGTGGTGGCGTCATGCAAGCTGTGTGATCAGGTCAACGCGGCAGGCAACGTGCGGCCAGAGCAGCTGCAGCCGCTGCCCATTCGGGGACCTTTCTACCGCTGGGGCTGTGACCTGGCGGGGCCCCTGCCGCCCACCAAGCGCGGTAACGTGATGGTCATGATTTGTGTGGAGCACTTCACCAAGCACATCGAACTGGTAGCACTGCCCAACAAGACTGCGGACGAGACGGCGCGTGTGCTGCTGGAGCGGGTGCTTTGCCGGTTCTCCGCGCCAGCGGAGGTGCTTACTGATCGTGGCCAGGAGTGGGAGGGCGCCTTCGCGGCGTTGTGCGAGCAGTGCCTGATTGACCACCGGACCACGTCGCCCAATCATCCGCAAGCTGACGGTGCTGCTGAGCGGGTTGTCCAGACCACGAAGAAGGCGCTGCGGAAGTTCTGTGCGGAGCAGCGAAGCGTGGCGGATTGGGACGACTACCTGCCGTGGCTGCAACTGGGCTACAACTGCTCTCCACAAGCCTCAACGGGGCACTCGCCGTACCTGCTGCTGTACGACACGCAGCCGGTCATCCCGCCTGCTATCCGCGAGCGTGTGACGGAGCCCCTGGACCCTGCCAACGAGACGCAATTCTATGACCACCTAACGCGTCGGGCAGAGCTCTTCCAGCGGCTGATGCCGGAGGCCGCCGGCAATTTGCTCATCGCTCAGCACCGGGATACGCAGCGGTACGCGCGGGTCAGGGCTGGGGGCTATCAGCCTCGCATCGAGCGGTTTGAGCCGGGCGACTACGTGTATGTGCTGGCGCGCAATCGCAGCAGCACCCTGCAGCCGCCGACGCGGGACAGTGTCCTGCGTGTCGTCCAGGTCAGCCCCGCCGGTGTCGTCACGCTGCGCGGCCGCTGCGGCACGGAGCGCAAGGAGCATGTCAGCCAGCTCCGGCCGTGCCATCTGCCAGATCTCGACCCCATCGTGGACCCGCGCCTGGCGGTGCCGCCGGCGGATCTGGCGTGTGAGGTGTGTGGGTTCCCGGATCAGGAGGAGGTCATGCTGCTGTGTGACGGGTGCGGCACGGGCTGGCACATGCACTGCTTGCGGCCGCAGCTCACCCAGGTGCCCAGTGGCACTTGGGTCTGCCCCGACTGTGCGGCGGCAGGGATCACAGTGGAGCAGATTGACGCAAAGCCGGTGCCAGCGGCGCCGGAGGCCCAGCCCAACATCTTCCCCAACGCGCAGCAGCGCCGCCGCCAAGCTGCGGCGGCAGCCCTGGACGGGCGGGCCGTGCGGCGGCGGGTCAAGGATCCCGTCACTCTCTCTGCGGCCGTTTGCGAGGGTGTCGCCCGCTACCTAGGTCCAGGGAGCGGTGCTCAGCAGTACGAGGTCACGTACGACAACGGCGCTGTGGAGCGCATGACCATGGTGACACTTCGCAAGCACCTCGTGCCGGAGTCGAGTGCTGGATCACCATCGTCACGACGGCGGCGCACCAGCCTTGCAGGCAGCACCAGCGTGCTACCGGACATTTGGGATTTTGGCAGCCTGACCGGAGCTCGAGCGGCTTTTGACCAGCTCGTTTTGGCAGCGGAGTACCCCGACGGCCAAGTGGCCAAGTTCGTCAACTTGCTGCCTCGAGGCTTGGCGCACTTGCGGCGCAGCACCCGGGCGGGTGAGCTCACCCCGGAGCCGCGCCAGGCGCACGGCCATGAGGTGGAGGCGTTGGTGCGGGCGGTGGATTTCGGGTTGTGTGCGGGAGTGCTTGACCCGTGGGCGGGCAAGGGGACAGTGGTGCGGGCGTTGCAGCAGAAGGGATACCGGGTGTTCAGCAACGATCCGTTCGACGGTCATGTGGCCGACAGGCATGAGGACCCCCTGCAGCCGGGGTTCTACCTTCGAGTTCAGGACGTTTGGCCTTTCGACGCGGTGGTGTCCTCGCCGTGGGCGGCAGCGGTTGATCTGGCCTTGCCGCTGGCCGCCAGGTTCGCGCCCATAGTCGCCATGCATGTGGCGGCGCACTACGTCACCGACGCGCATGAGGCGCGCCGCCGCTATCTGCGGAGCCTGACGGAGGCAGGCAGGTTGGCGCTGATTCTGGGTTTGCCGAGGGGGGTTTGGGGCCGCCGGTGTGTGTGGTTGGTGGTTTTCGCGAGTCGGGGGCTTCGGGATCAGCTGCTGCGGGCCAAGGGCCAGGCGAACGGTCCATGGGTGATGGTGTAGTGCTGTCGGGGAGGTTGCGAGCCAGTCAGTTGGGTTAAGGCGAAGGGTAGGATTTTCGAGCAGGGGGGGCAACCTGCTTTCCATCTCTGTTGCAGCGACATTTGTCTCTTTCGAGGGTTTCAACCCGTCATGGCGAACTGCCTGCAGACCGTCAGGACTGCGTTAGCTGAGGGCCTTCGCCCATAGCATGGCTTGTTTCACGAGCGCTGAACCCAGCAGCATGTAGTTGCGGACCTGTCGTTTGGGCCGCCCAGCATTGCATCTTCCAGCGGACCCTTCGTGTGGCCGCGTTGCGTTGAGCGACTTCCCGTGAAGCGCTGCTTTCTCCGCGATGTTCCGTCTGAACCCCGTGTGTGTGGACCCCGCCGGTGCCGCGTGTTATGTTTTAGAGTGTTGGTGCGAGCCGAGCAGCTTTCTCTGGCGTTTCAGCTGGGGGGGAGTCAGCGCGAGGCTCACCCAACGAGCCGTTTACGTCGTGTGTCATGACAACGCCTTGCAAGCAACGAATGGACGAGCCCCGACATCAAACAGCGGCTTCACCCTCTGTTTGAATGTCCTTGAGGAGTTCATGCTCCTTGAATGACACATTTTGTCGGCAACGATTGTTTTGCATGTTTCCGAGACCACAACCGAAATCGGGGACCACACGATTGGTATTTGGTAACAAGTAAGGGCTGGCGCGGTCCCGGGTTTGGCTCAGTGTTTTTGCGGGGCTTTGTCGTGGGTGTATTACATTTGTCTGTATGCGACGACTTCATTGCACCCGAGCGTCGTTCATGCACCGCATCTTCGGGTTACGTCGACGTTCGTGCAGCGGGAGATCAGCCGCGTCAGTTACAGGCGTAACCTAGCGCCATCCGCATAGAGGCCGCTCACTCGGTTCATGTCGCCCGGCAGGCGTCCGGGGCCCAAGTGTCCCCACGGGGGCGGAGGCCTTTCACCAAACAGCAGCGGGCGGGCACGCATCTTGCCAACGTGAATAGGCTCCTCTTCCTTCTCCGCGTGCGTGGCAGGCACGGTGCGCTCACGGTGTTGCATGTCACGGTGGCCGCCTTGCGTGTTCCTCATCATGAAGGGAGCTACTGTTTGCTTCGGGGATTGGGGCGTTCCGTACATCCCAGCCGCACTTTCTCGACCACTTCAGCAACGTGTCACCTAACAGCCTCAGCGAATCTCCAGCATCCACCTAATCGTCTTGTCACGTGGCGGCTCAGCCAGGCTCAGCTCGGACTTGCTCCAACTTCTCCCCCCCACCCCCACCCCCTCGTCCTTGCCCTGACCCTCGTCTTCTCGCTCTCCCTCTTCGGCCTCATTGCCGTCCACCTCGCCGTGCTCAACCTCTCCCCCGTCATTCTCCCCGCCGCCACCCCCGTTGTCGTCCGCCTCACCCTCCCCGTCACCCTCGTCCTTCCTCTCGTCGTCGCTCTCCTCGGCAGCGGCTGTGTATGTACATACACTGGCGAAATAAGGCAACTGCGAGGCACACATGCGGCGGCACGGCCGCGGACACCATCAAAACATCAACCACTCAGCTGTGGAAAACAAGCCAAGAAGAGGCCTGTAATAGTTCGAGGGCGACAAAGGGAAATGACCAGTGGAGGCTCTGGGCTCCTCATCGAACGGCACGTATGCATTTCTTCATTACGTCTGTCAACATTTGGGTGCTCATATCACCCAACACGCATGAAGAGAGAGGTCGGGAAGGGGATGTGCGGGGAAGGGGGAGGTGAAGCCCCGGGCCCCCCACCGATCATTCCATGAGCACGTTGCCCATTATCCCTAATGGCCGCTGAAATTACCTAACACGAACGATAATCGCCTTGCTGTGGGGGGAAGGGGGTGTGCACGCCCCGGGCAACCCACCCCGTGCACTGTAGATGTACAGGACAACTGAAACTGTCGTGAGCATTTCTTCATTGCGTCTTTCAGGGTGCTCATATCACCTAATACGCACGAAGCCTGCCATGCTGCAAGGGGGAGGGCGGGAAGGGAGGTGTGCGGGGAAGGGGGGCGGAAGCCCCGGGCCCGCCACCGATTGTTCCATGCACGTCATGTGTGAGATGGCTGGCTGGACACCCTATATGGTTCATGGCATGCCGCACCGTAACACAGGAACGACACCAACCTCGCAACAGACTGCCATGCCTTTGCGCGGCACGACACATGTAAGCGAAGTGAAGCGAAAAAGCGCTCCTTGCAGCCGGCAACATGGCACCACAGCCTGTTGGAAACCATTTTATAGGTTTTTCATGCAATTCGCAACTGCTCATCCAGCGAAACATTATACCATCAGCATTCTCGCAGTCGGCTTTATAACTGCCATCCTTACATCAACCGACGTTTTGAAAAATCGGCCCGTGTGAGACTGTTGTAATCCCATTGAATACACAACGTTTGTGCGTACATCGCCAATTCATCCATGCCACCAGTCGTGCCTCCATCGGAATCCTGGAAAGCCGTTGCGGCCGTTGTACGGTCACTACGCTGCCCCAGACAAAAAAAGTTAAGCCCAGGTTTGCTTCACAAACCCGGGTAAGGTCCCGCTGATGAACCTTTTAGTCTTTATATGTAGAATGCATTTTCAGAACGGCTTGGCCAATGACGCTCTGGTTGTCAAGATAAGGCGAGTGTGCGTGTCATAATACCCGCCGGTGTGTCACGATACCCTGGGCCACCTGTACGGATCCTTCTCGCTCGGCGTCCTTGGGTTCGATCTTCATAGGGACCGGCGGGATTTTCCCGAGTTTGCGGGGAGAAGAAGGCACAAGACAAATGAAGGGTTAAGCACCAGAGGAGTTGTGATCCCGGAATGTTATCCCGCAGTACACACGTGGTCCATCCGGTAATGGGGCGGCACCACCGCGTTGTCAGCGGCTTCGCAGCAGGATGAGAGGCAGTGAAGGGACTGAGAACAGCAAGTGTGGAAATGTTTTGGGCGGAGGCGAAGAGCGGCAAGGCTAGAGGGGGTCCGAAGAGCTTGATTACAGGTACATAGTGCGATCGCACGACTCTATGGGTATAATGTTCAATAGAACATCTAGACCAGGCCACTAACCAAATCACCGGGGAAATTGCCACATGGGAAGGGATCCCACGCTGGGAAATGAATGTCTTCGACTACGTGCGCCAAGTCCGATTCCCTGAAACGAATCGGCACCCATGCTAGCGAAGGGGGAGGCCTGAGGAGGCAAAAAGGAATCGGAGTCAAGGCAAAACCTCCCCCGTCCTGCGGTGGGACCGGCCTAAAGAGAAAAGAACACGCATCCTCAAAAAACACAGGTATCCTAAAAAGCACACGTATCCTAAAAAAGCACACGTATCCTAAACAAGGGGTTGGTGTCGGCTTCCTTGAAGCCGGAAAAAGGGCGGGGCCCCACTAAATCCGTACGGGTTAAGTTGAGTGCTAGGGCGGCGAGGGCGTGAAGTGTGAGAGTGTCGACATTCCTGCTGATAGACAGCCAGAGCTTTTTCCCGAAATGCCTGCTAGCCGAGTCGTTAGCAAGGCCTGCCGGCGCCGCGTGAAGCGCGTCATCCCGCCGGGTGCATGAGCGCATGTGCGCATCGATCGAAATACGGCATTTCCAAAGCGAGCGGCGAGGGCGTCAACTGTGAGAGTGTCGACATTCCTGCTGATAGGCAGCCAGAGCTTTATATCTGAAATGCCTGCGGCTTCAGCAATCCGACCCATGTTTAGCATCGCGCGCCGTCTCGGCACTGTGCAACTCTTCCGGCCAGCGCATTGGCTGAAGTTACTTGACAGTAGACATGGAGTGTATCATTTACACATCACGCAGGCTGACTTGCCAATAGAAGGACAGCGGAACTGTTTGCGAGGGTTGCGACGACGTGCAGTTGCCGACGAGAGTGCACAGGCTTCGCTACTGAGGTATTCGCCGTAGAGGAGGCTTGACTGCTTTAACATTAGGACAGGGAATGTAGAAGTCCATCCCCTAGGTTGCCGACTGGACTTGTTAGGATGCGGGGTGGGGGTATTGAGTGGACAGGAGCCAACCTGTTCAGCCCGTAATGTAGGACATCATTACTGTACGGCATCGCGTATAACGATTTGACACATCCCCGCAATGACAACTGGCATGAGGACTCGTAAATGATGTGAAATTCAAATGGGTTGACGTTAAAATTTGCGGATCTCCGATTGCCGGCCGCATGCGTACGATAGGAATGATCCCGTCTGTTTTGCTGTTCTGATCACTGTGTAACACCGGCACAGTATTTGAATTGAGTGATCGCATTAACAGTCGATATGGGAGACAAAAAGACAAAATGATCCCGTCGGTTTTGAAACACCCACACAATATTTGACGAGCGTGATCTTACTGACGTTGATAATAATGGTCGACATCTGAGACGATACTCCTAAGCTGCAATGATAGTTCGGCAAGTGTCCGCGAATTGACAACCGCCCTGCTAATGCATCAATGATTTTCCTAAGTGGCAATAGCAGGGCCATCCACAGCAGGCACTAAGCACTACCGTCCCCGCGGCTGCTCCTTGATTTACGTCATGAATGTTGCGACACTGCTACAAGGACGGCCCGGGGGAAGGGGGGTGTGGGGGGATGGGGGGCAACAGCCCCCCGCCCCCCACCAGCGGGGGGAAGGGGGTCTGGGGGAGGGGGGCGGCAGCCCCTCCCCCCCAGCATGGCCCAACGGCGTTGACACACGGAAACGGATTCATGCATTTAATTTACTCATACTTCGATAACGATAATGAACAACCATTACGGGCTCCAGGGGCTAAGTTGGGCGGCCCGCAGAAGACCGCTGCATCATGCGTGCATTTGCGGCTTGGCGTCCAACAACCAGCAGTTTGCCCCTCATGGTTTGCACCTTGCAACCTTGTAATAGTAATATGCGTCAAGACGATGGGACCGGCTAGCAGAGCTGCTGTGGTGTGGTCGCGGGAAGAGTGTTCGCAATGCAAACATAGTTTGTTTCCGAAACGAAGATTCATTTCACGCCGTCATGTCAGAATTCCACTTTGAGGAACGATGAACCTTCTGGAATTAATTATAGGCCGAGAGGTGTTGGTTTGACCTCGGTCTCGGTCCATGGAGACTTCCAAACTGGTTTGTACTCATGCGATGTTGGGTTCCAATAATAAAGTTACCATGCAATAAAGAACGTATTATTTTACTTATGGAGTCTTTCCGTTGGCCGAAATTCTGCACTTGCCCTTTTACATTGGACAGTGCAGGCACGGACATGACCCATGAAGCTTCGCTTCATAGCCCGGGGCAATTTGTTTTTGAAGAAGGAGGAGTGGCAGAGCGAGTACGATTTGGCCGGGTGGGCCGAGCGTACGGAGCGACAGTCACACACTCCCCCCCACACACACACATACTCCTCTCACGCACTCACACGCACTCACATGCAGTCACACGCACTCACACACACTCACACGCACTCACACACACTCACACGTACTCACACTCACTAACACACACAATCAGGTGGACGCTGTCCTGTGACGATTACGGCGCAGCGGTTAGCACTTCCCGGTGCAGTGTGCAGACAAGGTGGTACGCCCCTCCTCAACAGAGGAGTGCTTCGGCGGTCTCCCGTATGTGGGCGGGTTAGCGCCCCCGGCCAGTGTCGGCCCGGCAGATATGTAACAGTTACACACTTACACGCACCCACTCGCCTACACACACACACTCACAAGTACACACACGCACACACATGCACTACTCACACACACTCACACGCACTCACACGTAGTCTCACGCACTCACACGCACTCACATGCAGTCACACGCACTCACACACACTCACACGCACTCACACACACTCACATGCACTCACACGCACTCACATGTCCTCGCATGCACTCACAAGCACTCACACGCACTCACACGCACTCACACGCACTCACACACACTCACATGCACTCGCTCACATGCAATCACACGCAATCACACGCCTTCACACGCACTCACATGCAGTCACACGCACTCACACGCACTCACATGCAGTCACACGCACTCACAGCACCCACACACACTCACATGCACTCACACGCACTCATGCACTCACATGCAGTCACACACACGCACACACACTCACACACACTCACACGCACTCACACGCACTCACACGCACTCACACGCACTCACACGCACTCACATGCACTCGAATCCAGTCACACGCACTCACACGTACTCACACGCACTCACACACACTCACACGCACTCACACGCACTCACACGCACTCACACACACTCACATGCACTCGCTCACACGCACTCACACGCACCCACTCACCTACACACGCACACTCACACACACTCACACGCACTCACACGCACTCTCACACACTCACAAGCACTCACACACACTAACACACACTCACATGCAATCACACGCACTCACACGCACTCGCACACACTCACACGGACTCACATGCAATCACACGCACTCACAGCACCCACACGCACTCACACGCACTCACATGCAGTCACACGCACTCATATCCAGTCACACGCACTCACACGTACTCACACGCACTCACACACACTCACACGCACTCACACGCACTCACACGCACTCACACGCACTCACACGCACTCTCACACACTCACAAGCACTCACACACACTAACACACACTCACAGGCAATCACACGCACTCACACGCACTCGCACACACTCACACGGACTCACATGCAATCACACGCAATCACACACATTCACACGCACTCACATGCAGTGACACGCACTCAAATGCACTCACATGCAGTCACACGCACTCACAGCACCCACACGCACTCACATGCACTCACACGCACTCATGCAGTCACATGCAGTCACACACACACACACACACACTCACACACACTCACACGCACTCGCACGCACTCGCACGCACTTACACACACTCACACGCACCCACTCACCTACACACGCACACTCACATGCAGTCACACGAACACACACGCACTCACATGCACTCACACGCACACACACGCACTCACACGCACTCACATGCACCCACTCGCCGCGCACTCTCGCACACTCACACTCACTCACTCACACACACTCGCACACACACTGACCTGGTGCAGAACTATGTCTTCCCGGTAGTTGTACTCTTGTCCCAGCCGCTTGCTTCCCGTCTCGTAATTTGCATACTTCTATTCTATATGGTGTTTGCTTTCTATATTTTGTGTTCTTAGGTCGCCATTACTTGGTTCGCACGAGTCGGGTCGACGGTCTCGCGAGTCCATTTCAAAAAGCCTATTCCCACCCAGAATTTCATGTCATATGATACCTATAAAACGGTTTCATGAACGGCCAACTTTCGGTCCTTTTTGCGGCGCGCGCTGCATAGTCGACTTGCCAAGGACACTTGTCGCCCACTTTGCACAGCCGATCACGCTCCTCCGACTCGGAAAATTGGCGCTAACACTAGCGCATGCAATCTCCTGAAAATTTCCGGCTGCCAAAGCCCAGAGCGCACCAGGTGCAGAACTATGTCTTCCCGGTTGTTGTACACTTTTCCCACCCGCTTGCTTTCCGGCTCGTAATTTGCATCCTTTCATTCTTTATGCTCTTTGCTTTACAATTCTGTTGTTCTTAGGTCGCGGTTATTTGCTTCGCACGAGTCGGGTCCAGGGTCGCGCGAGTCCAGGGTTTTGCAAGCACGCCTCTTTCCCACCCAGAATTTCACGTCATATGATGCCTATAGAACAGTCTTATGAACGGCTTATTTTGGGGGCCTTCTGCCTGCGCGCGATGCATAATCGACTTGCCATGGGCATTTGCCGCCCACTTTGCACAGCCGTGCATGCTCCTCCGAGTCGGAAACTTGGCGCGAGTATGACTTTGCCGGGTGGGTCGAGCGTACGGAGCGACAGTCACACACTTCCCCCCCCCCCCCACACACACTCACTAACCCACACGCACTCACACGCAGTCGGACGCACTCTCACGCAATCACACGCACTCGCATGCACTTACACACACTCACACACACTCCACGTACTAACATGCACTCACACACACGTACACGCTCTCACACGCACTCGTACGCACTCACACACACTCACATGCACCCACTCACCTACACACGCACACTCACACGCACTCACACGCACTCACACGCACTCACACGCACTCACACACACTCACATGCATTCACACACACTCATACGCGCTCACACGCACTCACATGCACTCACACGCACTCACACGCACTCGCACGTATTCACACGCACTGACATGCGCTCACACGCTGTCACATGCAGTCGCACCCACTCACATGCACTCACACGCACTCGCATGCACTCACATGCACTCACACGCACTCACATGCACTCACACGCAGTCACACGCACTCTCACGCAGTCACACGCACTCACACGCACTCGCATGCACTCACACACACTCACACGCACTCACACGCACTTACATGCTCTCACACACACTCGCACACACTCACACGCACTCACATGCGCTCACACGCACTCACATGCAGTCACACCCACTCGCACACACGCACACACACCCAATCGCACACACACACGCACACTTGCACGCACTCACACGCGCTCACACGCACCCACACGCACTCACACGCACTCACACGCACTCACACGCACTCACATGCACTCACACGCATTCACATGCACTCACACGCACTCGCACGCACTCACACACACTCACACGCACTCACACGTACTTACACGCACTCACACGCACTCACATGCACTCACACGCACTCACACGTACTCACACGCGCTCACACGTACTCACACACTCTCTCACACACTCACACACTCTCTCACGCACGCACACACCCTCTCACGCATGCACACCCACTCGCACACACGAACACACACCCACTCGCACACACACGCACGAAG